>LR999891.1:22407500-23607500 GCA_905220335.1 Noctua pronuba
GACGAAGAAAATCGTAATCCAATACTTGTTACTACTTAGTAACATACCGTTCTGTCTAGTGTCATACGCCCCCTATCAACGGTAGTGTGTGGTAGCATTCGTGTGTCAAAATCGAAAATGTCCAAAATTTTTGCTTGAAAATATAACCAATGTCCGGTCTATAACTCTTTTAAATCTCTTTGTATACCTCCCATATTTTAATGGACCAAGATCCCCTGACCGCCAAACCTACGTCATTTTAAATAAGCTGAAACTTGTTCTGTGGTGGTGGTGTGGTGTACTTACAATGATGTTTGGGGGAGGTCTAGGTATGTGCACTTGTGCAGTAGTGGACGTATTCCGGCAATGATGTTTAATTCAGTATAAAATGTGAATTACTTAAATTCCGAATACCGAATATTACTATAATATCATTTTTTGCACAATTTAGTGAGGACTAACTTGGCAGTACTTACTCTTCGATCGCCTCCAACGGCGACTCTACCAGATCCGGAATGGTCGGAAGGTGCCGCGGAGACTTCTTCATTTTTAGATTTTTGCGGAAGGCCATGTCTCTGTAAAAATCGTAATGATATTCAGTAAACATAAGAAAGCAATGCCCGTATTCACTAACGTCAAGCCTAAATACGCTTTCGCGGCGCTGCCTCACTGGAACAATCGGTCGTAATGTAACGAACCAGGATTCGATTTTGAGCAACACGTTATAAATAGACGCTCCTGGTGAGGAACCATTCGCCTGTAATGTAACAAGTAATGTACGAGGATCTATTTAGTCTAGAAACTAGTCGTTGTTTCAAATTGCATCATTAGGTAAAGGCTGCGCATTGTAATGGTCAGTTCTTCTCACTCATCACCATCTGCCTAGCGTTTTTCCCAACTATGTTGGGGTCGGCTTCCGGTCTAACCGGATGCAGCTACCAGTATTTTACATGGAGGGACTGCCTATCTGACCTCCACAACCCAGTTAGTACTGGGTAATACGTCTCCAATTGGTAAGACTAGTTGACGCAGACTTTCGGGCCGCTGATTACTTGTAACGACTGTCAAAGATCTACAAATGACAGACGGGAACAACGGCTGAACGTGCTTCCCGAGGCACCGAGGAAACTCGGTATGTAATGTATGACCAACCTAGGCAAGCGCAGCTTAACCTTAAGATCGACCAGAGCGGCTGTTGTTATTTAGCCACGATTACGTATATTACTGCTTGGATCTGAATGAATCTGTTACATAACAGGTGAATGCTTTCGGCTACGAAGCGCCTAAAGACTTATTTGTCGACTCGAATTGATAAACTCCTCCTTTTGGAAGTCGGTTAAAAGAGTTGTTCGTAAACTATTAACTTCTCATTTTTTAAAACGCTCATATTGTTTTCGTTTAGCGCTCCACCAAAATATTATACAATCGACATTATAGAATAAGTTTATAACAAAACATTGTCGTAACGTTTGTCTAAATATGATAATTTTTATCGGGTCACGAATATTAATTGTTTCAGGAAACTAGTTTATTTAGTTTATCCCTTTTTTTAAGAAACACTAAATATTATTAAATTTTAAATTCAAGTATATACTTCCAGAGCCGTTTCACTTTAAATCCCCTTCCATATGGAGCCATTATTTGTATGCCCGAAAACGCAATTCCTTATGAAATGAAAATCTTAAATTATTTGTTTAATCGCAATTGGTTGAAATATTAGCAAAACGTTTTTCAGTAATTACAACTATTGTTAGAATTCGGTTTACCGCATAGATATGAAGAGCCAACGATTCAAATGTGGGAGTAAGAACGGGTAGCCAGAAATCCTTGCTATATGATGAGTCGATGACACAGTTAGGTCAAATTGGTTTAAAAGTTTTGAAAATGTGTGAAGCGAGAAATTGCTGATTTTTTCTTTGCCTGGTAATATTGCTGTGATGCAAAAATGTTGGTCGGTGGCTCTGTATCTACGAGTATGTTCGTTTTCCGTACAAAGTGTTAAGCCCTTGTAATAGGTTCTTATTTTCAGCAAGTCCTGCAAAAGTCTAGTTAACCAATTCAGTATAAAAATCTGAATAGGTCTGGCAAACCTGGGTGTAAACGTACACTAAAACAGTAACCCGACGTAATCTACTAGTACGAGTTCCGTACGTTGTGTGCTTAGAATAACTTGGTGTAAACGCGGCATTAGAACCATATTTCCAAAAATGGAACAAAAGGATTGCCGAAGACTTGTGACGTAGCCATCTTAAGAAGCCGTCGTGACGGCCCACTGCAGTTACGCAGTTTCAATCGTCTGTGAACATCTGCAACACCAGTGATCGAAACGTAGACCTATAAAATATCTCATGTGACCATTATATCCTTAGACACGGCAGAAATAAGCATGGTGGTAGTAGAGCTCACAACCAGCTCTCCTTCTTCGTCCTTAATGCTGAGGATGTGCGTTGTCGCTCTATGTGGTAGCGACCACATAGAGCGACAAGCAGTATTTCGCAGCGTAGACTTCGGTCTACGCTGCGAAATACGGTGCAGGCTGCAGCCTGTGGTATAAAAGCCTTCTTGACCACATCTGACCGCCTCACCGTTGCTCTGCCTTAAGCGCGTATACCGGCCACCCATCCCAGTGTCAAAAGTAATGTTTTCCAGACAATGCTTAGCCGGAAGCATATGTGTGTCCGAAAAGGCTGAGATCAGGTTCTCCGCATACTGTAGAAAGCCGCTTGTTGATGTTGAGCTTCTCCCGGTCTACTACTGTTAAAAGTAGGGTGAGTATGCCCAAGTTGGAATAGCCATAGAAGTAAAGAATGCATAATTTGCTGAATGCACTACGTACAACAAGAACGTGTGAAAATATTGACTTTAGTAACTACTGTCAAAGATCTACAAATGACAGCCGGGACCAACGGCTTAACGTGCTTTCAGAGGCACGTAGGAAACTTGGTATGTAATGGATATTCACCCATCCAAGCACCGACCTTAGCAAGCGCCACAAGCTCCTCCTCCATTTTGCTCAAAGACAATAGGAATCTATATCGATGAAGATAAGAAGTAGTGTGTTATAAAAACCGCTCAATAATGATGTAGTGACTTTTTAAAAACGACGTAGTTATCTACGTGTCTTCAATGCATTTTCTTATCACTATTTTTAAGACTAAATTAATAGGAGCTGAGCCCTCTACCGAGAACAAATCCAGTCTCCGTGGCTGCTACTAAAATATTCCTGATGGAAAAACCCGATTACAACTGATAACCTGGGAATCGAACACAGGATCTTATCCGTAAAATCAGTGCGTGGAAAACTGGACCAACGAGGCAGTCGTTGAAGTACTAGTACAATAAGTATTTATTCGCGCGCAAGACCTGATTTAAACTGGCGTAGACCTGGGACAAATAGTATAAAAGAGAAGAGGCTATGATGATGACGATGATGCATCTTCTCAGGCGTCTCCGACTCGGATGGGTGGACAGCTCTGTAAAATCTTGCGTGCTTTGTTTGCAAGCTTTGTTGTAGGTATATTCTGCAAGCTCGGTTTGACCTGCACACTTCCGTCGATAATCCTTTATTTTCTAATCTAGGAAATATGATTCTTTGGTAAACTTATGTTGCGGAAAACGATCATACGGAAAATTAGAACAACTGAATGCTCCGGAATTTTGTGACAACTGAAAAATGCTGTGCTGTTCAAATTGCTTTGTCTTTTTCTCGAATCAGTGATATATTGGTCTAGATAACTAGATTATTATTTAATTAATCCCCTGTCCATGTTCCATGGCTAGCTAAAAGGACAATCTTAATCTTACCTTTGAAAATATTGGAACTGCGTATTCGGGCAAATGTAAAATAAAAATAAAACACCACACAAAAGTAAAATAATATATAATTACAAAATAATAAAACATGAAATTAACATTTGTATTATTAAAAAAAAAAAAGTATTTATTTTATTTTTAATAAGATTAAATAAACATATTTTTAAAACAAAGAAAACATATTTGAATGCACCGTTTGTCAGGAACAATCGCCAATCCGCCGACGAATTTTTATAAGTTTAAATTAGTTTAAAACAAGTTAAAATTATTAGTTTACGAACGCACGAATTAATATTAATCACTTATATTTTTTCCCTAATTACTTACGATTTTTTTCAAAAATTGAAATGCCAATTGACTTAGAGAAAATTTGATCGCGGATGCAGTTGCGCTGGACTAGACGTCAGGCAGCTGAGAGACCTCGACGATGACTGTGAGGAACTTACAGTGCCGCCCCGCGACCCGCGCGCAGCCGCGCACCCCCATGCAGTCCGCCCTCCCCCGCCCTCTCTCCCATCGCCACGCCCCGGGCACATAGCAGATAGGTGCAAAAGGCTCAGTTCCTGCATTAATTAACTGCGTTCGGTTCCAGCGTTAGGATTATATGGCAATAAAGGAGGTGTCTGATGAGATGACGAGTAAGAGAAGTATGGAAGAAGAAGACATGCTGCGCTGATGCCAAATGAATTGGGATAAGGGCAAGAGAATGATGTTGGTTCTACCTTTAGGGCTAACTACAAACATCATACATAAATAAATTCACACCATTTTCCTATGAGGGTCGACAGAAACTACAGAACACATATTTCTTTCGCCGAGATAATTCATTTTGTCTGCTAAAGCTCACTAAGTAAAGTTCAAAATCTCCTTGCCATAACTACATTTAACAAGATCAGATTTTTTTTTAATAGGTCCTCACTGTTTGTCTATTTAAAACATGTCAGATTTACCAAGTGTTTTGTCATTTTGAATGCGTATGGATCGAATGGTATGGCGGATTGAATCTTTTGTCTCGAACCCAGTAAGTAACAAAGGTACGTTAAAATGTTCACATAGTAGCAAGCCATTATTTCATGTTTCAGGACTGATGAGTTTTACACAGGGGGTGATTTTTTAAAAATTATCTCCAAGGGCTAAAAATGTCATGATGGCCCAAAGGTTAAAGTCTCGCTCTTGCATGAGGTTGTGGGTTGAGGGTTAAAATCCGGGCAAGTACCAATGTGACTTTTTCAATTCATATGTGCTTTCTAAGTTTATATTGGACATTGGTGAAGGAAAACATTGTAAGGAAACCTAAGTCTAAAATCGCCAACCGGTCTTGAGCAAGCGTGCTGATCAATGCTCGTGCCTTCTGTAGAAGAAGAGGCATTCACCCATCCACGGACCGACCTTGGCAAGCGCGGCTTTATTTTGAAGATTTACCCGTGCGGCTGTTATTATTTAGCCAAAAGCTCATCCTTGATTTTGCTCAAATACAAAAGGAATCTATAATGATGAAGCTATGAAATAGTGTGTTATAAAAACCGCTCAATACTGATGTAGTGACCTTTTAAAACAACGGGGCGGTTCGCACAATGAGTACGAGATGAGGTGTGGTTGCTGGGTGCCCGCTTTATTCGGTTTCGTGGAATTGCAAGCATAACAGAGGCGCTTCTCGGTATCTCTGCCTCGCTCCTACTTATGTTATGCGATTATTTATGTTATGTTATGTAGCATGTTTATGCATTGCATTGTATAATTATAGCGAACTAGCTTTTATTAGCGGCTTCGCTCGCGTTAATTTATTTATATTATTATTTCGGGTTGTACTCTGCTTGTAATAATATAATTCAATCATGATTCGAAAGACACGTGGCGCCATCTATTATCATAAGAACGTTATTGTTGTTTTCCTCTGGAACAGAATTTTTTTTTAAGGATGCAATGTACCCTATGTCCGTTTCTGAGTACCTGATAAAGTATGTGCAAAATTTCAGGATGATCGGTTCAGTGGTTTAGGCGTAAAAAGGTAACAAACAAACTAAGTTTCGCATTTATAATATTAGTAAGGAAGTAAAGAAAGAAAGAAAGAAAGAAAGAAAACATATTTATTTAGCACATGCCACAGATGCACACAACAAACAAATAAAAATAACATTAAAAAAAAAAAAAAAACTTAAAACTACACAATATAAAACATAAATTAAACAGAAAAAAAAAAAGATACAATATTGTGTGCCTCACGGCTGCGCCAAATAGGCCCAGTTCAGCAAACTGCCGAGCAGCTAGTGCCCGACGCTGGTTTTCAACTGGACCCAAGATGGTGATGTGACGGACATAAAACAGTTTTGTTTCTAATTAGGTATGTGTAGGTATGTATGAATAGGTACTTAAATAGAAAAACTTGTGTATAGTGTTAACAAATAAAAATACGTAGGTACTTATTAATATAAAAAAATGAGAAAGGTGCAAGACAAAACAAAAAACCCAAGGTGCATAAATAAATGAATGAACGGACGCATAGAAACATAAACCTGTTTCGCACGTTCCCAACTTGTAAACGCTTTATATCACGAATCCGTGCACTTCGTCGTTCAATACGCTGCAAGCAACCGAGCGCGCTGTACTAATAATATAATTTGTAAGAAGTGAACGGAAATACGATGGCAATTGTGCGGGTAAATAAGGCAAAATATTACATTTCTGACGGAAAATGGAGCCAAATTATTCAAAAGCAGACATATGAAGAGCATAAAATACAAAAAAGGTAAATCAGTTCAAAGTTGATAAAAAAGTGCTTTATAAAATGAAGAATGAAAATACACCGTTGTAATTATTACTATTATTATTTTTTTACAGATGTCAAGTCTCAAGACAGAGGTACCGATATCCCTCCAGATATGAGTGTAAAGGATGGGTTGGATAGTGAAAGGAGCCATCCCGACGCCGTTTGTTCGAGTCGCAAGCAAGTGGGCCAGGCACATTAAGGTAAGGACGTGCGCATGCGTTGCTCCAATGCATACCTGTGTAGGTTAAAAAATAAAATAGGCGGTTATTTTAGTGTGCTATTTTATAAACCGCAGGTCTCACAAACTGCGATGTGTCGCTGCGGCGCCTCGGATATCACGACAGCACCCTCCAGCTGAGGACACAGGTGGCACAATCCTAAGCAAGCCGATCGTGAGCATGAGCAGAATAATTGTAGGAAGTAAGGATAATGTCAACGAGTTTATGGACCAAATGGGGGTGAAGCGGTGGGCAATAGTTTTTTAAAGTAAAGTTAAAGAATGACTAGTAATAACTAAGTGCAACAAGGGTGGGTACCCTTGTAGCAATTAGTTATTACATCTAGTATGTACTGCGAATTTTATAATGGACAAAAACATCGAACAAAGAGTTTCTCTTAAATTTTTCATCGTCAACGGAATTTCGTGTTCGGAATTCCTGAAAATGTTTCAGTAGGTTTACGGCGAATCGACTTTATCAAAAACACGTGCTTATGACTGGTACAAAGCCTTCAAAAGCGATCGATATGTGATGGGAGATTTGCCTCGCAATTGATGGCCTACCAGAGTAGGCCATCAACGTCTTCAACTGAAGTTAACATTGCAAAAGTGAAGGACATAGTGACTAATAATCCTCATTCAAGTTTGAGAGAGATAGCCGCTGAACTTTCTGTGTCTCACGAGTCAATCCATTACCATTTAAAATAATCATTTGGGCATGAAACATGTTGCCGCTCGGCAGAGTCGCTGAGGACATGTTAGAACGAGTCAATTCCGACCCAACATTCATACAGCATTCTTCAACATTCAGGTGGGTTTACGAGTTTGACATGCAAACTAGTCAACAAGCTTCGGAGTGGCGCCTTCCAACTGAACCGAAACCGAAAAAACCACGCCAAAGTTGATCAAAAGTCAAAGTCATGTTGACCGTTTCCTTTGACTATCGCGGTGTTGTGCACTCGGAATTCTTGCCGGAAGGTCAACCAGTAAATAAAGAATATTATTTGAGCGTTATGCGGCGTTTAAGGCCAGATTTGTGAATACTTGGGTTTTGCACACTGCGTCTTCGCACAAAGCCATCGTACTGAACGAATTTTTGACCAAAAACGCAACAAATACTATCGAGCGACCACCTTATTCATCAGATATGGCTCCAGCCGATAACAGCTATTGATTATTACAGGTATTATGCTCATCATATGCTATCAGGCTAATAAAATCAAAGTAGAATTGATGTCATCAACAGTGAATAGATTCTAACTATGATAGCTCATATCTCGAAAACGTGAAACTTTAGAACATTTTGTCTCATTCAAAACTTGTTTGTGTTGATGTTAGTGTTTTGCTGTTTTAAGCTTTCACGGTTTACAACTAAACTTATTGGTACTTACATGGCGCTTGCAACAGCGTCGAAATATCGGGAGCTCAAAATAATGAACAATCACGGCAGATACTCGTATCCCGTAAGTGAATAAAATGTAAACTGTTTAATTTTAACGTTCGTTATTTTACAATTTTTACGAGTTACTTGCTCACGTACGCGCGGTCCTTCAATATTTTTGCACACTGGCGCTGCGTGCGGACGCTTTTGGAACATCTCGCTCGCAATCGTTTATCAATTGCCTGACGAAACTCCACAGATGGCGTTGCTTGACGAAACATACCGGCCACCTTGGAAGATCCATCTTCCATTCCACTAATACTGGAGTCACGTCGTCTCAACCGGCAGCGGGCCGATCTTTGATGAAGCACGCTTGATTGTGCCTTGTGATGTTTGGATCTCAGCTACTCTGAAGACTCCATCATTGCCTGGGAACAGTTTAACAATTCTACCCATTTTCCACTTGAGTGGTGGCAGATTATCTTCCTTTATGATGACAAGGCTGTCCTTAGCGATGTCGTCTGTCTTCGACCTGCGGTGAAGCTCAGACTCGTACTGCTTTGACTGCCGCTCCCAAAAAAGGTTGCGGCAACTTTTCTAGCCGATGGTAGTGACGGGCAGGCATACCTAGATGTCGTGAAGTCTTTACTGGCAGGTGCGGTCAACGGTCGGCCGATTAGGAAATGAGCAGGTGTGAGTGGAAGGTAATCATTTCGATCTGCGGACATAGGCGATATAGGACCGAAGCTCAGGACGGTCTCAACCTGGGTCAATACTACTTACCGTACTAAACTTCTCGTAAGTTAGCTTAGCATTACTGCATTACCTACGACACGTCTCAAGTGATACTTACCAAAGTGAGGCGCTTATGGCGGAATGAAACTAAATATAATATTATTGCTACTAGCAAAATCAATTGTTTAGTTTGATTTTTCAAATATAGCTGTCCATTTTAACACGGCTCTCTGTTTACATTGACTAAAACACCGATTCCAGGATATAAGTGTTAAAAACTAGAATTCTATATAATAAGAAAGAATCGGTTTTTGGCTTTTTGGGGCTCTCTTAATTTCAGAAGCGCATCAATGAAAGTATGTACATTATGTGATAATGAGCAATATAAGACCTTTAATTAACATGTATCAGCTTTTTATTATTAAACTGCACAAGGATAAAAAAGAAGAATTAAATAATTTGTTAAATCTGAATACGTAAACGCAATTACAATTAGTATATTAGTATTATTAAATTTGGGACAATAGCAATGGTCTATGGCAGAGTTGGTGCTATTTGCGTGTGGCACCTATCAAATTCGACAGGCCAGGTCCTGCATAGGAGAACAGTTCCATTTCCACGGCTTGTACTCCATTCAAGTTAGCAGAGATAACCAAATCGACTTGTCCAGACTTGGGGGATCAAGCCCATTCTTGATTCGAGCTAAAGTCAAGTCACGACACCGAGGAAGTCGTACTTTGTGTTTATCTCTGTTGACCGGGTTGGAGTTGGCCATAATCGGATAGTGCTGCAACAGTGCGCAGACCCAGATACTGTAGGATGTTGCTCACCAGTAGCAAAGGGTCAATTTTGTAAGAGCTAAGCCGGAGTACATATCTTTAATGTGATTATTTTATTTGTCTATAGAATACTGACTGTGCCATTTTTCAAAGGGAAGCCGGTAGGAATCGAGTTGTATGGAACTTTCGACACTGTTGCTCACACTAGTCGACTGCTTCACCACATTGACAGCGATGTGGAACCCCACAAGGAGCGCCCAATCGCAAACATGAGCCGGAAGGTTGTGTCGGGTAGTGCCTGAAGCCAAAGGCTCGACACCGGCTCACCCACAGCCAGCAGGCGGGCACGCTCAGCAGTATTGGTAGACGTATTAATAAGTTTATTCCGTACCAACCTGCAGAGCGGCTTATCCCACTGTCTCTGGGAAAACGGGTTCTCGGGCCGATCCGTATCCAGGCAAGCCACTTTCCAGGCGTCCTCTGCGTCGGTCAAGCACGGCACTTCCGAGTCAACCAGGGACAGAGTTAAAATTTTCCTGGTGAGCTTTTCAGTGCTGTGGACAGAGGACAGGAACGCCGGTAAGCTTACACTAGAAATTTTGCGGACGCCGAGGCCACCAAAACGAATTGGTAGGGTGGCTTACAGCCACGGTCTTCCTGGGCCACATTAAGAATGAAAAAAAAAAACGTTAAAATCAATAAACACGTCTGTATGTACACTTATCTATTGATTGACTTTCTTATCTCTCACCAAAATATCATTAATTGGTGTTTTGCACTTTCGTGCGAAATGACGTTTTTCAAGACGGCTAATGTGTTGGGAGCTTTTTTATACTGATTCGACTACTAATGCCATTTTTTCCCATATTGATCATTTTTGGAACTATTCATTTCCGCTATCTTTGAATGTGTTCCACTGTTTACTACATATTATACTTTTTGATCTCCTGTCATGGGGTCATTTTAAACGGGCCACCACTACTCTTTCAACAGCGTTTCCTAGCGTAACCGATATTTAAAAACTTTAAATGAAATAAATGTCAAAAAATAATTAAATAATTAGTACTACCATATGCAAGAAGTGAATGAGATTTTTTCTGTTCCAGAGAAATGCTGATTTTTCATAACTGCTCCATACTTTTTTTTCTTTAAACAATTATAAGTATTCAGTTTTTCAGCAAAATTAATTCTAGTGACATATTTGACCATAGTAATACCAAACAGAAGCTTTAAAACTGAGTTTTAAATCTCTAAGTCTTCGAAACGTGATTTTTGATCCAGTGTGCGGCGTCGCAACGCATATAGCATCCCCGCCTCGTCTCGCAGAAAGCATGGTGTGCGTGGCAGCGCCCGCCCGGTGCGCGTCGTGTTTTTTTTCGGAATGGCATCTCGCAGTTCAACCAAGTAGGATGGCGACTGCTTAACCGGACAATCCTGTGGATGCCTTGAGTGTCAGGCCTCCAGCCAGGGATGCGGCGTCTTGTGACACACTACGGCTTTTTGTATGCAGGAAACCGCTGCGGCGCTGCTCCGGCATCGTGTGCATAGGCTCTTAGAGAGATTGAATGCGGTCTTGCAAAGACTACAAGAGACGCAGGTGTAACGCTGCGTTAAGATTAGTGCGTGTTTTTCAAGAAGCAAATAGAGTATTTAGGCTACCTACACTATAGATATGAATGGATTATGGAAATCAAATGAGGTAAGTATTCCTACAAATGTGAATCAGTTGCAGTCGTTTCTAGGATTAGTGAAATACTTAGCAATTTTGTCCCGAATTATATTATTATTATAGCTAGCCCATATTGTCCCACTGCTGGGCAAAGGCCTCCCTCCATTCCTTCCAAAGGTCACGATTCTGTGCTACTTCTTTCCAATTATCAAGGGAGACATCCAGTTCGTCCCGCCATCTCCTTCGTGGTCTGCCGCGACCCCGTGTCCCGAATGCATCATCAATTTTAAGCTCACTTTAATCATTGTTGCAAAAAGGCTATAAGTGGATTTGGGCGGTAGAATTTATGGTGATGTATGTAATAAAGCAATAAAGGAAAGTCTATCATCGAATTAGGTTCTCGCTCATTTTGATTTGATTGCGAAAATAATGTTGACTGTAGATGTTCGTGACGATAGGCCCTGGAGGAGCAAAATGAAATGTATAGTGGATTGTATAACATGTATAATAAATAAATAAAATTACAATGGTCTGTTAAAAATATAACCAAGAAAATAATAAAAACGTTAAGAAACGCGTAAGTGCAGCCGTGCCCGCGGCGGCGTGCAGCAGCTGGCCGTCGAATGGCTGACTCCCCGCTGTCCCCGCAGCCCTCGTTCAGTGCCGCTAGCGCGCGGCGATGTTGAGTGGAGCGGTCTCAACAGAAGATGCTTCTCCCCGTGCCTTATGAGCTGTCTTGTCACAGAAGGCGTCAGATGGTGTGGAGCGCCCTGTGTCGTTCGCCTCACGTACTCTGAATGCAGCAGAGAAACGATATTCTCAGTTACAAAAGAGGCTACAGCTATTATTTTCGAAGGATTTTATGAAAGGTCAGTTCCGTTTGTGCACGTTACGTGATGTTACTGACTGTTAGTTACTATTACACCATCGAATACAATAAAAATGTAGCAGCCAATATAATTGAGCAGAATACTTATCGCTCGCTAGTGGGATGTTTCTAGAGGATCGAGGACAGTTTAGTAATAATCATAATCATAATTAAACTGAGATGGTCTCTAACATTATCATTAACCCCCGTTTCAGTAAACGGGATATTTACCATGTTTACATTGTTTACTAATTGTTGAAACTCGCTATGAAAAGGTTCGCAATCGCACACAGTGAGTTTCGTATGTCAGAGACTCGCATTGTGAGTGACAGTGGTAGTGGTGCGCCAGCGCGGTGTAGCTCCGTATAAAACCACTTAAACCTCAGTAGGTAGTAGGAAGGCAGCAAGTAGGTAGCAGGTAGGTAGCAGGTAGGTATTGTAGCGAAATAAAAAATCCAAATCGTCACTTGTTAAACTATAATTTCAAAAAAATAAAAAATAGCAATTTTTAATTAAAAAAGTAAGATTTTAAGGTAGATTAAAAAAATCGCGAAGATTAGGTTTTGGATCAGTAGACAAAATTTTATACTAGAAACCGGTAAAAAATAACCTACTAATTTTTGATTATCTAAAGATATTTGACAAGTTAAACTAAACATAATTTAATTAGATAATTTAAAAAATACAATTTCAGTATATAACTACGTTAAATTCGTTAATTTACGTCTTCACGTAATACGTGTCTTCATCTATGTGTTTTTGAGTTAGATATTGGAGGTGTAGCTGCGTATAATATCACTCAACCCTCACGCTCGGTGGCTCGTTGTTCTTGAGGGTTAGGGAAAGGGCCAAAGATCAAATACGGCCCTGTCTACTGGTTTAAAACCTATGACAAATGGAAAAATTCGGTTAAAAACCAACTTTGAGGACAATCCTATGTTGAGGGGAAATACGAAAGAAAGACCATTGAAGTGTGGAAGCATTAGAAAATTCACAATTCATCAATACGTACCAGGTAAAACCAGGGTGACTTGTTTTAAAAATACTCAGCAACTGAGCACGCACATAATGTAGTAATCACTGTAGCGCACTTAAATTATCTCTGTAAATATTAATTATTTTCTCCTAAAAGAATTTCACCTTCATCTGTGAAGGTGAAATTATTTTCTGTAAAATTTTCACGAATAACAATCAGCTCCGTCAAATATCTAACTTTTTATATTTTTTCTTACTTTTCCAATTTCAAATTTGATAATAAAAAAACATTAGGTTTTAAGGTTCCAAGCAAGCTTTAATACAGGGAAACACTGCTGTACCTTCAATCCAGCAAAATAAAATAATATCGATAATAAATATAACAACACTATGAAAGGATAGCATCCCTATAGAATGACATCAGTAAAGGCACGTGACCTCCCTATTGGAATAACTAGGGGAAAATGGAACCAGTCGAAAGTAACGGCTTAAGTGGCAATGAAAGAAGAAAAAGACGGAAAAAAATTAGAAGAGAAAAAATAATTAGAAAACAAAGAAAATTAATTAAATATTAACCTACTTAATCTATAAATAACCTAGTCTATACTAATAGATAACCTAAATAAACCTGACAAACGACGTCATTGAAGTGCAGTAGATACTGAATAAGATCGAAAGAAGTCGTCCTTCCATTTACTTATACGTGCGAGCTCCAGGTGCGACCACTAACTACAAACATCCTAAAAGCTAAAGACTTAAAAATAGGGATCCCGAAAATGTATACAACCACTAAGAATAAGATAGAAGAATTGAGAAACAAACTTCGACTGAAGTCCAAGAGAAACCTTAGTTAAAAATAGAGTTCGAGTCAAAAGTAGAACTTCGAGTCAAAAGTAGAACTTCAAGGCAAAAATAGGACTTCTTGTCAAAAGTAGGACTTCGAATCAAAAGTGGGACTTCGAGTCAAAAGTAGGACTTCAGCCAAAAGAAGGACTTCAGTAAAGTAGGACTTCAGTCAAAAATGGGACTTCGAGTAAAAAATGGGATTTCAAGTCAAAGATAAAGTACTTCAAGTCAAACATGTGACTAAAAGAACTTCAAAACAGACATGGGACTACAAGTCAAAGATAAAGAACTTGAAGTAAATGAAAAAGAACTTTAAGTCAAAGATAAAGTACTTGAGTCATACACGCGACTTAAAGAACTTCAATTCAAACATGCCAGTTCAAGTCAAAAATAAAGCAATTGAAGTCAATGAAAAAAAACTTGAAGTCAAACCGTGATGAAACTCATCGCTGCCACATGACTCCACTTGGGCTTAGGAGTACCAACTTTGAGTCACTCGAAGATCACGACCACATCACATTCACTGCTAAGGAGTCCTTCAGGCACCTTGCCTTCTTTTTAAGGGACTGTCGTGGCTTCCACGACCCCCACTTATAAGTCAGTCACAAATTCACTACTGATCACTTAGATATCGCACTTCTAGTTCACTTCAATTGGCTTCGTTGTATCACCTGAATCAGACTGACTGCTCCCGCAAACACGACGGCTATTTATAAGACGACCGATCCTTCGACATAGTTCTACAACTTTCTCGAACCTTCTACATCCTAGGACTATTCTCGAATCTTCGAGGCGTAATCTAGCATGTTCTCGAAAAGTAACAAATAATAATAATATCGTTACAAGCCTTCATAAATCTACATTATTGTGGTTAATATTAAAGTCTCGAAGAATTTTTGGAAGTAATTCAGTTATTTTGCCTTATTATAGGCAATTTTTGGAACTGCTGACCTGATTAAAAAATTCTTTCAATTATGGGAAGCTACATTATTCCGAAATATTGTTCATTGAAAACGTGGGATATTTTCCGAACAAAACCCGAATGAAGCCACTGTGTAAGGTATATTAATATGAAAAAGTACTCACTCATCATAACTGTTGGTATCTTCGGTGCTGAACTCCACGGTGATCTCGGTGCGGGCTCTGATGCCACCTTCAATATCAGGTATCGGCCTCGGGGCCAGCTCCTCATTTTGATTACTAGCTATGGCGCTGAAATAAAGCATGGTGGTCGTGAAGATATTCTTAACACTGATACTAATAGCATCTCACTGCTGGGCAATGACCTCTCACAATGACTTCCAGTTCTTGGTACTGGCCGTTGGTTTTGTACAACGTACAACTCAACTTATGGTAATAGTCGTAATGGTCGTGTATAAAATTGCATTTTTTTTTCACTTATATTTATATTGTGTTTATCTATGATATTCTATTTATAAACACAATTTAAATACTCAAAAAATATTTACGCCGTAAAGACGCATATCTGTGATGTGTTTGAAATTTTTATTTCCGCACGTATGCGGAAAAAAATAAAAAAAACCCACACGTGTGAAATACATTACATGTTGAAACTAATCGTAGAGCGATATGAACCAGTTTTCGAGGATGAGTATTGAAAACCATTTTTCGATGCAGGAATTCATTTGCGAAATATTAAGCTATAAAATGCGTATTTTTATGTTTGACTTAGTTTAAGTATATCTGAGATGTGTGTGAAATTTTTATTTCCGGACGTATGCGGAAAAATATTTAAAAAAAACCACGCGTGTGAAATACATTGCAAGTTGAACCTAATCGTGGTGCGATAATAAGCAATTTTCAGTGTTGGAAGTGTGTTGAAAACCATTTTTCGATGCAGGAATTCATTTGCGAAATATTAAGCTTTGAAACGCGTGTTTGTGTTTGAGTCAAGTGTCCCCCTATCCCTCCTGCTAATGCTAAATACATCTTGATTATGATAAAACAATCACGGCAGTAGTATATTTAAAGGAACTTATAAAACCGACTTCAAAAACACAAAAATGTGAAAAAAACTTTAGCATCAGAAGTCGGTGACTTTTGTTTGTTTGATTTAGTTATTTTATCACCGACTTCTGAAGCTAAAGTTATTTTTCAGTTTTTATGTGTTTTTGAAGTCGGTTTTATTTTTTCCTTTACAAATATTTGCTATGCATTTATTTTACATTGTTAATAATACATTTCATGGCAATAGGCTTATCCTCAATAATATGCAACTTAACATACCTAACTGTCAAAATGTGGGTTTACTGTACACATCTGCGTTAGCCCTCAGAACATACAGGCGTGATGTTATGTTATGATGTTGTGTAAACAATAAACTTCCAAGCGATTGCAGCAATCACGAGAGATTTGCTGTCTATTATGGAAGAGTTCCGTTTCATATCCCCGAAGTCCATGATCAGATCTAACAATATTTCTATGAAATCAACATGAGGGTATACTCTTTCAAAAAAAAAAACCAAATCGGTTCAGGCGTCTCTGAGTAATCGGTGAACAAACATAAAAAAAAGATTCCGACGAATTGAGAACTTCTCCTCTATTTTTTCAGTTTCAAGTAAATTAACTTTTAAATTGATCTTGAACAACTAATAAAAAGAAAAATACTTTAATTTCAATAAGAACTTGAAGAACGTGTTTTTCAACAGCAAATGTAAGTTTGACCTCTTTGTGCTGACAAGACAAAAAAAAAAAAACTGTTTCAGAAGAAGATCTTTGGAACTGCTGATCCTATTCTCAATTGTTTTTCACTAATGGGAAGCTACATTATTCCGAACTCTCGTTAATTAAAAACGTGGGATATTCTCAGAACAAAACTACGACTGAAACCGCGGGTTAAAGATTATTTATTACGAAAAAGTACTCACTCATCATGAGTGCCGGCCTCGATGGTGACGTCAGTGCGGACTTCAACGCCGGCTTCCATATCAGACACCACATTTGTGGACGAGGGGCGAGTCCAGGTTGGTGCCGGCATCGGAACCAGCTCCACATTTTCATTAATACCTATGGCGCTGAAATAAAGTATGGTGGTCGTGAAGATATTCTTAACACTGATACTGTTAGCCTGCATCATCTCACTGCTGGACAATTACCTCTCATAGTGACTTCCAGTTCTTGGCCATCTTCCACGTATGAAACTCATGAATTGGATCAAGAAGAAAGAAACCTTACGGTTTTTAAGAGCATGTTTTTAATCGAACCCCATATAACTTCCATTTTGTTTCCCAGAAATTCATACGATTTATCAGTGTTTTTTTAAATAAGCACGTCATGGTTTTGGTCCTGCGCCTGATCTCTCTCCAGTCGTGTCGGATTGTCGTCACCCGTCAGCGCCGATCAACTGTGTCTGCGCACACAATTGTGCATGATAATATCTCCCACGCCGATGGCTAAATCTCCGCTAAGATTTGCCGCCGTGACCGAAAACGGTCAGGAAGACTATATATTTATTTTTCAATAACAGAGCTGACCGAACAATTCAAGCTAGGGGATCGCCTTTTCCGAATGCATTTCTGAAAGCCTGCATATTGTAATTATTTGATTTTGCCGCCCCTTATTCAGCCAGCAAACAATACGACTGCCTACCGAATACGCATAGATGTTGCAAACTGTTCGAATGTTATCAGGTAAGGTAACTAGGTACTCACAAAATGGGACGTTCTCGTGGTCGCACTGGCGGGTTTATTCGGCGCCTCTCGAACCTGAACCACGTCCGTCTTTCCCACTTCTTCTTCAACGCCTTCCTCACCTAAATATGATGTTTTTAGCAAATTATTACCTATATCTTAAGGGTGTAACAAGACCCTTAACGAAGCCAAAAGGCATTTGTTCTCCTCGTCATTGCAATATTTTTTTGCTCTAGACCATACCTGGGAACCTTCTAGTTACGAAGATATTAGGGGTCAAAGTTTCAATTTCTTCACAAGCATTTAAAAAAAATACAAGTTTTACTTTTAATACCTCCACGACCCCCGTAATATCCAATCCATCCATTAGCAATGTTTTGAGTCCATTAAACCCAAAAGTTGTTTCACAGCAATACATTTTTCAAAGTCATTGGTCACAGTTCCTTAGTTTGATGTTGATGTTCATAATGCTTGGTTGACGGCTTCGTGAAGGGTCCGTTTACACCTTGTATACTAATAATATACGCGATAACGTGCAGTTAGTTAACTCTCAAAAAGATGAAGCTGAATTCCCATAGGCCTAGTTTTTCTAATTTTTTAATTAGAATAGGTACAGAAATAGTATCAAAGGCTTAATGTACTGCTTCATTAGTTGATTTCTCTGCACGGATGCTAACTTGGTTTTTAGAAAAAAAATTGTTTTGTTCCATTATTTGATAAGTCCGGTATTAAAGATTTTTTCAAGAATCTCGAACAAGGGGGTAGAATATTGAGATTTGTCTGTAGTTATTAAAACGGTCTCGATCTCTTTCTATGTCCATCGGACGCACAACTGTTTTTTAAAGGCTTGGGGTAAGGTGCCTGTGTCAAGGCAAAGATTCTTAAGGTAGGCCTGTTTATCACCAGCATTCAATCAATATAACATTTAAATAATAACACACTCATTCAACTTTTAACCTTCGTGACATCTCTAATCCCGCCAATAATATTAATAATATTGCAATTAATACTACGAACGTTGTGTGTCAACACTAACCTTTTTTTTTTATGGCACTTATCTAAGTTACGTGTACGAGTTTTTGAGACAGTCAAGGTGTCCATATTTTTAGTTACGTCAATCAAGTTATCGAATTTTTATTTGAGATGTAAATTGGTCAAAGAATCTATTTTCGGTTTTCAATTGATCAAATAATACTGAGAAATGGCATTGAAGTACTTTCCGGTGCGGATGTATTGTGTATGGGTGATTTTGGTGTTTATTGTGTGTGTTTGTTGGTGTATTCTTAAACAAAACAAGTTATTTGAAAAAAAAGTTAAGTAAAGACCACTTTTCGCTTCGCGTGACTAGAGTGAAATTGTCTTGCAACGTAAAACAACCGTTCACGGGGAATCTATTCCAGTGATGACGTCATCAGCTCTAATAATTATAATAAAACTAGTCATTAAATTTCGAAAATATCCGATTTTTTTTAAAATTATACTTACATATTTTTCTATGCTGTATACTTTCTATCAATATTGATTTCGTTTGCTTAAAAATTAAGTGGAAAAGTAAATTGTACACTTTAATTTTTATAGAAATGGTAGACCGATTTTCGTCATGCAACCATTCGGTCGCAATATGTTTGATATTAAAGATTTCTAAAGAGAATTTCTCATTCGCGTAACAGATGATGCAGGTTAGGGATGAAGCAATATCGCAGTAATAATGCAATTTGAATGTCGGTATGCGCGAGACTGAGGAGTTGTAATCTTGGTATTCGATAATTGTGTTCAACGGAATCAAATAAGGACGCTATGTTCGGGGAATATTAATATTCAGATTGATCCTTAGAACGCGCAAATCTCAAGGTACCTCAGAGATTCGTATCTTGATTCATGTACCTGAAGTTATTAGCAACTTAAAGTTATTAGCAACTAGATACGAAATTCCTCGAATTTCGTGTCATTTCATGGAACTGGTGGAATATTAAGATGAGCCAGAAAGGGCAGGTATCTTAACTGTTGTAAGAACAAGGCTCAAACATGCCCCACGTCTGCCAGCAAAGAGAAGTATTTCAATAAAAAAACTTTATTGCAAAAAATGAAACCGACTTCAAAAACACAAAAAGTGAAAAATAACTTTAGCTTCCGAAATCGGTGACTTTTGTTTGTTTTAGTCAGTTTTTTTTGTCAGAGGCTTTTTTGTGTTTTTGAAGTCGGTTTAATTTTTTGCAAAAAAGTTTTTATTTTTATTTTTAGTTGTAATACCCTATACAATTATTATTTGCCATGCATTTATTTTACATTGTCAACAAAAACAAACTAATCTGGTTGTACTGGTATACGCTCAGAGCATACAGACGTTATGTCATGGTATGTTAGGATATTGTTAACGATAAACATCTAAGCGATTGCAGCAATCACTGCAGACTTGCTGTCAGGAACAGGACTCACGCTTGTTATTGCTGCAAAAAGCTAAAAAAACCCAATATCGAATTAGAAAAAACACTGCAGTTTCTAATCGCATGATGAAGAACAAGGCAATGGAAAACAGAAATCAGCACAACAGATAACATCAAAAAACCAATTAAGATAAATGCTACAAAGCGCTAGATAAAAAAAAAGAATCGGATTTCTTGAACAGAAATAATTAAACAAAATCGTAATAATGAATGTACAGATGCAAGAAGGAGAAAAAACCGTTGATGTGGTACAAAAATGTGTTGAGATCTTAAAATTAGATAAAATAGAAATAGAAAGTGCTTGGAGGGTAGGATATGAAAATAAAGAAATTCGGCCCATAGATATAACACTGCGTACAAAAGCGGCGAGAGTGGAATGACTTAAAAGTCGAAAAACACAAATTACAAGTCACCTGATTATTAACAACAGTGACTCAACACGAGTCTTCATAAATGAGCATATAACCCGGCAAAACAGGCTACTACTTTGGGCGACAAAGAGAAAGCTTAAAGAAACCTATAAATATAAATATGGACCCGGACGCCAAAATTTGAACAAAAAAAAAATCCATATTGACGAAAAAATCTACAATATTCGGAATGAGGGTGACATAGAAACATACATAAAAAAGACAAGATCTGATACAATTTCAATACCATGTCGAACTCATAAACAATAGTGTTCTCAATAAAATTAAATCATGGTGGTAAACTTTGATCTACGTTCACAACTACAGGATATTAAATATTATATAAAATTCTGAGATATTAAAAAATGGTCTACCTTCGTAACTAGGAACGAAACTAAAATACAAATCATACATATTAACATTTGTTCCATAAGATAACATTTTAATCAGTTGAAGGTACGCGTGCAAAAGATTTTGAATAAACAGGATGTATTGTGTCTCACAGAAATTAATATTAGACAGGATGAAGTCTCCATGTACACGATTGATGGTTACAGTATGTTTTCACAAACCAGAGAAAAAAGCGAGGAGGAGGCATAATTGTTTATGTGAAAAATAGTCTTCAGTACAGTCCACTACACAACTGTAATGCATCGACGTTTGAATTGATACACGGGTACCTTGTTAGGAATGTACACAAATAAAAGTATTGTTACGAAAGAAGTAGAAAACATTATTCGACCGCTACCCATGTACACTGATATAATATTAGTAGGGGACTGGATTAGTACTCCACATATGAGTTAAGGTTGCTCGAAATAAATGTATTTATTTTTAAAGATCACTTAAAGTATGTGTCAGTGGAATTGAAAGTGCACGGGGCGACATTAAATTCGAAGTTCCGACCGGTTCAGTGTATGGGCTATTAGGATATCTTATGCACGTTAACAGCATGTCTAACGTATTAAAAAAATGTAAGGCATTTATGCATGCCAACAACAGGCATGTATGCCTGTTTTATATTGATCGAATACAGCAAGATATGCAAAACGATTTTGACAGTGTAGTTCAGTGGGCACATGATAATGGCATTAGTAAAAAAACTAAGTGCAAGCTCATTCACTTGCCGTAGCATAAAAATAATTTGTGGACAGTGGGAGTGAAAGGTCATTCTTACGAACCTACATAATAACAAACTGAAATTTAATGCTCATCCAGACAGTTACATCTTAAAAGTACCTAGGATAGTCATAGATAACACATTCACTTGGAATCTGCATGTCAACAACGTTTGCAATAAGCTACGATACATTCTGAGTAAACTGAAGACTCTTAAATATGCTGTCAACAGAAAAGTATTGTATATACGTTATACTATTCACTGGCTGTCTCAGTTATTGAATAAGGGTTAGGTGGATATGGCCTTACGTTCTCTACACATTTAAATAAAATCAATATTTTGCAAATAACGTTACTTAAACTAATTGTAGATAAACCCCCTAAAAAAGGGTTTAAATAAAAACTATGAAAACCTATTCAAAATTTGTAAAGTACTTCCAGTCCATTTCAAAAGTCTGTAAGCTTAATATCTTGGCTGAACAATTTTATTCAATAATCAAAATCACAAGGAACAACATAGGCATATGTACCCAACGCGTTTATCGAAAAAAAAGACATTTGCTGTTTCCAGTGTCACTACTTTAGTAAGCGCACTAGAAAATATGTAGTACCGACGTTAGTGAATGAGCTACCCCCACAGTTGATATCGCATGGCAAATCAACCAACCAACTTAAAAATGTTCTTAAATAAAAATAGGTAAAAAAACTTTTTAAGTTAAACGGTTTTATGTTAAACATACATTGCAATGTTTAAGATAAATGTACTAAAAACCAAAAAATAATAAAATAGATACAGTCGTGGGAATTATAAACATGCATAGACTAGACTAAAATAAAACCGTGGGGCACGTCAATTGTCTACAATCGTTGATTAAAATGTTTGTTTTGTAATGTTACACTATAATTAGGCAGTTGTTCAACCGACAACGATGGACGTGTGATAAGTAGGGCTAGAATGTGGAAACAAGCTAGCAAGCTCGATTATAAGCGAGTTTTAGGGTTTCATAGTGGTGAGCGAGTAGTACTTTTATCATATGTTTTGTCGATTAAAGACAAACTACGAGCAGTGAAACGATTCCTCGCCAGCCAGCAGTGTGAATGTCCAACGATAAACTAGTTGAAACATCTCTTTTATTTACATGGAGTGTATAACTATTGGAATTTCCATGAGCAAGAAAATAGTAAGTAATTTCCTCACCGTCTGCGGGCCAACTGCCTATTTTAACGACGAATTAAACGATTCTTCTATCGCACATTAAGTCGATAATTTGTAGACAATTGGCGTGCCCCACGGTTTTATTTTAGTCTAGTCTATGCATATGTATATAATTCCCACGACTGTATCTATTTTATTATTTTTTGGTTTTTAGTACATTTATCTTAAACATTGCAATGTATGTTTAACATAAAACCGTTTAATTTAAAAAGATTTTTTACCTATTTTTATTTTCTAGTTTTTAGTTTTTATTTCGCATTCTGTTTAATTCATTTAGTGCTTCATTATTGCAAGGTTTCTTGCCCGTTAGTTTATTGCAGTCCAACTCCTCTATACGTAGTCCTTGCAAAGATCTTACTCTACTAAGAGCCACGTAGGCTTGACCTTCTTCAAACAGTTTCGCACCTAAGTATACGACTGCGTGATCCACAGTGCTGCCCTGCATTTTATGTATTGTAGAAGCCCATGATAGTATTAAAGGCAACATTCTTCTTTCAGCCGTCCCGTAATTGTACTTAGCTGGAAACTGTATGGCTTTCGGGTGTATAAGATGTACTCCGTCTCTTGCGAAATCAATTCGGACGGAAGGTACATCTGTTGCATACATCTGAGTTCGACGAAATTGAGGCCAAACGATTTCGTTGATGTAGCCTATAGCGCCATTTACTAATCCCTTTGAAACGTCAATATTGGACCGTAGCATGACTTTTGCCCCCACAAATATTTGCAGTTCCGCTGGTAAACCCCCAGTTTTGTTGATATCAGCTGGTATTATAGTAGCTATATCCACATTGTCTGCATTTCGTGCCTTCGTTTACGTTGTGTTGCAGTTTCTGTTTTATTTGTGTTTGTATTTTTTATATTTTATTTACCATTTTGTTCCCACGAGTAATGGACATTTAAACGGTCGACCCCCCGAGAGGTCCAATAAAGGGGCAAGGCTATGTACAACAAGATGCGCCTGAGTCTTGAGGGGAAAACGCTAACGACATATCATTTTTATCCACCCTAATGCCATACAGTTCTCGGCGCGTTTTAACCTTTCACCTTAACTTGGGTGGTGTACCGCTAACGACGTATCATTTTTAGCCACCCTAACGCCACACAGTCCTCAACACGATACAAAATCTTGACTTGGGTGGTGGATTCAGGCTGGATTAATCAGATACCTAAATTACAGATTCAATTTCTAAATTTAAATCTTATTATTATACGCCATTTGGTGGCTGCGCCCATCTTAAATATTGAGGTTGTATAGTGCACTGTATTCTTCTTGTCAAGCCCTTTTATTTGATACCCATATTGGTGGGATTGATAAAAAATTGTTATCAGCCATTTGGTAGCGGCGGCCATCTTAGATTTCAATTTTGCATAGTAAATTGTATTCTACTTGTTGAGACCTTTCATTTGATACCCATGTTGATGGGATTGATAAAACCTAAGTTATCCGCCATTTTGTAGAGGCCGCCATCTTGGATTTTAATTTTATATAGTACATTGTATTATACTGGTTGAGCACTTTCATTTGATACCCATATTGATGGGATCGATAAAACCTACGTTATTCGCCATTTTGTAGCGGCCGCCATCTTGTATTTCAATTTTTTATAGTATATTGTATTCTGCTTGTTGAGTCCTTTCATTTGATACCCATATTGATGGGATTGATAAAACCTACGTTATCCGCCATTTTGTAGCGGCCGCCATCTTGGATTTCAATTTTTTATAGTATATTATATTCTGCTTGTTGAGCCCTTTCATTTGATACCCATATTGATGGGATTAATAAAACATAAATTATCCGCCATTTTGTAGCGGCGGCCATCTTGAATTTATAATGATAATGAATAAGCATAATTGTATTGTCACCAAAATCCAAAGTGTATACAAAATTTCAGATTAATCGGTTGACAGGAAGAGGGTGAAATTTGAATTACTAAATTTGACCCAAGAATAATAAATAAAAACAAACGGGGTGAGCTAAATAAAACCGTTTAAAAAAACAAACGGGGTGAGCTAAATAAAACCGTTTAATAAAAACACTACCTCTCATGGTGTCCTAAGCTAATTTTGCAGCAATTTTCCATGCGTGTAAAATCTGAGAATGTCCTATCTGTAAATTCACTTTCTTTTTTATAATTTATTTTAGTTATTTTATTAAAAAAAACGAAATTTGTTATTGTGAAACGAGAACAACTGCCGACAAACTGTATTGCAGTTACAACATAGATGTTGGTTTGCGTAAAATGAACGGCTGTTTGACTTCGCCTATTTATTAGTGTTTGCTTCACAATAACCACACGCACACATTCACAATTTCTTGTCACTTTAATGTTGCAGGGAATATGAAGCATGAATTTAATATCTAATGAAACGATCCTCTCCGTGGCGCATTAGTAGAGCATGCGGTAAAGGCGTAAACCCACCGCGGCGCACGAATAGGATACGCACGTGTGTTAAGCTTCGCTTTGCTAGAGAATGTATGTGATTGTGTCCACTGCAAACCATGGACACGCTATGCATCAAATGACGTCATTGGTACTTCGTGGCTTGCTCGAATAAGGCGCTCACATAGCTCAACGCTGTCAACGCAATGCAGGCTGTCCAATGTCCATGCGGTACACGCTATACACGAATATGAACCCACGACTATGCCGCGGTGGGCCACGCACGCTACAGTTATACATAGTTGTGGGTGTGTAGTGTGTACTGCAGTGGAAACGTAGACCCACCTCTTCAAACAAATGAATCTACGCAGCTAAAATACGGCGCGTGCCCGTGCACAGTATGCGCCGCGGTGGATTTGCGCCTTTAATAATATCTTACGCCGCAAGATCGAAGCTAAGCTAAGGGCGAAGAATCGAGCTGAGATAATTATTTTGCATGAGTAAAATGTTTTAATTAGTGAAATTGCGAAGCGTTTAAAGATATCGGTGAGTAACAAAATGTTATTATTATGTTTAGAAGTTTTATATGTTTTAATAATCCACATTTTATTGATTGTTGTTTTTTGTAACAATATTTTATTATTGTTCACAGACAAGGACTGTGCAATTGTGGGTCCATAGTTATGCAGATTCGGGAAGCATTGATCCTTGCCTTGGGATTGGCATCTGTGTATGCAAATCCAGCCTTTGCAAGGTTGGATTTGCATACACACAGATGCAAATGCGCGGCACCGTGATATAGTTGCTACGCATACCGATAAGGCCTTCCTCACTGTTCGTTCCACGGCGACTAAACATGACGTGACATTACAAACTGTACGAAACCACTTGCGTGCAGCTGGTTTTAAAGGTCGTAGGCCAAGAAAATTTTGCTGTCAGATATTCACAGGCAAAACCGGGCACGCTTCGCAAAAGAAAATTTGGATTTCAATTGGTGCAATAATATTAGCGATGAAAAATGTTTTAAGTCAGACAAGGACGGTTGCAAAATATTGTGGCGAAAAGATGATGAGCGCTACAATAAAAAAATATTCTTCCATGTAAAGTAATGCGGCCGCTAGACCTGTCTAGTGGCCGCATTACTTTGGGATATTGAGGATGGATGTCGTCAATGGGTTCCGGTGAATTACTGCAGGTAGGATTAGGAGTAGATGCTACCAACTGTGCGCGTTTACACACAACAATTTACTTCGTGCATGATAACTGCGCTGTGCATCGCGCACGACTTGTGCAAAATTGGTTAAACGTCCAAGAAAACTTTAGTGATACTTGATAAATCATCTATAGATGCAAACCTTAGACTTAATTAATTGGGTCAAATATTGTCCAACTAGATCGGCCTTTTGAACCATAGTGCGTCGCATGGGCAAGCAAATAATATTCAACTCCAAAAATTAAAGAGAAATTGTATTGATACCAAATAAATTTAAATGTAAAATAATTAGAATTACAAAAAATCAAAAAAAAAATCAGACTAATAACAGTAGTAAGATTTTAACAATAATGTCAAACAAAATGATAAGGCTAAGCGTATGCCGAGGCGCCTGTGAAGCAGCACAGCACAGTACAGATTTAGCAGAGCAGGGCAGGCGAGGCAGACATAGGCCGCGAGCGCATGCTGCAACTCAAAGACACATTCGCGTTCTAACTACACAGTACAAAGAACAGAAGTGTTCGAACGAGAAGAGCGAGTCGATATGCACGCGTCGCGCAGAAATCTATGCCGGCACTGCAACGAGGCGCAGAGCAGGGCAGACGCATGCCTGCGCTGCAGCGTACGCAGCTCTTAGTACGTTCATGCATTACAAAATCTGCTCTGCCCTGCGCTGCGTGGACCTGCGTCACCTGCGTCTCAGCATACGCTTAGCCTAAGTAAGTCAATCAAAATAAAAATGTCAGAATAGTTACATTTAGATAGATATATCAATCATAATAATAGTTTGTCAATCAGTACAGCGCTTTATCATTTAGAAAATCGTTAATTGGTTAATTGTGTATTAACTTCTCTCAATTAATATTTGGTTTAGTGCCCTTTTAAATTTATAATTAATATCATTATTCATCATCATTTCAGCCGAAAGATGTCCACTGCTGGACATAGGCCTCCCCAAGTGTCGCCACATTGACAGGCCCCGAGCGACTCGCATCCAGCAGATCCCCGCAACCTTCACCAGGTTATCGGTCCACCTAGTGGGAGGCCTTCCAACGCAACGTCTTCCGGTTCGCGGTCGCCCCTCCAGAATCTTTCGGCCCCATCGGCCATCCGTTCTGCGAGCAATGTGCCCTGCGCACTGCCACTTAAGTTTGGCAATTCTTCGGGCTACGTCGTTATCTTAGTTCTCTTGCGGATTTCCTCATTTCTGATTGGATCACGCAAGGAAACTTCGAGCATAGACCTCTCCATTACCCTTTGAGCCTTTGGGTGACTTTAAGCCTTCTGGTGGGGCCCATTATGAGCAACCACGTTTCGGTACCGTATGTAATCATTGGCAACACACACACTGGTAACTTGGACGAGAAGATACCAAGCAACTTGTATTATATACTTGCGTATTTTTTTTTTATAGAACTTGGACTTAGAATTCGTAACCCATGGAAATAGAATGATGTAGGCCTTCCAACCCGTACCGAGAACCCCCCCCCCCTCCCCAAAGGACTGAAATTCGGGGATAAAAGCAGAAATTCAGGAAGTTATGCAATTTCTCATAATCGTCTAGAGTGCCGAAAAAATGTTTAAAACGGTGCTTATTCCGCGGAACCATGCTGAACGTTTACTACGATAACACATGACATTAAATGAGAGATAGAATCGAACTTGCGTTTAATATAATTGTATCGAACTGTGAGTGGGGGATAGTATGTTTTCACATTAAAAGTTGCTTGATATTTGACCTGTTTTCTATCTTTGAGATTAGTAAGATGAGGATTCATGAGGGAAATGTTTACATGACTAATAATATTGAACTTTCCTTTGATTGATTTGTTTTCCTAGGCTATAGAAGTATATGCGGGAACTAGAAGAAAATGGCTTCACAAAGTCCTGATGCGCAATGACCGAGGGTCTGAAATAGAATGAATAGAACCAATTAGATCACGCTAAAGACCTATTATAATTACTAGTGCTACTTACATTCTAATAATATTTATCTCTAACTAGCTTTTACCCGCGACTTCGCTCGCGTTAATTTTGAATTTGACGATCAATTCGGGTTGTAAGTACTCTGCTTGTAATGATATAATTCAATCATGGTTTGAAAGGCACGTGGCGCCATCTATTATCATAATAACGTTATTGTTATTTTGCTCGGGAACTGTACTTTTTTCGGGATGAAAGGTACCCTATGTTCGATTCTGTACACCTGACAACGTATGTGCAAAATTTCACGATGATCAGTTCAGTGGTTTAGGCATGAAAAGGTAACAAACAAACAAACTTATTTTCGCATTTATAATATAAGTAATGATAGTAAGAATAAGGATTTTAACAGTACTACAGTGTCTGCAGTTACCGCGGGTTTCATTTGATCGAAATAATGAGCCACATGACGCCTGTAGATAATGAGCGTAGCTGTGTTATTTATCCTGAACTTTGGTGATTTTGTATGGTCGTTTCCAAATAGGTGATAGAGCTTTTTGAGCCTTAAAGCCCACCGCTTTAAGGCAGAAATAGTCACGAACTGTTATTAATAATAGGATGATTGTTTAATTGTATGAATTCATAATTTTAATTTCTATTAAATTATGTATTTAGGGCATGTGTACTCGATAATGTGGTTACCTGTAATTGAGTGTAACGCACACTCAATTCAACATTCACACAAGACTATGTACTTTGTAATAGTTTTCATTTTAAATAAGATAAATTGTAATGTGACTTGTTGTTAACACAAAATAAATAAATAATCATTGTAATGTGGTGGTGATTTAATATGAGAATCAAAATAGGATTTAGAATATTACTTTGATTTTAGTATATTTCCCAGAACTTTTTCTATGGTGTGTTTAAAGGACATGGCCGGAATTTGTATAGAGCTGTGCCCTTACAAAAATATTCATGTACATACAGTACATCATATTAAAGCTTACAGGTATGAATGCTGTAACATTTTAATATAGTCTGAATAGGTTGTACTAGGTTCGTGTTCATAGATAATATTAGGAATTAAGGGACCGAATATTAACTCGTAAGCAAAAAATTCTGTAGTTGAATATTTTATTGTGTTATAAGTTAATACAGCGGTATGTACATAAGTAGGCCATTTATCTTGGTTTTCGTTTCCGATGGATTTTAAATAGTCATTGACAGTTGAATGACTGCGTTCTAAAGCTAATTGTGTCTGACGGTGATGACCATAATTGTTTGATTTTAAGAAATTGGCGAGTAGTTTAAGAACGAAGGACGTCAAGTTTTTACCATGATCAGTTATAATTATTTATGAGTGTATAATTATTTGTGAGAATGATTTAGGAGTTTCAAATAAGGAAACATACGTAAAGCCTTGGTGGTTGTACTACGTATAAGATAAGTGATAGAATATTTAGTTAGGTCATCTTGTAAGGTATATTTATTGTATTTATATTTTAGTTTTGCGGAACCAGATTCGGGTAAGAGTCCTACTATATCTAATGCCACTCTCCGAAACGGAGCTGTGGACGTATTGGTGATCTCCATTTATTTAATTTTCTCAGTGCTTTATTTTCCTGACATAATTTACATTTCTTGACTTCTTTATCACTTCACATACCCTTCCAATAGGATTCATCCCGTATTCTGTTTTACATTCGTGTCGACCCTATGTGCCCGGTTGTAGGAATATCATAGTTCTCAAGCATGATTTCAGGTCTCTAGTTCAGAGTAGGTTATATTGTTTTATTTAGGTAAACAAGGATTTGGATTTTTGTATTGTTAAAAATGTGAGTTAGGATATTGTACATTTTGGTGTAGGGATAATGCTCAAAAGGGCTTTTGAAATCGGAGATAACAATGTTTTTTAGAGGATAAGATGATTCGCCGAAGTGGTGTGTAAACAGTCTTGTTGTCATATTCAGTTTTTAGAAGATAATGATTGTTTTTCAGAATTAAGGATTTACTCTTGGTTGCCGGAATTTAGGAGTATTTCTAAAAATAATAATATTGATTCCTACTTCTACAGATTTCTAAAAAAAATCTGTAGAAGTAGGAATCAATATTATTTTACAGGTTGTCTTTAGGAGATTTTCGCAGTGTTCTTTTAGAATTGCGTTGCAGTTGAATTGATTCTAGAAATTGAGAATAACGTCATTTACCGCCTCTGTCCTTTATGCTTGTCGTGTTAATTACTCGTTTGGCGAGTCAAAGTCAAGGTTGGGATCTCTAGCTGAGGGCTTATGTCAAGTAAGGTAAGTTCTGCCCTAGATCTATGAGTTCTGGAGATAGCATGGGTTCAACTTGTGGTACCTCTAGAATCTTGTAATATATTAGAGTCGGTGTTTATTTCTTGATTTAATAGGTCGTTATTCTCAAAGAAGAAGGGTATGGGGGATGGTAGAATTATAAGATAGTCCTCTAAGAGGTCATCGGTTCAAGGTTCGGTGTCAACATCTAGTGCACATCTAGCACATCAGAGGTTGATGGAGGTTTGAATCAGGTAAACTGGAAATCGAGACAGTGCGTCAGCGTTGGTATTAATTTTCCCTTTCTTGTAAATAAAATCATAGTCAAATTCCTCTAATTTGAGTCGCCAGCGTACTAACCTAGAACTGGGATCTTGATAGTTAAATAGCCATTTTAATGGTTTGTGATCTGTGACTATGGTGAATCGATTTCCGTAAAGAGAGAGACAATATGACGATTGAAAGTCGTGACGGGAATTCGTACTTTTGGATTTATCGTTATTGGTGTAAGTATTGGATGTTGACATTTATTAATACTAGACATGACTTCGACTTTGAAACTTATAGCAGAATTTAACGAGTTTGGATTGCGAACTCTAATGTCTTGTGATCTTGCATCGCAGCTACACGTCCGGCTAATTCTATTTTCTTTTTTGTCGGAACGCAAAAGTAGTTTCGCTAACCATGTTTTTATTTTTAATGTTTTTAATGTGAACTGATTAACTTTTTCAGTAGAGTTCTGTTTACAGTCCTAGAGTTCAGTAAGTAGGTGAGCGTAAAGCTTCCTTTCCCCGAACTGTTGTTTTAAGAGCTCAATGAATTGTTCAAAGGATTCGAACTCCTTGATACTGCATGTTGTTTCAGCTTTATCTTTTAGTTGACTTAGAATGAATTTGAATAAAATTGGTTTTTAGGTATTTGTAACTGTATTAAAAGCGCTCTGGCAATTATAGCCATTGAATGGATTAATTAATTTAAATAGAATGCCGAGTTCTATTTACTCTTCGATTTCGACCTTTGTACTCTTAGAGCTACTGGAACTATCCTACTTTACACCAAGTTTGGAAGTCATGATTTAAGATTACAAAATAACATATGTATAAGCTGATTAATTATAAAAAATCGTCTCCACCTATGCTACTTTCTACAAGTGACTCAGTGTTCATCATCCACAGCTTGAAACCCTCTGATGGGTTAAGACCTCCCTTTTCTTGTACCAATCTCCTCGGTCCTGTGCCAGCCTCGTCCAGGTTTTTCCCTCGATGGCAACCATGTCGTCTGCCCATCTCGCCGCTGGACGACCCACGTTTCTTTTCCCAGTTCTTGAACGCCATTCGGTGACAGTCTTAGTCTACCTGTCATCACTGCGCCTTGCTAGGTGTCTTGCCCAACTCCATACTCAAAAATCATACAGCGCCCTTCGGACATTCAGGATGCTGATGGGCTTGCCCCGATACTGCAGCGCATTAGGGATGCTTGCTGAAGCTCACGTCGACTGTTTCTACACTGTGATGCGGAAACGGTGCGCATCCTTGGTCCGTAGGATGCGGGGCAGTGCCAACAGCATCCTATCAATGATAGCAAGCAGGCTTGGTGGTGAGTTTGTGAACACACAATCTGTTTTTGATTTTGTTTTTGTCTTTGTGAGTGTATTACTAACATAGTTTGTAAGTACTTTGTTACTAACACTATGAGTCTTGCTGCTCGAACTATTTAAAAAAAAAATTAGAACTTAACATACCGAACTGTCGAAATGTGGGTGTACTATAACATCTGCGCACCCCCGCAGAGCATACAGGCGTGATGTTATGTTATGATAATGTGTAAACAATAAACATGCAAGCGATTGCGTTCATCACGACAGATTTGCTGTCTATTATTGAAGAGTTTCATTGTATATCTGAAGATCAGCATTAGATCTTCACCAAATTTCAACGGGACCACCGCAAAATAACATACTTCCAAACAAAAAGAAAAAAGAATCAAAATCGGTTTACAATTGGCGGTGATATCGCTGAACATACACACAAAAAAAAACAGACGAATTGATAACCTCCTCCTTTTGGAAGTCGGTTAAAAAGGCATTGCAACGAGTCATGCGCTTTTTTCAGATTTATTTTCAGCGTGGGCACAACTATGTGGTAGCCTAAATAAACTTTACAAAATTCTTGCCAATGGCAGAAATACAAAACCATTACATAACATCACGCCTGTGATCCCCGAACGGTTTGGCAGAGGTTCACCTAATAAATAGTACATCCACATTTGGCCAGTTATGTTTAAGCCCCATGTAATAGGTGGCGAGGTTAATGCCATCAACCGGGCGCAAATCCAGACTCCGTGGCTTACGTTACTGAGAAATTCCTGAAGGAAAAACCCAATAACACTTTGCCCGACCTAAACCATTACGTTGTACATAACATCAAGTACCTTACGTTTGTGCACACAAATCAATTAAAATTCAATTCCATTACAAGTCACAATTCAATTATTTAATTGAATTTCGCCCTTGCTCTCTACCAATCAATTATTTTTACGCAATAGCTTTGAAAGAGGAAAACGTGTTGCGCTGACCCCAACTAGAATAGGACAAGGGCAGGAAAATTAGGATGAATATTGTGGCTTAGCTTTAATGGTTTCATTTCAGGAACTGATGGACACTACCGAAAGCGCCAAACTAGTAGCTCAGTTCTGGGCCGACACAATTTAGATTGCCATCGACCCGCTAAGAAGACTAATGGTTTCATGTGTAGACGCCGAAGACCTGCATTCAGATTAAATCAACAATGCAACGATGCATTAACCCTTATACATATGTATAGTGCTGCCGATTTCTTAACATTAAAGTGACAGCTGTTAGTTTCTAAATAGAACTTTATGCTCAAAGCAATGCACAATACACCATCAATACATAGACTAGAAAAAACTAAATGTCATTATAGAAATTAGGCGAGAATTTTGACAATATAATCATAATTATGGCAATATAAACACGGACGCGTTGTTTGTTTGTTTTTAGAAATTGTAAGCTTGTATTTGCGAGACAACATAATGGGTTGTGTATGTGTAGCATCCGCAGCCTGAATACCAAACAGGTCTTAAATTCTTGTAATAAAATAGATGGTATATTGGTGTGTATGACATACTCGTAGTAATGTTTATTTTTCAGTAGGATCTTGAGACGCTCTATTGAGGCTGACAGGAGAGCACTGTTGGTAAACATTTGTGAAATTGATTGTGTACATTGTGCATTAATTAAATAAATAAATGTTTTGAAAAAATAAAATAGCATCTTTAGTTCTGATTTTGCCCACGCTATAAAAATGTATATAAATCAAGTTATTCTAGCCAAAAGATAAATTGAAAACAAAAATGATGTGATTAACTTAACTTAAATTGATCAAGATCTATCTTTTGAGAGTATTTTTACGAATGTAAGTACGTGAGCTCTAAGTGCGGTCCCCAGGTTGCGTGGCTGTCTGCCTTTGATCTCAATCACAGCAATTCATCTCTCACTGAACGTAAATGTAAAGATACTTGTAAGTCTTCGGGGGCTAATCATATTCCTGGGGTATGTATTTACGGGGCAATTAAAATATTGTGCGATCAATTTGAAACACTCATACTTTTTGATCAATACCTGTGCAATATTTAATACCAACCCTAAATGATAGCGTTATAGAGGTCGCTTAAGCGTCGAGCAACTCAAATGGACCACTGCACTGGTACATACACTAGATTATAATATGTCCTGTCATTTCATTTGAAAGATGCATGTCAAAGGCAGACTCACTTCACCTAGTTAAGCAATACGATACTAATTCACACACAGTAGTTTCCCAGACAACTAGAAATGTACCTGCGAAACCCTACGATCTCCTACCAACGGGCATGTAAGTGGAATCAAGCAACTGAGATCCTGTAGTTCTCAAAAAGACATGGTAAAAAATGGCCTATGCATCAACGACGCGTATAGCGGAGACCTTTACAATAATTACTAGTTCTTTTTATAATTTACATTATAATTATTGCAATAGAACGGACACTTCATAATTTCGAAAACATTTTAAAAAGTAATTCACTTATTTCTGTCTTATTCCCTGGTGCCGGAGCCATTATTAAAAAAAAAATTGAATAAGGTTTTTAGTTACAAACAGAATAAAGCAATTGAAAGCGCTATGTGAAACGAGCAACATCGACACTGTCAGTCGATGATAGATGACACTTTGACATTTGATAGTAATGACAGGCTGACAGTCTCGTCATTTTGTCATTCGCAATTATTACGTTTCTATTAGCCTAATTATAACCAAGTGTTTTGTTTTTTTTTACAATTCTCAGAAGTGTCAGTAACAGAAAGTAAATTCACGTCTCTGTTGGTTCTTAGGCGAAAGATGTAAGGACGCCGAACAATGTATTTTACACGTTTAGAAGCTTTATTACTTGTTTGCGTTTTAATTCCTAGAAATACGGTTTATTATGCAGATCGACCATAGAGTATGAATCGAGTAAAAACTAAAATATCACGTGGAACCTGTTAAGCCTTCTCGTAGTTCACGCCCTCCCTTTGATACGAATTCAAAAGAGCGCATACAATGGGATCATGGATCGTTTGTGATATTTTCAGTTCCAGCTTAGCTGGGGTTTACGATGTTTGCGGCTGTAGAAAAATGTTAGAGCTTCGTTTGAAGTATTTTTGTTACAAAATTGTTTGCGTCGAGCTTTACCGAATACAATTTTTTAAACTCGCGATTTGCTAGCAAACCAATGCAATTATTGATTGACATTAGACGGTCAGGGCGTCTAAGCTTATCAAAAAATAATTATATGACACGGGGCCGACAAAGGGCTGTTAGGAATTGTTGCATTGCAACTCTTTAATTCGAAAGAGGGCGCTAGATTTTCTTTTCAAAGACATGGTTTTATTTTATACCTAAGTATTTTTTTGCAAATACGACTAACCTGCTGTCCGCTTTGTGCGATCATTTGTTTTTTCAAATTAACTTTGTTTCAAGTTTTACAGATTATGAAAGTGACGATTTTTTTTTCCGGGCAAATTATGTATTTTAGTTTTAGTGTTTAAATATAATAAACATAAGTAAATTAAGTTCGAACCAATACACTTACCTCTCCATTTGAGAAGCAGTAGATGAAAGAGATGAAAACTCCTTGGAAAGATCGGAAGAAGTGGGTGAAGTAGGCCCAGATGGCGAAACCAGTGGAAGATCCGTCCAGCGGGTAGTCGAACAAGTTGAATATGTTTATGATGCCCAGGAGTGGCAGCAGGATTAAGGTGGCACGAAGCGTTTTCCTGTTGGAAAAATAATAAGTTTTAGTACAGCATCAGAAAATATGACTTATAAATTGATTAAAACAAAAACAGAAATAGTCCATAGTGTTAGTTACAAGTGGCCGAAACACACCGGATCCGTGCACGTAGACTTGCACGTACCATGACGTTGTAATATAATTTATGGAACTATATAGTGACATGTAGCCTACGCACACGTGTACGTCACGTGAGCGGTGTGCCATGTTTTCGATTCGGCCCAATGTTTAATTTAAGTTACACCCTTAACATTATGACAAAACTAGGATTCTTTTCCACCAAAAACAAGTGCGCGAATTGGTCAAAATTACTCCAATATACACAAAATTAATTTTCACGACTAGCCCTTTTTATACCTAATCTTCCTTTTTATTTTATTAAATTATTTTTTAATTTATAAAAAATATAGTGTTTATCATGTAGCAGACCATGGACTTTTATATATTTTGCATGCGTTATATAGGTGTGTTGCGCTTTACCGTAAACAGCGTTTTTTATACCAAAAGTAAAAGTCGTTCCTCAGCAATTACTTATGTAGATGACTTACTTTGATGTACAGAATGCGTCGTTGACGGGTTTTTAATGGGTGCTTTTCCACCCTTTATTGGAACACCCTTGAGATTGAGAGGATTATAAGGGTAAACTTACTGTATTTTCCTGAGTTCAGAATCATTTGTGCGACGTAGTTTCATTATGATGACGCTCATTATGGTCCCCAAGAATAACATGTTGATCTGCAACAAGTAAAATGTACAATTTAAGACAGGTTTAAAAAAAAATTAAAGGGGAGAGACGGCTCCTAAAAAGGCAAAGACAACTCCATCTGCTGGCAAGGTCATGGCGTCAGTTTTTTGGGATGTACGTGGCATCAATTTCATTGATTATCTTTATTAAATAAACAAAATAAACGGCAAAAGATAAAAGTGACGACACAAAAAAAACATCCTTTGCGTCAAAAAACACTTTAACACATTGCGGAATGAGTGATCCAAATTAATCGTAATAAATTTGGAACGGGACGTGCAAGTGAATTCTCAAATTATTAATAGTTTTTAACATTTTTTCAACATTGAAATAAAAAAGTGCAAAGGCTATAAATTCTGAAATATACATTATGATGTTTTCATAAAGCGCGCGGTTTGAGTGATCCACTTTCTTGACCATATCATTTTTATCTCAGGTTCAACAAATTTTTAACGTCGTCAAATGTTTTAACTATTTTAAACTGAATCTTCCTTGATTTTTGTTAAGATTGAAGAGGACATGGTAAAAAGCTATATACTTAGAAGCCAAGTTGTCATCAAAACTAGGACACTCGAAATATCTAACTAAACTCAATTATGGCAGTTCCTCGTTGATATGACCGTTGATATGTCCGCTGTTTGATTGGATTGTCCTATTTCGCGGTTTCATTTGACGTGACGTTAATCGAAAATCCGGGGTGACACAATGCGTGGCAGCTAGCTGTCAGCCCATTGAGGTGACAATTCACATTCAATATGTCACACTACGACCGCATTGACGGGTACATTTAATGTATTAGCCCCAATAGTTGGGATGTTTGAATTCACTGAATGTAGGTACTTTCAGTGATTATTTATTTATTTCAGATTTGCTCTGTTGGTTGACACTTCACGTGACCAGATTGTTGGCCTATTTCTTAGCCAGAGAATTAGCATTTCCATCTAACGTGACAATGCTTAGCTCAACTAGCCTATTGCCATCGACCGGGCACAAATCCAGATTCCGTGGCTGCTAACGAGAAATTCCTGATAGAAAAACCCAATAACACTTTGCCCGACCCGGGAATCGAACCTAGGACCTTATGCTCAGCAGTCGCGCTTGCGACCACTCGACTAACGAGGCAGTCGCGTGGTATTATTTAAAATCACAAGCAACACGCTTCACCAAGTTTTTGCTTCAAAGCAAATATCAAAAATATGAAACGAACTCGTTCGAAGCTAACTTTTATTTTGTTTATTTCGGCCTGTACTCCATTAGGCTGCAGCGGCCAGTCCAACCTGTCTCTCAAACATAAAAGTAAATAAAAGTTGGATGGGAAAAACGTTTTTGCGATTTCTGGATTTTCTAGCAAGTACTGAAACCTCAGTTGGACACACGGAGTTTTTTGATCCTTATAAGCAACAGGATCTAAAAAGTTTTTGTAAAAACAGGCCATTTTCTTGCAGACTGCACGCATTTTCCAAAATCTGTGAATGCAGATCTTTTCTTAAAATTCACGTTTAGCCTCCTAAGACCGTTTTCCTTTAGCTACATGGTTAAGATACCCTGACCCTCCAATCCCATCTCAAAGTTCCATCATGTACAAACATAATCAAACATTATTCATTTTGACGTCTTTTACTAATAAAAAAAAGATACACGTGATAAACTACTGTCCTCCTTTTTATTTTAATAGCTTTTCTGTGTGAAAACAACAACAACTTTTTGTTTTGATAATATTGCTATCAGTGATAATACGGCCATTGTTTTGTAATAGAATTAGCAATATTGTAAAAGAGCTGCTTTATTCTTTGCTGCGTTGTTACATAAAGTACTAATAAGATTACGACCGCTTCAAAGGGCCTTGGTCAAAATGGGCGTAAGTCCAAAATAATTTTAATATTTATCTCAAATCATCATCATCTGCCTAGCCTTTTCCCAACTATATTGGGGTAGGCTGCCAGTCTAACCGGATGCAGCTGAATACCAGTATTTTACATGGAGCGACTGCCTATCTGACCTCCACAACCCAGTTAGTACTGGGTAATACGATACCCCTTGGTAAAACTGGTTGTCAGACTTTTTGGGCCACTGACTACCTAACAACTGTCAAAGATCTACAAATGACACCCGGGACCAACGGCTTAACGTGCTTTCCGAGGCACGGAGGAAACTGGGTATGTAATAGGTGGTCACCCATCCGCAGATGATCTACAATCTATTTATCTCAAATCATTGTTCTCAATAAGTTTTCCACTTCATACCATTGCGACAAGTTCCAAGGTCGCCGGAGATCTGAGCTAGGGCCAATAATTGAAAATGTTGCAATCCCTATATTTTCTCGAAGAAGATTGATTACTGTCATTTGTTTCTCAAGTAGATCATGTTGAAAACATCTTGCATAAGCTAAAACACACGGTAATTAATCCGAGCTATGTTTTCGAGGTCTAGTATCGACCAAAGACTGTTGAAGTAGTGTAACGGAACCCCCTCGTTAAACTAGGTTTATTATATGTAGTTTGAAGAATAGATGCAATCTTTGGCAAACTACATAGAGGCAACGTAATATTTTAAGTGGGTCTAGAACAGAAATTTGTTCTCCGGCGACTTAGGTTCTTGTTGTTTTAGACTAAAGTGAAGTCCTAATTGTAAGCTCTTGTAGCTTACAATTAGGACTTTGAGTGAGTTGAGATATATTTCAATTCTGTTGGTATTACGCCCAGAGTTTATAGAAAAATACCCATGGTTCTTTTTTTTCTAGTAACACGTTTTTTTCTATTGCTGGCAATGATTTTTTTCTGAGAAATGGGCCCTGTGCAACTAATTATGAACGCAATAAATAAAAAATGGTATAAATTTTATAAAATGGTAATAAAAAAATGGTTAATTAATAAATATAAAATATTTTGTGTATTTCAAACTTACCAAAACGACGGCCAGTATAGGACCCTGTATGATATAATATGAGGGCAAGTAGTTGTACCCGTACCAGCATCTGAAACAATATTTAATTTTATAAGTGAGTAAAATGATTTCAGTAAAAAAGGCAAACTTTTTTGAGCTACAAAGTGAACATGAGTCGAAGAGAGGTATTTGCATTCACGAGTAATATAAGCCCGTTTAAACAAAACTTTGGCGGCGAATGCCCAAAATAGTTTTTGATGTGTTGTGCAGAGCAAAAATAATCTCCCATTAAAACAGATAGACAAATAACACAGCGTTCAGTACATCAAACCAAAGATGAAGAAGCAAAAAAAAACTCTGTTTAAAGTGATTTTATTTTGACCTAAAATCATTGGGTAACCAACATTTTTAGTGTGCGTTTTTCTTATTTTTTTTTACCATTGTCCTTATTTTGTTGGTCCATCTATTTTAATGGGACCTCATATAGTGCGTTCTGTACTTATACAATATGTTACAAAAACACACAAAAAGTGAAAAAAAAATAGGTGTGAATATTTTGAGGGCAGTAGCTACGTACTCACATTTTTTTTTGGAAAATAATGTGGGTAAGTTGGACTTTGGTAAGTTTTTTAACAAAATAAAACCTAAAATTAATCACTTACGTGTTTATAGACTCTTTCGAATAGTGTCTTCCTACTACTGTTGCCCAAATCGCAATTAAAATAACAGGCACACCCCATCCGCCAGCGTAGAAGTAGTTGATAGGGATCTCATTCCGCAGCGTATTGGCAGAGATCAGAGTGTTAAGAAATATGCCTTCTATGAACATCCAGCCGTAGACCACAAGGCGCGAGTACTCCAGCAGGACGTAAGCCCCCTCGCACACATAAGGCTGAAATAACAAAATAATTAGTAATTCTATAATAGGAAATAAAACAGGGAGGGGGCTACCATGACCTCTTGAAACAGTATTGTGTTTTAATTTCACTTTAGTGTGGGAATCAGATGATATATCATCTCTTTCTTATACAGAAATAATAGGAGACGGTAGGCGGTAAATTTAACTTAACGTCCCTACGTATTCAAAAATCACAACTATCATTTTTGAAAGTTGTATGAAACGACCATAATACGGGAAATTAACATAGAGTGTCAATTTATGCCTAACTCTTACACCGGTATCTTTAGTCAAGTTAAGGGAATAACTTGAGTTTAACTAATACTTATGCAAATATTTTTATGCAATAGACAAAAATTTAAACAACTTGAAAACCGTTAATGGAATCAAAGCAGAGAATTCTAGCTCTTGACAGTCCTAACTTCAAGCAATTTCTGTGGTGCTGTTGTCAACATCCAGTGTGTACAACTATCCGACCACTTAGGACAGGACGTCTGTCGCGTCAGCAATTTAGCCAAAAACAAGAAGCCAAATTCAAAACTTATTAGAATTTAAGAAATTAAGCAATTTATTCTTTAATTTGAATATTGTTTAAAGTTTCAGAATTTACATATATAATTAAACGTTAATTACTTTTTGTGATTTAAATATAGGCAAATTGCGTAACACATTTACAAATTCTTCAAATGTCCAATTCAGTTGAGCAGACTAAATGGGGGCGATGGCGCTACTATTAGGACAGAAGCATAAGGGTGGATGTCAGCAAGTTATGATGAACCAACAAATTATGAATTTTACCCAAAACACTTCAGTTTGACATTAAGTGTAACGAAATTGGAACGCTGGTTTTATAATATCACACTGTAATTTTTCTCTTATGTCCAGTCGTACCTACAGATTGAAACTCAGGCTCATTTTCCAAGAGAAGCGTTACATCTCGTCAATAGTACTGCAGGCAATGACGAGTGCTCTTGTGCCCGAGCTCCGTCGGGCTCGACGTTTCGTGGCCGTCCGAGGGAAAAATCGGAGTCAGCAAGATTAGGTAGGTTGATTTCTGAAGTACTCTCAAGTTACTGGTACAGTGGCCGACATGACAGGACTTACACGTTATAAATAGAATGGGCGTATTTAAAGGATTAACATAACACTCATTCGGCTTAACGATCGCGCGATCATACCTACGAGTATGTATTTGTATTCTTTCATTTAATGGAAAACAATGGCATTGGCTATAGAAAACCTATCACGATTTCCTAATTAACATCTGTTTTTTTTTGCTATCAAGTATACATTTGTTTTTAACGTTGATTTTATAATTGCTCAAAGGAATGGCGAAATTTTAGCTGAGACTAAAACTGAACGTCTAAAGACAACAGATATACCCAAAAAATAGCCAAAATTTTATAACTGTCATGTGTGTCACTCGCCAAATATTTTTCAAATACACAATGGAGAAAAGAAAAGATGAATGATAAACATATTTTTTAAAGTGTCACACGGTTTTCCTTGCTTGATTGATAAAATAATCTTTTCTGTAAGCCATAAAAACCATCGAGTCCACAAATGATACAAGAAAGAAATGCATCCGTCTACTCATGTCCATATCAATAAGACTGTTGGCCTGATTTTTGCTGCTTCGTCTAATTTTTTCGTCAAAACCTGAGATCAGTCAGGATAATCAAACCATTGCAAAGCAAGATGATGTTACTATGCAGTTATATAGAAGAAGGAAAAGCAGGCATTGTGTATTTCCTGCGCTAGTATGTCTGGCTAGGTGAGTGTTATAGTATTGAGTGACTGAGTAATTATAAAGATAATGAATAAAATAAATAATTAGTCTCTATTCAAAGACATTCAAATATTAACAAGCGATAAACGGGACAAGACGAAGAAAATCTTAATCAAATACTTGTTACTACTTAGTTACAAACTTAGTCTGTCCAGTGTCACACATCCGCTTGTCAGGTAGCATTCGTGTGTCAAAATCGAAAATGTACGGGATCAAAATTTTTGTACGAAAATATTCCCAACGTCCGCTCTATAAGTCGTTGAAATCTCTTTGTCTCTATTATTTCTTTTATTTGATTCTTGTGACTGCTGAGGTTGTTTTGTACTGGAACACCTAAGGTATATGGAAGGCGAAATTATTGCCAGAAGCCAAGCCCGACTCTAGGCTCTGGGGTTATCGTAGTGGTGGAATCAATCTGAAACATTCTAACATAATTCGCTTGAATTCACCACCCTCCCTTCTATACCTATGTGATTGTATGGTGCTGTGATGGAAGCAGCTTTGTAGCAGCCTGGCTAAAAGCTCTCTGTTTTAGGTTACTGGGAATAATGGGAGCTATAAGGATTAAGAAATGGCATGTACTGTATATTCAAGGATTGTGCCGATGTTTGTTGCCCGTGGTACTACCAGTCGTACCACGGATTTAAAAAAACCCGTTGAATTAACAAGCGATCCAGTAGTACCACGGGAATTTTTTTTTTACCCGTTTTACTATTGGTAGTATCACGGGCAATAAACGGATTGCTGGTAGCTGCAAAGCTATAGAGAAGCATCATTTTGAGCTCAGCTAATTGTACTGCGCCTGGTCAATGTCCAATATTGGTCTTTTTTTTTGTTTTGTTATTTCATTAACGCTGCTTGATTCTATTTAGGTAGTTTTTCGGTTTATAGAAAGTTATTTCTCAAAAAAACATTGGTACATAGTTCACTTAAATATGATAACCTTAACAAAATTATTTTAAAGTAATAAACATAGTTGTCGTTCGATCTGTCGAGTACGTACAGTGGAGATTCACTATTGTTGGTTGGCTAAATACAACTTCGGGTAAAAAACAAATGCCCACCCGGACGAAGCCAGGACGGGCCGCTAGTATATAATATTCACTTTTCCAACTTAAGGAGTTCCGAGGCGACGCAAACGTAACTTAAATTCAAACGTATTTTTAAATTGAAAACACAATAGAAACCTAAAACAAAGACAATACTATGTGCGAGACCAGTATTAACAATTCAAAATCTGTAGTATTTACGTTACGTCCGTGCTACACCGACAGCAGTTTCCATCAAACAAAGCTTTGTGTGTTCTCTAGCGCAGTAAATACGCTAGCCTCAGGAGTGTCACGACAGCGCAAATAGCACATTCTACTGCTATGCACACGCACAGATCAACGCTTACAAGCGAGTACTGCCTGTGTCGAGGTACATACGCATAGTGTCGGTGTATTTGAGGACAAACCAATGTTTATGTGGAAGCCTATTTATTGACTCACTCTCAAACTGTTTTTAATGGTAAACGTTTGAATACACGGTAAACAAAACTGCACGAAATCGAATATTAAGTAATAAGTACTAAAACTAGGTCAACGTGAACGCTGATAATCCAACAAAATTGTTCGACGAAATGACCGAACAGTCTGTAATTAGATCGGTGCGTCACAAAATTACGTGAACTAGTATATATATGCTACAAATTATAATGCGGCAGTAGACTATGGAAAATTGGTTCAAAGAAGAACGGCAGCAATGAACCCCCTTAGTTGAGAGGCGTCCTTAAATGGGTACTTAGACAGCAATCACGGGGCTTCTCTACGTAATATCATTTTTTATCAAGCTGCACCGTCGTTCCTTTGAGAGTATTTTTAGAATGAGTGCGAACTCTAAATGCGGAGCTTAGATTCCAATTACTTATTATAAGTAGATTAGCTAAAGGCTAAACTTATAATAAGAAATTGGGTAGGTAGTTGGAATAAATTAAAACATTCTGTCATTCAAAGGTCTAATTGGAAGAAATGCTTTGAGTTTGAGTTTGAACAATCGGATGATCGGTGACGTTGAATGTAATGTTTAGAATTTTTGTTGTGTTTGCCTTAAAGCTTTATGATAAAAAAAGAAAATTGGTACACGTTTCCTATAATTTTTATAATAATACAATAAGATGGAATTATCAATTTAAGTTGCAAACTGAATAATGTGTCGTTTAAGACCAACAAGTAAAGTGAAATAGTAGAAGAAATAAGATTTTATGCCAACCGTTTTAATTGAGCCTTGAAAACAACGACTAATAAGACACCACATAAAATTCAAAATGCAATATTGTAAAAATTTACTTACGAAGTACTCGATGCCTTTCCGTGGGTCATCATCTTGAGGGTCCACGGCATCAAAAGAATTGGACTGCTGTGTGTACAGTATTAAACGCACTGTTACTTCCATGAATAAACCGTAAAATAAGTGTGTATGTATCACGGTCCGTCTGTTGTGCAGGCTTCTGTAAGAAATAAAGATCAAAATAAAATATTATAATGGTTCGTTTTTTATACAGATATGTCAGGTAAGGTATGCACTTCGGTAATCATCGTCTTCCATCAGGGATACGAACGCGCGATGATAAGATGCAACTATTGTGGAAAAACTTGCCTGAAGTTGTATTAACATGGAAAGAAAATTATAGTTAAACAACTGTCTGACAGAAAAAAGTACAATGATAAGGCATTACTGAAAAACGCGCCAATTTAGTGGCTTTGCCTTGGAGGAAGGGAACTATTTGGTGCGACCGTAATGCTAATTTAAAATAAAAAACCAACGGCCAAGTTCGAGTCGTATGAAAATTCCACCCTGTATATTTACGGTTTTCAGATGATTTCCTAATAAAACCAAGTAAGACTCAGCTTACAGCACATATAAATGTGCTGTAAGCTGAGTCTTACTTGATTTTAATTTCAGCTTGATACCTCCATGCGTTCCTGAGAAAAAGGGTTTTGACAGACGGACAGACAGACAGACGGGCAACAAAGTGATCCTATAAGGGTTCCGTTTTTACCGACTGAGGTACGGAACCAAAAAAACAAGCAGATTACCGAAACGATAACTTTTCTGGTTTGACTGCATACTTATCAGTTTCACATAAGTAACAGTGATACACCAGTAAATGCCAACACATCCATTACTTTTCAGCAGGCGTGATCGTGAGCAAGAGCAGGACAATTGCGAAACAACAAAAAAACGTCACTTGACATAAAATAAATATTTAAAATAAAAGATGTAAAACATTGACAAAACTACTGCATAAAAGGATAAAAGATGTTTCTCGGAACGCGACCGCAATTGCAATCCATTTGCAAAGTCGCTGAATCACATATAAATGCACCCCGTTAGTTTGTGGAGGGCTGTCCCTTACAACCTGTATACATAGCAACAATTTCTTAAAAATTAAAAACATAATGTAATACATACGGGAATGCGTTGAAAATAACTAAAGCCGCACAAATGGTTATAAAAGAGGAAACGATTCCAACCATTTCAATAATGCGGGTGTTGACGGCCGTCTCGAATTTGAGCTGAAACAAATAAATTAATAAGTATGATTCTACGCAATAAATCACCATTTTAGGTTAGGTATTCTAGAATACCTCAGCAGTCTATATCGGGTGATTTGTTGAGATTATTAGTTTGAAAATAATCTGTAAGAAAGTCAAGAAAACCAATCTCAATTAATGGGTTATCTTTCTATTTCTCTGTTGTTTTCCATAAAAATAATGGAATCTTGTTTTATTATGGAAATAATACCGTACGTATTATCACGCCTGTAATCTCCAAAGGTTTAGGCAGGGGTGTACCTAGTAATATCAATACACCCACATTTCCCCAGTTATGTTGAAGTATGTAATAGGGGCGAGCCTATTGCCGTCAACAGGGCATGGAAAAACAAAAACAAAAAACACTCCATGCAACTTCACGGTGACGTAGCTTATCATTATGCGAATCCAGTGGTCCGAAATCATTTATCCAACTAAACTATACAAATATTACGAAGAGGTTAATTTGTTTGTTTTGAAGTTCAGATTACAAATAAAAAATAAAACTGAAAAAATAAAGGCGTCCATGACTAGATAAGGAGCTTGAAACAGTACGACTAATGATATGGTGATACGGATACAACGATCGGATCGGGCAAATGATACATACGTGGTCGCGGCTTAATCTGCCATTATGATACAGGTGAATGTGAATGGTGATGTGCTCTGGTAGAGATGATAGAGTTACATCATAAAGTTTGGTGAACGAAATATTACCTACCTATTGTCCCGTAAATAAATTACTTAACCTAACTTTAGCTTATACAAACCATTAAACCAAACCAACCAAACCATTTATTTCACTTGGACTATAACAGGCACTTTTGAATGTCAGAAAACAAAGAAGGCGAAGCTACAGTCCCAGACACAAGGCATAATAACGTGTGAATATACTGTAGTTGCCCATTCCAAAGCGTAGATCCCTATGGAGAAGAATGGGCAAGAAACTCTATGGACATTCTTTTCAATCAAAATATTGAACTTACAAGATCTTGGTTACATCATTCATGTTGAGATAATACATATATGTGAGAACGATGTAGAAACACGTGCACATGAAGAGCGTCCAGAGTAAAAGATTAAATCAACAATTCAAAAAAAAAGTAGTTAAAATAAACCGTGGCAGCTAAGAGATGACCAGTCCCAATTGACAGCTCCTGTTCACGAACATGACGCATGGATCAGCACCATTCAGCTCAACCATATTGAAGGGAACTAAATGCCCCGACACACCCGCCACTATCAGTAATACATTTGAGTGAGCATGACATTCTCTCAGCTATCAGGGCACATTCGAATCAATTAATGATAACTAAAAGTAAATGGTAGCTTTACATTACATAGTACTCCCACAGGTGTTACGCAATTATATAATACTAAGAGATTGAATCTATACAACGCAAAGATATTTTACAATCTTCTGCAGCTTCCGCAATAACTTCACATGGTAATCAATTAGTTTGCCCATGCCCCCTTTGGCTGTGGACCAGCATTGAACCAAGCATTTTTATCATCAATGTAGTCCCCAAACTTATAATATGCTTGCCTACATAGTGTGCGTTTTATACAAGATTTAAATTACGTCTCATTCAGTTGTAGAATGTCCCCACATTCTAGGTATTTCATTGTAACATTTGAAACAGTACTCCATGAAAGATGAGTCTACTTTAGTTAGCCTGAAACCTGGCTGTACTAGTTGGTCCCCGTTTCTAGTATTATAGTTAATAATATTATGTTTTCATAGATGTATTGACAAGGTACTGTCATGATGTTAATTTCCTTAAACAGTTCTCTTAAATAATCGCGCCTACGTAGATCATAATTATAAGGCTCTGATAGCTCTTTTTGTAGAATAAATATAGACTAGATATTTGCAGCCCGTCCCCATAGTAAAATACTGTATGACATAATACTATAGAAATAACTAAAATAGACTAATCTCGCGGTATCTACATCAGTAAATTGACGATTTTTTCTAACAGCATATGCAGCTGAACTCAGTCGTCTTGCAAGAGACGTTATATGCGGACCCCATTGTAGCCTTGAGTCGAACGTGATCCCCAGGAAAACAGTTTTTTCGAAGTATTCTAGTTTCTCTTGATTGAATACTATGTTTCTATCACTACTTTTGACATTAGATAGGGCAAATCTTATGCACTGTGTTTTTCCCATTTAATACTAAATTATTCGCGGTGAACCAATTATGGAGCAGCAGTAGGGCGTTATTTACGTAGTCAAGATTTGTGGCACGTCTGAATCTTAAATATTCTCAATTCTTTATTGCGTACCATAATGTAAGTAGTTGGTATGGAAACAAATATATTAGTCACAACTATGGACTCTGTCGTGCACAGCATAGATAAAGTAGGAGAGAGGAGGAAGAACACTGGCTGTTTATTGTGATACATTTTCTTAAGCAAGTTAATACAGGATTGAATTTTTATAATTATTTTTTTATAAATTTTATACATTTATTTATTTAGTATTTTTATACATTATAAATTTATTTAATATTAAAGAGGTATCGGCAGCAAACAACACCAATTTTAGATTTCCGGTTAAAGCAACTGCCCAAACTGTGCAAATATTTTGATCAGAGCCCCGAATGTGTGATAAATAAAAGTTATTTAAGTAATAGGTATGTGTTTATATATCAACAAATTAATTTTCGGAAACAGAACAATGATAATGATTTAGATGATTTTATGATTATTTATGATGATGTCGATATTGATGATGAATGATAAGTTTGTATTTTTATGCTTTAACATACCTGTGCTTCAGCTTCGTCCTCATTGACTTTATCTAGTATTTGTTGTACGAGCGGGGGGAAACATGGCGTAAAGTTGGTCCAGCCTTTGGGCGACGTCTCGTTTACGTGTCGCCCGAGCCACTGTCCGTCCAGCCCGCACCGCCTAAACGCGCAGTCTTTGAAGGAAAAGTAAAATAATAATAATTAGTTCCTGGGAAAAAACAAAGCATATAAAAACTGAATCAAAATAGGGATGATCTTTAGTAAAGAAAAGTAGTTAGAAAAAACAAAAAAAAAATTAGATAAAACTTAAATTTCAAAGTTTTCAATAATTTATTTATTTCTTATTATTATTTGCTAAAGCAATTTTTGTATTTTTAATCGTATTTTAACTATCTAATATTAGTTTTAAAGACCGATTATTATCATAGAGAAATATTGTATACGTATATAGGCTAAGTTTAAGTCTAGCACAATATGACGCGATCCAAACAGTACATGCATGCATGCATGGATGAATTAAAAATCTAGAGTCATAAATTTCGTGTAGTTCTAGAAGCTGATCTTAAATATCTGATCTTAAAAACATATTATTTCAATAATCATCATCATCATCATCATCATAAATAATACATTATAAAGTTACCTATATAAAGGGTGTAAAAATACCCTTAACAAAGCTGAAAGTCACCGTCATTGCTATTTTTTTTTTTGGTACTGGCCATACCTGAGAACGTTCTAGTTACGGATACATTGGAGGTTTACCCTTCTAGTTACGGATACTTTAATTACATCCATGACCCGTTTACTAATCAAAGCTTCCATCAACACAATGTTTTACGTATGCTGCATTGAGTTTTACCGTAAAAGGTGACGACAAATCTTCAAAAAAAAAATATTGGTAAAATCTTGAGTGAAACACAACAACATGTTCAAATAAATGATGTCAATTCACAGGGTTTAAAAGTAAAAATGTGGTTTCCGTCAGGCCTCAATATTGGGTACTTTCCTCGTGTTATTTTCTGATGACACTTCCCTAATTTTTAAGATAAATAGAGGGGCCAAAATCCAGATGACGTGAATAATGCCCTACTTCAAGTCCATAATTGGTAGGTTTTAGGTTTTCGCTTTCGCAAGGCTACAATGGGGTTCTCATTTAACATTGCTTGCGGGATGGCTAAGTTCAGCAGCATATGCTATTAGAAAAATCCGTCAATTTACTGATGAAGATACCGTTAAACTGGTCTATTTTTGTTACTTTCATAATACATATAATGTCTTATGGCATTTTGTTATGGGGACGGGCTGTAGACATTGAGTCTATATCACGACGGTATATTGTCAATACATCATGAAAACATAATGTATGTAGGAAAAAATGTGCATCTTTTTAGTAAAAGAGGTGACAGATACAATTACAGTGCTAGAAATAGGGACCAATTATGTAGTTCATCCAGGCTTCAGACTCGCTAAAGTAGACTCGTATTTCATGGGGTACTGTTTGAGATGCTGTAAGAAAATTCCACAAAGCATTCTTGCACTGGCTGAGACGTAATTTAAAACGCACACTATATAAGTAAGCATATTACAAGTTGGACGATAATATCGCTGATAAAAATGCTTGGCTCAATGCCGGTCCTGCTGCACAAAGACAGGGGCGCATAAATTGAGAGCGTAAAATAGTATTGCTGGTCATGTTCGTGAACGGGCGCTGATGGTTGTGGCTGGTCATCTCTTAGTTACCACGGGTTTATATTTTTTTCTTTTTGTCTTTTTTTATTTTACTATGGACACTTTTAACGTGTACACCTTGCTACATCGTTCTCACATAATGTAGCATCTCAACGTGAACGATATGATCAAGACTGTCCATGGAGTTTCTTGTCCGTTCTTCTCCATAGAGATCTACGCTTTGGAATGGGAAACTACAGTATTTTCACAGATTTTACACCTTGTGACTGGGACTGTAGCTACATTTCCAAAAACTTCAATGTCAATTTAAATACCTATCTATAGACACCCCGCATGTATAGGTTTGATGTTTTTTTTTAAGTGGAGTGAATCCAAGTGTGTAGTTTGGTTCACTAATTTTCATTTTACAACCAACGTTTCGTATACTATTTATTTCGAAAACAACTTATTCCGCAAATGTATTATTTTATAAACACAACATACATTTATTTGGCAAACAATTATTTTTACAAATGCATCAGATGATATTTAATCATTTTTAATTTCTCATTTAGAGTCGACGGAGCCCCGGTGCTCCTATTTCTGTCTGCAGGGTTTAAAGGAACCTAACTCACCGAACCTCGGGGTGCCCCTGACGTCAACCGTCTAGGGTTAGGGTTTCTGTCAGCATCTGTGTTTCTTTGGGGGGTTTGTGCTTATAGAAAACAAAATTCATTTATTTTCTCTTTTTATAAAAGTCCAGAGCAATTATGCTAATGTGAGTTTTTTTTTAAAAATTACTTTATTTTATGTCAATTTGTGTAATGTCTTCATTCCAAACGTTATTTATGGAATAAAATTAAAAATAAATGAATTGTTTGTCAGTTAATACGTTATTAAATAAAAGTTTATCGGATAATTATGCTATGTTTATTTGCTATGTGAAATATTTGGTAAACTTGTTGTTGCAGAATGATGAAATAACAAATAATGTTTTTGCCAATTGTTGCTTGTCAAGTAAAAATGTTTGAATTAATGTTTGGTGAACTGACTGGTCACCGTGTAGTTTATTTGTGTATTAAAATCGTTGTTATATGAGTACCTACAATATCGCTGGTCGAAGACCGCACACACTGTATAACATACAGGTGTGATACCGATTTTTAGTTTTAAGACTACTTAAAACTTAAAATGACCTAAGCAATGCCTCTTAAGAACTATCTAAAGAGGCATTGCTAAGATCATTTTAAGAACAAAAGAAAAACTAAGACATAGACAACGAACCGATTTGGAAACAATTCAATGACCAACAACTGTGAACACAATATAAATTAATGATTTATATAAATTTTATCAGGTTTATTTGTCAGGTACATAGAACAACACGGGGGACATATGGACTCGACTTGTAAACACAGGCGTATGATATTGACAGCTTCCAGCCATGCGTGTGATGCTAGGAGGTTATACTTACTTTTTTCATTGCTCAGCAAACGACTGGGGCAGTTCTGGTAAAGCGTTTCGCCGGATGGAGTAGCAGGCCAGCACAGGTAACCATCGCATGTCGCGTTGCAGTAAGTACCATCTGAGGAATATCGAGTCAATTAAAACCAAAAAGGGTTGGGTTCCTCCTTAATCTTACACCACGCCTCTTCGAAGGGTTAGGCAGAGGTGTACCTAGCAGTTCACCCACATTTTTCCAGTTATGTTTAATTCCCTCGTAATAAGGGGTGAGCCTTTTGCCACCAAGTGGGCACAAATCCAGAATTAATTGCTGCTACTCAGAAATTTCTGATGGAAAACCCCAATAATACAATGCCCGATCTGGGAATTTAACCCAGGACTTCTTACTCAGCAGGCAAGATGTCTCTTGTGGTCGCAAACGCGAATGCATGTTTTCACATAAGGTCTGTACAGGACGAAGAACAATGGCAGGGGTCCATGCAATCTGGGGACCACGTTTAGAGTTCGCGTTCATTCAAAAGATAGATCTCGGTGAAATTAAGATATAAGTTAATTACAGCATTCTTTTGAAATATCGGGTTTCGCTAGGAAACGCTGTTGAAAGAGTGCCGATCTTCTTTGTGTTTGCTCTCCGAAAACTTAAACGAATAGCTAGTAAAGAAACAGCCCTCAATGCTTATCATGGCTGTGTTGCATCTGTGCTGCGTTACGGCCTCGTAATATTGGGAAATTCAGTAGATGTGAACAGAGCATTCAATGTACAAAAAAAAGTGCAGAATGAGCAGAATATTTAGAGCATTGTAAGCCATTATTTAAAGCACTAAAAATTCTTCCACTTCCTTGCCCATATGTTTATAAAAAGGTATTTGCACATGTTCCTATTATACAATGTCGCCCATGCGCATGTGACCGCCCGTAATTTTCTAAATCTTCATGAAGAAATGTCGAAAATAAACTTTAAAAAGGGGGGTCTATCTACAACATTTTTCAAGTTATTCAATTTTTAATTTTTTAAGTATAGTTTGTAGATTTGCTTTCTATTTTTTGACACATCTCCGAAGTTTATGGGTCGATTTGGATTCTGTTTATTATTTCTAAAAGCTTATGAGTTATTTTAACAGGTTAATTAACATTTTTACTAAAAATTATCGACGACGAAAAAAAAAACGGAATCGAAGCCATTTTTTCGGTGAAAAATTGTGTATTTATTTTTAAAAAACTAGTGTAACTCCATAAATTATCCCGATAGGACGACTTTTTTAATCATTATTTGTAATCTACTACATAACAGCTACAAATTCACAGAACATTGTTGATACCTATCTCTAAAGAAAAAACAAGGGCGGGTATAACAAATCATCGCAATCTTCATGTGTGGGCCACTGAAAATCCACACGTCATTAGGTAAACAACTTTCCAGACTCAATTTTCCATAAATGTATGGGCTGGAATGATTGACGGTCAACTTATTGGCCCTTTCGTGTTACCAAACAGACTAGATCAACTCGTGTTTTTAGATTTTATAGTCAATACGTTGCCGTTGCTTTTGGAGGAAGTACCGCTGGAAACAAGAAGGCGGATGTATCTGCAATTAGATGGAGCTCCAGCACACTTCGCACGACTAGTTCGTGACTATTTAAATCAAAATTATCCGTGGCGGATTGGCAGAGGAGGTGCCATTGCTTGGCCGCCGCGATCTCCCGATCTTACACCCTAGGATTTTTATCTTTGGGGCTACATGAAACGAAAAGTGTATGCCGTGCCCTTCGAAAGCCGCGAGCAATTAACGGCTAGGATTTTTGCTGCTGCTGCGGAAATAAAAGAAAACCGTGAAGAATTACGTCGTACAATCAAAAGTATTGCCATGAGGGCTTTGGTTTGTTTACAGGAGGGTGGGGGCCATTTCGAAAATCTAATTAATTAAAAATCTTGTATTTTTAATTTTTTTAGTAAAAATCTGGCTATTTCTTGTTTGTTTTTAATTCCATTATCATCCTCATTATTAGTTTGACCTTTTAGTACTCACTGCTAAGAGCAACATTCAATTGACTTACACATTATCTTTTCCTAAATTTGACTCATCAGAGTTTTAAGAGTTTTACCTTGGATTTAGTTACAGTTAGGTATCAATAATGTCCTGTGAATTTGTAGCTGTTATGTAGTAGATTACAAATAATGATTAAAAAAGTCATCCTATCGGGATAATTTATGGAGTTACACTAGTTTTTTTTAAAATAAATACACAAATTTTCACCGAAAAAATGACTTCGATTCCGTTTTTTTTTCGTCGTCTATAATTTTTTAGTAAAGATGTTAATTAACCTGTTAAAATAACTCATAAGCTTTTAGAAATAATAAACAAAATCCAAATCGACCCATAAACTTCGGAGATGTGTCAAAAAATAGAAAGCAAATCTACAAACTATACTTAAAAAATTAAAAATTGAATAACTTGAAAAATGTTGTAGATAGACCCCCCCTTTTAAAGTTTATTTTCGACATTTCTTCATGAATATTCAGAAAATTACGGGCGGTCACATGCGCGTGGGCGACATTGTATGAACACAAAAAAGTGAAAAGCAGAAGCTCAAATAAATTACTTGCACCTAGCCAGAGACTACATTTGTCAAATTTTTTAACATACCCACACGCATCAGAATGTTGCCAATAAATAAATTCAAAATATAAAAAAAATTGTGCTTATAAAGTTGACATTGTATAACAATTACCTATTTTATTCTCAACTAATTTATAATTATATTGCGGCCTAGAACTCGGCCACTTTGAATTTTTAAATTAATATTTTAATATTAAGATCTTAATGTATGTACCGTATACTCAGAAATAAATAAATAAATCTAAAAAATAAATCTAAATCTGAAACAGAAACTACGTATAGCTACGTAGAGCTACGTAGAGCCAAAGCTTTCGGAGAACATTCACGCAACGTGCATGTTAAAATTGTTGACAGTTCAGAGTAAATTCAATCGTGCCGGACGTTACTGGCAGACATGGCGCGTGGACAGCCTTCACTGATACCGGACCGGCCTTGTTTGGTTTTACGTGCCAATCATTTTGTTTGTGTTATTGAAACGTGAAACTTCAAAGGATTGGAATTTTGTGTATTAATTTCCCAAAAACCCATAAGGTACAGCCGAAAAAAAAAATTGAAAAGGGTAATTTTGTACGGGGTTACTATAAAGTTATTTTTTCTTAGTACGAACTTTACCGGGTCATCTAGTTAGGTAATAAATGTAACTAACTATGTTTCAGTTTTATTCTTAGTTATTTTAGCATGTAATCCATTTTTTTTTATTAGCCTGTAAGTACTGTCCCACTGCTGGGCAAACGCCTCTCTCAATTCCTTCCATGTGCTCTTTTCTCGTAATCCATTTACTTTATTATTATTATTTATTTTTTCACAATAACCTAATACTGAGGAGCTTGTGGATAAATAATAACAGATGCATGGGTCAGTGTTCAGAGTTATTCCGCGCTTGACAAGGTCGGTCCGTGAATGGGCGACCACTTATTATATAATACCGAGTTTCCTCCGGGTCTCGGAAACTATAATAAACCGTTGTTATTTGTACATCTTTGACAGTCATTCTAGGTAGTCAGTGACCGAAAGTCTGACAACCAGTCTTACTAAGGGTCAATGTATTACCCATTACTAACTGGGCTGTGGAGGACCGATAGGCAATCGCTACGTGTAAACTAGTATTCAGCTGCATCCGGATAGACTGGAAACGGATCTCAGTACTTATAGTTGGGAAAAGGCTAGGCAGATGATGACCAGATTATCTTGGCGTTTATGTATTTGTACTTTTTGAAAAATAATATATAACAGCTAAACTTTAAGCTTAGCTTGGCTTTAGCTTTAATATCGATATTATAATAATATCTCCTACCTTCAGTTGGGTTTAGATTAGGAAAGCCGATACATTATTCGCAGAGTTCATTTATTGATTATGATCAAAATAATTATATAAATACACGTTAAGCAAACGTGTATTTATACAGGGTGTAAACAGACCCTTCACGAAGCCGTCAACCAAGGATTATGTACATCAAACTAAGTCACCCTACGTACGTACCTACAAAAATTATAGCTGGGAAACGACTTTTTTTTTTGGGTGAAAAATCACGTTTTACGGTAAAACTCAATGTTTCGCACTCAAAACTTGGTGCTGATGGATGCTTTGAATAGTAAACGGGTCATGGAGGTAATTAAAGTAAAGTTAAAATCTTAATAAGAAGTATTTTTTTTAAACTTGTGGAAAATTTGTAACTTTGACCTCCAGTATCTCCGTAACTAGAAGGTTCCCAGGTATGGTCCAGAACAAAAAAATGATCACAATGACGCGGAGAACAAGTGCCTTTCGGCTTCGTTAAGGGTCTTTTTACACCCTTTATAATTATCCATGTTTCCAATTCATGTTATCTTCGTTAAACGAATACCAATTAACTTAATATAAAAGTTAGTCAAATTTATTTCAGAATATTGAACAAAACACTAATTAAGCTATAGTGCAACTGAAATTGATAGGTCGGTATTAAAGCTCTTTTCCCAAAAACACATAATTGCTACCTTAATTGCGAACGTTCAGTAGCCCACTGATGTGTACATACCTGTGTTTATTTTCCTCTTTATTAAATTCTACCTATGTGAAATTTGAACTATTTGTAACAGTAATGTATTTATAAATTTTATAATATAGGTATTTAATTTAACTTCCATGAAAGTAACTATTGTATACATAGCGGTACATAACTGATCCCAATTTAATTATTTAAGACCTGTATTATGTACCTACCTATGATCCACAGTAAAAATATTGATTGAACGCAGATCAGATATACAATATGTTAAAAAACCCTGTCCGATCCGAAGGGGGCATAATAGGTATACCAATGACATTGCCAGATAGAATAAGAAACATAAAATAATCATGAAAGTGAAAATATTAATGAATTTTAAAATGCATGATATTTGTCCCAAAAAACCACCGTTTCCATAAATTCAAAACAAACTTTTAAAACGTGACAACACCATCTTCGGGATAAGTATGTTCGATCGTTAGTTGTTTTTTTATGACGTCACTACCCGAAAAGCGACCGGCCGCCCCCGTGTGTTGCCATAGAAGTTTTCTCATTTTGGACGAAGGTCGCAGGGCACAGCTAGTACTACATATCACAACATTACGTAAGTAATCCCGGGCTTAAGCAGAGGTGTACCTAATAGTACACGCATATTTCGCCAGTTATGTTTAAGTCCCACGTAATTCGAGATGATTCGAGGAGCTCGTGGCTAAATAATAACAGCCGCACGGGGCGATCTTTAGGTTAAGCTGTGCTTGCCTAGGTTGGTCTGCGGATGGGTGACCACCTATTACATACCGAGTTTCCTCCGTGCCTCGGAAAGCACGTTAAGCCGTTGGTCCCGGGTGTCATTTGTAGATCTTGACAGTCGTTAGGTAGTCAGTGGCCCAAGTATGACAACTAGTCTTGTCAATGGGTATCATATTATCCAGTACTAACTGGGTTGTGGAGGTCAGATAGCCAGACGCTCCATGTAAAATACTTGTATTCAGCTGCATCCGATTAGACTGGAAGCCGACCCCAACATAGTTGGAAAAAGGCTAGACAGATGATGTAATACGGGATGATTTGATGCACACGGAACACATATCATGATAATTGGACCAATAATGCATCTCATGAATTTGATTTAAAAAAGTACAGACATGAGTGAATAGCTGAATCGCTTCGACGTTGTGCCAATTAGTCTAATTGGCGTGGAATTATGTCAAAGCATATTCAGTCAACATGCAAATAGTAATATTAAATAGAATATACTGCTGTAAACGTATACCGTATATTTGTGAACAAATTACGTAAACAGCAGACGGTGGATCGAAACTAATTTAATTTTAAAAAAATACTACAATTAATATGGTGATACCTATTCGATGCTAGAATATGGAATGACAAAAAAAATACTTAAAAATAATTAATTGCTATGGTAATGGTGAATTTTGTTGCGTCGGCGGCTGGTGGCTGGATGGAGGTCGACGCTGCAGATTTTGTGTGGTTAGCGTAAACAAGCAGGAATGTGTGAGGTCGGCGATATCCATTAGGGATCCATATTTAACAAACATCACATATTTACAATTTGTTGTTTACTTCGATTTGCAGATTGCTGCGGTGTTTTACTACGTTTTGATTATTGCCGGATATTGATATTTGATGAAAGGTGTGTCCAAACATAAAGCGGCAATCGCGTGCGGCAGCAGCGCGCGGCCAGCAGCGCTTCGTTCGGACGACAGCCGCGCGCGAACGCTTCAGTCTACCTGCCGCGCACAACAACATTTTTAGAAAATATTCATCAGTAAAATTGTGCTTAGACGTATTGCTGATTCTGGACGTATCAAAATGGACAACAAAACATCGATTCGTACACGCTACACATCCACAACTATGCACAACTGTAGCAAGCGTGGCCCACCGCGGCATAGTCGTGGGTTAATATTCGTGTATAGCGTGTACCGCATGCACAGCGTGCATGGCGTTGACAGCGTTGAGCTATGTCAGCGCCCTAATTCGAGGAAGCCACGCATGTACCTACTAATGACGTCATTTGATGCATAGCGGGTCCGTGGTTTGCAGTGGACACAATCACATACATTTCCTTGCAAAGCGAAGCTTAATCCACGTGCGTAGCCTATCCGTGCGCCACGGTGGGTCTGCGCCTTTAATGACACGAATTATTTCGCGCCTTCACCGCACAGCCGCGACGCGGCGCCCGCGCAGCGGCTGTGCGGCGGCTGCGCGGTCTTCGCCTGGTGACCGCGCAGCGGATCTGCTGTTTTAGTAAAATAAGCTATCTAGCAACTACGTAGAGTTGATTTATCAAAAAATCACCTTCACGCCACCACTGCGACCCCGACTCATTTCAACAGTTTCACACGTGTTCGTTATGCGCAATTTGACTAAAAAACAGAAAATTGTGATTGCATATTACTTGTACCTACAAAGGAAAAAAGAAGAAAAAAAAATTGTTGACGTGACTGATTGAAGGAAAGGAGAATCCGAGGACGCGGGCGCGGGGCGTACATCGACAACATTCCACTAAGCCAAGTCAGAAGCCCATGGGCGGCATAAAAACTCTGACACTAACCACACGAAAAATAAATAAATAGCGAGATCAACCGCCTGCCGACTGTGCGGCCACCGCACGGTCGCCGCGCGGTGCGCCGCAAGAAATTTTTCTTGCCGTCTAATTGCGGCCTAACATATTATTCAATATTATGACGCCTGACGTAGTTAAAACATCCTGTTGTGAGCTGGACTCGAGCGCTGGGTCGGTATATTCTTCCGTTTGACACGTAAACATCATTAACAGGATGTTTCATAATTTTTTCTAATGTTTCTTTATTTTTCTTTGTAGGTACCTATTACGGCAGGTAAAAAAAAAATAGCGCTTAGAACTATTTTATGTCGGGTGCATTGAGTGGACCTTTGTAAGACGATTAAAAAGTCACGGTGTATAAAAAATCAGAAAAAAGCGAATAAATGTCAAACGTCAAATACCCAGGAATGCTGACTAGAAGCCGGGCAAAATAATACCCACCGTTTCCGGACTCGTCGCTATGCTCCGCGCCGCAACCGTGAGTGCCGTGTCTCCGGTCGCTGCAGTTGCGTCGAGCTCGCGAGACTAGTTTTTCTCCCCGCCGTCATAATATAATATGTATATAATAATAATGCACGAAATTATAATGACTAATAACTATCGGAAATACATTGTGAAGGATGACACGGTTGACATATTATATCAGGCATGCCACCGTCGGGGAGAATCGATCCGACACATTATTTGGGGGTAATCTCGTCTGGCTAACGGAGAGTACTTGCACAGACATAACCTCGTTACCAGGATTATCCATCAGCAACTTGCTTTGAAGTACAGCCTTGTGGAATCTCAGTTTTCGATAATGGTAATATCAGGTTGTATTAGGATCGACCTATCGTTGCCAATAAGCCTAACGATATGGTGATAGACCGATTGGAGCGTCGCGCAATGATTGTTGATATAGTCACCTCTTGAAAGCAGAGAAAGATTAGCAGTTCAAGTATCTAGATCTGGCTCGCGAGGTAGTCGATATGTGGGACGTGAGTACAGCAGTCATTGTGCTGATCGTCGTGTCGGCCAATGTCTTAATAGCATTGAGCCTCGAACAACATCTAGAAGGCTCTCGCTTGGTAGCTGGACCAAGGCCTTGATTCAGAAAGCAGTACATACTTATATTTTTGCTTGTTGCAAGTAATTGAACCAAAATGCTATAGCATAATTGTATTTTCGATTTATATTTACGTTAAGTTAAAATCGGTTAATCATCAAAATCGGTTGACAGATGTCGAAGATAACGCTGAAAAAACATACAAAAATACCTCATTTTGGAAGTCGGTTAAAAAGGAAATACTTTAACAGAAATTGTATTTCAACAATGAAAATATGGTTCGATGATCGGAAAAGCGGATTTTTGTTCTCCCCGGAATTCAATACAAACACAGCACGGGTTTATTTCTCTTTGTCAATACAGTTCAGTTTCAGTGAGTGTCAGACAGAATCGTAATTTTATAACCGACTATTGTTGGCAGACCAGGACAAAAGACTATCATGATTTATTTCAGAGTTACCAAAATTGAATTGTAAAACTTCATTTTCAGATATTTTTTGGAAATAAAAATTACCAGTTTACAAAATATTTGCGATTTTGTATTTGTTATTATTATTTTTACAATTGTATGGCAAACACAATTAAATTTGTCGAATCGTAACGTGTTTGTTGTGTATCAAAATGCGATCGGTTTCTGTCGTATTTTTCATAAAATTTTCTTTAACCAATCTCATACTTATACAGCAGTATTTGTACTTTAGTCTGTCTGTAGTAGAATGTGCAATAATTCCACCCAACCAGTCAGTCAAAGTGGACTTAAGGTGTCTTGCATAGATCAACTAAGATCGCTCGTCCTTCCAATAGTGATTTTTATATAAAACATAATTGCATTCATCTTCGTCAACACCAAGAAATTCAACGGTATGCTCAACACGTTTAACGCTAACGCACTAATTGATTTGTAGTACAAGCGATGGCTGGATGACTTTCTCGCTAATTGGCGTGCAGAAGCGCAACATGGAGAAATGTGGAAGGAGTGGGGGGAGGAGGGGGGAGGAGGGGAGAGTCGTGGAATTGATGTGTGTTAGATAGTTCCGCTCCTGTAATGCCGCATAGATGTCAGAAACTAGGAATCATTTAAAGTTTGAACCCTGCCAAAGGTATATCAACAATAAGTATAATTAATATAAACTTATGTTATGCTAGGCGCAGTTAATAGTGCACACAAGGTATGAGCGTGGCTGTGTGTGTGTCAGTGTGTCTTCCGGATTATGTGATCGTATGCAGGGTAGCCTGAGAGGTGTATTTCTTCAAAATTTTTGATTTGCCTTGGATGAGTGTTTTTTCCAGTTGTTGTATGCCATAGATAGAGTATACGGCTTGTTCTTTGTTTAGAACTAGCTCATGCTAGCTACTTCGCTCGCGTGGAGTTCGATTATTGACCCACGGGATCATACTACCGGGATAAAAATTATCCTAAGTGTTAATCTAAGTTATTAGCTATCTGTGTGCATCCAAATCCGTTCAGTATTTTTTGGGGGAAAGAGGAACAAACATCCATCCATCCTCAAAAACTTAGTAGTATTAGTAGTATGATATTATCCTTTAATTGAGATGATTGTTTTTGTAGCAAATGTAGTTTTGACTGAAGTTTCTGAAGCGATATTATTCTTCCTACTAGCTTGTGCCCATGAAGGAAAGTTATTTATGTTTTTTCAAAGCAATCTGAAAGATACATAGTCCTAACCGATAAAAGATTCGAGGTTAAGTATCAAGCTCATTATCCTCAAAATTCATTAACACTGAAAACGGGATACTTATTAATATATTTCGGCGCTGGTGTAAGCATGATGACGGATAAACTAAACTTATTACGGGTGGGTATCTATGAGCAGACAAATCGGTCTACCCTCTTTCTTATTCATTTTTTTTTGAGCTCGGTACCGCTACCACTGCCACTCACAACTCGAGTCTGTCCCCGACTCACGAAAATCACTGTGCGAAAATAACTTCATTTTATCCGTGATCATAGTGATTGCAACAGCGGCATAATATCGGGAACTCAAAACAAATAGTAATTATGGTAAATATCCCGTTTTCAGTGTTAATGATAATGTTAGTGACCATGTCAGTCTAAAAACTTTTAATTATAGGTATTCAGTGGGGAATCTTAGTGGTCTAAACCAAGGTTAGGTTATTTTTATTTTTAATGCCAGAGTACAAAATATTTACTTACACTTAGTACCTTGGTTAAAAATAAGTTCTAGGAATTTCTAGGAGCATAAGCAACCTCCTAGTAAAAACATGTTACCCATGTTTATGCTTTTTTCTTAACTCAGTCTAAAAAATACAGATATACTTAGGACTTATTTTATACTAGCTTCTGCCCGCGACTTCGTACGCGGATCCTGTTGCTTATGCCAGCGACAACGGGGTCTTCAAAATCGAAGATCTGAAACGTCTGATGTCGAATTCTAAGAGCTCGGGGACGGGAAAACAACGGGATGCGCGAGACGATTCGAGACGTTCCATATCTTTCATTTTTGTAAGTCAGAAGTCGATGCGTAGATACGCTTGGAACTCAAGCGTAATTCTCTACCCGTGAACGTCTCCGACTCGCGAGACAATGCGTGACGTTCACGATCAGTGGTCAGTCGCGCATCATATTCTTCACAGTTCTCTAGAGACCTGGATGTAGATGCGTAAATACGCTGAGAACGCAGGCGTGCTTCGTTATCCAAGAGGAAGAGAAGAGAAGAGAGGAAGAGGTTTCCACGGAGCGAGTTGCAGCCTGATGTTCTCGGACAGCATCAAGTCTCTCCTGACGTTCTTCGGTAGATTCTTGGGATCTTATGATCCTCAATCTTTTAGCTCCTTTGGAACATTGGGAAAGATTTGGCCTCTTTCTAGGCCTGGTTATAGTTTTATGGTGAAGATACCTGATCAATTAAAATCTAAGTGACTGCTCCCGTGCGTTACCGGGTAGGCTACCGTGTCACGAAGATAAGTGGAAAAAGTCTAAAACACTCAAATAACATAAGCCCGAAGGCATATTTATTCGATAAAATAAAAAAATAAATAGGAGTTTTTTCCAGTAGAGTCAAATTTTCAATGATATACCGTCGTCATCGAATATCAGTCCTAAACTGTTACCGCCTTCACCACGTGGAGGTACTCCCAGCTTATGTTATTTTATAATTATACAGTGAAATTAGTGATAGCTTTGATTTCCACATCAGATGTTTCTGATCTTCTATTTTTATAAGTCAACAGGAAATGCCCATCAGACAGAACAACTTTTGCTAAGACGTCATTCCTATATGTGTCATGGTGTAGCTGGGCTCTTTGAGTTCCACAACAGGTGTTCCAGATCTTTTCGATTTTTATAAGTCAACAGAGAGTGCTCATCAGATTGAACAATTTTTGCTAAGACTTCATTCCTATATGTGTTATGGTGTAGCTGGGCTCTTGGAGTTCCACAATAGGTGTTCCAGAACTTCGATTTTTATAAATCAACAGAGAGTGCTCATCAGATTGAACAATGTTTGCTAAGACGTCATTCCTATATGTGATATGGTGTAGCTGGGCTCTTGGAGTTCCACATCAGGTGTTCCAGATCTTCAAATTTATTCTCTCAGCAGAAAATGCTCATCACGTGGAACAATTTTTGTTATGGTACCATTTTTGTATCTCTTATAGTTTAGCTATTCTATTGCGGTTCTGCATCAGGTGTTCAAGTTTCCAAGATAAATTATAGCCTATATGTTGCCCAGACTTAATACCTATACAACAAAAAAAAAATCTTTCAAATCCGTCTAGTAGTTCCGAAGCCAAACGCGTGTACAAACAAACAGACAAACAGACAAACAGACAAACAGACAAACAGACAAACAGATAAACAGACAAACAGACAGAATTTTTTTTTTGGATTCGTGCTCTATTACTGTTTCTAAACCCCCCTCAATTTTTTTTTTTAAATATATTCAATGTACAGACACAGTTTTTTTACTGTCTTATTATATGTATAGATTATGTACTTACTTGTTGTCGATTGGTTCTTTTTCCTGTTGGTAGTTTTAATTAAAATTTTGCTAAGCAATGCTAAATTGGTAATAAGCAAGCCAATGGATTTTAAATTCCGTTTGAATTACACCAGTATGAATAGTAGGTGATTTTCTAGATCAACTTTAAACAGCTCTTGCCTACATGTCGCATGACTTTTTTCCTATCAAACGTCGATATACTATAAGTTCACGTTCCCTAATGTCAACAGAATACACAGTAACGAAGCCGCGGGTACAGTCTGTTAATCCACAGTAATTGCATTCTGCGCCCCTCTCCCCTCTCTTCATTCCGTTCACCCCAGGTGTTCATTTGAGAGCTAGTATCGGATGTCAGAATATCCTTTTCCTCACAGTTACGATTCACGTGGCTTGCACATTCCATCTTTTATCATATTTTATAATAGGTTACGGTTCGATAATGGGTGTTTTCGACACATGAATAGAAAAAAGTAGCCAAAAGCAACTCTATGTCAGAGGAATAAAGTTTGTTTAGATACTAATAGCAACCTAAAAACGTACTTTTGTGAAAGTCTCATCTACGTGGCGCGTTCAACTTATTTTTACACAATTATTTCCATTAGAATCGGGATCGGGAATCGGGAAGTTGCGTGCTATTTTCTCGTCCAACTTATCGCAGCGTCTCAAGACGAAAGTCTATGACCAGTGTGTGTTGCCAGTGATTACATACGGGACCGAAACGTGATCGCTCACAATGGGCCTCATCAGAAGGCTTAAAGTCACCCAAAGGGCAATGGAGAGGGCTATGCTCTGAGTTTCCTTGCGTGATCAAATCAGAAAAGAGGACATCTACAAGAGAACCAAGGTTACCGACGTAGCCCGAAGAATTGCCAAACTTAAGTGGCAGTGAGCACGGCACATTGCTCGCAGAACGGATAGCCGAAAAGTACTGGAGTGGCAACCTCGAACCGGAAGACGGTGCGTTGGAAGGCCTCCCACTAGGTGGACCGATGACCTGGTGAAGGTTGCGGGGATCCGCTGGATGCGAGTCGGACGGGACGGGTCAATGTGGCGACACTTGGGGGAGGCTTATGGCCAGCAGTGGACGTGTTTCGGCTGAAATAATGAACCTAAAATCCTCTACAATTCATAACCTATTTGCTTTATGTCAACTAACCCTTTGCGCTACAAATGTAAAAGTGAGTGAAGTGTAACAGGCAGGTCACGGGAAAATCGCGGCAGCGGATAAGTAATCGCGCGGTGCGAACAGCCAAGCCTCTAGCGATGAAAACAAAAATACATATAAATTATGTACTATACAATCCTGCCCCGCGTAGCGGCGAACGGGGCGACGGACGTGGCATCCCTGGGCCAGGCTGTAAGCGTGATAGCGACCCTTGCTTTGATCGCTAGGTACACATGGAATTATCTTGCATCATAATCAGTCTTCAGATTAAGTCATTTTATACCTACTTAGTAGCCCCCGTTCCATATATCCCTACTGACATATCCCCACTGGTAGGGATACTTGGAGTTTTTTTCCAATTGTCCCTACCGGTTGGGATATATGGAACTTTCTACTCCATATATCCCTACTGATCCGCACTGGTGGGGATAGTTGGATTTTTTTTTCCATTTATCGCTACCAGTAGGGATAAATGAAAAAAAAAAACAATTTGACTCAAATGAAGTTATGTTTTAACAGTAGGTAATTTAGAATGGGTTTGTTTGTGTTGGTACAATCTACTTCTCGTTTATTATCTTAATTATATTTTGTGGAATCGATTGATGTTTCAAACACACATAACTGTGAAAAATTGTTTTAAAATTGCAGTTCGCAGTTTAAAAGAAGGTTTTAATAATATTCATAATGATATCTTTAGCTGTGTTCCGGACCATCAGATCGCGAAGGCAAGTAGGATCGCGTCATAGGGTGCTACGTCACTTTAACGCCCCACCTAACGCTAGGCCCTCGACCATACCGAGGGACACTCGCTCGCCGTCACGTAGGTACCCAGTCAAAATTATAGTCTTCATCTCGAAAAGCAGGTTTTTTTAGTCGAGACCTCCAGGATCACAATTTGAGCTTGACACTCAAACAGTGGTCCTTCGAGCTAGTAGTGGTTCTACATGGAAGAAATTCGCCGTCTTTTGTTGTGTCACGCCGCCCGTGGACTTTGGACTGTCCACCTCGTATGATCGCCTAGCGTAAAGGACGTTCTACCCAGGGAGAAACATAATTCTGAGTGAGTCCGTTCTGATCTCTTTAATTCCTGTCTTCTTACTTTCCTTTTTCAGGAGAGAGGTAGATCATGGATCAAAGGAGAATGGGCAAAAATGTATGGGAGTTGATCTACCTACTCAACACTAACGCCATCTATGGGTATTAGTAGTTAATAAGTAGTTGATCAAATAACGGATAGCTTTTATGCCGAAATCTATGTGAGATGTACAAAAATAACTAACAAAGATATTTATACAAAACCTATTTATGTACTATTCTTTACATTTATAGAAGACTGTCGTCTAGTATGACATGACTGAGATGGGCCGCAGGCGGTGTAAAACCATCTTGATGCCAGGCCCAGCACAAATACCATAAAATCGATATCACATGTGCACATGTACCGATTGTGCGACGTCCCGTCAAACACGTGCAATAATAATATTTAAACGCTTCTCGTCCTTCTGCATCTCTATTTATTAATATGACACTAGTCTGCTTGTATGCGACTGAATCCGTGCCCTCAGTAGAGACATATTACCAGTTTCTGCTTCTATTCCGAATTCATTCAAATCCTGGAGGTTATAGTCCCTTTAAACTTAAACTATTAGGTAGATACTGTCACCATTTAAATGTTCTGCACAGTATGATCTGGCTATTTTAATATGGTGTGTGCCCAATGCAATGAGAATAAGATGTTCCTCTTCCAACTGAGTTAAATCTTCAAATTCAGGTATGTTTGCTGCCATACTATTGTCTTAATAATTCTAATTAAGCTACGAAATTAAACACATTATTTTAGTATTTAGTAAACAAGTTTTGACAAAAATCTTATTCGAAAAAGAACACAAAACTCTTCTTCATGCAGGACCTCAACTAATTCTAGCACACATTAGATTCACCTAATGGCCTTTAGCTTATTAGCTAAGCTAGCAGATGGTGTGTAACTGTGTTCATTGTACTCGCTTTAAAGCTCAACCTATTCAGGTCGTCATGGGCAACCCCCCTGTAGTGATAGAACTCCTCTCGAGTACCTTTTTTTGAATACAGGGCTTGGCTACGCCGGGCCAGTGCTAATAGCCGATCGTAGAGGAAGATGATGTGAGCTTGTTAAATTTTATATTTGTGTTTTTGTCAGAGTTGTGTTGTCAAATTCATGGAAAATCTAATTTACAGTGTGCAATTTTGCTGTAAGCCACCTGTACCGTTTTGAATCCAACCACTTACACTTAACGAGGTATCATTCTGAGCAGATACTAGAAACATTTTTATAAATAGAACGCTGTCGTCGGAAATACGAATGAATAAACCTCAATAGGCATGCCTAAAGCGCCGGCCACACCGCCAGCTGGCGAGCGAAGCGAACGAGGCATCGTTTCACCTCTTTTCATACTTTGGTTCACAAAGCGAACTACCGAAAGAGCCGAACGAGGTATGAAAAGGATCTCGCCAAGCTCGCTCGCTCACTAGCTGGCGGTGTGGCCGGCGCTTAATACAACATGAGTGTCGTCGTTTGGAATACCTATATATTTGCCACTCAAGTTTTTATTTGAAATTTCCAATACCCACTTTCCTATACTAACGTCATTCGTTTTTAACTTGTTGTTGGAATCTATTTCTCGTAGAACTCGTTACTAGGTATACAAACTACTGAGGGCCTTACAAAGTGGACAGTGTGATTTTATTGTAGAAAAATATTGTGTTATGTGCGTAGGTACATGCAGAAGACTGAAGCTAACACACTTAATAAAAAAAGAATAACTTAACAACTAGAAATAAAATAAACACTCTATTTAATTGTAGCACCTAACACCTTATTGCCTTACTTCTTTAAGTGAAAGAAAAAACGAAGTTTAACAAAACTTTTGCGAATTCGCTCAAAGTACACGAAAATTTAACAATTCGTGAACCTCATTCACTACGTGGATCGTTCGGGTAGTGTGATCATAAACGGTTAAAAGCCCTGCTGCAGCGTGTTGGTCACGTAGATAATTTGTACAGACACACCTGTTGCAACAGTTCAATCAATCAACTCTGCCAATCAAAGTTCTGAATTGGACAACAAACAAATGCAATAACATTCAATTCAAACAAAAGTCTTCAATCTTCTAACTAACACGATCTAGTAATATAACTAGTAGGGCAATCCGACCAAATAGGTTAGGTTAAAACTGTGAAGGCGGCAGCGGCCGGCTACGTCGAAATTGGTCGTAGTTACAAAATTCAGGGCACTTCAACGGTGTTTCCTTGTTTAGCACCAGGATTTTTTATTTTGTGTATGTATAACAGTTTTAAACCTCCTCTCTTTAATTTAAACACTTCACAAGTACACACAGCGTCAGTATGTGCTAACCCCTCAAGTTTTAAAATGTTACGCTGCTACAACATTAAATTCGTAACGAATAATCTAAAGAATACTTCAAAAAGAGTTAATTTTTCGACTTGGATTCGAACCATCGCAACACCGAACGTCGTCATACCCTTACCCATACGCCGGTTTGACGAACTAACCAGCGTGCAGCGAGCCCATATAAATTACGATTAAATTGTTATCTACTATCTTCCGAGTCACTTTATCTTCAGGTCTCTGGCTAATCGATAGATGTTATAATTAGATTTTTTTTTTTTAAATTCTATGTGGGGTGCCCTTGGAGCGGGTACATACTTTTAAGTATCTGGGCCATATTGTAACGTCCGATCTGAAAGACGACGCGGATATTGAGCGGGAAAGGAGGGCGCTGTCGGTGTGGGCGAATATGATTGCCCGCAGGTTTGCTCGTAGCTCCAAGGATGTAAAGATCACCTTGTTTCGAGCCTACTGCACATCTTTTTATACGAGTAACTTGTGGGTGTCATATTTGCAGAAATCCTACAGCGCTCTCCGTGTTCAATATAATAACGCGCTAAGGGCGCTGCTGCGTCTGCCTCGCTTCTGCAGCGCTTCGGGAATGTTTGCAAGTGTCCGCATTGACTGTTTTTATGCCAGCATGCGCAAGAGGGCGACCTCGATAGTGGGTAGAGTGCGGGGCAGCAGCAACAGTCTTCTGGCCGTTGTTGCCAACAGGTTGGACGGGCCTTTTATGCAGCATTGGCTGGCTTTACATGCACCCGTATATCGGGCTTGGGGCAGATAATATTAAATATCATTATTATTATTTATTTATTTTTAATTTTGGATTGTTTTTTAAGAATTTATAAAAGTATTTAATTTTAATTTAAGGATGACATGTTTGTTTCGATTTGTATTATTGATTATTATTATTATTATTTTTTTATATATATATACCTATATATTTTTTTTTCATTTTATATTTGATTTGATATGACATATTTATAATTGCTTGTTGTGAATCTATGTGTGGCAATGGGTGATAATTACCTGAAAATAAATGAATTTATTATTATTATTAAATCGAATATCGTCACTTCGATTGGCAAACCATTCTCGTCATAATTATTTACTAATGATATATGTGGAGATACTAACTAAACTGTGCACTCACTCTACGAATGCGATGAGTGCGTGGCTGTCATTGTGAGCAGTACGACACTCGTAATGAATCGTCTTAACAGTAGCGACATAGTTTTGTAGTGTGCCTGCCTGGTACCTTATCTCTTTTGGCGTGTATACATATTTGCAAAATACAAACGTCCTTTTACGACGAAACATGCAATATTGTGCACGCGTGCCTAAATTCATCCCACCTAACGGAATCATTCACTATGCATGGTCGGGTACTAATACCTTGGTCGGGTTTTTTTTTACTATTTTTGTTTGTTTGTTTGGTTCTAAGCTTTTTTTATCTACTTCGTTGATTAAAAGTGCTACGCCGTAGCACAGTTTTTTTTTTAAGTTTTGATTATTTTTTTGAAGTAAATTCACATTGAATACTGTAAAATCTTGTTGTATGGCAGGCATAGGCATTGAAACTTGATCCAGTCTTATCTAGTGAGTCAGTGCTACGCCAAAGGTCTTTTTATCTTGTTGCTATAATTAAACAGAACTACGCTTAAAATAAGGGTAAAAAAAAACTGAAAAAACTTGTGAAAATATCAATGTATTTCAAAATTTCATGTTAAGCCAATGTAAAATATAACAATAATTTTCAAACGTCTGATTGGCGCCCGTAATGCTGTTCCATAAATTCCTTTGAAAACCTGAAATCGTGCCTGTAACCTCGAAAGGTTAGACAAAGGCGTCTGACTTAACTGAATATGGTACAACCACATTTCGCCAGTTATTTTTGAGTCCCAAGTAACAGGAGGTGCCAGTGTCACATAAAACAGAACATACAACAAAGAAATTACATCGAAAAGTCAATAACTGTCAATCTTATATTCTCTGCCGCAAAATAGTTTTATCAGCATCGCAGCAGAAATACTAATCATTTGGTAAAATAAATAATTATAATGACAGTGTATCTTTAAAAAATTTGAACTGCAATCCTTGTTAAAGACTAATGGTCAAGATGTCCACGCTGGCCACAAAACGTGTAGTAATTTATTTTCAATTAAAATTAGAATTCCGAATTTAATCGACAATTTAAATACTTAAATATAAAATATATATTTATTTAAGTAAATATATAATAATTTAAATACACTATAGTACACTTACAATTTGTATAGTACAGTATTTGTATTGTATAGTGTACACTTACAAATTGTAGATAAACTAACAAATAGGCCGAGAAAGTTTATTTTGTAACTAAAACAATAAGTTGTACATTTGACATAATTTTTAGCAGGTACTTTAAATAATTGCTGTACAATCCATAACTTATTTTCTTTGTAATGAGACCAGTCGAAATATATTGCAGTATGCGCCACTTTTTTTTGTCATATTAGCCATCATCTTGCATTCCGGTTTTAGACTTGTAGGTCACAAAGAAGGTGCGGTACTGCGGAATGTCCACGGGTGACTCTCCAGGAAGACCACAGTTCGTCAGTGTAATTAAAGTCTTCTCTAAGTCTAACTCCCTCAATTCACAAAGTTCAGTTAATAACTGCATCCATTCGTTGAAGTCTATTTCCACTTTGCTAGAAAAAAGAAAAATAAAGTGACAAAATAATTTGCGTGTTGATGTACAGTCGCAAGCACCAATATGTATACACTTAGCAACTTTAAAATTGTTTACTTCTACTATTTTGATTGCAATTTCTATATTTAAATATTTTGCTATTTTGATTTTTTTTTTGTTACGAACATGGTATTTTCGAATTCATTATTATTATAATGACACACTAAATAATTATTAGAACAAAAGCATGAATATTTAAAAAAAAAATTCTACATTTGTACAGTACTTTCCTAAACTAAAGTTTGCTCTATATTATCAAACTATGATGAGATTCAATACTTTTGATAGATTTTATGATTGAGGCAATAATAGCCTCAGATCTTTCAATGAGTAATTTAATCATTTGAAATCTAGATGCAGTGTAAGTATTGAATGGATGAGTTTGCAAAAAGCTCTCTGTTTAGTGGATATTGTATGTTAGTCGTACTCAAGACATGTGTAATTGGCTTCATTGCTAAAATGTGCTGCCAACGATCGATTTACGCAACGATAATTTGCGCCCTTACATACATATTCGTGGTTGTGACTATACTGACTGTGTAGTAAGTTACGTAAGCGATTGGCAGAGCCAATAAATTGCCAGCCTCTGTTTACTTGGTGCCATTGTTAAACTCTTAATTAACTACCTTCGATTTTTTAACCCTTCGAATTTGTTTCTCAATTTGGAATAAACTTCTCAAGTACCTCGGGATTTTCGAGAAACAAAAAGTTATACTTGAGAATATTGTTTAGCAGTGACGACGCTCATTACAAATTCTCGGTAAGAGTGAAATATTGAAATTAATGTTTTAAAACTTGTCATCTTCTAAAGAATCTATTTTAATCTTGTGGTCTTTTTTCTTTGGTCACAATAACTAAGTTAGGGGGTACTCTGAGTAAATTAATGTGTTAGGTTAGGTTAGAACTGTGATCAAACACGCGTGACACGCGGCAACAGGTGAGGAGCGCTACAGTGTTTGCGCTGCTACTAGGCTAGGTAGTGTGCCTACTACCTAGTCTAGTAGCATCATAAAAAAAAACTATCTAGTTAATCACCAGTATCGATATGGACTTTTTAGAATATCAAAATGGAAATTATATCGGCAATTGTTTCTATATTTCGCTGCTCTAATTCAATAGAAAAATATCTTGACCGAATGTTTTAATTAATCATACATTAAGATTTTACTGTCAGTATAATTCACTTGTTATTTTTGTAATGTGGTTAATTTATTAAACTGATAGCTTAGTTCAATTCGTTTCGGACTTATTTATATTTCAATATGAATAAAATACTTTTTATATGAATGCATTTGCTTTTTTAATATGCATAAGTCTCAGTGAGGTATTAAAATTGAATGTGGGTTGTGTTTTAAATAATATCCGATTTTTTAGTTATAATAGCAATTTTTATAACTGTAGTGTATCTATTTAATAGATATGGAAACACTATCTCACAGCCACAAGTAGTCAGGTAGCTGTCACTAATGACAACTGTCAGTCACACGAATGGCGGGAAGTTGGAAGGTGAAGCGTACCCTGGACTGGGACTTGGTGGTGTTGGTGAGCCTGTGATACAGTTAGTAAATGTGTTATCAACCTATTAGCTCTGCTACAAGAGGATACTACAAGTGGCGACGAGGATAAAGGTCAGAAATTCAAATTATAATACTTAGTGGAAGTTTGCAAGGAGCAGTCGAAAAACAAACTTTAGGAAGTACTTACAGATACCGGACTACGCTTGATACAAAATTCATGTAAATTATTATATACCTACTGGCATTTAGTATTTCAAGCTGAAGGAACAATTCTGTTATTGTTTTATCATGCATTGTACATAATTGTTGCATTGTAAATTATGGGCTGCATTAGAACTATTGGAAGAGATGGATCCCATGGATAAATTAAATAAATAAATGATAAATGGATAAATTCTATGATGCATGGCGTTTAGATCATCTTAATAAAACTGACTAGATAGTCAATATAATGAAGAACCTACATCAATTTTATATGTCAACATGTTACATGAGGAAGTCCACATTCATAAGGTTTTATTGTAAGTACTTAATTAATTAGGCAAACTTACCTGCACATCAAACTAGAAATAGGTCCTTAGTTACTAGAATAAGGGCAAGTTGATGATTAATAATTTGTATTTATCCTATTTAATTATTGGATTCAGGATCTAAAATATTTCTATATTAAATGGTTTTGAGTTTCACTTCTCTGTAATAAGCAGATAGATGGCAACAGTGTAGAACTATAATTGCTTGTGTTGAACTAACTAGTAAGAAATCATATAACAATCATCAAGTGCTTCACTTTAACAAGACCAGTCCAAAAAGTCATATTTACTTTTAAAATATAATTCTAGTTCCTTAAATGACATGTAATAACGACTGTATGAATTCTTGGTAACCTGCTTATTCTTTTTTATTGGAATGATTATTATTTGACAATTCACCTCAAACAGTTGCTATCCAATTAAGAAATTACTGATATTTGCTGTAAAATAAGCTGAGGGATTTCATTGAATTTATTTTGTAGTCAATATGAGTAAGATTTAATTTTAATATATAGATACGTGGTCATGGTTATTTGTTACCACACAAAGGTAAAAAAGAAAAAAAAAGGAGTATGAAGTAATAACTTCAAGTCCTACAACTTACCAACTAATCAAAGAAATAAGTAGGTAGCTAGTATGACCCAAGTGTCTAAGGAAAAACACATGCTGCAACCCCAAATAATTTGGGGTAAGAGTGGGCGAATGATGATACTATGACTCGTTGGTCATAAGCATGGCTGCTTGGTGTGGGGTCCTGGTTTCGATTCCCAGGTTGAGAAGAGCTTGATGGGTTTTATTCATCCGGAATTTCTCAGAAGCAACCAAGGAGACTAGATTTATGCATAGTTGATGGAAGTAGGTTTGCCCTATGTTGCATGGTATTTGGACATGGCTGGCTAGGTATGGATGTGCTATTGTGTGCACCTCTGACTGGTACTTGGGGGAGTGCAGCCTTGATGTTGTGTTATGTGAAGTAAATACTGTGCAAGTATATTAGAATAGTGTGCCATAAATGTGTGCAATGTAAAGTGAACATTAAAATAATGATACCAGCCTATTACTGTTTAACTGATGGGCAAGAGTCTCTTCTCATACAGAGAAAAAAGAAGACAATAAGTACCTAAATAATAAGAAAAATACCTAACTACTGTTCGGTAAAATTTTAATTTTTAATGGGTAAAAGTTGGACTAAGTGAAGAGGCCTGTCAATTAACGAATAAATAAATATGGTTTTATATAGACAGTTCACTAAGTACAAGTAAGTACTATGTAATTTTAATGTGGAGCAAAGGTATATTATTATATTAATATTTCCTTTATTTATTCCTATACAAATACAATTACATTTTTAAATATTCCTTAGAAAAAACAATATAAAAAACATTTAAAAATATATGTAGCCCACCGGTATCGGGAACAGGGTCCAAGCTACCGGCGGTCAGGGCTCCAGAGAGAGGAACCTCCTAACAATACGAGCCGTGTCCAGAAGTACCGCTTTCTGAATCAAGCCCTTGATCCTAACGAGAGCCTCCTCAGATGTTGGTCGAAGCTCTTGGCAATTAAGCCATGGGCTGATACAACTATCGGCACAATGATCGCTGAGTCCACATCCCACAAGTCTAATAATAAGTATATTAATAATTATTATACAAATCAAAGGTAACCAAATATTGGTAAACTTAAATATTATATGTAGCAATATGACATATGTATGTATCTCATTAATATTAAATTTATTCAGAGTGGTGATGGCCTAGCCCGACTTAGGTCGTGGGTTCGAAACCAGGCAGGTATTTTGTGTTGACACTCATCACCAAAACGCTCTGAAAATGGTGAAGGAAAACATCTCGAGGAAACCGGCATGTCCTAGAACCAATACTTCGAAAGACATGTGACATTTTTACCACGCACTGTATACGCGTGAAAATGCTCTGCAAATGGTGAAGGAAAACATCTCGAGGAAACCGGCATGTCCTAGAACCAATACTTCGAAGACATGTGACATTTACCACGCACTGTATACGCGTGGTAGGTTAAGGGCATCCATTAAATTGGAAGCATGGGCATCCATTAAATTGGAAGCATGGGCATCCATTAAATTGGAAGCAATGGGCATCCATTAAATTGGAAGCATGGGCATCCATTAAATTGGAAGCAATGGGCATCCATTAAATTGGAAGCATGGGCATCCATTAAATTGGAAGCATGGGCATCCATTAAATTGGAAGCAATGGGCATCCATTAAATTGGAAGCATGGGCATCCATTAAATTGGAAGCATGGGCATCCATTAAATTGGAAGCATGGGCATCCATTAAATTGGAAGCAATGGGCATCCATTAAATTGGAAGCAATGGGCATCCATTAAATTGGAAGCATTGACATCCATTCAATTGGAAGTATTGGGCATCCATTCAATTGGAAGCATTGGGCATCCATTCAATTGGAATCATTGGGCATCCATTCAATTGGAAGCATTGGGCATCCATTCAATTGGAATCATTGGGCATCCATTCAATTGGAAGCATTGGTCATCCATTCAATTGGACGAATTGGGCATCCATTCAATTGGAAGCATTGGGCATCCATTCAATTGGAATCATTGAGCATCCATTCAATTGGAAGCATTGGTCATCCATTCAATTGGACGAATTGGGCATCCATTAAATTGGACGAAGCATTGACAACCATTAAATTGGACTTATTAGGCATCCATTAAATTGGACGCAATTGACATTCATTAAATGAGACAGCCATTAAATTTAATGTATCTTCCTTGCACGACAAGAATATAAACAAGGAGAAAAGGCAACACAAATGACATTAATGCAGTGCAAATAAAAAATACAAGATGGAATGCTATAATATGACTATATTATTGTAAAAATAAAACTAAATCATTTTAAAAGAGTAGCCGTGGAGTTTCTTGCCGGGTCTTCTCCATAGGAAGCGACCAGCCCGAACCGTACACCTTTTCTCGACGTCTTATAAGTGCCCCTGTAGGCCTGTGTGAAATAAAATATTAAGATTTTGAAGACTAGAGAAGAATCCAGATAGCGACAAACAATGAATCAAGTGGACTAGATGTGAGAGTTGTGCACACAAACTTCAAGATTTGTCCGGCTACAGGAAAAGTGTCACAACTGTTGTAAGATAGGGAAACCAATACCAAGGACATTGTAAATGAAAAGAAATTCAAAACTAACGGAAACTCGAACAAAACAAAAATTGTAGGAACTAAATATAGTAAACGACCACGTCAAGAAAACGCAGTTATAAGTACAATATATTTAAAAACTTAACGTTGATACGGAGGTAGAATGTGATGAAGAGGAGTGAAATTAAAGATCATAATTGATTGGGGTTGTAAATTAAATTAGATATCTGATGGAGTATGGAACTATCTAAATTGTAACAAGGAAAGTCGTTGCAAAGAAGTTAAAGAACCGAATAAACCGTTTGAAAACTCCTTTGTAGTCCTAGGAAGTTTTGAATTTTCTATAAAGATAAATGGTAAAAAAGAACCTAGTATTGTAGAATGTAAAAAATAAAATAAAATTAGTTTGAGAAACTGATTGGGTAAGAATAAAAACACAGTGTTACAATTAGGCGTGCTAAAATTGGGCACCAGTGTCAGCCTTATGTAGAAACCTAAAAGATGACTAAGATAGAAACTCTGGGATCTTACGGACAGTATGCAAGTCATCGCTGATGCCAACCCAGTTGGGGTTGAAGCAGTACTAGTACAAACTGAGAACAATGGTTCCAGGATTCGAGCAAAGTAGCTGTACCCGCGGTTTCACCCGCCATTTCGCTTTCGGCTCTCTGGGGTCGTGGCGTGACGTTAAATGGCCTACGGCCGCCTTCAAGAATTGGGCTATCAAATTTTTAATTCAAATATTTTATTGTAGTTGTAGAACATACACAGGTGCCTAAACAAAAAGTGCAGATGTCAAAAATAAATAAAATGAATGCTTGTCGTCAACGGCGGCGTACAGAATATAATAATTTAATAAAATATAAAAAAAATAAAAATAAAAGAAAGTAATATGGTAATAGGAAGACGAGATCATACAGACCCAAAGGTTAGAGTAGACGATCAAGTTTATAGAAAAGATATGAAAAGGTCTAATAAACTATTAAGCAACTTCAATCCTACTTCACAGTTAGTGGAGGCTATCGGAGGAGATGTTCAAATGGGGTAACTGAGTAAACTCTGAGAAGGTAAAGCATTTTCATTAAAACAAATATAATAAGGAAGGGATGTAGTGTATCTATTTAATAGATATGGAAACACTATCTCACAGCCACAAGTAGTCAGGTAGCTGTCACTAATGACAACTGTCAGTCACACGAATGGCGGGAAGTTGGAAGGTGAAGCGTACCCTGGACTGGGACTTGGTGGTGTTGGTGAGCCTGTGATACAGTTAGTAAATGTGTTATCAACCTATTAGCTCTGCTACAAGAGGATACTACAATAACCTTAAAAAAAACTTATCACAATTATTTTTAAGATATCTTACTATTGAATTAGAGCAGGGATTTGTAAACGTGAGTACCGTGGAGATATTTTTATTGGACGCAGAATTATGTAATACCTAACTTAATTGAAAAATAGTGTTCATGAAGTTTGCTGTCTTTTTGCCATTCTTCTTTATTGAGATCAACGGTTTTGAATTGGCAGCTACAATTTAAAAAAAAAGGAAAAAATACCCGAATTTATTAAATATGATTCCGGTATCAGTCATTGTAACCTTTCTGTCGTCAATAATGCTCCCTTGTCGCATCCAGTAGTCGCTGTGAAACAAAGTGATGGTTTCACCAGATCTTGTTTTGCCCTCGAAAAGTTTGGCGAAGGCAAGGAACTGGGACTCAATTGTGGCCTGTTCTTCATCCATCGTGGGAGTTTAACGCTAAAAAAAAACATGTTTTTTTCTTTTCAGATTTCTTCTGTTAGACACAGTGCAGATAACTTGTAGATATTTATGAAATAGCGGTAGATAATTATGAAATGGTATTGGATAAATTAAATAAGCTAAGAATTTTAACTAATTAGATAAGCTAAATAATAATTTATTTCTCAAAAAACTTAATAATTGTAAATATTTTCTGTAAAGTATTACTAAACTGCATCATTTTTTTTTTTAAATCAATATCTTAGCCAGGAATCGAACCCATTGATTTCGAAAAAAAATACACATTGTATTATGACACAAAAATCTAATGATGCAGTTTGTTTTCATCAAAATCGGGCTCGAGACTCCTTTGAGCATTTTTCGCTATTCCTCATAATTTCGGATTTGGCCATCCACGCATCCCATGGAAAGTTTACCAGTATTATATTTAGTAGTATTATTTATATTATAGGTAGTAATCACGTTTGTAACCAAAATGTTATTTCAGAATTCATGTGAATTTCAATCTTCGTGGTCGGATTTTCAGTTAGATTAATATTCAGGCACGAATATTCCAATATTAATTTTCGGAGAAATACAATTATGCAAAGGCAATAATAATGGTCAGCTCTGATAGAGAGAGAGGCTTGGTTGCGTGGAGTAAAATATGTGATGCAGAGGATGTTCGGGGACCTACCCTATCACAGTTGTGTTAAAGTTCAATTCCAAATAAACAATGACAACTACTCGGGCATCTGCGTTTACGCTGGTCGTAAAGGCTTTTTATTTCCATTCTAGTCAGTCCATTACAGTTATCCAAAACATGTTCTAGAAAACAGTTTTTGCTTTGTTTTGAGGACGCATAAAATAATGAAAATGAAAATCTGAAAGCGCATTAGAACTGACGTTTGTGAGCAAAGAAATTACAAAGCGGTTATTAATAATGCTGTGTAATCTTTGCTTTGAGCTGGAACAAAGTTCCTTTTTCAAAGACCTGTAACCCTGTAGCCCTGTAGTTAAGCTAAACTGACGGCTCTTCTGAGTAAAAGGCTCAAAACGTAAGGTAAAACAAACTCTTAACAAACAACGTTAAAAGATTTTTTTTTTCTTTTTGTTTTATTTCAAAGAAAATTCTTTGATCTCTAAGGAAATAATTAAATATTTCAAGATAATTTAAAAATTAATCTTTATTTAATTGATATTTATTTAAGTATACAGGGTGTAAACAGACCCTTCACGAAGCCGTCAACCAAGCATTCTGTACATCAAACTAAGTAACTTTACGCAAAAATTATTGCTGGGAAACGAATTTTTTTTTTTGGGTGAAAAATCACCTTTTACGGTTAAACTCAATGTTACGCACTCAAAACATTGTGCTGGTGGATGGATTGAATAGTACGGGGGTCGTGAAGGCGTTTAAAGTAAAAATCTTACATTAAAAACATGTATTTAAAAAAAAAATTGTGAAAAAGTTGGAACTTTGACCCCCAATATCTCCGAAACTAGAAGGTTCCCAGGTATGGTCTAGAACAAAAAAATGATCACAATGACGGGGAGAACAAGTACCTTTCGGCTTCGTTAAGGGTCTTTTTACACCCTTTATGTTGATATTTATATTTGTATCCTATATATAATATTTTAGATTAAGTTAGGTAAGGCACATAAACACATTATTCTCTTCGTTTTCTGACACACTATTGTCTACATTTCTTTTTCATTTCTCCTTTTGCAGGTCTGCTGGCAGAAATCTCTTAAGAAATAAGCAGTACCTATGTACTCATATATTATAATGTTATTTTCCTGTGTTATCTACTGTGTGTACATAAATAGTAAAATAAATAATTATTAATAATTAATCAGAGAAGTATTCAGTTGAGCAAAAATATTCACGAGTAAATATCGGTTAGCAGGTTAAAACTATTTCCATTTTGATAAAAGCTATTTTGATGTTTCCTGTTTACCTTGTATAGCTTGTTTTATTTTTGCGTGTTTCAGTTTTCCCAACTATGGTGTCGGGTTTCGTCACTGAATATCAGGCTTTTGCATGGAGCAAAAATTGTTTCCAGGTTGGTAGTTATGCGGTAACGCGATCTCTTGATGAGGTTGGCAGTCTGATATTCGGGATTTTAAACTACTGGTATCAGCGAGCATATTGCGCACGAAATCATGATAGCTGAATTAGTGGGGAGTAATCACGTAAATTTGCCTTCATTAAAATATGCGATTTCCTGATAATTTGCCAATTTTGAAATATGCAACAATGAACAAATAAATAGACTAAATTGGCGTTTAATAAATGCACACAGGTCACACTATTACACCACAATTTAAATTCGTCGCATTTCTAGTTAATATACAGGGTGTAAACAGACCCTTCAAGAAGCCGTCAACCAAGCATTCTGCACATCAAACTAAGTAACTTTACATAAAAATTTTTGCTGGGAAACGATTTTTTTTTGGGGTTAAAAATCACGTTTTACGGTTGGACTCAATGTAACGTACTCAAAACATTGTGCTGATGGATGGATTGAATAGTATGGGGGTTGTGGAGGTATTTAAAGTAAAAATCTTACATCAAAATCATGTTTAAAAAAAAAAACTTGTGAAAGACTTGGAACTTTGACCCCCAATATCTCCGTAACTGGAAGGTTCCCAGGTATGCTCTAGAACAAAAAAATGATCGCAATAATAGGGAGAATAAGTGCCTTTCGGCTTCGTTAAGGGTCTTTTTACACCTTTTATACAAAAAGAAATTTAAAAAGAAGTCGAGAAAGTCGAATTTTTCTTTTTTAATTTTTCTCCGCATCTCTAGGAATTCAATCAAAAAAGTTTCATGAAAATCCAACCACTTTAAACTTCCTTCTACGTTATTGTCTAATTGCACAACACTAGAAACCACTCAAAGATTGGCTCAAAATGACCACAAAGAGTAGAATATTTATACCATAAGTGATCACGTCGGGCGGAGCGGCGGGCGGCGCGTCACGCGTTTTTTTCCGTTTACGGAGAGCGACCCGTGCAGCGACCCGCGTTATCACACGCCCAAACACAAACATAATATGGCAGTGTACGATGTTGTTTACGATGACGCGGGACGTGCACCGCCGCATTGACCGCAGTGGTGTCATCTGCGAGCAACGCTGCATTTCAAGCAAACGCGCGCAAAATCGCTTCTCCGTAAACGCTCTCATACATCGCCATACGTTTGAATTGAAAGCGGGCCGCGTCGGACAACGCGCCGCGTCTCCGTAAATGAGCCCTAAGGGTCTACTGCGCTGCCACCGACGGCGCTGTGAAAGATGCGGAGTATAAAGCCATAAAGATATAAAATACTGTCGTGCCATCGACACGAAGAAGTAGAAACACTACACTAGGCGTTATAGTGAATGTTTACTAAGCAATACTCACCTAACCTATAAACGTAACTTTAAACACAACATTTACCCACAAAGTATCGACCAAACATGACATGAATGGCTGAACCTTTCAAATTGATGGCTTGATGCAGTTGCCATTATAACAAAAATCTTTTCCAATTTTCCACATGAAGTATTTAATTAAACCAATGTTTAGTATAGATTTCTTCCAATGTTTATATAATTATCACTTGCTTCGGTGAAGGAAAACATCGTGAGGAAACCAGTTTGCAAGAGAGATATTTCTCGACAGCATGTAAAGCCAAGTCAGAGGCCTATGGGCGGCATAAAAACTGACACCTGGTTAGGCACTAACCACACGATAAAGAAGATGAAGAAGTATAGATTATTTCTAAATCTCTGCCTTGAGATGGAAAAAGAAAACGAGGAAGGACGCGAAAGCGCTGGGAAGATTTATTTAAACCTGGCTGAAGGAGACAAAAGATAGGGAAAAATGGAAAAAACTGGGGGAAGCCTACGAGGCGACTTCCATTATAAAGAATGTAATATATGAATGAAGTGTGATGAAACGAATGTATTGTATTGTATAACGGACAGGTGTCCGCAAAGATTCGAATTTAACGTGTATAATGTAATGGTAATATGTTTTTGTTACAATTACGATGAATCAATTTCATTATTATGTATCGCGACTTCGCCCGCAAAAATTGTAATAGCTCGGCTAATATGCATGATAAAAAATAAATTTATATCCTATATAAAACATACCCACTGCATATTTATATACCCACAAATAATGTAGCTTTCTATCAGTGAAAATTTTAGAATTGGATCATGAGTTCCGGAGATCCCCCCCTATATACAAATATTAGTAGAGAAATAGAAAAGTTCAAGTTTTTAAAATAAGTTTTTTTTAATATATTTTTTTATAGTCGAAAATACCGACATTTTTCTTGCACTAGTTTCGTGTCACGGTCGTGTCGCGTGACATTTCTATGTGTAAATAAATTAAGCAGAGATCGGAATAGAAAAATAAATACCAAAACATTTGTTTTATCAAAAAGTTGTTGTTCCGAAACAATGCCGTTAAATTAGAGGGAGGTATTACTTGTTAATTGAACTTCAGCCAAATAAACTCTACATAATATACCGATCTCTGATTGATTAAAAGAGACCGACTGAAAATGAAATCGAAGCTTAAAATTGCATTTACGGCTGAAAACTAATTACGTAAAAAATTTTAAAGCCTTGTGACACGTAGTGCCCATGTTGTTTGTTCCGCCTCGGTTTCGCACGGGTCGCAGTAATTAAGTTCAACCGGGTGAATTCTGATGGATGAATGGCTGCATAGATTTTCATGTGATGAAGTTTTATCTGTAGGTACATTTTGCATCAGACACACGTATGGCATACTGTGACATCAACCTTAAAAAATATTTGTTAGATAAGTTTGATCGTAAAATAAAAAAACTTTTTTGCAAAAAATAAAACCGACTTCAAAACACAAAAAAGTGAAAATAACTTTAGCTTCAGAAGTCGGTGAAAAAAAATTAAATCAAAAACAAAAGTCACTGACTTCTGAAGCTAAAGTTATTTTCACTTTTTTGTGTTTTGAAGTCGGTTTTATTTTTTGCAAAAAAGTTTTTTTATTTTTCCTTTTTTAGTTGTCATCTGCGTACCCCCTCAGGTCATACAGGCGTGATGTTATGTTATGATGTTGTGTAAACAATAAACATCCAAGCGATTGCAGCAATCCCGACAGATTTGCTGTATATTATTGAAGAGTTGCGTTCCGTATCTCCGAAGTCCATGATCAGATCATGACAATATTTCTATGGGACCAACTTGGAAGTATACTCTTTCAAACAAAAAAATAATTTTCCAAATCGGCTCAGGCGTCTTCGAGTAATTGGTGAACTTACATTTAAAAAAAAGATTCCGACGAATTGAGAACCTCTCCTCCTTTTTTGAAGTCGGTTAAAAATATTTAAATCTAAATTAAAGCAAGTATTATTATGTGCCCCGCATCGTACCGGATAGACCACCACCGTAATGAGGTTTGACGTTCGAACGATTTAATTAAGCGATAGCCCATTGATGTTAATTAAAATTATATGTATAGTATACAGGGCCATTTTGGCCTTAATTAAATGCTCGATGACTAACGTACCTATTTATTTTGATAAGGATTTATACTATCAGGAGGGGATATTTACCATGTTTATTGTTAGTGACGATGACAGTTTAAAAATGTATAAGGATTAATACTGTGATCGTAAAAACACCTTTGTAAATTAAACATTATTTTAGACCAAAGAAAAGCAAAAAAGTGTTTTTTGCGAGTCATACTTAAAAGATAAACATAAAATAAGCTGTCGTAGTTTTTTTTAAAGATTTATTTATGAGGAATATTTAGGCTATACTTACATAATTTTTCATAACTTTAAATATTTACACAGCACAGTTCCAGAGATTGCTTTCCGCATACACACAAACTCACCAAAATCGTCCTCTCTCTTTATAATATTAGTGTAGATTTTGTTTTCCGTACATCTCACAGCCCGCAGTTATCGCATAAGCTCACGATCCTTACACATTCCTTTCGCCTCGCCTCACATCTTATCTGTTCATACACGCACGCCGGTTGCGAGTACTACGCACCTGACCTTTCTGAAGAACATCACCAATAAAGTCAGTGGATATCCTTCTAGGACCTCCCCAGCATCGTCACTCACATCTGCCTCCTAGGACGTCCCCGTCGTTGTCACTCACATCTGCCTTCTAGGACGTCCCCGTCGTTGCCACTCACATCTGCCTTCTAGGACGTCCCCGTCGTTGTCACTCACATCTGCCTTCTAGGACGTCCCCGTCGTTGCCACTCACATCTGCCTCCTAGGACGTCCCCGTCGTTGCCACTCACATCTGCCTTCTAGGACGTCCCCGTCGTTGCCACTCACATCTGCCTTCTAGGACGTCCCCGGCGTTGTCACTCACATCTGCCTTCTAGGACGTCCCCGTCGTTGCCACTCACATCTGCCTTCTAGGACGTCCCCGTCGTTGTCACTCACATCTGCCTTCTAGGACGTCCCCGTCGTTGCCACTCACATCTGCCTCCTAGGACGTCCCCGTCGTTGCCACTCACATCTGCCTCCTAGGACGTCCCCGTCGTTGTCACTCACATCTGCCTTCTAGGACGTCCCCGTCGTTGTCACTCACATCTGCCTTCTAGGACGTCCCCGTCGTTGTCACTCACATCTGCCTTCTAGGACGTCCCCGTCGTTGCCACTCACATCTGCCTCCTAGGACGTCCCCGTCGTTGCCACTCACATCTGCCTTCTAGGACGTCCCCGTCGTTGCCACTCACATCTGCCTTCTAGGACGTCCCCGGCGTTGTCACTCACATCTGCCTTCTAGGACGTCCCCGTCGTTGTCACTCACATCTGCCTTCTAGGACGTCCCCGTCGTTGTCACTCACATCTGCCTTCTAGGACGTCCCCGTCGTTGCCACTCACATCTGCCTCCTAGGACGTCCCCGTCGTTGCCACTCACATCTGCCTCCTAGGACGTCCCCGTCGTTGCCACTCACATCTGCCTCCTAGGACGTCCCCGTCGTTGCCACTCACATCTGCCTTCTAGGACGTCCCCGTCGTTGCCACTCACATCTGCCTTCTAGGACGTCCCCGGCGTTGTCACTCACATCTGCCTTCTAGGACGTCCCCGTCGTTGTCACTCACATCTGCCTTCTAGGACGTCCCCGTCGTTGCCACTCACATCTGCCTCCTAGGACGTCCCCGTCGTTGCCACTCACATCTGCCTTCTAGGACGTCCCCGTCGTTGCCACTCACATCTGCCTCCTAGGACGTCCCCGTCGTTGCCACTCACATCTGCCTTCTAGGACGTCCCCGTCGTTGTCACTCACATCTGCCTTCTAGGACGTCCCCGTCGTTGTCACTCACATCTGCCTTCTAGGACGTCCCCGTCGTTGCCACTCACATCTGCCTCCTAGGACGTCCCCGTCGTTGTCACTCACATCTGCCTTCTAGGACGTCCCCGTCGTTGCCACTCACATCTGCCTTCTAGGACGTCCCCGTCGTTGTCACTCACATCTGCCTTCTAGGACGTCCCCGTCGTTGCCACTCACATCTGCCTCCTAGGACGTCCCCGTCGTTGCCACTCACATCTGCCTTCTAGGACGTCCCCGTCGTTGCCACTCACATCTGCCTTCTAGGACGTCCCCGGCGTTGTCACTCACATCTGCCTTCTAGGACGTCCCCGTCGTTGTCACTCACATCTGCCTTCTAGGACGTCCCCGTCGTTGTCACTCACATCTGCCTTCTAGGACGTCCCCGTCGTTGCCACTCACATCTGCCTCCTAGGACGTCCCCGTCGTTGCCACTCACATCTGCCTCCTAGGACGTCCCCGTCGTTGCCACTCACATCTGCCTTCTAGGACGTCCCCGTCGTTGTCACTCACATCTGCCTTCTAGGACGTCCCCGTCGTTGCCACTCACATCTGCCTCCTAGGACGTCCCCGTCGTTGCCACTCACATCTGCCTTCTAGGACGTCCCCGTCGTTGTCACTCACATCTGCCTTCTAGGACGTCCCCGTCGTTGCCACTCACATCTGCCTCCTAGGACGTCCCCGTCGTTGCCACTCACATCTGCCTTCTAGGACGTCCCCGTCGTTGCCACTCACATCTGCCTTCTAGGACGTCCCCGGCGTTGTCACTCACATCTGCCTTCTAGGACGTCCCCGTCGTTGCCACTCACATCTGCCTTCTAGGACGTCCCCGGCGTTGTCACTCACATCTGCCTTCTAGGACGTCCCCGGCGTTGTCACTCACATCTGCCTTGTAAACACTTTAAGTGGTCGCTTTTCACTCAACCTCTCAACATGAAATCGTCATTTCACTAATTTATTGTTATTGTTAATTATTTGTTGTAACCTTGACTCCCTAAGTAAATTAATTGTGTGGCATCACACGAGTCCAGTGCGGGTTGGCAGATGATTATATTAAGGTTCAGTGCTGCTTTCCTTCACCTTCCTTGTTTTCCTTCCTTTGAGAGCAGTCACAATGCTTTGCTGGACTTACATTTGTCGGCTACACAAAATAAATATTTTTGTTGTAAACGAAAACTGCCGAATATGGATATTTCCGTCAAAAGGTACCAAAAACCGAGAACAAAACGTAATCTATATATATAAAACTATATATATAAAATTCAAAGTCCTGACTGACTGACTGACTGACTGAGATATCAACGCACAGCCCAAACCGCTGGTCCTAGAGACATGAAATTTGGAGGGTGTATTCTTTGTGAAGGGTAGGTATCCACTAAGAAAGGGTTTTTCGAAATTCCACCCCTAAGAGGGTGAAATGGGGTGTTGAATTTTCTATGAAACTTTTTATTCTCGCAGTCGATTGACTTGACAATTTGTGTACATACTATTCAGATAAAATTATGAGATACGTGTATCACAGTTTTTCCAAAATCATCCCCCAATTTAAAAATTCAATGTCGTGATTGGCTGACTGATATATCAACGCAAAGCCCAATCCGCTGGTTCTAGAGACATGAAATTTGGAACGTGTATTTTTTGTAAAAAGTAGGTATTCACTAAGAAAGGGTTTTTCGAAATTCCACCCCTAAGAGGGTGAAATGGGGTGTTGAATTTTCTATGAAACTTTTTATTCTCGCAGTCGATTGACTTGAAAATTAGTGTACATACTTTTCAGATAAAATTATGAGATATGTGTATCACAGTTTTTCCAAAATCATCCCCCAATTTAAAAAAATAATGTCTTGATTGGCTGACTGATATATCAACGCACAGCCCAATCGGCTGGTTCTAGAGACATGAAATTTGGAGGGTGCATTGTTTGTGAAGAGTAAGTATCCACTAAGAAACAGTTTTTTTTTTATTCCACCCCTAAGAGGGTGAAATGGGGTGTTGAATATTTTGTGAAACTTTTTATTCTCTGAGTCGATTGACTTGAAAATTTGTATACATACTTTTCAAATTAAAATTATGAGATACGTGTATCACAGTTTTTTCCAAAATCAAAATCATCCCCCAACAGAATCAAATAGGGCTTCGAAGCTCACGTAGACGGGCGCATGGCGCGCAGGGCGTGCGGGGCACGGGAGTATTTACCTATTAAGTAAGTAGGTAGGATTTTTCTGAGGTAGACGTCTGTAAATATGGTTTATTCCACAGATTTTTGCGTTGGCTCGTGATACGCGACATTGATATTTAATGTTATGTAAAAGTTTAATGTCTTTAAATAAATTCCTAATTAATCATTTGATTGTTGTCACCGGTGTCCAATCTCAAACCAAGGTATCATATTTCACGTTCAAATGTAATTTAATTGATATTACTATGAACGAATGTTTGCAAGTTATAAGCAAGTATAGGTAAATCTATGTATGTACTATGCATACATAGATTACTTATTATCCCAGAAGTAAGATCCCGTGGGCAATTCCCGAACTCAACGCGGGCGAAGCCGCGGGCATAAGCTAGTGTTAACTAAATTAACAAATGAATTTTAATGTTGTGAATGTGTGTGACTTTATTGTATGAAACTGCGTAACACAATATACAGTGTAACCAGAACTCGACGACCTATTTTAGTGATGCACGCTACACATACAGAGGCGGTAAAATCGATATTGCAGCACGGTAGATAAATAAACGAGAAGGATGAAAGCGAACAACGGTGTATTTTCCCTTCTAAAAACAAAAAACAATTATTATTTTTATAATTAGGGTGAATATCAACAACGTGCATTTTTATTCAATTTTGGTGGCGAAATTTTTTCTTCATTATTCGTGAAAAATAAGGGGCTGTCATAAGAAAAGAAACTCCAAGCTGGAAGGATCTTCAAGAGGGCTCAGAAAATCTCGATAACTTTTTGAGATATTTTAGTTCAAAGTCTAGTGTGGCCACCAAAATTGAAAATCGCCCACCAAAATCGAGAGTGCCCACCAAAATTGAAAATCAGTGGCACCAAAATTTAATTTCTCCGTCACAAACCTCAATCTCACTAATAAAGCTCAATGTAATCTAATCTAAATCATCTATCAATCGAAATCTAATCTCTAATCTCACAAATTCTCATTCTCATCAATAACTTCATCGGTTAATAAAACTCTCAGTTGTTAAAAAATATTTATTATTACTTATCTGATCATTATGAATTTATGACACAAAAAAAACGAAAACAAAAAAACATTAATATTTTTATTTTAAACAAAATTAATAATAAAGACCAAGTGGTAATAAATACCAAATCTAGTGGAGATAAGGTCGTTTCGAAGCCGGAGATTCTGTCGGAAGTCGAAAACTTCTACGGCAAGTTGTACGCTTCGCATGAATCTCGATCTGATCCCGAAAATAAGGATTCCAGAGCCACCTTAACCCGCCATTTCACAAGAGACCTCAGACAAGAAAAGACAGAATTCAGACAAAACAAAATCGGGGCGTCACTTAGACAGCTTAAAAATGGACGACTGAGATCCTGAAAGCGGGAGGAAGTCCTGTATTAAGAAAGCTACGGGAGCTTTTCAACTCGGTCCTGTTCTCTGGGAGAACTCCAGAAGCGTGGTGAAGGAGCGTGGTCGTTCTTTTCTTTAAAAGGGGGTACAAGACCCTATTCAAGAATAACTGACCCATTTCGCTCCTTAGCCACGTGTAAAGTCACCACGCATCGTCTAGCGCGAAGACTCGACGACTTCCAGCCACCGGAGCAGGCCGCGTTTCGAGGAGGATTCAGCACCATAGACCACATCCACACAGTGCGGCAGATCATACAGAAGTTCGAAGAGTATAATCGACCGCTGTGTCTTACATTCGTGGACTACGAGAAGACTTTTGACTCTGTCGAGATCTGGTCAGTACTGGAGTCTCTGCAGCGATGCCAAGTCGACTGGCAAAACATCCAAGTGCTGAGAACTCTTTATGAAAACACCACAATAACCATTCAAACTCAGAACCAGCAAACAGAGCATATCCCATTGCGTCAGGGGGTGAGCCAAGGGGACGTAATTTAGCCAAAATGGTTCACCAACGCACCTTTTTTTTTTGGATGGGTAATCATCAAATGACCTCCCCCAGCTCTGGGCGGAGTGGAACGGAGTGTCAGACTTGTGTCCATGTTCCTTCTTAGCCCTTTGTGTTCCAGGGCCGCGGTATCTCTTTCGAACAGTCCCGCAGCCCCTCACCAACGCACCTGGCATTAACATCAACGGCGAGTACATCTCACACTTGAGATTTGCATTGCAGATGAAATCGTCATACTGGCTGAAGCGATGCACGACTTTGTAGCAGATGCTGGATGGCCTATTTGATTCATCAATACGCATTGATCTCAGGGTGAACTTGGACAAAACCCAGGTTTTGTTCAATGAACACGTCACCCGGAACCAGGACCTATTGTCAATGGCGGTCCTCTCGAGGTTTTTCGAGAATATGTTTATCTCGGGCAAACTCTGCAGTTTGGTAAGAACAACTTTAAGAGGGAGACTGACAGAAGAATTCAGCTGGGCTGGGCAACTTTTGGGAAACTTCGGCGGGTCTTCTCGTCGCGTATTGCACAGAGCCTAAAGACTAAGGTCTTCAACCAGTACTTCCTGCCTGTTATGACTTACAGGGCTGAAACGTGGACACTCTCGGTACGGCTGGTCCATAAATTCGAGGTCGCTCAGCAAGCTATGGAAAGGGCTATGCTTGGACTCAATGCTTTATTTATTATGTAATTTTTTGTTGCTCCAAACCAAATAAAAAATATTAAAGCCAAGGAGACACAGTGAAACAGCAAACAGATCATTACCATTTCACCAACGCTCTAGTGACTAAGCTGAGATTGCTGAGCTGCAGATTTCTGTTAAACTAAAAAACCTTAACTCAATATTTGGATGCTAATCACCAGACTAGATCAATGGTTTCTACAATCAGTCTTTAAATCTAAGAAAGGAATTTGTAGTTTTCAAATATAAATCTTCTCTCATCTTTACTAAAAAAAACTTAAAAACAAGAAAACCCTCGTTTTCTTTTTTCCTAACAACTCTTTTTCGCAGTGTTTCAGTCTGTTTGGGATAGCTCTTTATTTTTGCTTTTCTTCTTCTTTCTGCCATTCTCTTTTAACCAGCCTCTCTTTGCTGGTCTGTTTTGGCATTCTTAAAAGCAACAAAATAAACATATATTAATAAGAAACTTGATCATTAGTATGCCACCCTTATAATAATTGGTCTTACTTACTGCCAAGTACATAACATTTATTTGTTTGCTAATTAAACTGTCCTGCAACATAAAAACTGGCTATATAGGTACAAACCATACATATACAGTACATACTTAAAATTTGGTGGCTCGTTTTCAATTTTGGTGGCGGGAAAACGCCACCAAACCCACCAAAATTGAGCCACCAAAATTGGGACCAGGCATAAAAAAAATCTTTAAAAATAGGGGTTTTAAGTTCCAATTAAATTGATGTTACTGATTTATACGAAACCCTAATCACTAGCTATAACGTGTAGCTTACTATTAAAACACTTTAAAATCGACAGCAAATCGATCCACCAAAAATTGAACAATTCTTGTCCCCCGTCCCACTCAAGGTGAGTACTTACGTTTTTGGGGGGTAATCAAAGCACTAATCACATATCTGTTACTCGCACGTGCTGGCCAAAGACTTAGAGTTGCGAAATAATAAAACACTATTGATCACACACGCCCGAAGCTTCGTGTTATAGTAAATTGAAAAAGTGCGAACAAAATTTTGATTTTTGCTTGGACAAACTTTGATCGAGTGTCCTGTGCTTTTAAATTAGATTTTCTAATATGGTTTAATTGTTTTTAGATAGTGTGTCTTATGCATATACTAAGGAAATCGTTTATTTGCTATTTTACCCCAAATTGTTACTTTGGTGAATGCAATTATATCAAAAAATGGAACTGGGACAAGCCACCAAACTTGAATTTTAAGGCGAATTTTTTTTTCCTGATTATTTATTTAAACTTATAAAAACAAAAAATGTGGCCCTAATAGAACCAAGTTACGTAGTTCACAGTAAAAAAAAATAAGAAACATCCTATCATTTTACACCTCGATTCTCAACGTGGACACGTAAAATTTGCTGCTGTGATATTCACCCATTACCCCTAATAAATAAGTTGGGATCACTTTGTGTTCTGGCAACCCCTAGCGGCAGTAATGTCCCCGAATACAATGTGACAACTTGACTCTTGAAAAAGTTAAGTACAATGACATGGAATTATATATTACCACCACCACATTGTACCACTTAAAACAGCTTGGACATTGATCGGGGATTCCGAACAGTGTTGACAAAAGTTCGCATCTGTGGTATCTATACTGGCTTTCCACAGTTTCCATGGGTAACAAGTATCAACATTAGGTCATGGGAACGCGTCGCTAAGGAGTGATGCTCAGCAGTGATGCAGCTGGGCGGAACTGTACATCCTATGGCACACACTATTGTCTACATTTCTTTTTAATTTTTCCTTTTGCAGGTCTGCTGGCAGAAATTTCTTAAGAAATAAGCAGTACCTATGTACTCATATTGGTTGCGCGGATTCATAGACAATTAGTTTGTTGATTGGCACAGGTAATCCCCACCTCTAAATCATTCCCGCACAAAACCTCCGTTGTCGATTCCCAACGATCAATGGCTGCCGACACACCATCGCGATAACACATGTTCTCGACATATTAATAAAAAGTGGTGAAATTGGTGTGATCTTCTCGCTTCCGCTGTCTCCATGTTACGTGCCATGCTCCAGGAAGCTGCTTGGGAAATCGAGGTATGTGCAATCCTTCCTTATAAGCGTACTGCTCGTTTTTTCCACGTGTTCCTGACAGTATGCAATTCCTCCCGCCAATTTAGCTGTGCCAATTTATAATTGTTTAAATTCTTAGCAAAAAAACCAGCGCAATCATTTGGTCCTTCAGCCGTATAAGTGTCGTAAAATCAGTGGCAGCCATTCCCTAGGAAATCCTAGGTAGTTCGTTTAGTTAATCCCGCGTATTTGTACCAAATACTTCGCCACGAGGCAAGTTAGGTATTTAGTTAAAATCTCGTAAACTCCGCATTAGATTAAGTAGCATCGTTCATATGTCGCTCACCACCGCATAATTTTTATCGTATTCGTTTCGTTATCCTAGCTAGTAATTGGTACTAGCGTTTGTCGTAATCATCGCGTTATTTAAATAAGTTTCAATTTGTTCGAAAACCGGTTCGGTAAGTAGGTCACAGCACGTGTGCGCTCGACTGCCCGGCCAGGTTAAGTTAACAAAACTATCAATTAGTACATCTGCACAATAGAATAGTTAATATTAATTCTTTCTTATATTATTTACTTTCTTAATTATTTCGTGTTTCATAAATCGCTAACATGCCCATCGACTTAACGCTCAGGCGACTGGTTTCTAAGCGAGATAGAATATTTTGTCGTATGCAAGGAATATGTGATTCTTTAAAACATATCGATTCGGAAGAATTCAATAAGGAATCCTTCCTCTGTGACGTTAAAACAGTAGATTCAATGCGTGCAGATTTTGAAAGTGTGTTGGATGATATTGTTGATCATGAGCTTAAATTAAATCCTGATTACGTCATCAACTATCAGGCGCTTTCTTCGTTCGAAGACCTATTAGGCCGTGTAAAACGAGCCGAGGAAAAACTACAGGTCCAATCCCGTAGTCAGGTTCAAAGGTCACCTCGATTACCTCCTATCGAAATACCCGAATTTAACGGAGATATTAAAAATTGGCCTTTATTTATAGCTAGTTATCGCAACGCCGTACACAATAATGTTTCTCTGACAGACAGTGAGAGGTTATATTATTTAATAGGAAGGTTGACTGCCAAGGCGCGATCTGTTTGTGCCGGCATATCTCCAACCGCTGACAACTACCCTCTTATTTTTGATTTACTTTGTAAACGGTATGAAGATAAGCGTCAATCAGCGACTTCATACCTAGACCAATTATTTGAATTTAAATCTATTTCGTCAGGAACCCCTAGTAGTTTAGAATCTTTTCTCGATAAATTCGCATCGTCTGTAGCCGCGTTAAAAAACACAAAGGTCAATGACCTATCTGATTTTATTTTGTTGCATATCGCTCTTAAAAAACTTGATCCAGACACTGCGCGTACTTTCGAATCTAATCATCAATTAAGATCGAATAATTCCGAAATTCCATCTTTTTCTGATTTAATAAGTTTTGTTCGCGATCACATAAAGGTATTAGAACGTACGTCATCTCCTGTTGCTCGAGTCGTCAGCAACAGAGGATCCGATCGTAAATCTACAAAATCTACACAGGCTTACGCGAGTACATCTGGTTCTGAGTCCGCCGCGTGTAATCTATGCAATGAGCATCATAACTACATTTATAAATGTAGGGTATTTAATAGTTATAACCCAGATCAACGTTTTAAATTCATTAAGTCTAACAATTTATGTATAAATTGCCTAAGTAGTGGTCATCGTGTTTCTGCGTGTGGGTCAACATCTACATGTAGGAAATGTAATCACAAACATCATACTCTCTTGTGTTTCGGAAGTCAAACCCGCTCCCGGCCCACAGAGGCCGCTCCCAGTGACTCGACCACTGTTCAAGCACACACTGACGTAGCCCTGTGTTCATTATCCGATAATCATGGTGGGAGTAGCCACATGATTCGACCTCTTACCACGGTACTCATAGCAACCGCACGTATCATTATCGTGGATTCTCGCGGAATTGAACATAGTTTCAGGGCATTATTGGACAGCGCATCTCAAAGTAATTTTATAACTCGCGAGTGTTGTCAACGCTTAGGTTTGAACATAAATAATCGACCTGCCTGTTCTACCGTAAAGGGAATAGGAGGTTCGAGTAAAACAATTCAGGGTTCCGTAAAAATTAAATTTCATTCTCGTTTCGACCGCAACATAAATTATAATATCGAGTCTTTAGTAGTAGATAAAATTACCGAACGTTTGCCAACTGCTACGGTCGACGCCTCTCTTTTGTCTAACTTCAAAAATTTACCGTTGGCAGACGATACGTATTTTTCTCCAGGCCCAATTCAAGTATTGATCGGTGCTTCAATTTTCCCGCATTTACTTTTGTCGAACAAGGTGCCAGGACAAGCGAAACATTTCTCGCCTCTCGCATTGGAAACTGTCCTTGGCTATGTTATTGTAGGTGATGCCCCGGTACGCGTTGACAGCAACACGACCGTTTCATATTGTTGTACCGCTGATCCGTTGGACTCTGCGATCCGAAAGTTCTGGGAATTGGAGGAAGTAGACGTCCCCCCGCTGCTCAGCCCGGATGACAAATTGTGTGAGGAGTTCTACAACCGCACTACCACTCGGGATAGTGACGGACGATACGTGGTTGCCTTGCCTTTCAAGGGTGATGTCGAATCCCTTGGTAACTCGCGTCAAGCAAGTGAACGTCGGTTTTACTGCTTGGAAAGGAAGATGCAAGCTTCTCCACAATTAAAGGTCGCGTATGACGGTGTCATCCGCGAGTATTTAGGAAAGGGCTATATTTCACCTACAAATTCTGATTCTTCAGAAATTTCATATTTTATTCCGCATCATGGTGTGATCCGAGATGATAAGGTCACAACCAAACTTCGTGTCGTTCTCGATGGTAGTTGTAAAACTACCTCCCGCGTTTCTCTAAATGATCTCTTGTATGGTGGGCAAAATCTACAAGGGAATCTTTTTAATATTATTATTGGTTTTCGTTTATTTTCGATCGCTCTTTCCGCAGACATTCGTCAAATGTTTCTCAGCATTGGAATCCGAGAATCTGATCGGCGTTTCCAACGCATTTTGTATCGCTTTTCCCCGCAAGAACCTTTACAGGTTTATGAATTTAATCGTGTCGTTTTTGGGCTCAAGTCTAGCCCCTTTCATGCGCTGCGAACTATCAAGCAGCTGGCAGAGGACGAGGGTGACTCTTACCCTCAGGCAAAAAATATTGTCGCTGAAGGTTTGTATATGGACGATTTTGTCCATTCCGTTCTCACGGAAGACCAGGGCATTTCCACAGCTTCGGAAATGATAGGTCTCATGAAAGCTGGTCAATTTGAATTAGTTAAATGGACCAGCAACTCCCAAGTCGTCTTGGATTCGATTCCGCCTTCGCATCGCCTGCCAGCTATCAAAGAATTCGACGAGTCCGACCAACATAAGGTACTGGGCTTGTGTTGGTCGCCGACGTCGGACCACTTCGGCATGAAAGTTAGTACCCCTTTTGAAAATTGTACTAAGCGTACAATATTGTCGTGTGTCGCTAAAATATGGGACGTCATGGGATTTGTCGCGCCAGTCGTCCTGTACGCCAAACTGCTGATCAAACAGCTTTGGCTGTGTGATTGTGACTGGGATGATACCCCACCTGAAAATATAGTGAGGCTGTGGACTCGCTTTAAGGAAGAGCTTCCTTTGCTCGGTAGTATAAAAATCCCACGTCACGTTGGTATCGTCGCCGATAGTGTGGTCACTATCTTGGCTTTCGCGGACGCCAGTGAGAAGGCATACGGGGGAGTGATTTACTTCCACGTCCAAAATAGCGATGGCAATATAGTTAAGTTGTTAACCGCTAAGTCTAAGGTGTCTCCTAAGAAGGTCGTTTCTCTCGCTCGTCTTGAGCTATGTGCTATTCTTGTGCTAGCTCAACTAATAAAAAATGTTGTAGTCGCTTGTCAAAACCGCATTGTTTTTCGTAATATATTCGCATTTTCGGATTCGACAGTCGCTCTCTGTTGGGTACATTCGTCGCCCCATCGGTGGAATACCTTTGTGGCCAACAGAGTGTCGAAAATACAAAACGACCTATCTCCACAAAATTTGTATCACGTGTCCGGTACGGAAAATCCCGCAGATTGTCTGTCACGTGGACTCACACCTTCTCAAATTATTGACCATCCGCTTTGGTTCAGTGGTCCTCCGTGGGCTCACTTGGATGTCTCACGGTGGCCTGTCGTTCCCTTCAATCCCTCTTCGGTGTCTGAAGCACCCGAAGAGAAGAAGCATTCGTTGCTATCCGCTACACCAAACGAAAGATCTCCTATTCTTTCTTTGGTCGATCGTATCTCGTCTTGGAGTAAATTGCTTCGAGTAGTAATCTATGTTTGTCGCTTCGCTAGATTATTACCTCCTAGAAATCGCATGTCAGCAGCAGATTACAACTTCGCTGAACTACTCGTCCTTCGTGAACTTCAGCGCTTTCATTTCTCCACTGAGATCGCTAGAATCAGGGAAGGCAAAGATTGTAGTCCTACCTTTAGACACTTAAAACCGTTCCTCAAAGACGGACTCGTCAGAGTCGGAGGCCGTTTAAGAAACTCAGATTTAAATTATGATCGGAAATACCCTATTTTGCTTCCAAGTAAGGATCTTATTTTGAACTTGTTAGTAGAATACCATCATAAGTTAAACTGCCACGCAGGTCCCGACCTGCTGTTGTCACTATTGCGTCAGAAATACTGGATACTTTCTGCACGCAATTTAATTAGGAATAGGATCCACAAGTGCATTCCTTGCTTTCGTCTTCGCCCTAAGCCAAGTTTCCCTGAGATGGCAGATCATCGTTCTTGTCGCGTCGTTCAAACCGCCAAACCGTTTGTCCACACGGGCACAGACTACGCCGGTCCGTTTAAGGTCACTATGTCTCGCGGTCGAGGTATTCGTTCCACCAAGGCCTACGTGTGTCTGTTCGTCTGCTTGACCACGCGTGCGGTGCACATAGAACTAGCTGGTGATCTTAGCACAGCTAGTTTTATGGGCGCTTTGAAGCGGTTCCTGTCTAGGCGTGGCCCCGTGAGTAAGATTTATTCGGACAACGGGACTAATTACATAGGCGCAAAGCGCAAACTTTCGGAACTTCACGAATTTCTTTGCTCAAAACATCATAATAACGAATTCGGTCATATGTTAGCTGAGAATCGTATAGATTGGTCACTCAATGTCCCGACTGCTAGTCACTTCGGCGGCAATTGGGAGGCTAATATAAAAAGTTTAAAGTCTCACTTATATCGAGTCGTAGGGGATACTATTCTTTCGTTTGAAGAGTTAAGCACCGTGCTTACTCAAATCGAGTCCGTTATGAATACTAGACCTCTTTGTAGGACGCTCTCTAGCGACCCTTCGGAACCGCTAGCTTTAACTCCAGCGCACTTTTTGAATCTCACGCCTTTAAAGTACTTGCCTGCGGAGGAAATAGAGGAAAGGACTATTACTGCTAGACACGAGTTGCTAGATAGTTTAGTACAGTCGTTTTGGAAGCGCTGGAGAGGTGGATACCTCCACACGTTGCAATCGCGTCGCAAATGGAACACGCCGGTCGATCCAGTCGCTGTCGGCACGGTCGTGATTCTTATAACCGACAATTCGCCTCCACTGCACTGGCCTTTGGGTGTCGTGGAGGAAGTTTTCCCTGACTCCACCGGAGTCACTCGTATCGTTCGGGTTAAGACAGCGACTGGATCCTACTTGCGTCCCGTCGTGCGTCTTTGCCCGTTGCCTAACCAATAGACACGTCGGTTTATCATTCAAGGTTAGGTAACGTTAGCAATTAGGTAGTTTAGTAGTTTGTAGTTTCGTATTTGAAGGCATCCCTTCAAGCCCGGGGGAATGGTTGCGCGGATTCATAGACAATTAGTTTGTTGATTGGCACAGGTAATCCCCACCTCTAAATCATTCCCGCACAAAACCTCCGTTGTCGATTCCCAACGATCAATGGCTGCCGACACACCATCGCGATAACACATGTTCTCGACATATTAATAAAAAGTGGTGAAATTGGTGTGATCTTCTCGCTTCCGCTGTCTCCATGTTACGTGCCATGCTCCAGGAAGCTGCTTGGGAAATCGAGGTATGTGCAATCCTTCCTTATAAGCGTACTGCTCGTTTTTTCCACGTGTTCCTGACAGTATGCAATTCCTCCCGCCAATTTAGCTGTGCCAATTTATAATTGTTTAAATTCTTAGCAAAAAAACCAGCGCAATCACATATATTATAATATTATTTTCCTGTGTTGTCTACTGTGTGTACACAAATAGTAAAATAAATAAATAAACACTACTGAAACCGCGATTAATGTAGTAACCTGAGTGTTAATAATTTGATTAGATGTGCCGTCGATTCGAAACAAGAATAAGACCAGGGCAATATAGATCTCATTTAAATTCTATTTCTCGTATTTCCGAACATAGACCATGATTACCGAAGCGTATACTTTTCCAAGAACTGATGATAGGGCTAATAAAAAGTTGAAGCTTAGACGTACATCGATGTAAGAAATACTGTCCACGAAAAATTCGCGCTTTGATGTGGAGTTGCGGAAACCAGCCCGTTATACAATACAATACGGTCTAAGCAAGCCCAAAGGTCTATTCACCATAAAGGGTGTAAAAAGACCCTTAACGAAGCCGAAGGGTACTTGTTCTCCTCGTTATTACGATATTTTTTTTGTTCTAGACCATACCTGGGAACCTTCTAGTTACGGAGTTATTGGGGGTCAAAGTTCCAACTTTTTCACAAGTTTTTTTTAAATACATGTTTCTAATGTATTTTTTTTACTTTAAACACCTTCACGACCCCCGTATTATGCAATCCATCCATCAGCACAATGTTTTGAGTCCATTATATTGAGTTTTACCGTAAAACGTAATTCTTCACCCCAAAAAAAAAGTCGTTTCCCAGCAATAATTTTTGCGTAAAGTTACTTAGTTTGATGTACAGAATGCTTGGTTGACGGCTTCGTGAAGGGTCTACACCCCGTATATAATTATGTTGACTTTATAGTCAACAGATTCCACACACGTCTGACCCGCGGGTCCACTCGACCTAATGCATGTTTGAATTGGTCAACTGGACCCGTTGACCAATTTTGTGATTTGTATAGTCAAGTAGAAAAGTCATCTTGATTCTTTATTATTTGCAACCAATTATATTAAGAGATGATTGTGTCCCGTAGAAAAAAGTGCCTGTAATGATCTAATTGAAATAAATGCTTTGAGTTTGAGACACTCGAAAGCCTATTTGACTATGTCTCGATCAGTCACCATCTGTATCCGTTTATGCCCAGTCGTCACCACCGGCTTTGTCACCACTAGCGACAAATGGGATAAAAATCCCGATTGTAGCCACTGGCGACAAAAGAGAAAAAACACGTTTGTTGCCATTATTGAGGCATATATGACACAACTTATGTACCCCAAAAAGTACTAGGCTGGCATGAGTTCAAGGTGGTATGTATTCTAAGAATCGGTCTACTTATAGGGTTTCTAAAACCACCTGTCCTAATGTTACACAGTCAATTCACTGGGAGAAATGATTAAAATGCCTCCGATATAGAAAAAAGGCTATTTCGATGAAATTTGGAATAAAAAGATGTAAGTGTTCGATAAAAATTGTGTGGGGTGGTATTCCGTTTTAACCCCTAATTGGTCGCGTGGGGTGTTATACACCCCCAGCTTTATAAAAACACGTGTCTTTTATGATCAAGGCTATTGAAAATTATCGGAATTTTCCATGTTTTTCGTATTTTATTTATATGATCAGGGCGTCTCGCATCCCACGCGACCGTTTACGTAACTTTTAGACGCGACCAATTACGGATTAACTTCAAGTTCCAACACAATTTAGGTTTGGCTTCCGTAGACTGTCACGCGTCTGTGCGGATATCTCGATGAAAATTGAAAACGGAGTTCTCGTAACGAATTGGATCGCTTCAAATAAATTCAATGTACTTATGCGTCTGGGGTATTGTTGAAACCAATTGTAACAACTTTGCGTAGATATTTTTGGTTACTGGACTGCCTCGTTGGTCTTGTCGTTAGCGCGAATGCAGGCTGAGCACGAGGTCCTGGGGTTCGATTCCCGTGTCGGGTAAAGTGTTATTGGGTTTTTTCCATCAGGAGCTTCTCAGTAGCAGCCACAGAGTCTGGATTTGTGTCCGGTAATAGGCTCGCCCGCTATTACAAGGGACTTGAAAATGATTCGCAAAATGTGGGTGTAGGTACTATTAGTTATACCTCTGCCTGACCCCTCGGGAATTATAGGGAATTAATAACTTGGTTTTTGACAGTTTTTTCGAGATACTCGTGCATAAATGTCTTAGGGTTAGGTTAATTATATGAGCGCTATCTTTTGCCGTGAAGGCGTTAAAATATTATTGAAAATTAATCAAACAGTAAAACAAAATAAAACTAACAGAAAAAGCAAGATAAACAAAATGAAATACTTACAAGAAAAAAAAACTATTTAAAATTTAACCTAAAAATAAAAACAGACTTCTTAAAAACATTTAAAAACTCATCAAAATTTTTTTACTGCATACGTAATATAAAAAAAATATCATTTATAAAATCTTCAACAGTATAACAACGTTTAATAATAAACAATTTAATATATGTTAAAAATGAAATAGCTACTAAATAAGATTCTCAGTGGGGTCTAGCTCCCGTGTGATAAACGCGAGAATTTCTTCGACATAATATTTCGCTGGCGCTCGCTGCGCAGAAAAAAAAAAACGTGTTTGAAGTGACTCCCGTGGGCCGTGCTGACGTCGCAGCTTCATCCCTTAAGGTGGTACTCATCACTTTGTAACGGCTTTGTATAATAAGTCTGTTCTGCATAGATCGATAACCAAGGCGCTATTTATAATTTTACCGGTAGTTGTTGGTCTAGCGGTCGCAAACGTTAGTACTGAGAATGAGGTCCTGCATTATATTTCCAGGTCAGGCATAGTTATTGACTTTTACCAATCAAGATTTATAGTAGAAGCTTGGAGTTGGATTTGGGTCCGATTGATCGCAATAGGTTCGACCCTAAACCCTTTTAAATGGGAATGAAACATAACTGTCGAAATCTAGGTCATCTCAGTATGTCAAATTCATACATCGTTAGCAGGTTGACCGTTGATCACGCCGACCGAGTTTACGTAGTTAGGCATAGCCAATCGGGATAGACGCTCCCTTAGTAATTAGTTCCTTGAATATCTGAAATTCAGCGTTAACTTGTCAGATGCAAGACTTACATATTAAACAAGGCTAAAACTTGGAGTACAGAATAACGGAATGAAAGCGCAACCGAATATTAATTGTAAGTGTAAGTCCCTACAGTAAACATTCGCGTGGCAGAGCGGTAGTCAGGTCGATCGGGGAAAAACTGCAACTGACTTATTAATTAACCCTTTAAGCTACGCTTAGCAGTCACGAGCAACAATATGTAAACGCTTAACAAATATAAGAGTTTTTCTCCTACTGTTCTGATTAAAAATTCATGTTGTTAGGAACATAGTATTCTGGAACTCTTGATTGATCTTTGTATAGTTTGTAAATCACACTCATTTATTGAGAGCAGCGGTGGCCCGAGAGCAGCGGTGTCAATTTTTCCTGTGTTTCCCTGGCCCAGTAAGTCGTGTGTTCGAACCCAGGCAGGCGCATTACTTAGTGTAATTTATTTTATCACCGCTGCTCTCAAAACGGTGAAGGAAAACATCGTGAGGAAACCGGCATGTCCTAGAACCAAAAATTCGAAGACATGTGACATCTACCAACACGCACTGAGCCCGCGTGGTGGATTATAGCCCGTTCCCTCTCTTAAAGCTAAGGCCTGTGTCCCAGCAGTGGGAACATTATAGGCTGATTATGCTTACGCTACTCCTTTATACATAAAGATATTTTTTAGGTGTGCATTTCTCTTACTTAGCATGTAATTATAATTCAGTGACGAAATGTGTGCAATAGTGACCAAGTCTTGATTACGGTTTGCACGCTGTGTTGTCTATTTAGCTCTTAGTGTACCTGATTCTAGATATTATAATATTTTTAATTGTATAAGAAGAATAATGTGTAACATTAACTAACTGCCTCTAAATTGTTAAATTGTTAGTAAATGAAGTTCACACTATGTTCAGAGTGTATTTCCCGCGCGTAATATTTATGTTATACAATCTGTGGTAGAAACTACAGAGCACGTACATCAAGCTGACGGTGAGCATACTCTACAAATGCGAGTGAAAGTTAAACTAAATAAAATAACTAAAAACGATGTTGTTTCCCTTTTCAGGTAAAATTAATTATACCTAGTTTTAAGTTCTTAAGTGTGTAATGTAAAATGTTGATGGCTTGGTAACTAATAAAAACATCTCTTTTTAGAGTAACTCAGTAATCGTTTATATTTCATAATCTTAAAGTGATAATAAAATCACATTATAATATGTATCAGGACATTTTAACCTTTCCTCCCTTTAACCTTGACTATGATTTTTTTTTTCTGAATGTAATTTATTACAGTAAAACATTTTTTTTAATGAAATTAGCCAAATGTTGAACTTGATATTAGTTAACTCATGCGTGGTAGGAGTCTCAGTTTCAGCGTTTTCCGGCATTGTTGCATCTGAAATGCACCACAAACCGTTGGATACATCAATCAATATTAAAGTGCCTTTCGCAAGTTTGAACAAAAATAATAGGTACCTACTATTCAAAAAATTAACAAGTTAAAGAGTTCATCCATGAACTTAGTACTAGCTAAGACAGAAATAGAAAACGTTAAAGATTATCTACGTCAGCAAGAGATAATTCAACACTACTAATAACTTATCATGAACCAAGCCCTCAAGAGTTTCTGCCAATTCAGTACAGTATTTCTGGAAAGAGAAGCGATGGAAAAACTAGATGACCAGCATTACGTCCTATCGTTAACAAATCCAATGAAAGTGCAATCAGGCTGTGGGAGACAAGACTTCAATTCGCTAGATAGGTACTGTACCTATCAACAGTTATCTCCGCACAAAGGAACTAACTATAATCATGACAACGACGTAATACAAGGGCAGCCATTGAAAATAATGAACTTTCCCTACGATGCGGAGACACCGGTTACTGCATTAACGAGACAGTAAATTACATTCACTCAAAGACACCTTTGGAGAAAATACTGATGAAGAAAGAAAGTGGTCATTATTGACTACAAGTTCTTGGTTTCTGAGTCCAAATTACTTGAATACTTAGATGAAAATATTTGGCCATATTTCGGCGGTTTCACAATTTCAATCGCAAAAAATCGAACGGATCTTTGTTTGTTGACAATGTACGTACAAAGAAATACTGGATAAAGTACAGCCCATCCCAGCCTAGTTTATACTTTGGCAAGTTTTAATTGTAAAAGTATCAAAACTGGCTACAGTACGTAGATAGTGTCAGAGAACTTTGTGGGACATCGGATATAATATCACTCCAGGAGACTTGGCTGATGACCGATGAATTGCTCTATCTGAGCACCATTGACCCCGAGTTCAGCACAACCGGTACATCTGCAGTAGACACGTCGGTGCGGATGCTGCGTGGCAGACCATATGGCGGCGTAGCTTTGATGTAAAAACACCGCGTATGCAAAATGTGAGTGTTTTTCCATGCGATAATCCGCGTGTGTGTACAGTGAAAACAGTGACGGCCGATAGACCGATTATTTTAATGAGTGTTTACATGCCTACTGACGCGCTCAGTGTTATACCCGAATTTACGGATTGCCTTGGCAGGGTGAGTGCTATTGTAGATGAATATGGGATACATTCAGTGTTTTTATTAGGGGACTTTAATGCACATCCTAGTGAATTATTTTATAATGAATTTACCAATTTCTGTCATGAACAAAGACTGGTTTTGTGTTGATGTTGATATGTTAGGTGTTCAATCAGGCCCCTATCTATACCTTTGTTAGTGAGGCTCACGGGTCAAAACGATGGCTAGACTACTGCGTTGTGACGCGTTTCGCACTATTATTATTATTATAGCATTTATTTCGGGCAACGCCCATAGTGTTAGTAACAATGGTCTTAAATACTAGTGTTAGTAGACATACATGTTTATTTAGTGTGGAGTTTCATCCAATGTCGCAACATTGGAGACTCTCATCTATCTGCGAATAAACTCAAGATACTGTTGGTACGAAGACGAGCAAGCAGGGAAGCGCTTCTCTTCCGGTACTGCACTCGTAGATAGCTATATGCACGCAAACTATTACTAGTCCCACAGGCTGCACTATGTACCGTTTCCAATTAATTTATAATTTATTTTTATTATTTGTTGTTATAGCTTTCTTATAGGTTTTCCTGTAATTTATAGGCACAGAACTATTTTATGCATTTTTTTCAAAATTTTCGTCCATGAACAAACGCATTGACTGACCTTCTTCACGAACTATAAACGTGATAAGTAAAATGTAGACCGGTTTAGAACCTTCAAGCCAGACATTGAATTTAGAACTTTATTCCGAACTAGAAAAGTGCATAACATAAAGCCAAGTCGAGTGTCGCGCAATGCAGATTTGAGATGAAATGTCGAGAGGAGACACCCTGGAGACACCCTAGAAGGACAAATTAGTTTTCAACAATCCAGTTCTTCATTTGTTTTGTTCCTCAGAAGTTGAACAAGGACAAGTATATAAGGTTTCCTGTCTTTCCTATTAACAGTTGAAGAGTTCTGGCTGCAGTACAGGTCGTAATTGAATTACGTTTATCTGTAAGTTAAACGTCTTTATATTACAAAGCTTTTTGTCCGTGCTATTTACCGTTGAAGAGTACTGTCGTGAGGAGGCGATCTGCAGGATCAGGTCATGCTCTCAGCTGTGTTCAAAACTTCAGTTGAATTATTTTTAGGGTTCCGTATCTCAAATGGAAAAAAGGGAACCCTTATTGAATCACTTTGTTATCCGTCTGTCTGACTGTCCGTCTGTCTGTCAAGACCCTTTATCTCGGGAACACGTGGAGGTATCGAGTTGAAATTAAAACCATATACTACAAGTCTACAATCCCTTGAAGGTTGAAAAAACCAAACCTCTAAGTTAACATAAAAAAAGATATGGCCGTTTATGCAACAAAAACGTATATTTCGACACTCTCAAGGGAATCTTTATAGAGTACTTCCCGTTGACCTAAAATCATAAGATTTGGCAAGAAGCAATGCCTTACAGCACATGTCAACGGAAAAATCTGGAAACCGTAAATATGTAGTTTAATAACAAAATACCAACAAGTTTATACGGAACCCTCGGTGCGCGAGTCCACCTCGCACTTGGCCGGATTTTTTTTAAACTTTTCCCATACTACGAATTTTTCCTGTATCGTGGGTGCATTACAACAAAACATTAATTTAAGGACACAAAAATCGAATCATAAAAAACTTATAAATCAATTGATAATAATCACACACGGTATCGAGCACTCTAATGATTGTTCAAACAGGTTAACCTATCCCAACATGCTGGCGATGCACGGTCTACTTCCAGGGCATTCACTATCAACTAGTTAGTTAAAAACTGTTTAGACCACTTCATGGTAAAACTTGACCCCACAAATACTACTGCGACCGGAGGAAATAGATTATTCCATTATTTTCTTAAATTTTTTCAAATAAAAAGCTTAAACTTAAACCATGATCAAAAATAATCAAAACATTTTATTTCACATAGACCTAGATGGGCACTTATAAAACGTCGACAAAGGTGCACGGTTCGGGTTGGTCGTTTCCTATAGAGAAGAACCGGCAAGAAACTCTCCATGGTTACACTTTTCAAATCATTTGGTATTACAATATAATCCTGTTACAGCATTTGTACTTAAGTATGGGGGACAGCGTAGGCCCGACAATAAGTCGTTGCTTACTGCACAAAAGATGTAGAACAAGATAAAAGTTATAAAAAGTTAACAAGCAGCTGGGAGTGTACTAAGACACGATCGGTGGAGTCAAAAAGACAGGTCTCCTGAGGGCTGAGGGGGCAAAAGACCAGTGCTTAAAGTTATGACAAAGAAACCACGAAAATATCAACTTTATGCAGGCTGTAAGGTTTTAACTGTACGACAGCTATTTGTGCTTCAATCAATCCTTAGGACACACGGCAGTTTGGCTCCTTCCTTACCCCAAAAAACGTAACCATATAATTCCCAGCATCCAAAATAAAACTAGTTTGCAAGGCACCAATTTTACGTAATAAGTATGCAAATTTATAACCAAGTTCAAAAAAAACTAAATATTCTCGGTCTCCCCAAGTTTAAACTTATACGCACAGTAATGGAATGGCTACTCAAACAGGACTATCACAAAACGGAATCACTTCTAACTTACGTCACCTAATAAACATCCACTCTTTTTGTGTCTTTCACCTATTTCTTGCACACGCGCTAAACACTCCCACAAACTCAAACTGAAAGCATTTTTTTCAATTCGAGCTTATGCTCGAATTGAAAAAAATGCTTTGCACTTTTGAATGTCAGAAAAACAAAGATGGCGAAACTACAGTCCCAGACACAAGGCATAATAACTTGTGAAAGTACTTTAGTTGCCCATTCCAAAGCGTAGATCTCTATGGAGAAGAATGGGCAAGAAACTCCATGGACACTCTTTTCAATCAAAATATTTTTACAAGATCTTGGTTACATCATTCATGTTGAAATAATAAACATATTTGAGAACGATGTAGAAAGACGTGCACATTAAGAGCGTCCAGAGTAACAGATTAGATCAACAATCTATAACACACCACCAACATACACTTACTTCGTTCACTCCGATCACGACAAGCACACTCCTACCCACAATCATCAAACACTTGCACTTAAATCACGGTAATATTATAATACAGTACTCCAACTTCATACAAACGGACGAAACGCGAGCTATACCTACGCGCCTCGATCGTGGGGTGCGCTCGCGGTGCAGACAGTCACGGCTGTACCGCAGTGGCGAACGGACGGTGTGTTGTTTTTTTAACAATAACCGCGCGATTTTTTCTCTAAAAATCAGTTAGTATATTTGTGGGTATCTTCTTAAGCGTTGTTTGGAGAAACATGATGATTGTCATGCTTTGAAATCGTATGTGAAACCTGATCAAAAAAGCCACAATTTCAGCTCACAGAGTCGGTATTTAAGGTACCGGGACTACAGTAAGATTAATTCGCGAACTTTTTTGATTGTACCCAACGATGATTTTGTGGAATATATAGAAAAAATGGAGGAAATATTCCGAAATTCACTTAAAACCAAACATGTAAATTGTAAAGTAGCTGCAGGTATCTATAACCAAGTAAAAGATATTCCATTTTCTCCACCTTGTCCATGTTTCCCAAAACAATTTTTAATTAAGCTTTATGTTTATAAGAATGCGGATTTATTATACTTTAAAATTTAACAATAAAGCATTTCGTACGACTCAGTCGAGACGCAAATATTTTTCGGTCGCAAATTTATAAGCCCGATTTGTTTTTCAAACAAAAACATGTTTTTTTAATTAAATCTAATATACAAAGTCTTTCATTTATTTATATAAAAAGGATATTTGCAATCACAAAACTAAATAGAAACAGAAAGTAGGCAAATGTAATTAAAATGCTGGGGACGGGCAGCCCTAACGCATGTTTACGTACCGCGAGGCTGTAGGCATTTATTTCTATCATGCGGCCGAGTTACATTACTGTATTATAATATTACCGTGCTTAAATCATTCACTCTTCACTCATTCACTCTCAAATTGTGAAAGTTTACCACAAGATCAGAAACACACCCACTTCACACATTCCAGCGGCACGTCTGCCACAATAGAATGATTTAAGCCAACCCTATAGCCGGTCACTGCCCCCTAAGATACAGGCCTAGCCTAGTTTAGAGGATAGGGTTGAAACTATTGTACTTATTTACCTATGCTGAACTAAGAACTTTAATCTTTATACAGTGCAGTGTATTTGAACTTTGTGGTAATAAATGAATTTATTAGTATTGTTTATTATATTGTCCTACGTTATTTCCGATCCCAAGACTAGTCGTAGGGTTAGCTTGCAAAAATTATCTGCATTTGACCTCAAATTAAAGTAGATAATTAATCTCCACCTGTATAATGTGTGGGCATAACCCTCGCTCCCACACATACTCTCACCCACTACACTCATACACATTCACCTCCACACCAACTCCTACACACTTAACACGCATCCCAGCGTGTTTTTTTATTTTCATAAAAATACTGTTTGCTTTTCATTTTTTTCATTTTGATTTGTACACGTTTATATAATATCTTGAACAGGCTCAATAACTTAATAACAATTACATAACCTGGGGAAGGGTGGAGCATCCTGAAACAAGCAAACTATTTACTTATAAAAGGATTCTCCCCATTGTAACTAGAATAAGTTATTTAAGTTGAAGCAATAAACATTTTATTTATTTTATAAATTCATAATAAATCAGGAGATATTATAAAAAAAATAAAAAAATATATTATAATATATAATAAAATATTTATACGCATTTTCCGACCCACGGGTGCTATAGCACCCTGTAATAATTATTTCTGCGACTTAACGCTGAGTATGATGTTTGAAAACGTATGTTAAATGCTAATGTAAATAGAATTACATACCGAGTTTCCTCCGTGCCTCGGAAAGCACGTTAAGCCGATGGTCCCGGGTGTCATTTGTAGATCTTTGACAGTCGTTAGGTAGTCAGTGGTCCAAAAAGGCGACCCCAATATAGTTGGGAAAAGGCTAGGCAGAAGATGATGAAGAAGAAAAAAATCAAAGCTGTATTGCTACATGTACAAAAATTTTAATAACTGACTGGGTGCCTGAGCACCCTGCGTAGAGTTGGAAAATTAAGTTTGAATCGAACTGCACTAGGCGGGCTCGCCAAACTACAGTTCCGTACCAAACTAGAATATTAAGCTGCCGTCAGTAAGCCGTCTATTCAATGGTCGCTGGCAACACAGAAGCATTAATTGAGGCCGCAGGTCAAAGGGGTTTTGTCGTACTGAGTGAATGGTCGCAAAATTAATGCTTCCGAAGCAGGCAGTGGTACATCTTGATGAAACTACAAATTGAATTTCGATATGATTAAATTAGTATTCAGTGTATTTCTATCTAATAATACACATTTTTCAATATTTCTAACCCAACACCCTGCGAATGGCAGCCATCTTGTTTATAGCGGCTTAAATAGGTTGTGTTCACAAAGTGCTAATATCTTTGAATCTCAGAGTCCTGCAGATGTGCAAGGGTGAACGCCGAGGCTTCACAAGAACTTTAATAAATACTCCTAACCCGGGTGGAGTTACCCGGGAGCGTGAAGCCAATATCTGTGTATGAACCAGCGCTCCAGGCGTTGAGTGGCAATATTATGCGTCCCGTTATTACGGATGTTGTGAATTTTCTAATGGACAACACTGTTACGAAGAATTAACTTATGGTTACTGATGATATTATTGAAAGTGTTTCGGCCAGTGTTATTTGCATTTCCTTTCTAATATTATGTTTAAAACAGACACAAAAAGAAACAAGATAAATAATTCTAATGGGAACAGCTTGATTTTACGTGGTATAGGGGGCATCATGCCATCACAGCGTTATGCCATCTTCCGTCACGGCATATTATGATGAGTCGGTTTTACTGCCTAGGCGCGCATATAGAATGATTCACATCATTGTGATGTAAATAATTCTATACAAAATGATCATTATTGGAGCCATTTTATCGAAAGCAAGGTCGGTACCCTGCACAAAGGTACTGGCCATTATATTGCGTTATGGAATACGTTGTTTTACAATACAGTCATCAAATTAATACGAACAAATTATACGTCACTGTCAAATTAGACAAGATACCAATGACGATGAAAGTGTTTCTCCTATCTAAGCCGCTAATCAAGAGTTAACTGTGGAACGTCTACCAAGATAGGTAATTACGATCCACACTTAGAAAGATATATCGATGTAGGTAAGTAGGTAAAAGAAAATCTTGTGATTAATTGACACTAAACTTTACCATTATGATTTAATATTTCTTAATTACTTAGAATAGCTCAGGAGCTCGTGATTAAATAATAAAAACCACTCGGGTCGATCTTTAGGTTAAGCCGTCCTTGCCTAGGTTGGTCTATGGATGGGTGACCACCCTTACATACCGAGTTTCTGCCGTGCTTCGGGAAGCAAGTAGAGCCGTTGGTCCCGGCTGTCATTTGTAGATCTTTGACAATCGTTACAGGGAGTCATTGGCCCAAATTCTGACAACCCGTCTTACCAAGGGGTATCGTATTACCCAGTACTAACTGGGTTGTGGAGGTCAGATAGGCAGTCGCTCCATGTAAAAAACTAATATTCAGCTGCATCCGGTTAGACTGGAAGCCGAACCCAACAAAGTTGGGAAAAGGCTAAGCAGATGAATTACTTAGAATAATATCGTAATTAAATGTGGGAAGAATTTTTTTTCGTTACATTATAATCTATCTCGGGAGATTGTAAACTATTACTGTATTATGAGCCGTAACATAATGCTTACAATTCGACTCATTATTTTTCGTTAGATTATAATCTATCGAAGTGAAACCGTCAAATTGTGAAATGGCATGCGATGGAACGAACATCGCGCGCATGTGCCCCGCGCCGCCATATTTGTTTGCGAATTCGTTTGTTGTCGAATGTAAACAAACAGTGTTTTTGATTGAAAAATTGATTACAAAGTTTATGGTGCGCTACTTATATTAGATATATGGTCATAAAAAAGCTCCGCTTTTCAATTATTAGCGATACATCACGAACTCAAATTGTTGCTAAACATTTGCGTGAAAGACATATGCGCGCATGGACTTTCGCGCGAATGTACTTTTGAATGCTTTTGCGGAACGGACATTTCTGCGCATGTATACTTGCGCGAATGGACTTTTGCACAGACATTTGTGCGCAGGGACACTTGGGATGTTTTTTAAATAATTTTTTTTTTTTTTGATTTACAGTTAAATACCAGCCGGTTTAAAATACTAGTAAAGTTTGTGAGGATGGATGGATGTTTGTTACTTTTTCATGCTAAGACTATTTAACGGATTTTGGATGAAATTTGGCATATAGATACATAGTTTATAACCTGGATTAAAATAGGATACTTTTAGTCCCGGTAGTATGATCCCGTGGGACAGTTACCGAACTTCACGCGGGCGAAGCCGCGGGCATAAGCTTACAATATTTTGTAAAAATATATTTGTGTCGATTTATTGCGGCCTTAAGCTTATTCAGATTAAGATTTATAATCCAATACCAAGAAATGAAATAAAGTTTATGAGAGTTGGAAGAATCAGGTCCGACCTCAATCACCTTTTTATCTTCCAGGAATTTACAAAAACAATAATTTTAGTACCTTGCATAAAAATATCTTCAGGTAATTAAATACCTAGGTTGCTTAGAATAGAAATCTATTCACAACACCTAAATATATCTTTGCATACCTTATAACATTTGTTCGACAACCAAAAGCACCGCACGAAATTAATTTCCTGTTAACGGAGTCCAAACTACGTAATAACGTTGAAATGTGTTTCAAAGGAACACATTGTTACTGAACAGTTCTATTTCTGTGGCCCCAGACAATTGCATTGTTTTCTGTACCTGACAGTGATCTGCTCAGCTAATCGCTACGTGTAAACGATGAAACGCGACTTGTTTAGGATTTATAATGTCGTGGCGAGGGAGCTCGTGGCTAAATAAAAACAGCCGCTCGGGTCGATCTTTAGGTTAAGCCAAGCTTGCCTAGGTTGGTCTGTGGATAGGTGACCACCCGTTACATACCGAGTTTCCTCCGTGCCTCAGAAAGCACGTTAAGCCGTTGGTCCCGGGTGTCATTTGTAGATCTTTGACAGTCGTTAGGTAGTCAGTGGCCCAAAAAAGTGTGACAACCAGTCTTACCAAGGGGTATCGTATTTCCCAGTACTAACTGGGTTGTGGAGGTCAGATAGGCAGTCGCTCCATGTCAAATACTGGTATTCAGCTGCATCCGGTTAAGACTGGAAGCCGACCCCAATAAAGTTGGGAAAAGGCTAGGCAGATGATGATCTATCAGTGGCAAAGGTTTCGTACAACTCGATTCCTACCGGTTTCCCTTTGGAAACTGGCACAATCAGTATTCCATAGACAAATAATAAAATCACATTAAAGATATGTACTCCGGCTTACCTCTTAAAAAAATTTACCCTTCGCTACTGCTATCTATCTTTGTATCAAAATACTTTAAAAGGACTGTCACATGTTATCAAATGTATCACATGTTATGCTGAGTCCATTCACCAAGTTTCAAGAGACAAAATTATTTCCTCTCGTCCATTTTATTCAGTTGCATGGGTACTGGGATATTGCGGACAACAACATGTTTGGATTGGAACAAAACTAAATGGAAATGTTAAACGCTTTTTCAATTGCAATATTCGGCACGGGTGTCGGAAATCAAACAGAACGCTTTGTACGAGAAGGTTTTCTTTTGTAAATATTTTTCGTTCAACAATTCATCTACCGTAGGGTTCAGCTCAAAATGTTTACCACAATGTACACACGAGTGTTTTTATGCAAACATACCACGAAAAACAAAACAAAAACTCTTTTGCAAAAAACAAAGCCGACTTTTTCGCAAAAAGTTTTTTTATTTTTCCATTTTTAGTTGCAACACCTATCCTATACAAATATTTTCAATGCATTTATTTTACATTGTTAACAATACATTTCAGTAATAGGCTTATCCCCAATAAAATCCCCTCAGAGTATACAGGCGTGATGTTATGTTATGATGATGTGTAAACAATAAACATCCAAGCGATTGCAGCAAGCACTATAGATTTGCTGTCTATTGTTGAAGAGTTCCATTGTACATCTACGAAAGTCAGCATCAGATTTTAATCAAATTTAAACGGAATAATATTCTTCCAAACAAAAAAAGAATCATCATAATCGGTTTACAATTGGCGAAGATATCGCTGAACATAAACAGAAAAAAAAAACAATAAACTCCTCCTTTTAGAAGTCGGTTAAAAATAAAATATGAGCGCTATGAAATATAGAACAGCCTGTTTTTATATCTAAAGCGCTCATATTCGCCGAACAAGACAAAGCACGCATCGATTCCATTATGCAAAATGCATAATTACAGCGGTCATAAGAAAAGTGCATTCGTGAAGCTGCGACTCAACCGCATTGCGAGGACAAACATCTGATAAGCGAACCCCTACGGGGAGCGCCTGGCCTACCGCTTGTGTTCGTCTGGCAGTTTAATTGATATACTCGTATACATTTCTATAAGCATCATGTTATTATGTGGATCACGGTGATAAATGTAGAAATGTTACATAGGGTGAGACATTGGGCGGTTTTATCGCTAAAAACGTAATAGTGTTCAATATGGATGATTGTTGTCCGAAATAAATGAATTTTAATTTAATTTAATTTAATAATACTTGCATCAATATTTATACCAAATCACGACGTCATAATGTTTCAATTGTGCTTCATAATTGTCATAATTTAAAGCCGTCTCGCTGTTTGATACCTTTGTATAATCCGATCTGTATCTGATTAGATACGTATCTGATTCGCTAATTGATACTTTAATTAGGTAGCTAATTAATTAGCTGCATTCTATAAACTCAATCAACCAGATAATTAAACATAATTAGTTTATATGACCATCCAGCTAACAACTATTAATTGGCAATATATTTGTATAGATAAACAACCATGGAGGATGAGGAGGAAAAACCGAAGCTAGACGAGCAGTTCATAGAGTTTGCTACATTTATGGATAGCGATCGACACGGGACGTTAATCTCTTTGTATCAGAATGATTATTGGATGCGTCAGAGTAAGGTTTTGGATGATAGGAAACTGACTATGACGGATACAGGACTCGTATGGATGCAATTTAAGTAAGTTATCCCATGTCAATTAAATTATTTAACAAATTACCTAGTGAACTGAAAGACCTACCTATTACTTTATTCCGAAAAAAAATGTATTCCTGGTTAGTCAATAAATGTTTCTACACGACCCAGGAATACCTTAGTTATATGAATCGAAAATTATTGTAACACCTCATTATGTTCCTATTCTTGTGCAATAATTTGTTAAGTTAGTACCTATGAAAAAGAGTACAGATATATCACCCATTCGTTTCTTTGTTATAAGCTTTTATTTTATATTTCGTATACCAGAAATGGTCAATATGAGGATTCTTATTGTTATATTATGTAATGTAACATTTATATATACCACCTACTAACCCATATTTTACGAATAAATTATTTGATTTGATTTGATTTAAGTCAAATAGTAGATAGATAGATAGCTTTTGGTTTTTTTCAAATGAAACTTTGTATATAAAAGGTGTAAACGGACCCTTCACGAAGCCGTCAACCAAGCGTTCTGTACATCGAGTTACTGTACGTCAAAATTATTGCTGGAAAACGATTTTTTTTTGGGGCTGGGAAATCACGTTTTACAATGTGACTCAATCTCAATGTAAAGCACTCAAAGCATTGTGCTGATGGATGCATTGAATAGTACGGAGGTTGTAGAAATATTTAAAGCGAAGTTATAACAACAAAAAAGTGGATAAAAAAATGTTGGAACTTTGATCCTCAATATCTCCGTAACTAGAAGTTTGGTATGGTTTAGAAAAAAATAATGATCGCAATGACGGGGAGGACAAGTGCCTTTCGGATACGTTAAGGGTACATTTACACCCATTGGATACAATATGGTAGATACATACAATATCAACTAATTATTTTGAAGATCGTATAATAATAATCATCATGTAATGTGAATCACAGTTACAAATGTAGAAATTTTACATTGGTCGATTTTATCACTAAAAGCGTAATAGAGTTCAGTAATACCTACATCAACATTTTATACCAAATCTGTATAATTATGTAGACTTTGTAGTGAACGTTTCATGCTGTTCAAAGCCGATTAATAAACCGTTGGTAAAACAAATATTTCGGACGAATATTATGTTATAGTGAGTATTGAATTACTGAGCAAATAATTATGCTTGAATTGCATTTTCGATGTTTTTGCTGTTATATGAAATATTGGCAAATATTTCAATGTAATGTATCTTTGATTATTATGAGAACATATATTATTACTTGGCACACATAGGAATAAAATTAGATAGCTGATACGATTACGACGAGATTGCGATGTTGATCATTAAGGCAATTCTCACTAGACAGCGCTCGTCTGTGCGGTCGGGAGGTGAAGCGGATAATAACTAAATATAATTAATTAGTATCCGCTTCACCGCCAGATATAATTACACATTTGGCTTCGTTGCCTCAGCCCACCCAACTTCGCGGATTTTGGAGAATCCCTTAGGCGCGAATTTCACAGAAACGGCGTAAGGTGAAGGCGCGGCGCAGGCAAGATGCCGCTTCAAAACGTTTTCATAGAAAATGTACGTAGGCGACATGTCGTGAATTATACTAAAGCGGCGCGGCACAGGCATGCCGTTCTTTCCTTTCCATATATAAATTCTACGCCTGCGCCGCACCGTCACCTTACGCCGTTTCTGTATAATTTGCGCCTTAAATGCTCACGCTGTAAAGATAAACAAAAAAAAATTGCTTTGATTCTAATTAATATCTTCCACTATTCCAGCAAAAGGGAACTCACTTACGAAGAATGGTATGAGTTCTTATCAGAACTTTGTTGTGTAAAAGACATGAATCTACAGGAGGTAGAAGATAGCATGACCAACTGTGGTTTACCTGGAACTGTGCAAGTTAATGTGCCACAGTACAGGGACTTCTTTCGCACTTACGTATCGCCAAATAAACTCGTCAACATGACTTAATGTTTTGTCTTTTTTTAAATAAAATTCTTTGATAAGTGTTTATTTACATTTGAATACTTAATTTATGTTACGGCTAAAGGTTGGTGTGAAAAATATACTTAAGATTAGCCGGCTAAACTGTACAGGAGTTTATTCAAACTTCTTGGATTTGACTACAGACTTTTGAGTCGATTAAAAAACTAGGTTGATTTGACAATTGCCGCCAAAATGGAACTGTTTTAAATAGAAAACATACTTAGAATTCAAATGTTTGCGTTTAAGAAGTTACCTTTGTTTATATTAAATTGAGAAATTGATTAAGCTTTGCTACTGCATTATATAATATTAATACCAAGTTTTGTATTTTGTACACATGTGCACAATATTATAAATAAAAAACAAATTTATACCTACTAGAAAAGTCGTGTTTTATACATTTCAAAAGCGGGACAAACGATAGCGGTGCGTAAAACCATTGTTTTAATATAAAATCTTCATGCATATGTAAACTGGGTTTATGAGAGCGGGGGTACTATGTGACTTCACTGGATTCTTGGGTAGATCTGGTTCCTACTGGTGAGTAAAATAGACTGAGACTAATCGTCGATAAATTATTTTGCTTACTTAGTAGCTTGAGGTATACTCTATAACTATGCTACTGCTATTTTACCCGAATCGCGTGATCTGATAACTCATGTTAATTGATTCAATTATCATCATCCCTCAGTCTTTTCCCAACTATGTTAGGGTCGGCTTCCAGTCTAACGGGATTCAGCTGAATACCAGTATTTTACATGGAACGACTGCCTATCTGACCTCCACAACCCAGTTAGTACTAGGTAATACGATACCCCTTGGTAAGACTGGTTGTCAGACTTTTTTGGACCACTGACTATTTGTAACGACTGTCAAAGATCTACAAATGAGACAGCCGGGACAAACCGCTTAACGTGCTATCCGAGGCATGGAGGAATCTCGGTACGTAATGGGTGGTCACTCATCCACAGACCAACCTAGGCAAGCACGGCTTAACGTAAAGATCGATCCGAGCGGCTGTTTATTATTTAGCCACGAGCTCCACCAGTTCGATAATTGATTCAATTATCGCATAATTAACGCGTATCATAATGCAGGACCTGTGTATTATGATATGACATTTTGCAACAATTTTTACGTAATCAATGGAGCTCTAAATGAATAAGACCATGAAAAGGAGTTTAATGACGAAAAATTTGCAAATTATCGTAGTCTAACAACTTTTATTTTAACTTTAACTTAACTTTTATTTTGAGGTCTCTAACCATGAAAATGTCAATTTTTAATTTATTTAATCATGGTGACACCCACAATTAAATTAATTAATAAATTTGATAGATGGTTGGATTAGATAATAAAAAGCCATAGAGTACAATTCAAACAAATAAAACTATCATTTTAGAATCATCATACAATCATGATACAATTAAAGTGAAAAATTTCAACAAACTTTTGGAGGCCACTGTATTTCGTCTGACCACAAACGGATCACAATAATTGCAGTCTCTTTGATGCATTTAATAGCGTGATTGATTTGATTATTCAAATAGCGGTTCGGGCAGGCATAGTGTAATGCTAAATTGCTCATAAATACTATACAGGAAGGCAAACATTTGGTAGCTTTACGATCACATAATTAACTCACTAAATATATATTTGTCGGATATGTCAGGATTTACTCCGTTAGGCTTGTACATCATGTAGGCAGACGATGGGTTTCGTGCAATGAAAACACACTGGGTGCGATACCCTGTTTCTAGCAAAACTAACGAATTACTTCAGATTACAACTTAACACATTAACATGGGGCACATTTCCAAGACCAACTCCGCCGCGATCAGACATTGAATGTCACCCTCGCCTCGAGCTGAACATCAGGGCTCCGTAGAAGCACGCTGTGTTGTGGTTAGACAGGTAAGTAGATCGCGTGATGTCACCACTGCACACAGACGCGCTTTCCAATTCATTTTATGTCCATACTAACGACCGGATCGATATATTTGTTAATTCACGCCTGAATGCCACTTAAATTGGTTGAATGCCAGTCTGTCAATAAGTACTAAATAAAATAAGCCTTTATTACTGTTACTCTTTACAATCTTATACTAATTACAATAAATACTTGTTACACCTAATTATGGTCTTTATAGTATATCGGTAATCGATTTAATTTTCGGTAGCAGCTTGTCTCTCGACAAAGGCCTCCTCCAAGGACTTCCATGCAGCTCGATCCCTAGCTATTCGGGTCCACTTAGGGCCCGCCATTTGTCTGAAGTCGTCTTCCCAACGTTTACACTGTTTCCCTTTATTTCTTTTGTCGCCCTAGGATACCACTCGGTTATTATTTTCGTACACTTTTCTTTCCTAGCCCGTAACATTTGTCCTGCCCAACGCCGTTTTAACCTTCTACTAACGAAGCGCGCATTTTTGAATTTTGTTTTGGTTTTAATTGTTTCCAATTTCTCCTTGTCACTTCTTCTTACCCCTATTACACTTCGTTCGATGCTCGGATGACAAACATGTGCTTTAGCAGCTATCGAATAAAAAAAAAATGTTTAATATTGAAAATACTTTTCATTAAGTACTGAAACCGTCCGTAATGCAAATTTGGAATGCCAATTTTAAGGCTGCTTAAAATTTCATTAAATTTGCATAAAATTTCCGCCGAACAGGCGATTCAATTTAAATGAGTGGTTTCGTTGATTAACTTCGGCGCAAACCACGAGGTAAATTCATTAACGAACGTATTGAATAACGAACTCATCACCTGCGTAGCGTTTTTAACTATGTCGGGGTCGGCTCCTGGTGTAGCCGAGTGCAGCTCAATACCAGTAAATTACATGGAGAAACTGCTTATCTGACCTCTACACTAGTATTGGATTATTACCCAGTACCAACTAATATATCATACTACTGTTATATCGTATTCAATACCTCCTTGGTAAGATTGTTTGACAGACTTTCGGGCCACTGACTACCTGTAACGACGGTCAAAGATCTACATTTAAATAACAGTCAGGACCACCAGCCTAACAAGCTTTCCAAGCACTGTTTTAAGCTTTAACGGTTTACAACTAAACTTATTCTATCACTTACGGAATATCTTCCGTGATTGTTCATTATTTTGAGCTCCCGATATTTCAACATGCATGTTGCATGGCGCTTACAACAGCGTCGAAATATCGTGAGCAGGCACGGAGAAAACTCGGTATGTAATGGGTCACCCATCCATGGACCAACCTAGGCAAGCGTGGTATAACCTGAATACCGACCCGAGTGGCATGTTATTTTTATGAAGGCCCGTATCTTTGAACAAGGCAAAGTGATTACTTGAGTAAAAGTCATTATTTAAGACACGATTTTTTTCTGTAGTTTGTATGTAGTAATAGCTTAAAGTTGAAACTTTCAGAAGTTAGAATTCTTAACTTTGCTTTCTTTAAAGGTTCTTACTTCGTTTAAATTCTTGTCTATTGCATAAAAATGTTTGCATAAGTACATAAAATCAGTAATTACTTTGTCTTGACTATAGATACGGGTGTACGACTTCGAATTACAATATTATATTTGAAAGTCTCTCTATTTTATTTTAAATCTCTTTGGTTAATTTCTACACAGTACATGTTTATTTCTACGGTACATGAACTGCACGGGGTTATTGTCATCGCTTCAACTCAACACGATCACTGTTCTTTTTATGAAACTTTATTCTGCAACTCACACTGTCTTATCACGCACGATGGCACGAGGGCACGATGTCGTCATAAATAAAAATTAAAATAAAATTCATTTATTTCGGGCAAATAATACATAATTGAATTGAATTTCAGAAATTGGATAATTACAGTTGCATTTAAAATGAATAAAAATGAAATAAATAAAAATATTAACTAAAATTGTTATCAGGTATCGACAGCCATATACAAAGACATAGTTAGCTTCATCTATGGCTCTCAATATTCCATTGTCAGAATCATGCACACGGCTCATAAAAAAGGCCCTCGCTTTTCGTAATACAGCATAGAAATCATCTACTCTGCTCTTCGAAACACTACACCTCCACGGTAGCCCAAATATACACCTAAATGCGTTGATATATTGCTCGTTACATGTAAGGTGTGTAATGAACGGTGCAGTTATGATTGGCGTCAAAAAGTATTAATAGTTCTTTCATAAATCTTCAATTCCCAGTGCTACCTACCAAACTAATCAAATATCTAATAACCTTTGTTAATTAATATTTTAATTAACATACACAATAAAAATAAGCTTTATTATTAATCCCTTTGAGAACAATGCTAAGCTTACCTAGACTCAAAACAAACAAGTAAGGTAGAAACAAGTGCGGTTATGTTTTAAATGTAGTTAATGAAAACGGGGGTTCTGTAGGGTGGCAGGCGGTTGCAGGGGGTGGCAGGGGGTGGTGTTGCCCGGGCTCGCAGCTGCATCCGGGCCGACTTACCTGTGACTTTGAGCGCATCACCACCCCGCCCGCTGGCACCCACCACCCACCCACCGCACATCCGTGTGCCGTCCGCAGGCACTAAGTACTACGCAGAAGGCTAACGGTCAGTTTCAATATTCTTTACGATAATATTAGCTAGCATGTAAAGTTTGTATTTAGATGCTTTACTTTGTAAACTAAACTTACATAAATGCTGTTTTGATCTTCTTGTCAGGAATTATAAGGGTTTTCGTCATCGGAGATGCAATAAAAAAAAAAGATATCTAATTAAAAATTGCGTTTTATAGTCATCATAATCATGGTGCAGCTGGCGATGGCGGATCGATTAGCGCTTTTATGAAGCTTTTGTCTCTTTCTGAAGGATATGACACCAAAGGCCTTTCCTGTAATCCAATGTTGTTCAAGGCAGGCATCAAAAACCATACTCAATCTAGATCAACATCCGGCTAGGGAAATATCGTTTATGTCCTTTTGTAAGGCACTAGGCCACTGCGACGTAAATGAATAACGTCGATGGGGACAGGGAACGTAGTTATGTAGGGCGCTGATAATCATATCCATGGCTACGTGTGTGGTGTTTATAATTTTAGCTAGGCTGGAATATATGTATTAAAAAGTAGGTTTTTTTTTTTTAAAAGGAATTAAATTACATAAAAATTGTTATTAGATTAATTTGAGGTTTTCATATTAGATTAAAAAGTTTTTGTCAAGTAAATAAAAACATCGCATATTTAGAGTCTTTATCTCATCTTTTTATACGACTGCTAAAATACGAGTACCTGTGTTTGAAAGTTTTTACTGTTCATGTATGTATGTGAATGAGTTTCTTTGTTTCATTTTCAATGCCTTCCACGCAATGATGAAAAAGCGTCGCCGCGCTTATGTGACGCTGCCAAGGCTCTAGGACACTGTAGCCAACGCAGTGGATGATGATACATCAACTGACTAGCCTTTTCCCAACTATATTGGGGTCGGCTTCCAGTCTAACCGGATGCAGCTGAATACGAGTATTTTACATGGAGCGACTGCCTATCTGACCTCCACAACCCAGTTAGTACTGGGTAATACGATACCCCTTGGTAAGACCGGTTGTCAGACTTTTTGGGCCACTGACTACCTAACGACTGTCAAAGACCTACAAATGACACCCGGGACCAACGGCTTAACGTGCTTTCGGAGGCTCTGAGGAAACTCGGTAGTAATGGGTGGTCACCCATTCACAGACCAACCTAGGCAAGCACGGCTTAACCTAAAGATCGACCCGAGCGGCTATTATTATTAAGCCACGAGCTCGAGGCGGGGGATTGTACACATTCAGATAATAGAAAAAGTCTGTGTGTCTTGAAACAGTGTTGTTATTACCTTATCCAATTATTTTTTGATAAAGTGTAAATTGATTGTTGACGCTTCTACGTCGACTGCTCAGTTCCAGGAGCAACCGGGTGTAATACATGAACCAAGTTTGAACAAGCGCACTGACATCGTCGTGGTAAGATTTTAAGTGGCTCGGAGCGAGAAAGCGTGAGCACCCCCTCAGCCACCGCGCGTCTCCAACCAGTCGTAAGCATGACATGCAGGCATTGATTGCTATGAATTAGCTATTAGTTGAAAGTTGGGTTAGCAAGATTAAACAATTTACCTTATGTTTTTGTTCTTACGGAGTCTGTTAAACTCATATCTGTAAATACCGTGTTTAAAATACCCAAAACAATTGAACATCTATACATACCAATTTTTAATTAGGTGACTTAACTTAGGAATAACATGACAACTAGAAATAATCAACATGTGGCCATTCCGTTGTCCCGTGAATATGTTGATAAGTGTTTATTAAAATATGTGAAATTCTAACAGGTTATTCAATAAAAAACATATTTTTGATTTGACTCGTATTTCTTCATATTTTTGATATGTGAGTACTAACTAAGATAACATTATATATCATATAGCTATCCGTTGGCAATAACTTAGCATCTAATTATGTCAACTTAGGATTTACTGTGTTCATTAAGCTGAAAAAGTATAAATGACATATCAAGTTACGTATGTTTTATCGGTAGTTGAGTATAAGTAGTTAAAACGATATATTAATTTGTTAATGTATAGTGTGTTGGTCGTCGCTTTGATATCCTGTTTTGTCAATTTACGTAAGCTATTTCGGTTTTTGAGTATACGTTGATATAAGGATATTTTATGATGTAAGATTTTTTTTTGTGACTCATCATGTTGATATCTCGTTTTGTTAAAAAAAAATGCTAAATATCGAGATATTCGTATTATACTGTCACAGACCATATCTCTAACAGTTACGGAGTTATCGGGTTGTCAATTTTTTCCTACAAAACCAACGCCTTAGACAGCCATTACGATGATAAAAAAAAATCGTGCAAGTCCCGTTATCAAGTACTTGATGCCGTTCAGTTCACGCCATGCACGGCTATATAGGTAAGGTACATAATACAATTTGTATTCGGGTTTTTTGATACTTTTAATTAAATGTTACTTGTTAAATAGTTAATTCGTGATAAAATATTATGTATTACTTGTCGAAATCACTTATCGTTTTACGTTTACATGAGTAAGCACTGGACCGTACGGACAATGCACGGAGCTCGCTCGACTGATATTAATCCGATCTATGAGCGAGGTTCTCATTTATATAATGAACCCAAAATATTCGAGTGTTGTACTTACGTAATCATCGATACTGCATGGACTGTTGAAATTGAGATTGGATGTATTATGAGGTTGGTAACATTGGTAGATAGTCTTTACTAAAAATATTATAGAGACGATATTCATTTGAAATAGGTACAACAACAAAAGTTGTTGTGTGTGTGTTATTTAAATGTAAAAATACAAACAACCTCTGTTGCACAAATTAAATATCTTGGTCACATTGTAACTGAGAATTTGAGTGAAAAATTAGACATTGAGAGGGAGCGCAGGGCATTGAAGTGCGTGGTAATATGTTGGCACACAGGTTCGCTTGGTGCAATGCTCCGGTTAAAATAAGTATGTTTAAGGTATTCTGTCAGACGTTCTACACGAGCGGCCTGTGGGCAAACTTTACTCAGAAAGCCTACAATGCCTTGCCAGTATAATAATGTGTCCAGGGCTCTGTTTCGGCTCCCTCTATATTGCAGGGCATCAGGCATGTTTACTGACGGCAGCGTAGATGACTTCTACGCAATTGTGCTTAAAAAAGTTGCGTCGGTGGTGCGACGAGGACGGGGGAGCCCGTATAGAGTCCTAAGAATGATTGGCGGCAAAATTCTTGTTACTAACAAACAACCTTGCCTTGCCTATGGACTTTTTGACTTATTCGTCAACTGGCGAGTGTGAAATTCGGGCGTGCGCGCGTTTTGGAACCTTCCGATTTTACATATTGCAGTAAATGCTTGATTGATTATAAAGGGTGTAAAAAGACCCTTAACGAAGCCGAAAGGCACTTTTTGTTCTAGACCATACCTGGGAACCTTCTAGTTACGGAGATATGGGGGGTCAAAGTTCCAACTTTTTTTTAAATACATGATTTTAATGTCAGATTTTTACTTTAAACACCTCCACGACCCCCGTACTATGCAATCCATCCATCAGCACAATGTTTTGAGTAAATAAAACGTGATTTTTTGCCCCAAAAAAAAATACCAAACTGTATTCACGCTTTGCGGGACTGATTGTACCGAGAATGTGTATCCGTAACGGGATAAAGATATGAAGAAAAACAAGTCAATAAAACTTTTATGAATTATTATATGATGCACGAGTATGTACCTAGATGGAGTTTCCCGTATTGCACTCGATTCAGCTAAATATCACGCATGATTGCCTCTACTACTTTGAGTTATTGGAAAATACTGCCTTGCATCATAAGCAAAAGTACCTTCCTAGATCGATTTAATAAGATTTTTTTCCTTTGAATGTGCAATATATTTTTCAATTGCGTATTTTTACATAGATATTATGATAACAGTAAAATGTTTGAACAGTGCATAAGCACTACTTACATTATTTGCTTTGCGTTTCTATGTTAAATTCATAAAAAATATTTAAGTTTATCATGTTTTAATTTAAACACTTTTAGAAGTTCCGGACATTCTGGAAAGTGAGCTAAAATTCCGGACGTAGAACGGTAACCATAATCTAATAATATAAGAAGATTTGTCTCAGCTTGAAGACTCTTCCTCAATGAAAAGACATATTATGATCTACAGATTACAATTTGGTTTACACAGATTGATATAGCGAGGGATTTAAGTGGACTGTAACCGTTCAAAATAATAACGAGGAAAAAACCCTTCTTATTTATATTCTCACACCAATATATGCATAAAAAAGTTCTACTTATCCACGTGCTAGTAAATTAAAATTAAAACATATTTTTAATGCTAAACTTTTTCTATTAAGTGGAGCTTTAGTTTTCACTTCATTGCTTTAAGTTGCCGTCGACAAAATCAATACTAGTGTTCCTAGACCTAGTCTTAGTGGTACTAGTGGTCACCAATGGTCGAAATTCGGCCGAAATTCATTCATTAGCGAATGCAAGCTTTGAGGTTGGACTGAAGATGAATATGACGAAGACCAAAGTTATGTGCAATGAGGCACCTAAAGAAATAAAGTAGACGGGGAGACAATACATCATATCCTGGAATACCTTTACTTGGACCAAGTAATCTCTTTCCAGGCGAGGCGAGACAATGAAGTCGCAAAACAAACGGAAAAGGCCTGGAATAGCTAGTGGTCCATGAAGGAACTGTTCAAGGGTGAATTGCCTCTGGCACTGAAACGCACTCACATAGACATGCTTTGTGTATTCTCTCTGTTTTAACCTATGGTGCACAGAGTTGGCCTTTGACTAACATCCAGAGTCCTCAATAAAGGTTTGACAACGAGCAATGGCGCAGTATACAACGTGTTAAACAAACAGATCGTGTTCGAAACACAACACTGCACTCCAAAGCTAATGTAGCTGCAGGCAGGGCAAAGGAGACGGGAACGTACAGCCACGAGCACAACACACATGTATATACATGTATATACGCTTAACAACTTTTAAAAGTGTTTTGCTCCTACTAAAATATCATGTTGTTACGAGTATAGTATTCTAGAACTCATATTTTTATGAAAAAGATCCTTTATCCAAGTTATAATCGTTATTTCTCGCGAAAATTGCTTTTAGATTTAGGAACGTGTATACATATTGGTGCTCGTGACTGTACACATGTCTATGTCTATAGCAGGACAGGTAAATAGACAGGTTCTGCCAGAAATGGAAGGAGAACAGGACAAAATAAAACAACACGAAAGTCAAAAGCTTCTTAAGAAAAAAGGCGATTCACAAACAGAAGAAAAAATGGTGTTTAACCATTTTTTCTATACCCATTCATATTCGTACTTTCATAGTCGTACTTTTATACGTTTTTTTATATGACTTGAATTATTACCGGTAAGTTAGCAACTAACTAATATTTGCCCAATTTTTAGGTAATTATGATCATCTGATGAAGAAAGTTCTTTGTAAATAAATGGTAAAGTGATGTTTGCATTGTATTTATGTGATAGGTAAAAATAAACTATTCTATTTCAGCTCGGTTTATAAACTGAGATTCGTGTTTTAATAATCCTTGTTATGTAATAGTTTAGTAAACTACTATTTTAATTATTATGTTAAACTAGCTGTGCCCGCGGCTTCGCTCACGGGACCGCGTTTTCTCCTGGCATTGACAGGGAACATTACATAGGAACGTGAAGTCGTAGTATATTCCTAACATCCTCTACAGATAATATACTAATAAACTGTTAATTTACATGAAAACCTGTTAATAAATCTTTGTTTTAAGTATTAAAAGAACTCGTAGTCAATTTTATGGGGGGAATCAATTTAGATTGCCATCGGCACGCTATGAAGAAGTTTATGAACAAAGCACATGGGTGATTCTTTGAATACAGCATATTACGCGGCCCTCCCCAAATAACTACTTAGGGGGAATTTAGAAAGTTACGTTTTTTTATTTCTCGTAAAGCATATAAGTTTCTTCACTACATACAACTGTATATAACTTATTCCTGTTGTTATGAACAACAAAGTTATATTCATACACGTTCCTCAAATTTCATCACCATAAGTGTCCCAATTCCCAAAATTGAGCAGTTCATGCTCGACATGACGTATTAATACAGGGTGTAAACAGACCCTTCACGAAGCCGTCAACCAAGCATTCAGTACATCAAACTAAGTAACTTTAGGCAAAAATTATTGCTGGGAAACGACTTTTTTTTTTGGGGTGAAAAATCACGTTTTACGGTAAAACTCAATGTAACGCACTCAAAACATTGTGCTGATGGATGGATTGAATAGTACGGGGGTCGTGAAGGTGATTAAAGTAAAAATCTTACATAAGAAACATGTATTTAAAAAAAAACTTGTGAAAAAGTTAGAACTTTGACCCCCAATATCTCCGAAACTAGAAGGTTCCCTGGTACGGTGTAGAACAAAAAAAATATCGCAATGACGGGGAGAACAAGTGCCTTTCGGCTTCGTTAAGGGTCTTTTTACACCATTTATACCCTAAAGATCGTATTTTTTTTGCAGTAATTTCGATAGTACACGACATGCTTTACCTATTAGCAAAACTAAACACATTGAAGAACATTTTTAAGTAATTTGTAACGACTTTAATAATATTTTTATCATAATTTGAAACAATATTTGGTGAGAATTTTTATCCATTTTGTTAAGCTAACAGAATATAAATACAAAACGTACATTTATTCTGATGAGTGTATATGTAACCGAAAATGTGAATGGAATGTACATTTTCGTTGAAATAAAATACCATGGAAAAATACACCGAGCAAACAATATTCGTTAAAAATAATTCTACTGATGTAAAATAAAAAAATGTGATTATAAAATTCATTGAATAGTATTTCTGTGACATATGTTACATTCGAGTAAATAGTCATTAAAACAATAATATTCGAAATTAAAATACAAGAACCAAATATGAAATGAAACATTTTCAGCGAAACGATATTCTATGAAATTTCTGTCTGCGAAACAAAGGAACACCTGCATTTTGGTAGGTATACAATGTAATTGTAATAACCTGACGGTATTCATTATTTCTTAGTAAATTAAATATTTTAATTAATTTACGAGAAAATTTCAACATTGTTTAAGAACTAAATAGTTTTACAGTTTAGATCGGATTTGGAAATGCACTCAGCGCCGAAATTCTAAACAATTCGGCTCAGACAGGGGTCTGTTCGTGTAACAATTAGGGAAGTTTCGCAACATTTCGCAACTAACTGGCATTCGCAACAAATTAGAGGCTGCGCTATCAGGTAATATAGACAACTGAAGTTAGATACAGATGACAGAATTATTCCCAGCTCGTCACTATTCCCATTGGTCACCAACATTTTCCAATAGTAGTTGTATTTATTTAATAGTACTTTTTAGAGGCGGAGAACTATAAATATTAATTAAAACACAGAATAATGTTTATAATATGCTGGAAATTCCACAGTCTGCCGGTTTGCACAATAAATAAGGAAGCAGGTATGACTTGAGTGAGACCTTTCCAAAATACATGCAACAATAACGAAATGGCGAACACATGCACGAAAAGTGCAGAGATCGCGACCCCAGCATTGTGTGAACTTGCTAAGGAGAAACCTCTTGAAAGTGTTTGCCAGTTCCTTTATTTAATTTTTGAGGCGAATTTTTCTTAGTGCTAAGAATTACGAAAGAAATCGTGGCGGGTAGAAGTCAGGCTACTGCCGCTAGTTATTTTTCGTGAATTCGGTAAATCTAATTAAGATTATAAAGCTTTTTAGAAGAGTTTGTTTGGTTGAACGCGCTAATCTCAGGAACTACTGGTTCGAATTGAAAACATATTTTATTGTTGAATAGCCCATTTATCGAGGAAGGCTTTAGGCTATATAACATAACGCTACTACCAATAGAAGCGGAGCATCTATGAAAACTGTTCGAAAAACGGGGAAAATAGTATTTTTATAATAATTTCACGCTTACAAGGTCGCGGGCAACAGATAATTAATTTTATAAGTTCTCGTTTTCGACCTTGGCATTTTGAAAAAAGATTTGACTTGAGACATTTGACTTTTTTTAAAGAAAATACAGTCGATCGAGATCGAGGAATTTCGAATGCAGTACATATTGAACGGAAAATTGACCATGCGAGAACATCATTTTGGGTGACAATTTCGCAAGCTAAAATCTGTTCTAATTCAAAGGGTAGATTTGTGCTAATTTGTAATTGTTCTCTTTCGTACATTTAAGTTCCTGCTGGGTCTCAGGGGATATAAAACTAAATAGTCTCATAGGTCCTACCAGTCAGTAGGTCTTGGGAGACACAGCAGTATTCGGAGACCCACCGGTGGGTCTGCTTGGTGGGTCCTTGAAGATGAAGTGGAAAAAATATTGTTATAGTGTAGTCGCGGAATGTATCTGTTCATTAAATTTAGTAACGCTCATCTCTTATAAAATAATAATAATTATCTAAAATCTTCTTTAAATGTATTTTGAGATCATTATTGCAATAACTACGAACAGATCATGTTATATAAATACCATTTATCAAAAGTTTAGTAGCAAAAGTTCTCATTTGAAAGCTCCTTCCGATGATGTATATCATATTGCTATTAGTTACTCTTAAAATCTTAACTTCGATGCTCAAATAATCTCCTGTTTTGGTCAATAACTCCAAACGAAATACAAATTGGCGAGAGTCTTATAAGGTGTAAAGGTTTTCTTTGAAGACATCTATCTAATGATGTTTATCTTATTTCTATTGGTTACCAACTAGTCAGCTATTGAGGTTATTGACTCGGAAAAGACTGCGAATCAGCAAAAGTTTTCACTGAAAAACTCAATGGTGTATATTATCTCATTGCTATTGCAGGTAGAACTCTGTAGGTTCGAATAAGTATTAACACGGATTTTCTCTCTGGTGTGAACATTCAAGCTACGTCACGAGTTATACCAGTACCTATCTCAAATACAAATACAAAATACAAATATTCTATTTGTTGAACATGTTGTAATTATTAATTAACGCTATTAAAAACAAATATACAAATTATTAAATAATTCTAATTCAAATTGTTAAAACACTAAACAAAGCATTCCAATAAAACGTAAAAATAATAAATGCTAGTATAAATTGTAAAAAAAGAAGAAATTTAGTCATAATGTGTCAGTTAGGTATTTTTTTTTTAAATATATGGGTTACAGCTTTCAGTTGGTTTCACCTTAAAACACAGCAGGCACACGTCTTTTTATTATTCCAAAACGTAATGTAATGTAGCAGATCAGTAAATATAGATACATAGCCGACTGCGTTATAACGTACTTATGTGGAATTAAACAACTCGGAGTATTTGTTGGCTAAAATTAGTAATATTACTTCTGTGAAACTGTTATGAATTTCAGCAGCATCCGACGTTTTCAATCATACGCGCAGTATTGAGCACGTTTCAATAATTTTCAGACTCCATCAGGCAGAACTAATCGGTTGCGACTCGACCTAAACGGTTCATGAAATGTTATTCAGTTGTACTCAATTCAGTGGTATGGGTATTTAATTTTGGGCGTTTGTACACTACAAGGAATTTTACTGTATGGCAATCCGATTTTTTGGTCCGATGTGGCATGAAAAAAACGAATGATGCGCACTTGGCCGTCTTTACTCGGATCGGTGCGGCGCAGTTTATGGTAGCTCTCTTTGAAACTACATGCCACGTACAGTCACGAGCACCAATATGTATACACTTTCCTAAATTTAAAAGCAATTTTCGCGAGAAATAACGATTGCAACTTGGAGACAGGATCTTTTTCATAAAAATATGAGTTCCAAAATACTATGTTCGTAACAACATGAAATTTTAATCCGAACACGAGGCGAAAAACCACTTTTAAAAGTTGTTAAGTGTTTACATATTGATGCTCGTGACTGTACACGTAATTACGCTAGGACTGATGAGTTTCTTGGAACGTCGGCAGTTGCTTGCTTTATTACTCTACGTGTGAAGACGTAGAAGACAAAAACAATTTTGGGTTCATCCCCTTAAAAGTACCTGACAGAGTAACTTTACACAAACCACAATAAATTAAGGCAGGACGAAAGAATTCATTTTAACTACTATCAGATGTCTACAGCTACTTATGTTTTTTTTTTAAAACGGCTCGGTATGAGGAAAAGTAAAATGTCGGACGCTAAAATTATGTATAGTGCACAAACTAGTATATACATTTATGGCGTGCTGTATCGGACCGTACAAAATCGGACTACCGGACAGTAAAATTCCTTATAGTGCACAAACGCCCTTTTAGCTGTTGCATAAACACAGGGAATTTAATATAGACCAGAGATTAGTTATTTACGGTGAATATTTCAGTTAACAGTATTGTGAGTTATTTGCGTAGTCTGAGAACAGTCTTAATCCAATACTTGTTATTATTTAATAACAAAGAGGTCTGCCTAGTATCACATGCCCAATTGTCAGGTAGCATTCGTATGTCAAAATTGAAAATGATCGAGATCAAATCGAGATCGATTTTTTGTATGACTTTATTCCATGGACTTAGTATAGAAACTGGACTGAGCACTCATTCCAGATAGATGTGCCGAGAGAGATATTTATAACAAATGCTGTCTATCTCTTTCTAATAGCCTTAGGGTAACCAAATATTTTTATAAGAAATAAGAAAGTTCGTTTTGAAAAAGATAATTTCTTTGAGAGAAACAAAAACTGTACATCTATACATATAATAAGACAGTAAAAAAACTGTGTCTGTACATTGAACATATTTAAAAAAAAAAAATTGAGGGGGGTTTAGAAACAGTAATAGAGCACGAATCCAAAAAAAAAATTCTGTCTGTTTGTCTGTTTGTCTGTTTGTCTGTTTGTCTGTTTGTTTGTACACGCTAATCTTCGGAACTACTAGACGGATTTGAAAGATTTTTTTTTTGTTGTATAGGTATTAAGTCTGGGCAACATATAGGCTATAATTTATCTTGGAAACTTGAACTCCTGATGCAGAACCGCAAAAGAATAGCTAAACTATAAGAGATACAAAAATGGTACCATAGCAAAAATTGTTCCACGTGATGAGCATTTTCTGCTGAGAGAATAAATTTGAAGATCTGGAACACCTGATGTGGAACTCTAAGAGTCCAGCTGCACTATAACATTATATAGGAATGACGACTTAGCAAAAATTGTTCAATCTGATGACCACTCTCTGTTGATTTATAAAAATCGAAGATCTGGAACACCTGTTGTGGAACTCCAAGAGCCCAGCTACACCATAACACATATAGGAATGACGTCTTCGCAAACATTGTTCAATCTGATGAGCACTCTCTGTTGATTTATAAAAATCGAAGATCTGGAACACCTGTTGTGGAACTCCAAGAGCCCAGCTACACCATAACACATATGGGAATGACGTCTTAGCAAACATTGTTCAATCTGATGAGCACTCTCTGTTGATTTATAAAAATCGAAGTTCTGGAACACCTATTGTGGAACTTCAAGAGTCCAGCTACACCATAACACATATAGGAATGAAGTCTTAGCAAAAATTGTTCAATCTGATGAGCACTCTCTGTTGACTTATAAAAATCTAAGATCTGGAACTCCTGTTGTGGAACTCCAAGAGCCCAGCTACACCATAACACATATAGGAATGACGTCTTAGCAAAAGTTGTTCGGTCTGATGGGCATTTCCTGTTGACTTATAAAAATCGAAGATCAGAAACATCTGATGTGGAAATCAAAGCTATCACTAATTTCACTGTATAATTATAAAATAACATAAGCTGGGAGTACCTCCACGCGGTGAAGGCGGTAACAGTTTAGGACTGATATTCGATGACGACGGTATATCATTGAAAATTTGACTCTACTGGACAAAACTCCTATTTATTTTTTTATTTTATCGAATAAATATGCCTTCGGGCTTATGTTATTTGAGTGTTTTTTCACAATAAAACTATAATCATGCCTAGAAAGAGGTCAAATCTTTCCCAATGTTCCAAAGGAGCTAAAAGATTGAGGATCGTCAGATCCCAAGAATCTACCGAAGAACGTCAGGAGAGACTTGATGCTGTTCGAGAACATCAGGCTGCAATTCGCTCCGTGGAAACCTCTTCCTCTCTTCTCTTCTCTTCCTCTTGGATAACGAAGGACGCCTGCGTTCTCAGCGTATTTACGCATCTACATCCAGGTCTCTAGAGAACTGTGAAGAATATGATGCGCGACTGACCGCTGATCGTGAACGTCATGCATTGTCTCGCAAATCGGAGACGTTCACGGATAGAGAATTACGCTTGAGTTCCAAGCGTATCTACGCATCGACTTCTAGGTCTCTAGAGACAAGTGGGGAACGTGATGCGTGACTGACCGCGGCTGATCGTGAACGTCACGCATTGTCTCGCGAGTCGGAGACGTTCACGGATAGAGAATTACGCTTGAGTTCCAAGCGTATCTACGCATCGACTTCTGACTTACAAAAATGAAAGATATGGAACGTCTCGAATCGTCTCGCGCATCCCGTTGTTTTCCCGTCCCCGGGCTCTTAGAATTCGACATCAGACGTTTCAGATCTCCGATTTTGACGACCCCGTTGTCGCTGGCATAAGCAACAGGATCCGCGTACGAAGTCGCGGGCAGAAGCTAGTATAAAATAATAGTATAACTTCGAAACTCACTTACGGGCGCATGGCGCGTAATGTGGCGCAGCGCGAGCGGGGCGCGGGAGTATTGTACACGTTGGATGTATGTTTGTTACTCTTTCAACCAAAAAATACTGAACGGATTTGGTTGAAATTTAGCTCACAGATAGTTTATAACCTGGATTAACACATAGGATACTTTTTATCCCGATAGTATGATCCCGTGGGAAAGGGACCGAAGTCACGCGGGCGAAGCCGCGGGCATAAGCTAATCCATTATATTATGATAGCTTCCAATTGTTCATAATAATGTTTAATTTTACTTAATATAAATTAATTAGTGTTACGGACAGTTTGTAAAGCCATAAAACAAAATTATTAGCCTGACAAAAGTAAGCCGACGCCGTGACAAATGGTTAATTTTTGTGTGTTACGAATTTTGGAGTACTAAGTCCTGATTGAATATTAAGTCCATGCTTTAATCCCATTGTCCGCTCTATAATTATTTTAAATCCCTTTGCTATAATTATGTGAATGTAATTTTACATTTATCAGTCGACCACAATATTATCAATATTGTGGTATTGTTACAACATCATTTTGACGCTGCAGAATAGTCGACAGCGCCTCCGTTGCCAAAGAGGAAATAAAAAAAAACTTTAATAATATGGTCAATGATGCAGAGACAATTCTCTGCATCACCCTAAGGTAGACTGGTAGAAAATGCCCAAGGCATTAAGTCCGCCTTTATATAGTTTTAGTTGTTGTTTTACTAGTGCATAAAGTTTTAATAAGAAAAATAAAAATATATACGTGTGTCATGAAGGAACTAAACTTTCTTTGAGATAAGGCGGCGTTGTGGGGTTACACAGAATATACTGTAAAGTAAAATGGTAAAACATGCGCATTACGTCGAAGGCGGCTAGGAAACCACATGAGCTTAACGAGAAACTCTGAAACATGATCATATATTTGCGCAAAACAAATATGAATCTGCCCAAAATATTCGGAGTCGCTCAAGCTCTAGCTGCGCTACAGGGTCCAGGGAGATCTGGATTATAGGCATCATTATAATCTAGAATTGGGAGAAGGGACTGTTCAAGCGCTATTTTAGTGGCTGATTGGAGGAAATTGCGCAGTTTTCAGCTCACTTGGCCACTTGCAACTGGGGAACACAGGACAAGTTTATTTCAAAGTAAATTAATTCAATTTTTTTTTACCCAGCCAGGTCTTTCACTGAGTCACTATACGGTATTTTGGCACCATCGAAAACAATCTGAGGAAGCCTACGTTTCCAAGTTTCATATATATCGAAAATAGCATCGTGTTATATTCAAAATTATATCTCCAATGTCTGTCTAATTACGACGTGTCATAATTAGACAAACAATTTTTGCAAAGTAAAGTTTCCACTCGAATCATATTTATAAATAAATAATAAAAAATCGTATTAATAATTATGTAAACAACTAGCTATGCCCCGTGGTTTAGACAGCCGTTTCATTTAAAATAACGCTCCCGGCTCCAGACGAAACGCGAGCTCTTCATTTTCGCTCAGCGTTCTTTCTGACTTTTTCTTTTTGCTCGGCCCCTTAGGGTCGTAGCGTGGTGTTAAATTTTATTATTAACTTTTTCCTTCAGTTCTTGAAGTAAGTTTTTAATAACTCTCTAGTGGTACCATAGTAACATTCATAATTGTAACTACTTAGTCAGATTTGTTGCTTTTTCTCATTTTCTTCTTTTTAGGGCTGCGCAGCCCATGCATTGGTAAAAAAAACCGGCCAAGTGCGAGTTGGACTCGCGCACCGAGGATTCCGTATAAACTTGTAGGTATTTTGTTATTAAACTACTATACATATATACGGTTTTCAGATTTTTTCCATTATATGTGCTGTAAAACATTGCTTCTTGCCAAATTTCATGATTCTAGGTCAACGGGAAGTACGCGACAGGTTTTGTGTGTTTGTTTGTGTTTTGTTTGAAATGGCAAAATATGGGACATAAACGGTCATATCTTTTGTTCGCGTTGTCTTAAAAGTTTGATTTTTACACTGCTCCAAGGAATAACACACTTGAGATGATTTGCTATCTATTTCAGCTTGATACCTTCACGCGTTTCTGAGAAAAAGGTTCTTGAAAGACGAACAACAAAAAAAAACGAATGTTCTTTCAAAAAACGGGAATCTTGTTGTCAATGGAATCGGTGGAAAGTCCAGGCCATCGGCTTTGTTTATCTAAGATTATTTACTGGAGTTCAAATTCTAAATCATAAGTTCTACGTATTAAAATCATTGCCATGTAAAGCTAGTGGCATATTAGGCCAAGATTATTTAAATAATGTATTTATTTAAATAATCTTGGCTTAAATTTCAGTGAAAATTCTTTACCAATGCGGAATAATAATATACAAATAGATTTGCCGTGGTAGCGTGGTCGGAATCGATTCATTATATAAAGGGTGTAAAAAGACCCTTAACGAAAACGAAAACCACATATTCTGCCCATCATTGGGATCATTTTTTTGTTCTGGACCATACCTGGGAACCTTCTAGTTACGGAGATATTGGGGGTCAAAGTTCCAATTTTTTCACAAGTTTTTTTTAAATACTACTTTTTATGGTTCTAACTTTACTCCAATTACCTCCATGGGCCGTTTACTATTCAAAGCATCCATCAGCAATAAGTTTTGAGCGCATTATATTGAGTTTTACCGTAAAATGTGATTTTTGACCCCAAAAAAAAATTTCGTTTCCCAGCAAAAATTTTTGCGTAAAGTTACTTAGTTTGATGTACAGAATGCTTGGTTGACGGCTTGGTGAAGGGTCTGTTTACACCCCGTATACACCGTGACATTTTAGTCGTCTTACCACGGCAGCCCACTTCATGTATCCAATGACTACTAAGGATTCATAAAAAAAAGGTATTTATGAGATTTTAATAATTTAAATACATAACAAGGATTATTAAAACACGAGTCTCAGTTTATAAACCGGGCTGAAATACACCGTGACTTTTTAGTCGTCTTAAAACTGCAGCCCACTTCATGTATCTAATGACTACTAAGCATTCATACAAAAAATTGGTATTTATGAGATTTTAATAATTTAAAAATAAAAATATTATTCAATATTATGACGCATGACGCAGTTAAAACACCCTGTTGTGAGCGACGATCTACTGGACTCGAGCGCTGGGCAGGTATGTTCTCCCGTTTGACACGTAAACATCGTTCAACAGGATATTTCATTTTTTTTTTCTAATGTTTTATTTATTTTTCTTTGTACCTATTACGGTAGTAAAAAAAAAAAATCGCGCCTAGAACTATTTTATGTCGGGCACATTGAGTGGACCACCTTTGTAAGACGACTAAAAAGTCACGTTGTATAAATACTAAAAAGACAAAAGATTGTATTTATGCATCAAAATTACAAGAAGGCATATTTTTGGCGAGCACTTAAGTAACACCAATAAACGTTGAAAATACCAGTGCGAAAACGATTTATACAGGAGGTACTTCACGAAGCCGCCAACCAAGCATTCTGTACATAAAGAAAGAAAAACAAAAATTTGTCGCAGGGACATGACGTGCATCAAAACTAAGTAACTCTACACAAAATTATAGCTGGGAAACGACTTTTCTTTTTGGGGTGAAAAGTCATGTTTTACGGTAGGATTCCATGAAACGCACTCAAAACATTGTGCTGATGGCTGCATTGAATAAATAGTACGGGGATTGTGGAGGGATTTAAAGTAAAGTTATAACATTAAAAACTTGTTTAAAAAAAAAACTTTTGAAAAAGTCGGAACTTTGACCTCCATTTCCCGTTACTAGAAGGTTCCCAGGTATATTGAAGAACAAAAAAGAGATCGCAATGACGGGGATGACGTGCCTTTCGGCTTCGTTAAGGGGAGTTTTACACCCTTTCTGTACAGGATATTGAACCAAACATACACATGGCAAGCGACTATGATATCTGCATATTTGATAAACCAAATAAAAATGCGTAACGAGTTAAGACACTATTTCCATTATTAAGTTTAGATCACCTAAGAACAGAGTAGCATTAAAAACATAAATGTGCAAAGTGTAATGACATATATTATTTTACCTGAAAGGAAACAAATTAACTACCACTAAAATATACCAACACATGATAACTTTAAAACCAAATCCCAAACCATTGTATTCCAAACCTAATAAAGGGTGTAACTACACCCTTAACGAAGCCGAAACGCACTTGTTCTACCCGTCCGTCACTGCGATATTTTTTTTGTTTTAGACTATACTTGGGAACCTTCTAATTACGGAGATATTGGGGGTCAACTTTTCCATAAGTTTTTTTTTAAATACATGTTTTTTCTCTAAAATTTTTACTTTAAACACCTCCACGACCTTCATACTATTCAATCCATCCATCATCACAATGTTTTAATTCTAACGTAAAACGCTCAAAACAAAAGTTGTGTCCCAGCAATAGTTTTTGCGTAAAGTTACTTAGTTAAATGTACAGAATGCTTGGTTGAAGGCTTCGTTAAGGGTCTTGTTACACCCTGTCACACAAAATGTTATACAAGAACAAAATAACAGACTTGCTCGAGCAAGTAATTATAGAACCATGCAACAGCGAGTGGTCGAGTCCGGTACTCTTGGTGCCCACCAAGTCAGATATAAGCGGAGTGAAAAAATTGCAGTTAGTTAACGATTATCGTAAATTAAATAGCTGTATACAAGATGACAAATTTCGACTACCAAGTATTAACGAAATATTGGATTGCTTATCCGGGTGTATTTATTTTACACATCTGGATTTAAACCAAGGATTTAATAATGTTAAACTTGAACTGGACAGTACACGACGAGACAATGCCCTACGCTCCCTCTCAATGTCTAATTCGTCACTCAAATTCTCAGTTTTACAATGTGACCAAGATATTTAAACTGTGCAACACGACTTAGAGGTACACTATTAATTGATAAGGGTGGTATAAATATATTGTTTTAATTTTTATTTTTATTGCCAAATAGAATAAGAAACATAAAATATTCATGAAAGTAAAAATATTAGTGAATGTAAAAATGCATGATGTTGTCCCAAATTACCACCGTATCTCGAAATTCTAACAAACTTTTAAAACGTGACAAAACCGTCTTAGAGATAAGTAGATATTATGTTCGATCTACAATATCGTTCTTTTATGACGTCACTTCCGGAGAAGCGACCGCTGGCGCCCGCGCCGCGTGCTGGCATAGAAGTTTCCTCATTTTAATATATTTTGTTTTATTTTCATCGGGGTATTTTTTACTTGTTCTCCAAAAAGGATTACATAAATAAAATCTAATCTCGACACCTAATAATACCCTCACGGATCGGACAGGTTTTTTTTTTAACAAATTGTATATGTCTGTATTTTAACATTACTATACTTACTTATTTTAAATACCTCCACGACCCCGTACTATTCATTCATTTCTATCATCTTTATTATTCATTTATCAGCACAATGTTTTGAGTGGTAATATTGAGTCACACCGCAAAACATGATTTTTCTCCCAAAAAAAGTCCTTTCCCAGCATTAATTTTTGCGTAGAGTTACTTAGTTTTATGTTCACAATGCTTGGTTGATGGCATCGTGAAGGGCCCGCCAAGACCTTTTATAAAAAACATGACTTATGTTTAACAGTCTTGTATTTTAAACCTTCTCTAAATAATATTGCACGATTCATACAAAATTCATACTAAATATTACCCTACCTGTACCAAATGTAATGGACGCACCACATTGTTTCATGGGGATTACTCTGAACATGTTTCAGAGTGCACGCCAGGATTTAAACATACCGACTGGTAAAACCATGGACATGATCAATAAGGATTGATGATGTTAATGTTTGATAGTCGATCTTTTACAAAAAGTACGACTTGACCATTCCAATTAAGCTCCTTTTTTCAGTTAACCTAAACGGACCCTTCACGAAGCCGTCAACCAAGCCTTCTGTACATCAAACTAAGTAACTTTACACAAAAATTTTTGATGGGAAACAATTTCTTTTTTGCGGTCAAAAATCACGTTTTACGGTAGCACTCAATCTAACGCACTCAGAACATTGTCCTGGTGGATGGATTGAATAGCACGGGGGTCGTGGATGTGTTTAAAGTAAAAATCGTACTTTAAAAACATGTATTTAAAAAAAAACTTGTGAAAAAGTTGGAACTTTGACTCCCAATATCTCCGTAACTAGAAGGTTCCCAGGTATGGTCTAGAACAAAAAAATGATCGCATTGAAGGGGAGAACAAGTGACTTTCGGCTTCGTTAAGGGTCTTTTTACACCCTTAATATGACAGAATCATTTTTTTTACTTTTTTTTTTGTGCCTCAAAACTTTAACCATGAACTAGCTAGACCAACTGACGAATTAAGATTTTTTTCAATGATTTAACTGCACTTTTGTATCAGCAAAAAAACAATTCTTGGGGCTATAGAATCGTGTTCCTTGGTAAAAGCTTCTGCTACGATGTCCCCTACAACGTTTATTTTGAATCTAAAATATTGTCAAGTCCTTTGTTTAACCAGTTAAAAACACCCACTCTCCGCGCTTAAGAGTCTATCACAGCCGATACGATTTGAATAGAGTCTGATTGCCCCAGTATGCTAGCCCATTGTGTGTTGTGTAGATAAGGATTAGGATTACGTTGTCCATTATAGATTGCGCTGTTTCTCGTTCATTTAGCTAATAACGTTTCTGAGCGTCAGAAAATTCCTTGCTGCCAGATGAGGCGCAACCCTTAGGAGGATATCTGTTTCTGTTGTGTGAATTGCCTCAGTTAGCTTTACCTGAAAAAACTGAAAAACCATAAAATTTTGATGGACAATTTGACAGTTTTTTACGATTAAGGTTAACGTTACAGTGTGTGTGCCAGTTAGGCAGTTGCTCCATGTAAAATACGGGTAATCAGCTGCATCCGGTAAGACCGGAAGCTGATCCTAACCTAGTTGGGAAAAGCTAGACAGATGATGAAAGGCTTTGAATGCTTTTTATATTGGTCCACCGAAAGCCATTTCCCGCAACGGCTTTTAGTTGGCCCGAGTGCGCTGAAACGAAGTTAGTTAAGGGAATTCTGGTAAAATTGCAAAGTTAGTATAGGTAAAGCTTTTTCCAGTCTTTCAAAGGGTACCGTATCATCCAGTACTAACTCGGTTGTATTCAGCTGCATCCGGTTCGCCTGGAAACCGATCAACATAGTAGTGTAAAAGCTTTCTTTATAGGTATCAACTTTGTACATTTTTGTATTGAACGCAATAGCAATAGGAAGATATTGCTGGGAAGTTTACTGCGACACTTCTTCAGTTTCTTGCGGCGTTCTTGGTGCGAGTACCGAATTATTATCTGCCCCTCGTGATGGAGGAGGACTTGGCCCTAGGACGTGGTGTTCCTACAAGTTCCACTGGTCAGACAGCACAAGTGTAGTGTGAACAAGTGAAGGGCCACTAACATTTAAATCTTATTTAATAACACAAATTTTGTATTTACTTTATATTATGCTAGTTAATAAGGTGTATTCGACTATGTGTACGACTTCTTAAAGCCCCAAGAACACCTGGCTCCCGGCAGTGAACTACAGTGTACCTACCCAAGTAGGCTGCTGCAAACATAATCTGGCAAAATGGGGTATTATGGGTTCCTCCAACAATGAGTGCGATTCCAGCGCTCAAGATCAAACTATGCCCCACCTGCTGGAGTGTCCCAGGTGTCCGTGTACCTGCACTCTGGACGACCTGAATAGCGCCTCTGCCGCTGTAATAAACGTGGCCACCTACTGGGCCCAAATTGTGTATGAATAATAATATGGTTTGGGCCCAATAGGTGGCCACGTTTATCGATACGATAAGAATAAGGTGTATTAATATACGGGGTGTAAACAGACCCTTCACCAAGCCGGCAACCAAGCATTCTGTACATCAAACTAAGTAACTTTACGCAAAAATTTTTGCTGGGAAACGAAATTTTTTTTTGGGGTCAGAAATCACATTTTACGGTAAAACTCAATATAATGCGCTCAAAACTTATTGCTGATGGATGCTTTGAATAGTAAACGGACCATGGAGGTAATTGGAGTAAAGTTAGAACCTTAAAAAGTAGTATTTAAAAAAAAACTTGTGAAAAAATTGGAACTTTGACCCCCAATATCTCCGTAACTAGAAGGTTCCCAGGTATGGTTCAGAACAAAAAAATGATCACAATGACGAGGAGAACAAATGCCTTTCGGCTTCGTTAAGGGTCTTTTTACACCCTTTATCTATGGTCCATTGTAGTCTGAAATAAATGATGTTAGGTTATGTTACTTCTTCCCAGCTAAAGTGTACTATCAAATGGTAAGGTTGGCTATTCACTGACAGATGGCTTGCTTAGTGCCTATAGCCTAGCGAGTACCGAAGTTAAACAAACGTTTTAGAAACTTCTAAGCTGGCCGCACTGCGCGCTTGGCGCCTTCGCTAGCCACCTAGCTTGTAGCTAAGTAGTGTCAGTACGTACGTAGCATAGGTATAGGGCGAGAGTTTTGGGGGACTGTTTTATGTAATGTTGACGTTTTATGACAAATACAGGGTGTCCGGTAACCGAATTAGGATTTTGGAATTAAATTTAAAAAAAAAACTACATATATATTTAAGTTAACAAAAATTGCTGTATATAGAACATGAATACGGATTTTAAGCTAAAAAAAAATTATGACGTCTATACAATGTCGCCCATGCGCATGTGACCGCCCGTAATTTTCTGAATATTCATGAAGAATTGTCGAAAATAAACTTCAAAAGGGGGGGTCTATCTATAAAATTTTTCATGTTATTCAATTTTGAATTTTTTTAGGAGAGTTTGTAGATTTGCTTTCTATTTTTTGACACATCTCCGAAGTTTATGGGTCGATTTGAATTCTGTTTATTATTTCTAAAAGCTTATGAGTTATTTTAACAGGTTAATTAACATTTTTACTAAAAAAATATCGACGACGAAAAAAAAAACGGAATCGAAGTCATTTTTTCGGTAAAAAAATGTGTATTTATTTTAAAAAAACTAGTGTAAGTCCATAAATTATCCCGATAGGACGACTTTTTTAATAATTACTTGTAATCTACTACATAACAGCTGCAAATTCTCAGAACATTGTTGATACCTATCTCTAAAGAAAAAACAAGGGCGGGTATAACAAATCATCGCAATCTCCATGTTTGGGCCACTGAAAATCCACATGTCATTAGGGAAACAATTTTCCAGATTCAATTTTCCATAAATGTATGGGCTGGAATGATTGACGATGAACTTATTGCCCCTTTTGTGTTACCAAACAGACTAAATCAACACGCGTTTTTAGATTTTATAGTCAATACGTTGCCGTTGCTTTTGGAGGAAGTACCGCTGGAAACAAGAAGGCGGATGTATCTGCAATTAGATGAAGCTCCAGCACACTTCGCACGACTAGTTCATGATTATTTAAATCAAAATTATCCGTGGTGGATTGGCAGAAGAGGTGCCATTGCTTGGCCGCCGCGATCTCCCGACCTTAACACCTTTAGATTTTTATCTTTGGGGCTACATGAAACAAAAAGTGTATGCCGTGCCCATCGAAAGCCGCGAGTAATTAACGGCTAGGATTTTTGCTGCTGCTGTGGAAATAAAAGAAAACCGTGAAGAATTACGTCGTACAATCAAAAGTGTTGCCATGAGAGCTTTGGTTTGTTTACAGGAGGGTGGGGGCCATTTCGAAAATCTAATTAATTAAAATTCTTGTATTTTTTATATTATTAAAAATCTAGCTATTGCTTGTTTGTTTTTAATTCCATTATCATCCTCATTATTAATTTAACCTTTTAGTACTCACTGCTAAGAGCAACATTCAATTGACTTTCACATTTTCCTAAATTCTTTCTTTTCCTAAATTTGACTCATCAGAGTTTTAGAGTTTTACCTTGGATTTAGTTACAGTTAGGTATCAACAATGTTCTATGAATTTGTAGCTGTTATGTAGTAGCTTACAACTAATGATTAAAAAAGTCGTCCTATCGGGATAATTTATGGACTTACACAAGTATTTTTTTAAATAAATATAAAAAAAAATTACCGAAAAAATGACTTCGATTCCGTTTTTTTTTTCGTAGTCGATAATTTTTAGTAAAAATGTTAATTAACCTGTTAAAATAACTCATAAGCTTTTAGAAATAATAAACAGAATTCAAATCGACCCATAAACTATCTACAAACTCTACTTAAAAAGTTCAAAATTGAATAACATGAAAAATGTTATAGATAGACCCCCCTTTTGAAGTTTATTTTCGACAATTCTTCATGAATATTCAGAAAATTACGGGCGGTCACATGCGCATGGGCGACATTGTATGTGCATCGTCACATCGTACACACTCTTGGAATTCGTCGACCGTATTTCGCGCAACGCGCTGAAAAAGTTATCGCGGAATGTTGTTTATTTCCCGAACAATATTTTCTTTCAGTTCAGAAAGGTTTGCTGGATTTGTTGAATAAAATTTACTCTTGAGGTATCCCCAAAGAAAAAATCCATAAGGGTGAGATCTGGCGATCTTGGTGGCCAAAAGATGCCTCCGAAACGGCTGATAAGCTGTTTGTGTGGGAAACAAAGCCATGGCGTCTCTAGCAGTATGTAGCATGGCGCCATCTTGCTGAAACCATGTGTGTGAAGTGAAAGAAGGTTGTTCTCTCAGTATTGGAAGAAAATAACCATTGATCATGCGCCGATAAGAATTTCCGCCCTCTTGCGCACCGACTGGCGCGGATTATCGCACAAACTGTTCGCGTCAATGTTGTCATCGCTTCTTGACGTACGGCTGGACTCTGGCCGCAGATTTTTTGCTGAACTATTGCTCGAAACCTTCGCACCCGCAACCGAATCAAATCTTCAGTGGGCGCGCCTCGTAAGCGACGAATATTGTACCGCGAACAAAATCTACGACGAGCAGCAACACAAGAATCATTTTCCTTGCAAACGCTTCGATTGCGAAGCACGTCCCGCACCAGTTTACTGCGACATTGCGATTAAATAATCCTCACGAATGATAAATCAAACGCGGCCCCCGGCTCGCCCCTCCGCTCTATGGTATTTAAATCCTAACTCTGCCACCGGACACCCTATCAACACATTGCGGGACACTTGACTATTTTGCAAATGTCATGATATTATGACACTTCAAAATCCATCTACATAAAAGCCGTACTACCATAATTACATATATTTAAAAAAATTGATATGACAAATATGGCTGGCTCTACGCCTGTCGGTGGTGTGAACGTGTTGCTTTAGATAATTTGGCACTGCGTAAGTGTGTGTTGAAAAATGACTCGAAAAGAGTTTGACGTGATACCTACGAAAGAATAAAAAGTCGCGTGAAGTGACACTAGATCATGTGCTTCCTAGGAATGTTACGGGCAAGCAATGGCTATCGACGGTTTGCCAAATGACATGGAATAAAGTTCACCGACCTTAGCCGTACTGTCACGTAACGGTATACCGAGATAACGTTGAGAGACGTCTGTCCCGCCATATGTTAAGATATTTCTGTGTTTTGCCGCTAAACCTGAATATGATAATTGATGCTTGAAAAGCTTCGTAAAGCGAGAAGATCTAATTTACTATTACTTGTATTAAGAACAATAAATACTGAACTACTTGCAGGTACAGAGAGCTTGCATAGACGCATGTTTCTGGTTATCAAGTTTAATATTTTCTATCGTAATGGAGAATTATTTCTTCGGTCTGAGAGACTGATTAAAATAACATCAGCAAACCAATTTCATTGATATTCTAATGCTTTTAAAGATCTGCTAACAAATTTTCAGTCGCGTTTCAGTAACCTACTGAGTGTCTGATTCTCACATGCCTAGAAAAACACCCCCTTTATACTTGGATTTGCATTGGCTAACAGTAAAATAGGTCACCTGTTGGCATAGTTGGGTCCTTGGTGATTGGATCCAAGGTTCCAAGGTCATGTAGTAGCTGTCTTCTCATTTTCTCCACCTGTTTTCTTCTGAAATCCTTATAATAAACTTGTTAGATCGCATTCCTCACTCATATTTACTGTTTTTCTCTTCTAGAATTTGGGGCTAGCGAGCGAAATTAATCGCCTAAAATAGGTTTTCAAGCTGTTTCAGGGTCGCTGGTCAAGAGGTCGTAAACGCTGAGCCTGCCTGACTGCTGAGAGCAAAAATTTTATGTAACCTATTCAAATAAAAACGTAAGGCAACCCCTAATAGCGATTTGTTTATTCTTTTTAACCGTTAAAAAACAAAAATGCTGTTAAGTGTTCAGGACAACTTTAAATTATTCATGTAAACGACCGCATTTTATAAAAATAGGGTTTATAGACAAGACGAACGGATTTAGAGCCGCTTGCTTTATATGTAAAGAGTGTCCGGTGGCAGAGTTAGGATTTTAATTTCAACTTGTGCTTATACCATAGAGCGGAGGGGCGAGCGGCGGGCCGCGTTTTATTTGTCATTCGTGCGGGTTATTTAATCACAATGTCGCAGTGGACTGGTGAACCACGTGCGTTCGCAATCGAAGCGTTTTCAAGACAAATGATTCTTGTGTTGCTGCTCGTCGTAGATTTTGTTCGCGGTAGAATATTAGTCGGTTATGTGATGCGTCCACTGAAGGTTTGATTCAGTTGCGGGTACGAAGGTTCCAAGCAACAGTTCAGCAAAAAAATCCGCAGCCAGGGCCCAGCCGAACGTCAAAAAGCGATGACAACATTGAACTCGTCGCGAACAGTTTGTGCGATAAATCCGCGCCAATCGGTGCGCGGAAAGAGGGCGGAATTTTTTATCAGCGCATGATCAATGGTTATTTTCTTCCAATACTGAGAGAACATCCTTCCTTCACTTCACACACATGGTTTCAGCAAGATGGCGCCATGCCACATACTGCTAGAGACGCCATGGTTTTGTTGCGAGATTTATTGCCAAACAAACGGCTTTTTTTTTTTTTTTTTTTTACGGATGGTAAATCATCAAATGACTTCTCCCGCTCTGGGTGGAGTGGGAGGGAGTGTCAGACTCTTACTGACTAAAACCCATCCATGTTCCTTCATTGCCCTTTGTGTTCCAGGGCCACGGTATCTCTTTCGAACAGTCCCGCAGCCCCGGCAGGCATCGGCCCTTGCGGGCCCCTTCCTGGTTGCTGACATCTCTTTGAGGCGCGCGTGGAACACGAACGCGCCGTCGACAATGCCTGTCGTCATAAGACGGACGGACGGTGAGCTAACCCATTACTCACCGTCCACAGGCCCGCGCCTACGGTGGCCGGGAGCCACCACGTGGCCCCCGACGAAACAAACGGCTTCTTAGCCGTTTCGGAGACATCATCGGCCACCAGATCGCCAGATCTCACCCCTGTGTGTTTTTCTCAATGGGGATACCTACCTCAAGAGTAAATTTTATTCAACAAATCAAGCAAACATTTCTGAACTGAAAGAAAATATCGTTCGGGAAATAAACAACATTCCGCGATCACTTCTCCAGCGCGTAGCGCGGAATACGGTCGACAAATTCCAAGAGTGTGTACGATGCGACGAGGCACATATAGACGGATTTTTTTTTCAAACTAAAATCCCCATTCATGATCTATATAGAACAGGTTCAATTAACTTAATATATATGTAGTTTTTTTTTTAAATTTAATTTTAAAATCCTGATTCGGCTACCGGACACCTTGTATAAACTTTTATTATATTTTACCTCCCTCGTTAGTTAGATAGTTAGTATGAATTGTTGTATAAATTGGCCAATTCTAGCAATAGAATTTCAAACCAGTTGCCCCCAACCAATTGAGCTGAAATTATGAACACACTTTTGGTTCTGGTGACAATACATTTGTTATAACAGGCATATATACCCTGCAGCCAGTATTGCCTCCTCCAGCACGGACACGAAAGTTTGTAAACACGTTCAATTTTGACAAATAAACCTAATTTTCTTTTTTCCTTTTGTTAAAGGACATTGTCTGAATTTTTATAGAGCTGTGCCCTGGATATAAAGGCCGATTCTTCACTAGCCGATACGACATTTCAAATCCATATCAGTGAATCTGTGAATATCTAATTCTATGAAAATGTATGGAACACCTGAAAGTCGGTGTAAACAAACAAACAAGTCCAATATGCACCCAGATCCAGAATATTAACATTAGAAGAGTACCTAAACGAAAGTCCGACAAAAGATAGCGCGGGGTAAAGTTAAAATATCCAATACAGTAACGAAAAGACTACACAGTATTTAGTGATAAGATCAACGCAAAATTGCACAGCAAGGAACTTATATACTAACTTACTGGAATGATTACAAACAAAATCTTGATATCAAAATACCATTTAAAAATGAACTTTATCTGAAACTTATAGAGTTCGTATTACTTTAATTAATTCAAAGGGGGAAAGAAACTTCAGAGCGAGAAAGCGAATAGAGTGGAGTGTGTCCTTGTCTCTTCCTTTAATGAACAGTATGTGAAGGTTTCACTTCGTCAAGTCCCCGTAATTTTGAATAAACTGCTACAAAGTGGGGGGGGGGGGTGGCGGGTTGCCAGGAAGTAATAACACAATAATAGAGGTGGCATCCACTCTGGAAGTTCTCTCGCTCGGAACGGATTAAATTGCACGTCATCATTCACACCCTTGAATATATTGTCGATTCATATTTTCGTAATGTGTAACGTGAGTGGCAACAAGTCGCGCGGCAGCTCGAAAAGTGTGTCTGCGATAATCGTGAAACCGTTTACTTTTTTAAGGTACCTTAGCAATACAATTCTGCAGTCACGGGTGTTTTATATTTTAGTCTGACCTTCAGGCGTACACAGATAGGTACAGTGTTTGCCTTAAATATGCGTATCCAAGATGCAATTTGTATTGCATTCAATGAAACAAACCTTACCTTTTTTGGCAAATAGTTTACGTATATTATAAATAGGGACACTTCCTTGGGGTATAGAATTATTAATGGTGCCATGTCTGATCGTATGCTATGCATCTCCTGGTTAGTGCTATCGAAGTTTTTTTTTTTTACGAATTGTTCTCTGTTCTGTAAATATGATTTAAACCAATTAAATGCTTGCCCCTAATACCTTCTCCCTCACCTTCTTCTTCCTTGAAGTTTTTGTAATAAAATTTGGACCTGCGACATTTGCGCGAAATACATTTGCGCCTGGGTCACTTGCGCGAACCCATTTGCGCGAAAAGACATATGCGCGTATGGACACTTGCGCGAATGGTCTTTTGCGCGATTGGAATTTTGTGCGAACGGACTTTTGCGCTCATGGACACTTGCGCGAATGGCCACTGAGGTTTGCTCTGTAGAGTAAACATAACATCACGCATGCTATTACTTGAAGGCGGACTGAGTTGAAAGAAATAGTTAGGATCACTGTTTTTTTTATTCTTAATTTGAATGGGTGTTTTTTCAGTGTTTATCAAAATGAAAATCCAAGATGGCGCCAAGGAAAATTTTTGGTTTTTGCGTCATGGGTCTCGTTTTCGTGGTAATTTTTTCAAAATAACCCGCCCAACTTTTCTGTGACTGGCGCAACTTTCAAACTTCCTCTAATATACACATTCCTTATTTTATCCATTGTTGTCACACATCTACTTCAACATTTTCAACTCCACTACATGCAATCTTTTTCATCCATCTTCGTCACAGCCCAGCATTATGATCCATACGACCATACGACAGGTCTAATCGCTGACTTATTTATTTTCCCATTTAACTCGAGGGCATCCGTGGGTTGCAAGTTGTTCCAGTGACCTGTCGCCATTTCATCCATCCTGAGTTGATCCGATGCGTTACGTCCCGGTCTACTTCGCTATCCTCTTGGACAAGCGTCCCAAGTTTAATGCTTGTAATTGTTTGGGTGTTTATTGAAACGATTCCAACCGTCTATTTTTGGTTTCATACTGACTATAGCAATACAAAATTACTTTTTACCGAATTTTATGAGGAAAGAAAATTTTCCTAACAAGAAATACAATCACAGGTGGAAATACATTGATTTGTACCTATTTGTACAGATAAAAATGCTCCAGAGAATTTTACCTTCGGAGTCGGTTCACTATACGCAGAACATCTGGTATAATATTTCACGCATTTAATTCTAGCAGTGTTTATTACAAGTGCTAACGTAAATAAAGATGGCTCACGCTGCAAACTAGTATATTGTGTACCTATTGGAAATCGACGGTAACTTCAAACATCCGAATTCGAACCAAAATTTTCTTCTCATCGTTACTTCTGCTCTCGCCAAGGAGTTTGTAAGGGGCATTGCAACTGCGGTTTTTCAAGGACTCTAGATCTTCAGTTCATTCCAAAATTAACAGTCCCATAAATTCTGCGATATGTCTACACCGTCAAAATGAGTGTATAGAAAAGAAAACCTGTTGTTTTTGTTTATATCAGCCTACTCTGTCCCACTGCTGGGCAAAGGTCACCTATGGCTTTCTAATTTTGTTTACAATTGGCCTTCTTCGACCAATCTGTTAAGAATGAGTTCAGATAGACACGCCAGTTTTCTTGGGCTTAGCTCGGGTACGACGGCCGTCTTCAGGCACCCACAGTTTGACTATCTTCGCAAATCCGAAAGAAAAAGAGTTTGCGACCTGGATGTTGGAGTAAGATAAAATGCAGAAGTTTAAAATTTTGGATCTATTCGATCATTAAAATCGGTTTAGTAGATATAGGACCTATTCGTAAAATGGCTTACGGTGAAAAAAAGGACATGTTCTCGGAATGGCCTATTCTTCAAATGACTTGTTCTCATAATACCTCATTCTGCAAAAGACTCATTCGTATAATACCTTATTCGTGTAATGACCTATTCTTGGAAGGACTATTTTTTTAAATAACTGTCTTGTTTATCGTTAACACCAAACAACTGGTAATATCAACACGCGGTTATAACATAAACTATATTATTATGTACTTGCTCTTGCCTGCGACTTCGTTCGCGTGGTGGTACGTATGTGTGAGACTGCCTCGTTGGTCGAGTGGTCGCAACCGCGACTACTAAGAGTGAGGTCCTGGGATCGATTCCTTGGTCGGGCAAAGTGTTAATTTTTTTTTTAATTTCAATTACATAAAGTTATCACCGCTTATATCCCGCGGAAGTGCAGAGGTCGTGGCTTCTTAAATGCGAAACCGACGTGGGGATGCACCGAGATGTGGTATCAGTGGACCCGCTCTCCTTGGCTAACAAGAACTGGCGCAAACCTGTGGTATTGGATACTAATGATCGCAGGGAGGTATGGCAGAGCATGAGCTACACGGACGCTTTCCGGGCCCTACATGGGCCTGATGTAGACCTCTTGGCGTTCGTATCCTAGCTACGATTCGGTTACCTCTTTGTGGAAACCGAAGATTTTGTCTGTGCGTTTATAGATGGAATTATTATGATGAACTATTATAGGAAATACATTGTCAAGGACGGTACGGTTGACATCTCTCATCGTCCCGGTGAATCGATCCGACATATTGTTTCCGGGTTTTCTCGTCTTGCTAACGGTGAGTATTTGCACAGACACAATCTAGTAGCTAGGATTATCCACCAGCAACTTGCCTTGTAGTAAAAACCTTGTGGGTTCTGAAGTACCATACTACAAGTATGTGCCCGACCCGGTTCTCGAGAACAGTCATGCCACATTGTATTGGGATCAATCTATCATCACGGACGGAACTATTTTAGCAAATAAACCTGATATATATTAGAAAAGAGCCTCGACTAACACCTTAGGAGGCTCTCATTGCGCGACTGGGTCAAGGGCTTGATTCAGAAAGCAGTAGGTACTCCTGGACACGGCACGCATAGTGAGGCGGTTCCTCTCTCTGGAGCCCTAACCACCGGCAGCCTGGACCTTGTTCCTGATGCCGATAGGCCATCTATTTTTTATATTTTTAAATGTTTTGTTTACTTTTGTTTTAATTTTTTTTGAATGGAATAAATAAGAGAATTGATGAATAGAGGACTATCCGGAAAATATTTTTTTATTACGTAATCTTATGGTGGTTCTTGAAAAAGCCACGACCTCCGCACTTCCGCGGCAATATAAAAAAATATTTTATCTTTGCTTAAAATTTTGTTGATTTTTATTAAAAAGATAATAAGTAAATGAAGTTTTTTTTCTTATCTAAACTTATAGCATTTAAGTTGAATTATTTTACCTTTCTGAAATACTCTGAATTACTGTTTTAATGAACAAAGTACATTCATAGTTTCATGAACGAACACTTAGAAAAATATAGGCCATATCTAGAATAGGTATTTTTAAGAATAAGTCTTTCTGCGAATGAGTCCAAAGTAGAATAGGTTATTTCACGAATAGGGCATTTTTAGAATAAGGCGTATCGCGAATAAGTCCATAAACGACTACAGGTCATTTCGCGAATAAGTCCAATGTCTACTAAGCCCTATTTTTCATACCCCTAAGTGACGCAGACGAAGTTGCGCGGGTCAGCTAGTAATTATATATAAATATCGGATTTTCGAGCGGCCGAGACTCCACGTGTCGCTGTTTATAAGTTATTTGTTGTTGGTCCTCCATCATGGGCGTGTACGTGCAGGTGGTTGAAAAATATTACGTGCAGAATAATTCACTTGATATTATTACAAAGATTTCAACGGAATATTATCAAAATAATAAGAGATTACAATGATAGTTACTGATTGAATCCAAATGACCGCCAATGGATTTGTGCGTGACCACCGGGTGAGAGTCACATTAAAAGCGCTGTCACCGCCGCCGCCATGACATTCACAACCCCATTCGGTGTTAACCACTCTAAAATAAATTTAAAAACAACCGATACAAATAACCACAATAAAAATAACCGATTACAACTTATAGAAAGTGTTGCAATAAATCAACCAAATCATCGGCCGCCGTTACGGCCGTCCTGCATCTTCACACGTCCTCGTGTATGTTTTCTTCAATATCTGAAGACCAATTATCAACCGGTGGGTCACTCAGTTCAAAACTCGGTCCTTCTAACCACACCCAATGAACATAAATGAGGAGCAAAATTATCAAAACTTGACTGTCACTAAGACCGAACACATGGCCGAAAGCTGAAATTGTACTCAAACAGTGGTACACAACGTAACGTACATACATATGCAACGTATGCACCACGCATGCAACGTATGCACCACGCATGCAACGTATGCACTTCGCATGCAACGTATGAACTACGTATGCACTACTAATGCACTACTTATGCACTATGTATGCACTACGTATGAACTACGTATGCACATCATAAAAGACTCTGCACAGGCTTACAGGTGCCACAAAGGCTTACAGGTACCACACAGGCTGCCAGAGAGGCCCAGGTTGCCACACAGGCTCAGAGTGCCACAAAGGCTACGAAAACTCAAATAAACAACTCACTATCGACTGTGCCGTTATCAGAACATTCTCACTCTATACTGTTAGTTGGTGTTTCTAACTCAGCATTCAACTCCACATCTGTCACCATGTAGCAGCTCAGCCACTTGATAAGGCCCTTTATATATTGGCTCTAACTTTGTTTTATTGCGTTCATGAATTTCTAGCAACGCATGATCACCTATTTTGAATTTATTTACGTTGGATTTTTTTTTTGCCCAAGCTGCTTGCACATTGATCTCGTCTAATTCAACGTCTGTGTGTGTGGGTGTGTCTCGTCTGTATCAAGGGTTATTAACTGAAGAGGTCTAGCAACCTTTCCTATTAAAAGTTCAACGGGGCTTGCCTATGTTGTACGATTGATGGTGCAATTGATAGCAAGTTGGACTTCAGGCAACACTACCTGCCATGACTGAAGGTTCCTTGTTTCAACTGCGGTTAATATATTCTCTAAAGTCGATATAATTCGCTCTACTTGCCCGTGGCTTTCAGATGAATACAAATGTTGTGTGTTGAAACAAAAGTCCCTAAACTCTTTCGTGGCAAAAAACCTACCCTGGTCCGCTATTACACGCGTAGGTGCACCAAAGAGAGGCACTCTCGATTGCATAGCTTTTATAGCACTTTCAGTGTCAATGTTTATAGTGTGAAATAACAGTACTAATTTTGGAAAAGTATCGCTAGAAACAAACACATACATACAGTCGTTCTGTTGTTTGTTTTCTTTTGAGTTAAAATTGATATTAGTTATAGATATATTTAACAACAATATTTTAATAAAAATAAAATTAAAAAATACTTAAAGTAAACTTCTTTTTCTATAAAAAATACTAACCATTCATCTCGTAGCAGTACATCCCATCACTAAACATGTCTATGGCGTCATGTTAGTACACGCGGTCATTCAATTTGTAGACAATAACATTTTGGCAGGGTAAATTTATTACAGTTATTACTGATTCCGTATTTTACGACTATGGTATTTAGAGTGCAGCTATATATATATTCTGTCATGATTTTAAATCATGTTAACGTTCAAGATTGAAAATGAACGGTTAATCGAATGTCACCTGCACCTTCCTGCAGCGAAAGGACTATAATTATGTCAACGAAATAAAGAGTCTAGCAGTGTACAGAGCGGCCATGACAGTGGTTCAAACCTGATTTTTTTTTTCTCGTTTTGTGATTTGTTTTAATATTTTGTTGATGCTGTGGGATTCCATTTTTTTTTGTATTGACATTGTTTTCTTTCTTATTTTTCTCATTTAAATTAACTCAAAAGTAATAGAGTAGTAAGGAAGAAAAAGACATGGTGCGCCGACCACAAATAAATTGGGAGGGAAGGAGAATGATGATGATTTCTCCAAAAAGTAGTATGGCGAACGGAAGTCTTATCAGACTTCCGTATAATTATTTAATTTAGAAAATCATAATTTGCAAAGCAAGCGACATCTAGCACTTTATCAATAATTCTTTTACGCAGTTCGGATTTAAATATTTCAGGAGAGTTCCTTAACTTATTTTGGAATAGAAATCGTTTATTATAAAAAAAATACTTCTGTTTTTTTTTTGTTTATAAAACAAAAAAAAAACAGAAGTATTTTTTTAAATAAACATTCCTCTGAAAACCTGCATTATTAGAGGATCTGATCCTATATTTAAAATAATTAAATTATCTACATTAAGAATTTTTTTTTTTTTAAATATAGGTCAGCGAGGATTGTATTGCAAATTGCTATTTATAGTTGTTGGTATAGTGGTTGGAAGCGCGACTACTGAGTAAGGTCCTGGGTTCTATATCAGGGTGGGGCAAAGTGTTTTTGGGTTTTTCCACCAGAACATTCTTAGCACTTTGTAAGTTTGTTTGTTTGTTACCTTTTCACGCCTAAACCACTGAACCGATCATCCTGAAATTTTGCATATACGTTTTCAGCTGTACAGAAACGGGCATAGGGTACCTCGCATCACAAAAAAAGTACTGTTCCCGAGGAAAACAACAATAACGTTCTGATGATAATTTATAGATGGCGCCACATGTCTTTCGAATCATGATTGAATTATTGTATTATAAAAACTTTAGTAGTGTGTTAAGAGTTTTTTTTAACTCGAAACCTAGAATCCCAACAAATATAATTATGCTAAGTTTGCATTTATTTTACATTGTTAACAATACATTTCATGGTAATAGGTTTATACAATAAAATGGAACTTAACATACGTAACTGTCGAAATCTGGGTGTACTGTACACATCTGCGTACACCCTCAGAGCATACAGGCGCTATGTTATGTTATGATATTGTGTAAACAATAAACATCCAAGCGGTTGCAGCAATCACGACAGATTGCCGACTATTATTGAAGAGTTCCATTGTACATTCAGTCAAAAAAGTATCGGGAATGGACGATTTGTTTATGGTTCCAAATTATTACTTTTTTCTTTTTGTTGTTGTTAGATTGGCACAACTGTTTTCCGTTTTGGCGCGGAGTTTGAGTTGCATCCGTTATTTAGATTAAATACTGTGTTGTTTTTAATTAGATCATATCTAGTGTGTACCGCGAATTTCATAATGGACAAAAACATCGAACAGAGTTTGTCTTTAATTTTGCATCGCCAATGGAATTTCGTGTTCAGAGTCCCTGAAAATATTACAGAAGGCTTACGGTGAATCGACTTTTTCAAAAACACGTGCTTATGAATGGTACAAAGCTTTCAAAAGCGGTCGAGATGTGATGGAAGATTTGCCTCGCCCTGGTAGGTCATCAACCTCTTCAACTGAAATTAACATCGCAAAAGTGAAGGAAATAGTGATTGAAAATCCTCATTCAAGTTTGAGAGAGATAGCCGCTGAACTTTCTGTGCCTCACGAGTCGATCCGTACCATTTTTAATAGCAGCGAGAACTGAACTCAATTCCGGAAAAAGCGTTTAAAAATGTTTTGAATAATATTCTTCCCAACAAAAAAACAATCATCAAAGTCGGTTCAAAATAATTGGCGAAGATACGTACACGTAATTGCGGTATTATTGACCCTATAGTTTGATGCCATAAAAGTACAGGGTGTTATTTTTTCAGATTTTAGCCGGTTCGATTCCCGAGTATATCAAGCGAATTTTTAAAAAATCTTTTAATGCAGATTTGTATCTTTTTGTAAATAAAGGAACATTTCCTTTGAGTAAAGTTTGCAATCTCCAGCATTTAGATTACTTTCCCTCCCGGTGCTGTTGAAAAATTCCTAACTGTATATAATTGTATAGTACTTACTGGGTCCAATTCGTTGACTCGTTCTATTGGTCCAGTCGTCAAAAGTGTCGTTGAGTTTGTAATCGGCGTTAAACCGCCGACAAAACTGTTTCTCATAGGAGGCGGCGTACTCCGACCCGGCACTGTTACAGCTGATTGGAAGCAATCCCAAAAAACCGCCATCATCTGCAAAAGAAGTCGGTATTGTAACATCACGTCTGTTGGATAACAAGGGTTAGGCAGTGGTGTTCCTAATCGTACGTCACGGGCACCAAGCCTAACTCCGTGACTGATACTGGGAAATTCCTAATGGACAAACCCAATAACACTTTGCCCGCTCTGATGATCAAACCCAGCACCACAAGAGCTGTAGTAGTGCTGGCAACCACTTGACCAACAAGGCAGTAAGAAAGAAAGAGTAGGAAAACCATAACGCTGTACGCTAAAACTCGCGCGAGCGCACAGTGCGGGTGCCCGCTGTCAAATTTTCCTTAGAAAACCATTCATATGCGTCCTCGCGCGCCACCTTATTGCGCCGCTTATTTTTGAATTCAGACACGCGAGCTTATACCGGCAAGTGTTTTAATTAGATTCATAGATTTGAGGGCAAAAAAGTAAAAAAAATAAACTGAATTGACATGAGCTTTCGAAAAGCGTGTGTCAATCGTGCTGAAAGTCTTTGTAGAACATGTAAAGCTTCACTTTATGTTACCATAACTTCATTATAATAAAATGATTCGAGTGCCACCATCACGCGTAGAAACGGGTTTCTTTGACGGAAGAATCGACAAAATGACAGATTTCTTTGGTCATGCTACGCGTGCTGAACTAAAACCACCGGTTATTTAAAAGAAAAATAACATGTTCCATACTTTGTGCCGTGAAAGTTTTTGGTCAAAGTAGAATGGTATGTAGTAACCTGATTGTGCAAGTCTACCATGGCCGATGAAACTTACAACCTCACAAACATGCCATTGGCTGAATTTTATAATATGCAAAAGCACAGATAGTTTGAACTATGGAAACGTAAAACCTTGTAAAACTTGTAAAACCTCTTAAAGCTTTTACACTGTTTTACACAAAAAAAAAGTTTTAAGTTTGTATTTGTTTAACAATGTACACAAACCAGAAACCCTGGTTTGTTTTTCTGTAACAATGAAAGGGATTATAAATGAAACTCGTCACATCGACATCGTTGTTTGAATTCAATCATGTTCGAAAATTCACAGGCTCAATAACGTAAATAACACCAAGAGTTTCGTTGAATTTTCGAAATGAAAATCATTTGGACAGCGAGTGTGTTGCACGAAAACATTTATATTTTAAAAATAATTGTCGTACAAATGCATATAGTTCTGTCGACATGTCGAAAAAAGTGAGGGTAGCTGGGAAGAATGTCGAAGTTAATAGTACTTCAATAAAATAATGAATATTAGTGCTCTTCAACTTTGTCATGCAATGTGGTACACAAGGATAAGGGTCTTGTTACCCTTTATTTTATTAGAAGAGTGTTACATAGGCAAACTTCATACCACAAGGCATTCTCTACCAGTAAACAAAACAGATTGAGATTGGAATTTTGATTTTGATTGATTGGATTTTCATTTGAGATTGAAATTATCTAGCCCCCTGGGCAGTCTCGACATTCGTAACGACGCTGTCGCAAACTTGCGATCGCTAAATAATAACGAAAAAATTCGGTTGTCATTTATTTTTTTTAACGATACTTGTCTCTACATCCAAGATAGCGAGCAAAGTTTTACATTTTCTTGACATAACAATGTCGGTAGGCTAGCGAAAAACGTATTCATAGTTCAGCTTTTTCAAAGACAATTTTTAGCCTTTACAAAGTAAAGACTACAGTGAATTCGGTTGTTTTGCGATCGCAATCTATCCCTGGTGCGGATTACTATCGACGCACTACGTTCCATTGCAACTATTGATCAAATTAATAGGCCTGCTTCGGTAACTGGTCGGCCGACGGGTTCAAATTGGATTAATCCATACATCACATGTCATGTCGCCGGTTTCCGTTATCTAGCTTTGGGTGAGCGATCCATCTAATTCAATGTAACGTCAAAGCTTGTGCATATTATGATAGGTGTCATCGCGTATGCATGGACGTTATCTATATGGACACACACAAGTAATACACGTATGTGTTTAGGTTATCTAATAAATCAGACTCTAAATGGAATGAACTTATGTAAAGTAAGTATACATGTAGTTTAAATCAACATTGCTCTCAGATTTAATATATTTATCGAGTAAAAGTAGATCAAAATTGCTTTTTAGTCCTACGGGGAAGCTTTTGCAAATGATAAGTATACCATAAAATAGTTACAATGATTTATAAAAGCCACCATAAAAAGTTAAAAAAAAACTATTTTTGTATTTCGATTTCTATGAGTTTCATTAAAACCCATCATTGTGGCAAAATTCCTACATTATTTAAAACTACGGTGACTAACGAGGAAAAGAAATTGATTTTGTACTAGTTTTGATATTACCGCTTAAAGTCACCCTGAACATAAATCTATCTTTATTGGTAAAAGCGCAATAAGTTATAACAAGATCTGATACTAGTCTTAGAAAACTATCTTTCAAACTACCCTGAACGTTCTGATGCAATATAATGAATCACTCATAGGTAAGACTTCAAGAATAACTTCCATATCAAGAATTACATCTATAAGTTATTTCCTTATTTGGAGTGTCATACTGAAATTCGACAGTTAATTATTTCGACACGGTTCCAATTTCGAAACACAATAGTTCGACTACTCGTCACACACCTTCGAAAAAAACTACTTCGACAGAACCCTTCATCGATATGCACTTGTTCGACGGATCACTATTTCGACGGAACATACCTTCGACATAATACTTCTCTGAAATGAGACAACCATAATGAAATTTCGCTTTATGGTTTTAGGTACAGAAAAAACATAAATAATTATCAATAATGTTTTAATTATAACCAGCTCTTTGTACAGTTTAATCATTTCTTCAAATAATTTAAATCGTAACATAATATTGTAAGACTTCTTGATTATTTATTAGACAATAATATGTGAGTAACGTATGCCAATCTACATTAGGAACGAAATTGTATCCAAGTCATTTTTTAGTAGGTACCTAGCTAATGTTTTTGCAGCCTTTCGTTCTGCTGTAATTGTTTTTTTCTTTTTTGGTTGCTGAATTTGAGCCAAAATTCGCTGTATTTCGTACTGTGTGCTTTTAAAAAAAAATCACTACGGCCAAAGCCGTGGCCAAACTTTTAAAAATGTTTTTTTTTTGTTTTTCTATGTAGTAGGTATGTTCCGTCGAAATAGAGATCCGCCGTACAAGTGCTTATCGAAGGAGGGTTCTGTCGAAGTAGTGTTGTTCGAAGGTGTGTGCTGTCGAAGTATGTCCTGTCGGACAGCGGACTAATGCTAATCGAATATATGTTCTGTCGAAGCAATGAGTAGTCGAACTATTGTTTTTCGAAATTAGGACCGTATCAAACTCAAACTCAACTCAAACTCAAAGCATTTATTTCAATTAGACCATTACAGGCACTTTTGAATGTCAGAAAAACAAAGAAGGCGAAGCTACAGTCCCAGACATAAGACATAATAACTTATGAAAGTACTGTAGTTGCCCATTCCAAGGCGTAGATCTCTATGGAGAAGAATGGGCAAGAAACTCCATGGACACTCTTTTCAATCAAACATTTTTACAATATCTTGACTGTTAATTATTTCAAAATAATTAACAGTCAAAATTCATTATGACACTTCCTTATTTTTTGAGTAAGCATCATTAGCAATGAAAAGGTTTTAAACTAAGCCTGCAATCTATAAACGTGACTTACTTTGACTTCGACTTTGACGTGATCCCGTCTCTGTCCCGCAATTGTAGTTTGACATTTGTGCGATAGTATAGGCAGGGAAAACGTGCTGAGTGTGCTCAGGTATATAACTGAGCCTTGCATATATTATTATGTTGCTCGCTATTTATCTGGTTTTATAAAATTACACAGTCACCAGTTCATTTGTTTACGAGAGTATATAACTATCTAAGTAATAAAGTCACACTAAGCTAGATTAGAGAATTCGCGCCTCTCGTCGCAAACAGTAATCCAGTTGCAAACTAGTAATCCAAAAGGCTATTCGGTCGAGTTTGTGTAACAAAATCGGATTGCAGAGGATGACAGATTTCCGGGAAAATGGAACTATCGGAGAGAAATTTTCCATTACATTACACACACGTTGGAAAACTACTTAACTAGGTTTCAGCACACGTTTGAGGAGTAAGAAATCTAGATAGTTAGTTAGTCTTCTACTCAGATAAGCAGGAATATTCAAGGACCTAATGAATTTAAACTTAATTTGCGATTGTTTTTGTAAACGTCCACTTGGTTATGATTACAGATTATACATTATACAACCCCGTGGCAGTGCCTAGACAAAAATGAAGGCATAATGTTTTGTTACATAACATCGCGCCAGAAAACCCGAAAGGGTGTAGGTATAGGTGTAGGTACCCAATAGTACGCACGACGGACGGCCAATCAAGCTTTACAAAACCAGTTTATGCGGATCTCTCATTGTAAAGGAAGTCTATACAAAGCGAGGCTAAGTTATTCTGGCAATGTACAGCTTCATGTGCCGCTGTGTGTACACCCACATTTTATTTGACCAGTTATGTTTAAGCACCATGTTATAGACGCGACTTTACTGCTATCAATCTGGCTCAAATCCAATTATAATAAATATGTTGCTTACCTACTAAACTGATTTCAAATCTTAAAAATGTTTCCAAAATATTCAAACACTCAGGTCAGGTGCGTAGTACCTACTCGCAAACGGCGTGCTTGTAGGACCCGATGTATGAACGTGGACGGGGCAAAAGGAGTGTGTAAGAATCGTAGCAGGTGGCATTCTGTGGTTTCTGCCTATCCCCACGGGAAAAAGGTGTGAGTTTATGTATGTATGTAATATTCAAACACTCTCACTAAGTTTACACAAGGTTTAAACTTAGATCCTTCGCGAAGCCATAAATCAAGCACTCTATGCATCAAACTTTTGCGTAGTGTTTCTTGCCCTATGCAAAAAATCTTGCTGGGAAAAGCCTTTTTTTTTGGGCGAAAAATCACTATTTACGGGAAAACTCAATTAACTCCCTCAAAACATTGCATTGAATAGTAAAGTTATGAGCTTAAAAACTAGTTTAAAAAAAAACTTGTGCAATAGTTGAACTTACCTCCAATATCTCCGTAACTAGAAGGTTCACAGGTTTAGTCCAGAACAAAAAAAAAACGCAATGATGGGTCGGGCTTTTCGGGTTCGTTAAGAGTCTATTAAACAGCCTTTATAAAATTTTCTTTTATGCCACTAGGATTGTATGTATCGAATGTTTTGTGTTTCGCGAGTGGGTCAGGATTCAAATCCGTGTGTACCTATTAATTCAGAAAAAAGCTCGTCAAATAAAATTACCATGCTACCTACCAAATTGAACTTCATTGATGTCTGAATAGCCTTCGGCTTCTGCATCTTTGAGGACTGCATCTTGATATTCCTCTCTTTTCTCTCTCCTTCTGCGTTTCTGAAACAAGAAGTCTTAAGTAAGTGCTTTGGGAAGTATAGATGATCTCAAAATTGCTTTCCAACGTTTGGTAACAATTCCGGATAGACAAAAGCGCGGTTACACTTTGGACCGGGTTGTGAAATACTCATCTAACAAAGTCCGTACCCAGTACGAATTTCATTAGATGAGTATTTCAGTAAGTACAATTATAAATTTGAATCAAAACTTTAGAACTTCTCTCTCAACTAATAGTAGCGGAGCGCGGAAGTTTTTTCATCAAACAAACTCTGAATAACTTGATAGTTGACTAGGTAGGGCGTGATGATAAAACGCAAAAACTATGTTTGTAAGTTTTCAGATAGTAGCCTCAAGGCAGGTTCCTTTTTAACCGACTTAAAAACGGAGGAGAGGATATCAATTTGTCGGAATATTTTTTTATGTATTTTCACTGATTACTCGAAGAAGGAAAAAAAAAAAACGGTCGTGATTGCTGCAATCACACAACATCATAACAAGCCTGTATGCTCGAGGGGGTACGCAAATGTGTACCCACAGTACACCTTTGTTTTGACAGTTAGGTATGTCACATTCGTTTTTATTGGGGTTAAGCCTATTACCATGACTTGTATTGTTAACGGTTCACTAGTGTTTCACCAAAAATCCTTTGACAATTTTAACTGATTACAAAAAAAAGATGGAGGCCATTGTCACCAAGTCAGAATCTGATGATGAGATTCCAGGGAAATCCATGATAACCCTCAATTTTTATAGGCACATAGGTACAATGTTTTTCTTATTATACTTTCTAACGCAATTCATATAATTAAAAGTTTTAGCGTTTCTTAATCACGTTGAATGAAGTTGAAACATTCACGTGTCACACGGTGGTGGTCTATTTTCGGACATCGATCGTTGAGCAGAGTCACGGATGTCTCAGCAAGTAATTAAAGTTTAATAAAACTTTGATTTGGAATTTGGAGATCGGACAGACTTCTGTACACTCTGGTCTAAGAAGCTTTGTTGATTCTAGTTTGCTCAAATCACTTGTTGTGTTTGATGCTCTTCAATTACCAAAGTTCATAGAAAACGCTTAAAAAAAAGCTTTTTGTAAAATCGAATTCTTCCTGTTATTTAAGAGGAATACAAGGTGGATTATACAAGTGATATTACCAATATGTATAGTTAGCCTTAATCACTACAACATTGATAAACATAAGCGTAAGCTTCACAACCAAAATCTAATCCACTTCTTCAAAGACCAATCTACGTTACGAAACTCTTTTAAAATGTTTTCAATACTATTATTTATTACTAGCTGTTCCCCGCGACCTTCGTCCGCGTAAAATCCCGTCCCGTTTTTGCAACATTTTTCATTGCTGCTCCGCTCCTTTTAGTCATAGCGTGATGTTGTATAGCCTATAACCTTCCTCGATAAATGGACTACCCAACACTGAAAGAATCATTCAAATCGGACCAGTAGTTCCAGAGATTAGCGCGTTCAAACAAACAAACAAACAAATAAACAAACACTGCAGCTTAATTATAGTTATATTGTTTGATTAAGTAATATTCAGTTTATGATGCAATGCCAACAATGCCAGAGGACACAATCTGCTTGAAGCTACAACCAACATTCAGCTTTAGTTGGAAACAGACATAAAGCACGTTCTGGACGATATTCGAGGCAATTTTACAGAACTATCTTTGTATGCTATCTTTGTGTTTATTTTATCTTCCAATCAAATCTTCAAACCACACGGTGCAACAGAAATGCAAAACTGTCGAGTTTCAAATGTTATTTGTGCCAGGAAATAAAACAATCGCGCAAATTTTTTGAAGAATACGGACATTATAAAATATACACACATAAATTACAGTTCTGACATACAGTTTTGACTGCGCTACGATTTTATTCATTTAAACTTCATGCACAACAGTGGAAAATACATTAATTTATTAGATAGGTACATTAACAAAATATTATACATAGTTTTTTTTCCCTTAGCCACTATTATCCCACTGCAGGGCAAAGGCCTCCCCCATAGCCTTCCATTCGTCTCTCCGTGTGGTTTTCTCTGGCCAATCTCTCATATACGCGTCTAGGTCGTCACGCCAGCGTTTTCTAGGCCTCCCTCGGCGAGGACGCCCGTCTTCTGGCACCCACTGCGTGACGACTCTGGCCCATCAGTCCTCATGCATTCTATAGACATGGCCCGCCCAATCCCACTTCAACACAGCAGCCTTGTTCCCCACATCAGCGATTCCAGTTTTGGAGCGTATTACGGTATTGCGAATTCTGTCGCTGAGCTTTATTCCCAATATGCTACGCTCCATCGCCCTTTGGTAAACCTTGAGTTTGGACTTTTGAGATTCGGTCAGAGACCAAGTTTGAGCTCCGTAGGTTAGGATGGGTAGAACGCACATGTCGATGAGTTTGCGCTTCAGGGATAAAGGTAAGTCACCCTTCATCAGCGACTTCATGGACCAGTAGCTCTTCCAGGCGTTCTCGACTCGGCGGCCGATTTCTCTTATACATAGTTAAAAAACTAAAAAATACTCTTTAGGGTGGCATCATTTTATTTCTCGTTTTCTTCTCAGCAAATCCAATTATATTTGGGAGTCCACCATATTGAATTTAGAATGACGTCACTTAGCCAACCATGCATTGACATCCAAAATAAACATGTACATGCAAAATTTCAGTTGTCCGGGAAGTGGGTCTTTTAATATACCTAGTTAGTTACAGGTGAAGCCAATAAAAGCGTATTAATAATATTAGAAGATGAGTTTAACTTATCTACAGTATTCTATATACAGAATTAATTTCCAAGTGGGCGTGGATGGCCAAATCCGAAATTATGAGGAATAGCGAAATGAAAACTAAAACTGCATCATTGGATATTTGGAAAATCAATATCCCTAGCCTGGAATCGAACCCGTTGATTTTGGAAAAAAATACACACACTGTATTATTAAACCTTAAGATAGTTTCGCTGTTAAGTATCAAATTATGGGAAGTAATGACATACGGCAAACTAAAGGAAACAGTTCATTTTTGATAAAATTCGTAACAGCATGGAAATAGTTATTAGTAATAAACGAAACATCGAACTAAATCACTATTGGCGCTCTTAAATTCATCGTGTACATCTGTTTCTACGAGTGGGATGAGTTGGGCGCTTCCTTAAGTTCGAGGTCAATGTCTGAGGGTTAGAAACGTGGGGTGGAAATGAGGTCACGGGAAAAGATGTTTGGAATTTTGCGAAATTGTTGCGGATATGACAAATCCTTAACACACCGAGTAACACTGCTTTTTGGCAAGCATTGTGAAAGAAAGAATGTGATTCTTGGTAGTTAGTATAATACCCATCAATCAGATCAATTTTGTGTATCTTAATGACTGTAGCTTTATCCTGTTTTACAGTCTAATTGAAATAAATACTTTGACTCAAACTCAAAGCATTTATTTCAATTAGTCCATTACAGCACTTTTGAAAGCCAAAAACAAAAGGATGAAGCATTTTGGGAATGTGTGTTAGTGATCTACGATCCGATCCTACACTTTACAGTATACATACTAACGAATACGATGCAATGCTTGGATGGATACAAAACCGATCATCATCATCATCACTCTCTTGCCCTTATCCCAATTTATTTGAGTTCGGCGAACCATACCTTCTTCCATACTTCTCTATTACTCGTCATCTCAGCAGTCACCTCCTTTCTAGCCATATCATTCTTCACACAGTCCATCCATAAACGATGGATGGACAACATGAAATGGAAACTACAAAAGTACCGGTAATGGAATAAAAAGATCTATGGTATACATGGTCACAAATTGCAGGCATCGTCAATTTACGAGAAGGAGAGAATGAAAAAAAATCCTTGAATTTTGCCTTATGTATAATTTCTCATGGCCAGTTTGTAAGAGACAGACTGGCCATGAGAAATTTGCGGGAGTCCCGCCATTCGCCGCAAAGCGTGGCATGATAAGTACTTATCATGTCACGCGTTTATATACATTTTTTTCAGTCGCTAGAAGCTTTACACGTTCGCACCGCATTTTCGCTACAGCAAATTTCCCGTGGCCAGGCACACAGTATACAGTAAAGCATAATACTAAACTTGTATTTGTATCGAATCGGACCGAAATCATTCGATACAACCCTGGAATCGTATAGTATAGTTGTAATACGAATCGATTCAAAGTATCGATACATGCATCAGAAATGGAACGTCCAACCTAGGTTTGGAAATTTAAAAAAAATATTTAAAAGAATCTGAAAGGAAAAAAAATACATAAAGATTTTCGCTCTTAATGGACGTAGAAGCAGTATAAAATAAAAGTTAAAAAATGAGAGCTTCTTTGTAACAAGCAAGAATACGCTAATGGAGACAAAGCAAATGGAAAAACGAGTAATTAAAGTAAAATGACAAAGGACAAACATGGACATTATGAAACGGACAAGTGCGAGTCGGACTCGCACACAAAGGGTTTTCCATAAAACCGTTCAATAATTCAGCACTACATATTTTTTATAATAGTTTAGTTAAAAAGAGAGGTGCTATAGCAATGTGTTATTATTCGCAAAGGCACGTTTCTTATACATACAAGTTGACGCCGACAATAATACTAGAAACAGCATTATGAATACTCTTAACCAGTGCTTCCCAAACTGTGCGTCGACGCGCCCTGGTGCGCCGTAGAGAGTAAAGAGGGGCCTCGCCGAGAGGCGCTTCTGTTTACGAATAGTAATCTTAAGTATTCGAATTCACTTCGTTAGAAGAAGAAAGTCTCATTGAATTCTTGCGACAGCAGCCTTAAAACAAGGTGTACGTGTTCCGATTTGGTGGAGTTTTCAAATGCATTCTTGTGGGTCAACACTTTTATAAAAACTCTCGTTTTTTCGACTAGCTAGGACGCCGAGGCAAAATATTAAACCTGTAAGTGAGTCGCGAACTAAAAAAGTTTGGGAACCCCTGCTCTAAACAAAGATCGTGACATCGTTTAAAAAAACTAGTAAGTAATTCATTTCAGGCCAAAATAAACGTTTCTACAACCAACCTCCAAACCATGTTAAAGAACTAAGCTTAAAAAAAAAAACAGATTTTATTAAACAACTTTCTCAAAACGTGCACTTTCGAATTACAAAATCCAATTCCGCGTCGCCACTTTGTCATCGGACGAGCAGAGATACGCTGAAGCGTCACCGTTATTATGTTAGAAGTTCCACGAACCCGAACAAAGCGCTATGTTTCCAATTTACTGATGGACCGAATTCGTGGTAACCGTTTGCGCATCGGTGGGGACTCTATCCTGTATAGAAACTGGGTGACCAAGCTCTGCTCGGGTGAAAATTGAATTCCCAATTGAGACCTGGCTAGAATGATTTTAAGTCACCGTAAATCCCTATTGCAACTTTCATCAAAATTAGTTCCCCGTTCTCGAGAACGGGCTGCTCATTCAGTAGTGTAGGATATGTAGGTATACATAATTTAAGTTCAATTTCGTGATTGTCTGCCTGATTAAAACACCAACCAAAATAATGTCTATTTCTTCTCTGAGTAGTCAGGACGGAAGCACCGACCTTATAAAGGGTGTAAAAAGACCCTTAACCAAGCCGAAAGGCACTTGTTCTCCCCGTCATTGCGATATTTTTTTTGTTCTGGACTATACCTGGGAACCTTTTAGAACCTTCGGAGATATTGGAGGTCAAAGTTCTAATTTTTTCAGAAGTTTTTTTTTTAATATTACTTTTTAAGGTATTAACTTTACTTAAATTACCTCCATGACCCGTTTACTATCCAAAGCATCCGTCAGCACCAAGTTTTGAGTGCGTTACATTGAGTTTTACCGTAAAACGTGATTTTTCACCCCAAAAAAAAGTCGTTTCCCAGCAATAATTTTTATGGTGACTTAGTTTCTTGTACGTAATGCTTGGTTGACGGTTTCGTGAAGGGTCCGTTTACACCCAGTATAGTTTATAAAAAAATGGCATGTAAAAGTGTTTTTAATAACCTCCTTACAAAAATAAATTTCTTTTCATAATTTCATTTCATTGCTACAACGAGTTTCGAATGAGCAGCGCTCAACGCTTTAATAATCCGAGCTAATGAGCACGTCCCTCTCAACCTCTTGAGTAACAAACATCCACGTACTGAATGCTCGTTGAAGTAGGGAGTCTGGGAGTCAAGGACATGCTAACATGGTGCGCGAGTGGAAATGTTGCTGTTGATCCCGGTAAAGTGCTGGAGGACATTGTGTGTAGGTATGCTGCACGGTTCGCTATTAAGTAATGCTGCTACAAGCTATTCTTCTGGGGCTGGGGACTGACAAAATAAGTGTTATTCAACCAGGTTGTTTTTTGTAGGATTAAACGGTTTAAAGCATCGAAGCAGTTTTTGTTATGAGAACGTTTTAGTGATTGTAATACAGTTTTTAATACAATATTGACTACTTATTACTCGCAATAACCTTTTAGGGGGGTTATTTAAGTACCTTCATTTATATTGATTTATTACTACAGTTTTTTTTTTCTTAACCTGTTCCGTCCCACTCCTGGGCGAAGGCCTCCTCCAGTTACCTATCAATTTGTATTGTCAGAATAATCATAGGGTAGGAACATTACATAATGCATGTAAAATCCTCTTCCTGATGGCGGACGATTACGTCAAAGAGGCCTACAAATATGACATCATTATTACGGCTTTACGAGCCGCTGAACACAAGCGGATGTTTCGATCGCTGGAAATTGCAGGATGAACGTGAGGCGAACTAACTGAGTGTTGTTAGGTACTGACATGAAATATTCTGGTCAGGGCTGAAAGGTATGAACAAAAACTGTGGGGAAAAGACTGACAATTTTAAAGGAAGGAAGAATTCAGAGCAACAGGCGATTTTAATAAACAGCCAAAAAAATGCAAAAGTATTAAAGTGATTGGATCAGTTCACTTTTCGAAAACCCAACGATGAAATAATCGGCTGACTGCGAGATAACTAGGCACAGAATAGTTCCGTAGACGGGCTTTCACGGTTTACAACTAAACTTATAATGTCACTTACGGGACTTGTAATATCGGAAGCTTAAAATAATGAATAATCATGGAAGATATCCCGTAAGTGACAGTATAAGTTTAGTTTCTTAAGTTACATTAAATTAAGCATTAATTAGGGGTACCCCGCTGATAATTTTTTTTTCGTACACTCTCACACTATACGTATATATTTAATCGATAAATAAAATAGCATTAAAGGGTCGCCGTTACCGAAATCCAAGCATTCTGTACATCAAACTAAGTAACTCTATGCAAAAATGTTTGCTGGGAAACGACTTTTTTTTTGGGGTGAAAAATTACGTTTTACGGTAAAACCCAATGTAACGCACTCATAACATTGTGCTGATGGATGTATAGAATAGTACAGGGGTCGTGAAGGTGTTTAAAGTAAAAGTCTTACATTAAAACAGATTTAAAAAAAAAACTTGTGAAAAAGTTGGAACTTTGACCCCCAATATCTCCGTAACTAGAAGGTTCCCAGGTATGGTCTAGAACAAAAAAAATATCGCAATGACGGGGAGAACAAATGCCTTTTCGTTAAGGGTCTTTTACACCCTTTATATATTTAATCGTTATGGTGTCTATAGTCTCCAAATAGCTGTGTCCTAACTGAGAGATATTAGAGTTCCGGGTAGCTTGGAAGCCTAAAAAGAAACATCGTAAGTATTACTTTTGTTTTTCCGCTCTTACTGTTGTAGGCACTTTAATTACAAGTGATTTTCTTTTCAAAAGAAGGTAAGAATTGTCAATTTACATGTATTTCCTGTCGCATAACTTGTTAACTGACAGCAAATAGCGTAAAAAGGTTTTGTTTTAAAATCAAAACTGTATCTATTCACAACTGTGTTCGTCAAGTATGGATCGTTTCCCGAACCGTGCGGCAAGGCAAAGGCTGTGTTAATTGCATACGTCTGACATCGGCATGTTCGCTGCATATGAATCAATATTGAACTCAAGCGATGCAAGCGTCTATATGATACTATATTGCACAAAGTTGTGAGTGACTGAATCTCAGAGTCAAATCTCATGAACTTTACTGTTCGTTCGTGTGGAAAGACTGAGATTGCGTAAGAATTTTCCATTGAACGAAGTTTTCTCGACGAAAGCTGCTTTTCTCGATACAGTCTTAACGATTTCTCGAGAGGAATCTAGATGACATGAGTCAATATAAAATGTTTAGTACCAAGCTCAGAATCTTTATAAACTTCATAAACATCGCTGAAATACCTTGTATAACGAAGTGTTTCTGCGAACGTTATGAACCGTTTATTTCCTAGTACACTTCTAAATAGCCGAAGCCTCATTTAACCCATTTTGCTTCAGTTTTTAGTGCAGGATTTTTTATAACTTTATTAACATTGACAAATTCCAGAGCGATGTGACAGCGTTTTAAAATCTTTCGTTATTAAACCTTGAGTTACTTTAGCAGCTTTACTTTGAATATTTTCATGAATCACCTTAAACTGAATGAAATATTCACCGTTATTGCACATTCCCCTTTTGTATCTGCTATTAAATGAAAAACCTTTGTAAACTAGACTACTATGAACAAATTAATATCTCATTTAGTGCAGGTAAACATATTTAGTCATAACTTTCATTGAATACACGGGATAAGGCGAATAACATTGAGTGAATTCGCAAGAGTTTTGTTGAATTGTCTTAGTTATATTAATATTCTGTATTAAGTCTGATTTTATATTTAGATAGATTTTTAAGTATTAGCTGTAAGTTGATTTTTCAATTTATTTGGTCTGTGTTTGCAAACCACATTATATTATATCTATTAGGGTCAACCTGTAAAGATAGTGTGTAAGTTTTAATAATAAATAACATCGTAGTTTAACGGCAGTAACTAACTGGTTATTGTCAGTTCAAGTGTAAAGGCATACAACACACTACTGTTTGTATTTTGTCGGAAGATCAGCTTCCGACGGATTCAGACAATTATTAGTACTGTTGGAAACACGTTATTACATTAACTCTAGAGACGGGATATTTACCATGTTTACTGTTAAGTTTGAGTTTCCTAAATTTCGGCGTTGTTGCAAGCAAGATCACGGATAAATAATAATAATTACAGTATGTTATGTAGCAGCGCAAATGTGTTTCTAACCATACTAAATGTATATTCTTTTCTGATTAATTTTGTTGCCAGAAACCAGGATCCCAAGACAATTAAATGGTTTCTCTGGGACTTCGTCGAGCCTCATTGTCTCGGCGCTTTTCTGGTGGTCGCCACTGTTGATTCTGGCTTTCAGGAGTTGCATGATTTGGGAATAGTGTGATGGCTTGTCCCGTACGTAATGAATGAAAACGATACCAATGCTTGTGAAGTTCTGACGCAACACGGCATAGTAGTGTGTTTCAATTTTACGTGTCAATCTTAGCACTTATGATACTGGGTATGTGATAGCATCTATTCTGTACCTAATCTAAACATAATGAGATTACTATTTCGCTCATCAGATCAACAAATTCTGGAACTTTGATATTAATTCTTGCTGTTTACATTATCAATTTCAAAGCTTTGGCATCTCGTGAAACCATGTTTAATGTTACGTTACACAAATCCGGTCGTGAACTATGTAGTACAAACAGAATATAAGGTGTTCTATGAAATAACTCTACCAGAAAAATAAATCGACACGAATTTTATTAGAAGCGTTAAATGCTTTTAAAAATAACACCACGCAGTCTCGAGAGTGGGTAGATGATGTGTTTAGACTTCCGACTGATCTTATCTTATTAATTTGATAGTAGCACAGACATATGCATAAACAGCCTACAATTTTCCCACTGTTGGGTCACAGGTCTCCTCGTAAGAAATCGCAATAGCTAAAGTTTATTTGATTTAACGTCAAGGACGTAAGTAAGAGGAGCTCGTGGCTTAATAATAACAGCCGCTCGGGACGATCTTTAGGTTAAACCGTGCTTGCCTAGGTTGGTCTGTGGTTGGGTGACCACCCATTACATACCGAGATTCTTCCGTGCCTCGGAAAATACGTTAAGCCCTTGGTCCCGGGTGTCATTTGTAGATCTTTGACTGTCGTTAGGTGGTCAATGGCCCAAAAAGTCTGACAGCTTGTCTTACCAAGGGTATCGAATTACCCAGTACTAACTGGGTTGTGGAGGTCTGATAGGCTATCGCTCCATGTAAGTACTGGTAAGCAGCCTGGAAGCCGACCCCAATATAGTTGGGAAAAGGCTAGGCAGATGATGACAGACATATGCATAAACAGCCTACAATTTTCAATAGCTAAAGTTTATTTGATTTAACTTCAAGGACGTAAGTAACATGCACATAATAACTCCGTATAAAATCCTGGAATAATTAAATAAGTTCCGAAAGAAAGCTGTGAAAGAGGGAGGTATTATCAACATGTTACTTACTTCCGTATACTTTATCATATTTTATTGATAAAAAGGCTGCCTTGTTGGTCTAGTGGTCGCAAGCTCGACTGCTGAGCATGAGGACCTGGGTTCTATTCCCGGGTCGCGCAAAGTGTTATTGCGTCCATCAGTATCACTCAGTAGTAACCACGGAGTCTGGATTTGTGCCCGGTTGATGGCAATAGGCTCGCCACCTATTAAATGGGATTTAAATGTAACTGGAGAAATGTAGGTGTACTATTATGTACACCTCTGCCTTACCCCACGGGGGTTACAGGCGTGATGTTATGTTATGTCATGTTAAAATCTGCAGATACTGAAATAATTGTCAAATTACGTGACCATAAATGTATGGAATCGATGATATTTCGGTCTCGAAGAAAAAGCTATTAACTTCCATGAGTACTACACGCCTTTATAGTAGCTGACGTTTAACAAAAACCCAGTATAATCTTACTACTAATATAAATGTGAAAGTTAGCGTGGGCGAACCCGCAGGCATAAGCTATTATAAACTAAACAAGGCAAACTAAACTCTCGAACCTCGAAATGCGCAAGTCTTGAAGCTCTTATTCCACAAGTTTCAAGTATTAATATGCTCAGCTTCAAACTTTCATATGCACTACTCCAAGATCTCAATTTACTAACTTTCAGGCTTTCAGGACGCGTTTGCAAATCTGACTTAAACTTGAAAAAATAAGCAGTTTTTCGATTCCTTTTGTGGATAATATTGTAAAAAATAATTTCCAGTGCCTCTCCACACAAAATTAGCGATATTATTGTCGTGTTTAGTTTAGGAACACTTTTCTTCTATTTAATAACATTTTTTTTTCGGTGTCATGCATTGAAGCTGTCGACAGCCTCGTTCACCATGGCCTGTCCTGCTAAAGGAGCGTTGGTCGCATTGCACTGCACGATGAATTGACGCGATGAAATTGCCAGCATGAACGACATTATTCGTCGAGCCCTTGCCAGCGCCGGCGTACCAGCGGTTTTTAGAACCAAATGGCTTGGAACGTGGCGATGGGAAGAGACCAGACGGCATGACGTTAGAGCTTGAAAGGTGCTTAGGCCTTTGGTGTGGGGCGCAACCTGTGTCGACATCGTTGCACCATCTCACATTGCAAGCACGGCGGGCTGTGCGGGCGCTGCAGCTGCGGCTGCTGAGATCCTCAAGCGGTGCAAATATTTTAACCTTATTGGTAACTACTTACAGTTTTGAGCCGTTTGGGGTCGAAACGCTAGCTAGGGTCATGGGGCCCGAGTGCGCGTCTCCATTTTAAGGAAATCTCGTAAAAAATGGTACGGATCGACTCGTGAGATACAGAAAGTTTAGCGGCTATCTCTCTCAATTTGAATGAGGATATTCAGTCACTATTTCCTTCACTTTTGCGACTTTAACTTCAGTTAAAAACGTTGATGACCTACCAGAGCGAGGCAAATCTTCCATCACATCTCGACCACTTTTGAACGTTTTCGTAGGTATCTGTCCGATCGTCGTAAAATGCTAGTTGTTGCCGCTTCGATTAGAAGAGCCGAACGAAAGGACGCGCGGCGCGCTTTCAGTTTGCCAACGTCGCACCAGATATTGTTAGTTTTTAGCGAAATAAAGCTATTAGTAACGCTATTTAAATACCGGTAAATCCTATGATTTAACGTTATTTTTAACGTTAATAGTTAACGTAGCATAAGGTTTATGTTTTGGTAACAGTAACCGTACATGTTAGTTTCCCAGACTCAGAAGTTTTCTTGGTACGGTAAGGCAATCTTTTGTTCCTGCAGCTCGTGATAACTTGGTGTATTGTTAAAAACTTTCAAGTTCCATGTTGTCCTGATTTTGATTCGAAGAAGTTTTTCGGGACTTGCTTTGATGACAAATCTTTTAAATTTATATAATTCGAGCTCTAAGGCTTTAATTGGAAAGCACATATAAATATTTTGGGTAAACTGAGTTCATCTATAAATATGTTTTAAATAAATTATCTTCCATGGTAGTACGGTACCAATATTATAATACATTAATTAATTTTAAAATGCAAGATTTTTGTGCTCAAAATTACTACGATTTCCCTAAAATCTAACAAACTTTTAAAACATGTCAACACCGTCTGGTTGCGCGGATACATAGACAAATTAGTTTGTTGATTGGCACAGGTAATCCCCACCTCTAAATCATTCCCGCACAAAACCTCCGTTGTCGATGCCAACCGGCAATGGCTGACCGTTGACCACCGCGTCGACACATGCTCTCGAAATATTAATAAAAGGTGGTGAAATTGGTGTGATCTTCTCGCTTCTGTCTTCTCCGTGTGATGTGCCACGTGCCAGGAAGCTGCTCCGGGGAATCGAGGTATGTGCAATCCTTCCTTATAAGCGTACTGCTCGTTTTTCATGTGATCCATACCAGTACGCAATTCCGCCATCTTTTATCTGTGCCAATTTCTAGTTGTTTATATTATTAGCAAAAACCAGCGCAAACACCGTCTTTGGCATTAGTTTGTTCGATTGTCAATTATGGTTTGTTTAAGCATATCTGAAGTTGCGTGTTACTATTATAAAAACAAAGTTGTATTCGTTTTACAAAATCCTTCAGTTATTAATAACAAATTTAACTTTACTCATAAATTTATCATTGCCATCGATCCCCACGGGTCAGATAATCCAAAGATTCTTTTAGTTTAATTTTAACTTCTATTTCGTACGATTACATTGCTATTTCTAAAGATAAGCTAAGGTCCAGTTACCTAGACAACCTGTATAAATGTAAGACATTACGCTATGAGTTATTTTTGTGTGAGATACTACTGCCTGGTTGGTCTAGTGGTCGCAAGCGCGACTGCATAACATGAGGTCCTGGGTTCGATTCCCACATTGGTCAAAGTGTTATTGGTTTTTTCCATCAGGAATTTCTCAGTAGCAGCCACTAAGTCTGTATTTTCGCCCGGTTGGTGGCAATAGGCTCGCCCCCTAATAAATGGGTCTTAAATGTAACTGGCGAAATGCGAGTGTAATATTAAGTACACCTCTGCCTAACCCTTCGGGGATTACAGGCGTGATGTTTTGTTATGTAATGTTATACATACAGTACTATTGACACGCGACAAACCTAAGTGTGAAAGCGAAATATTAACAAAAACAATGTGAAATCCCCTCGCAATGCGAAACTTAAACGATTGTCTGCGAATTGGACATTTGGGAATAACTTATCAATAATTTATAATCAATGGATCCTCGTGCAATCTCGTTCAAGTAAAGTGTCAATGGTTTGAGATAACTCCAAAATTACGCGAAATTATGGTGTCCGGAACCGGATATTACGAATCTCAAATCAGTCTACAGTCTATACAACAAGTGCGAGACTTATATCGCCCGATGAAATCAATTTAGACATTCCTATTCCTAGTTAGAATTTACTCATGTTGTAAAATAGATACTAATAACCTAGTGGTATTAGTATCTATTTATAAATAACAAAACATCAACTTGGATTACCTAACTGTTTATAACAAAATGATAATATATTTTCAGATTTAATCAAAATTATCGATGAAGAAACTAAGCGCTCATTTACGGAGATGCGGCGCGTTGCGCGTTTTTTCCATTTACGGAGAGGCGGCGGCGCGTGCAGCGGCCCGCGTGATGACACCCCCAAACACAAACATATGGCAATGTACGATGTTGTTTACGAAGACGCGGGGCGTGCACCGCCGCGTTTAACGCCGTGTGCGGCGCGGCGTGTCATCTGCCGTATATTTGTATTTGCGCGTGTGACGCCGCGTGCACCGCCGCGTTGTCATCTGCGAGCAACGCTTCATTTCAAGCAAACGCGTGTGAAATCGCTTCTCCGTAAACGCTCTTATACAAGCGCCGCGTGTCCGTAAATGAGCCCTTAGAATATAGTTCATAATTATGCAATAGTTCTTACGTAAAATACGGGACACATTCTAACCACAACACAATAGCCCTACAGTAAAACCTGACATTTCACACCAAAAAAAAAATCGTTTCCCAACAATAATTTTTGCGTAAAGTTATTTAGTTTTGATGTACAAAATGCTTGGTTGACGGGTTAGTGAAGGGTCCGTTTACACCCTGTAGATCTAAGTTATACATCTCTTGTATTGGACCATTGACACATACTTACCATTACCGACGACGATGTCAATAACTATGATATAAATACTGAACCTGAAAGCTATTCAATTTCATCGTGTAGATTACGAAAAATTGTATAACTTCTTAAATTGATTCTTATTTTTATCGCACACGTAATGAAAAAATTACTAAACAAATAAAAAATAATTTTACGGCACCGGGTCGACATGTGACTACCCAGACTCTACTACTACCCAGGGTCTGTCTACAAATGGATTTTCTTTATTAATTTTTTAGGATGCCATTGGTGCTCCAACACAAGCTGCCCAGCAATGACCCAACTCTTTTCCTGATGACACCACAGAAATCAACGAGCCCTCGTTGATTTCTGCGAACATTTGAGATGCACTGCAGAAGCGCGGAAGCCCCATCAGCATCCTAAAACCATTATTATATGGTATACGCAGGACATTGTCGGCTCTCTGCATAAAGTTCACCCACAGGCTGCACGAGTTGAAGGTTTGGCAATATGTTTTGAAGAGGGTAATTTTAATTTCCCTAATACAACGTGAAGACCTGCGAGTCAACATACTATAATTACAGCAAACTGCCCTTTCTACATCAGCATCCATATAGCAATATTTGAATTCTGTTACTCTCTGTAAAGGTTTTCCATTTAACGCCAAGAGGAATCCAATCTAGTGCGCTGTTTCAACATTTAAATTAAAACACGATAATGAAATGACCCCATTTTAATGATATCCCGTAAGTGACAATATAAGTTTAGTTGTAAACCGTAAAAGCTTAAAACAGCCTAGTTGTGTGACCGTCAAACTACCAAGTCTCGAGTTCGTACCCAAGACCTCTGAATTTTCGGATTCTTGGGCGTATTGTATAATTAGGGTAAGTCCGGGGGAGATGGCCCTACTAACTTAAAGACTCTCTTGTGAAAGAATTATGATGAATAAAACATTGAATTAGTAAAGAACTTAAACTTTATTTATTAATCTTCTAAAACATAAATGATAAATGACTTTAAAGAACGTAAACAATTTAAATTTAAACTCAAAAAAATAACTAGGACTGGCCATCTCTCCCAGAGTGTCCGGGGGTGATGGCCATAGTGGTCGGGGAGAGATAGCCAGTACTCTTTTAGCCTTTTCCTTTCCCCTTGAGATCTTTTCCTTTCTTTTCTTTCTCCTTTTTTTCCTTATTGCCGCAGGAGGAACACATGTCCTCAAATTCGGTGCAATTTTCGTGCGCCCAGAACAAGCAAATACGGCACTGGATCCAGTCTTCGACTAGTTGTGTCCTGAAATAATTATCACCACAACCTCTGCAGTTATCTTTCTCTTTATCTTCAGATTCACTTTCAGAAGTATCATTGAAAACGATGGGAACTTCTTCGCAACTGCTATCAGATAATCTACGGATTGCCTTTCTTTTCTTAACAGTGCTTTTTTTCTTAGGTCTATCAGTCTGTTTCTCTTTTTACTATTTTTGGTTTTTTTAACTTTTCTTTCTTTTTTTCTTTTTCATTTTCTTTTAATTTTCGTTTTCCAGTCATTTTTTTAACTTTTCTTCCTTTTTTTCTTTTTCATTTTCTTTTAATTTTCGTTTTCCGGTCATCCCTCCACTTTGCACTTCTGCCATAGCATTTTTCAAGTCTTCTTCGGTCCAGGCACCTCGTCCAGCATCCACTTTCCGTAAATATTGATTAGGCATCTGTAGAAAATATTTAATTTTAAAAATAAATTTAAATTAGCACATTAAATGTTATGGCTATCTCCCCCGTAAATTCTATGGCCATCTCTCCTGATTGTCCGGGTGAGATGGCCACATTACTTAATAAAAGCAACTTCTCAATTTTGTAGTTGATTTTGAGGTTAGAACACAAGAAAGTATCTTACTTTCCAAAAAAAGTTCGAAAACGGACAAAACTCTCAAAACTTTATTGTGACCATCTAATATGTCAACCCCTTAGTTTAAATCAAACGCGTCATTAAAAAACAAAGTCAAATTACTCACCTTTTCATGATTTATTCGCAAAAAAAATCACTCACACTTGTTGCGCGTGCCGAAACAAATCCGAACTAAATGAAAATAGTGCCATCTATGAATTATTTCTTGAACTTTTTTCAATTGGCCATCTCTCCCGTACGGCCATCTCCCCCGGAATTACCCTATCACTTTCTTCGGTGAAGAAAAACATCGTGAGGACACCAGCACGCCTGAGAGATATTTCTTGACGGCATGTAAAGCCTAAAAACTCTGTCAACAGGTTAGACTCTAACATACGATAAAGAAGAAGAAGCATGTAAACAAAACACTTTTATTAACATTATACACGAGCCCATGTAACACGGCATAGGACTTGCATAACGCTAATAATGTCCTGAGAGCACTAATTGATGGGTTCAGCAAAACCAAATCGTCTGCATAACTGAGATTATTTATAAAATATTTTACATCAATCGCACAGCCAAAATCAACTTTATTAAGCTCATCAGTATAATTAATTGTATTAAACAAGGCAGGTGGTGCTAACCTGACCGACCTAACACCGCACTCCACTTGATATGTATCGGAGTGAGCATCAGCCCAGTTGACACAATTGATCTGGGAGCCATACCAACACTTTAATATATTAACCAGTTCCTGTGGTACTCTCAGGCTATTTAGCTTTGCGTTTCAGCGCGATCAGCTTTGTATTAAGCGTTTCATAATGTTCAGGGTCAATAGCCTTGGAAAGATCGAGAAAAGCTGCATAAACAGGTGTCTTCCTATCAATGTAATACTTTACAGCCAGCTTGAGCGCTAGTAGTATTACAAAGGGTAGAATTTTTCATCCTCACCTAGAGGGAAAGTACTCTAAATACTGGAGATAGCAAATTTTACTCAAAGAAAACACTCCTCTATTCTTAAAAAGAAACAAATCTGCATTCAAAGATTTTCGAAAAACCATTTACTTTACAAAATGCACTAACTACTGCACCATTCCTACCGTTTGTTGTATTTACTTTCAAGATATATATCTTCTAATTTTGGAATTGAACGCAAGAAGTTCAAGGGCAAATCAAACCAATCGGCTTTTACTTCTAATGTTTACACTTAATAACGATTCCGTTATTTTAAACAAATTGTTGATGAATTATAAAACCCTTAATAAACACGAGCGTCGGAGGCACGTGGCAAGCTGAGTTCAGCCACGTGCGAGTACACAACGTTCATAGCTTTCAGTTTCTCGTTAGGTTACTTCGTAGAAATTATATTACATACTTTTGTCACTTATTTTACTAATACTGTATATTGTAATGTATGTAGTACTAAACATATAACTCAGATATTATTATTTGGTTTATTATATTTTCTTACTTACTTCTTACATATTTAAATATTCCTAAATAAAAAACTTTGAAAAATCTAGACTCTATTTTCTGTTACTCTTTTTTTACTTTTTTTTCTTATGTAACGGTAATATGTCATACAGTGTTATGGTCAAGATAAAGGTAACACAGATTTATTCTGTTTTATTGTTTTTTTTCAATGTCGACGTAAAGTCCATCCCAAACAATTAAAATAAAATAACACAACAACAACACTAACAAAACAAGTATATAAAGCTGACAAAAATAATAACAACAAAAAATACAATAAAATCAAATCACATTTCTGAACACAAACTGCCTCCGGAGACCATCGTGAAATATTACAAAAAGAGATAAAGGTACATACCTGAGGCACGCCTGGACACTTGTTCGAGTGTTCCTCGCCGCCCCAACTCCTCAACCTTAGCGGAAAGGGAGAAAGCGCGCGAAAAAAAACTAAATATATAATAAGTGAGTTTTCGGGGGTGGTTGGGAACAGTATTAACAAGACGACTGCTCGCCACCGCGGACTTTTAGAGAATGAGATTGCAGGGACCGGCTTCAGCCTGTCTGAAGCTTTATGTGAGGTGCTGAAGCGTAGCTATAATATGGACATGGTATAGCAATTTAATTACGAAAGAACGCGGGTTCGATTCCAGTGATAGACTTTAAAGTGATGATACCTGTCTCGCTGTTGGAGCTAGCTTCCGTTCACGCTACAAGTATCGGGGTTTGGTTCCGTCATAATTTAAATGAGTTTTAGAGAATTAAGAGGTAAGACCTCTGCTTATATTACCCAATATAAGCACGGTTTAAGTATTTTGTGGGCAAAATTTTCATTTTTTTATTTCTTTATATAGAAAAAAATAAAAAAATTGTGCTTTACCCGCAAAGCACTATTCTCATTATTATTCTCAGTCGGTGGCGAAATCAAAATTTAGGGGTCCCAATTGAGTTTCCTTATGTAAATACTCTGTCGTACAATTATCTCTGGAGATCTTTTTCAAGTAGGTATCACAAAGCTTCAGTAAAATTGTGATAATTTTGACATTATAAGAAAATACTTTACTTTTATTCTATCCACGCAAATATTTCATGAATTCGGCAGCGTGATGTGAAAAATGCGTAGGTAGGCCTAAGTAGACTTCGCACCCGCAGACACCGCATCCAATTTTTGGTAATCTTTGTCAATTTTTCCCTTCCGCACCTCCCCTGCCCATACCCTTCCCTAGCCTCACACCACATTGCTGAAAATTTGGCGTGTCAGTTGTAATTTAGATGTTATTATTACAGGTGTTAACTGGACGGAAGTGATTAAATCGTCGAGTAGTACGTTAGGTTGGAACTTTAGTTAGTTTAAAGACGTTCCCGTTGACTATAGACGTTGGCTTAGTGTAGCCGTCAAAGCAGATAGTAGAGGGGTGTGTGTAAAAAAATGGTGATGGAACTTTCTAGTCATGATTATAACCGTAGAATGAAAGATAAAACAATGCACATTTATTTAAATATACGGGATATTGTTAGATCCCATTATTTAAAAGATGATGATCAGTCGGACTGGCTTTTAATGCAGGAACGTAGTTTGCGAAAAAACTAAAAAAAATTTCACTTACGGGCGAGTATTAGTCCGATAACGCGCACGTGGCCGAAGGGTCGATGCCCGGACGCTGTCGACGGAAGAGCACTTAATCGTGCTTGAAAATTCTCTAAAAGGCAGCAAAACTGCAAGTCGAATTTAAAATCCGCCGAGCCAAATCGTTCACATAGCAAATAAAAGAGGCTCTCAAAAGGGAAGCTCATAAATAACTAAGCACATTTGAATGTAGAGTTGACAAGATATTACCGCAAAAGACTAGTATAACAAAACAATCGTTCGAATAAACTAAAGTTGAAAAATAAAAACACACCCTGAAATAGGAATAAAATAACAGCTCATCATCATCAGAAATTGGGACTGCAGAATACAAAACAATTGAAGAGGTCAAAAGTAGTACTAAATAATTGGAAAAATCTTACAAATCTCAATACACACTAAGTTTGAACCGCTCTGGAAAAGTCTCATCTTTGAGAGCACTAAAACAGGAGTTACTATAGGAAAAGCTAGGAAAAGGTTAGATCTAAACTATCCAAATTTGCATACGCCCTTCGTGAAGTCAAAAAAACTACCAACCTTAAAACCGCAATTGTTACCTATTATGTCTATGCATATTCGTGGCTCAGTTACGGCGTGATATTGTGGGGACACAGCACAGACGCACCGACACTTTTCACACTGCACAAAAGACTGATAAGAGTATAACTCAACATAGAAGACACCGACAACTGTAAACTTCATTTTCAAGAACATAAAATATTAACCCTCCCTTGAAATTTTAATCATTCTAGCAATTTCCAAATTTGTTCGAAAGTACTATACGGAATACAGCAATAGCGGGGAGAACAAGTACCTTTCGGCTTCGTTAAGGGTCTATTTAAGCCGAAAGGCGCTTGTCTTCCCCGTCAATGCGATCATTTTTTTGTTCTAGACCATACCTGGGAACCTTCTAGTTACAGAGATATTGGGGATCAAAGTTCCAACCTATTCACAAGTTTTTTTTTTAAATACATGTTTTTAAAGTAACATTTTACTTAAAACACGTACGCGTACTAGTACTATTCAATCAAATATTTTATTCAGATCACTAACTTTGAATACAGAACATCTATTCTCTGATTCTGTGCCGTCAATAACCGGGTATGAAGTGCATAGAGCGCTTAACCAGGTATGAAGTGCATAGAGCGCTTAACCGTGTATGAAGTGCATAGAGCGCTTAACCGGGTATGAAGTGCTTAGAGCGCTTACCGCCATGCTGTTCGATTGAAGTCCTATGATAAAAGATGGGCGGATGGAATTACTATCGAACTACTACCAAAATCGGCTCCACCAGCTTACAAATCTTTTCAAAGCCTATCTGCAATCGAGAAAAGTCCCAAAGACGTATATTTCAGTGGCACATTGCTACTAAAATATACGTCTTACTTTGTCCAATTAGACAGAAATTCGAAATACCAGTCATATTTTTCCGTTCAATTAATTAATTTCGGGTGAAATTAATTAATTCGTTTTTTCAGTTTCCTAACTCGTCCGTACTGATTTGTTTTGAACAATCCAGGTTTTCAATTAGAGGTTGATGCGTTTACAAGGTTTCATGTTCGTTCTATTTAACCGTTGCAGCGTTTCCTCGTGAGGAGAGAATCCTGGCTGTAGGATCAAGTAACGATAAAAATATATTTATTGATCATAATTGAACGCTTCTACAAAGTCTGGTGTCTTTGCTATTAACCGTTGAGGAGTTCTCTCGTGACGAGACGATAATGACTGCAGGAATAGGCCACATCTATCAAGAAAATCATTGTCAACAGAACCAAATGTGTATGCAAAATTTCAGCTCAATCGGTTGAGGGGTACTGGTTTAAAATTCAAAAGCAATATTTGAAAATTACTAACACACTAAAGGTGTGTCCAAACATTGAGCGGCAAGAGCGCGGCAGCAACACGCCGCGTTTGCAGGGCACATTTCTGCCGCACTCTAGTTAGGACTAAACCGACGCTTGTTTGCGCGGCAGAATTGCGTGGCACATCCGAGACACGCCGCGCTCTTCACTTGGCATCAGAACTAAAATGAAAGCGATTGCGTGTGCCGTGGCTCTGCTTATTATTCGAAAATTGCGAAGAAGGACCAAGAAAAAAGATCTTAAAATAAGGAAATGCTGGATGAAACCACTTTATCATCGGAGGTTACAGAATTTCGAATCAATAATTACGAAATTCCTTACCGAACACCACAGTTTTTAAGAATATATACTTATAAGAGTTTGAACATTTACATGTACATATGTGGAACCTGATTTTACTCTATACCTTTTTCGTCTATAGGAACTTAAAAGACTTTTCATTTTAGACTTTTAGACTTTTATTCCTTCTTGGGAAGATCTACATTGTTGGCTATTTCATCCCATAAGTCTTCACGTTTGTTTCTATAGTATTGTTTTTGTCGAGGATCCCATAAGATATTAAAATATCCATATACGTACATAACGTAGACAGAAGCGTTCGCGCGCTGCTGCCGTGCGCGATTGCCGCTTTATGTTTGGACACACCTTTACACTCTTTTGCAATTTAGCAAGTTTAAAAGCCAAGCCAATTAGATTTCTTCGTGTAAAATGGTTAATTTGGTTTATATCATCCCATAGTTGCCTTTATGTCGTCAATTTATTGGACTTTGGTGCGATGTCAAAAATCGTGGAGCGGCCATGAAAATTTTTCTGCGGTGAAAATTTTGCGATGAAAGTGCATCTGTAATCAATTATGTATCAGCTGCATAATTTAAAGCATTTTGTGAAGTTGAAGTTTGGAGTTTTGGACGCACACAACACGTTGCCCGTTTCACAGCAACAGTTACTAGGGCTGCGCAGAAATGTCAGCGTGGTCGGCGCAGCGGCGGCGGCGCCCCAGGCCGCCTGCGTGACGTTGCTGTCATCTGTTTGTTGTTTGACGTATTTCTTAATTGTGTTGTTTGTTTGGTTTTTTAATAATTTTATACATTATATTTAAATTACCACGTAAGTTTTATTTAAATTCATAATTATTTCTATGTTCAATAATGATTGTCACTTGCTTTTCGGTGAAGGCAAACATCGTGAGGAAACCAGCATGCCTGAGAGATATTTCTTGACGGCATGTAAAGCCAAGTCAGAGGCCCATGGGCGGCATAAAAACTCTGACACCAGGTTACCAACTAACCACACGATAAAGAAAGATAATGATTGTAGTGACGCCGAACGGAGTGCCAATCAACCTACCATACTGCTGGTATATGTCCTAGTAAGATGCCCACAATGTTCCCAAGCACTCTTTTAAGGGTGAAAGAGGCTTGAAGATACATTATTTTGGAGAAAAAACACAAGCCCACAATATTATTTTAGTTTTAATTGTACTTAATAACCTTACTTAAGTTATAAGTAGAAGGCAAGTTAAATAATATGTTATGTAAAAAAGGTAATAAACCAAAGAGAGAAAAAAAAAAAAAACACATATAGAGAGGACATTGGGAATATTGTCATACAATAATTTTCATCCTGAATATTTTCGATTTTGACACACGAATGCTACCTGACAAGCGGGCGTATGACACAGATGACACTAGACAGAACGAATTGTTACTTAGTAGTAACAAGTTTTGGATTACGATTTTCTTCTTTGGATGACCTGACAAGGCGACGTATCGCACTAGACTGATCGACTTGTTACTAATTTGTAACAGGTTTTGGAATTGTCAGTTTCTTGGTCTTGTCCCGTCTATAGCTAGTCATATTTGAATGTCTTTGTAATAAACAAACTACAAACTATTCTTCTAGCAAACGTGCTCCACCCTAGTGCGCATCACCGCTTCACATCTATTTAGTGTAAAAAAAGAAAAGAACAATAATTTAATATAACCCTTGCGGAAGAGAAAAAGGAATTTGATTTCACACAACGTTAATGCAAGAAAAAACCTTTTTTTTACTGCAGAACCCTAATTTTTACAAAGAAGAAGCTCTACAATTAAAACTTTCGTCACCCTGAGTCGAACAAAATGTATTATTTATTACAGCCCGGTCACGTGGCCGTACCAACCGTTCCAGGTTGCGAAACTTACTTTTTACTAATTTATATGGTATCCCAAAAGCATTTTACGAAGAAAAGAAATAACAAAAAGTACAAACAGGAAGAAAAACAGGTAGCGAGGTTTTTCATGCCTATGAAATAGGTACAGTCGCTAGTACTAATATGTATATGTTACGGCTAACAGCCGAAGTAAGGTTACACCTAGTTCTAGCTGGCTATATCTAGGTGCGCCCGGTAACTATTATTTTTATTGCTAGGACACACCGGCCAAATGGATTAGGTTAGGTTAGGTTAGAACTGTGGCCAAACGCGCGCGAGCCGAGCGAGCGCTTCATCATAACAAACTGTTACCGGCTAGAACTAGGTGTAACCTTACTTCGGCTTTTAGCCGTAACGTATACACGAAGTCACTTTTAAAAGTGATTTTCTCCTGCCGTATTGATTAACGTTCTAAGTTTTCTCGAACATACTATTTTGGTAGCCATACTATACAGTAGTGTATCTATTTAACAGATATGTAAACATTGTCTCATAGCCACAAGTGTTATCCCAGGTGGCTGTCACTAATGTCAGTTGTCAGTAGGAGGGAAAAGCGTACCCTGGACGGGGTTTGGTGGTGTTCGTCAGCCTGTGATGTAGTTAGTAAGTTGTGTTATCAGCGTTTTAGCTCTGCTACAAGCACATACTGCACATAGTATTATTACGAAATAGGTTATTTCCCAACGAGAAAGCGTTATTTCACGAGAAAATTGCTTTTGAATATTGCTAAGTGTATTTATTAGTGCTCGTGATTGAACACATTTGCCATGCAGACTTACTATTACACAACATAACAACATAAGGGTTAGGCAGAGGTGTACCTAATAGTTCACCTACATTTCGCCAGTTATGTTTAAGTCTCATGTAATAGGGGGCGAGTCTATTGCCATCAACCGGGCACAAATCAAAATTTTATTTGATGAATTAGGTTTAGTTTTATCCGCAAGTAAATCTAACTAGTGTCTTTTAGTAAAGGCCACAGGAGACTTTTTCCTACCCTAAAAGTGAACGGCCAACTGTTGCTTAGAGCGGATTGTGTTAAGTACTTGGGGATGTGGTAAGATGGGAATTTACGCTGAGGAAAACATAAAAAAACCATAGATCATAAATGTTCTAAATAAAGAAAGGAAATTCTACATCCAAGCTACTTGCGTCCTGTCCAGTCCAGCTTATCCAATGGTCAAAAATTGTCACAAAACACGCTAATTAGTGAAAAGTTCCTTGATTTTAAATAGAAACATGAGCTCAATTCGGAGATGAGGTTGTACTAGTTTTTTTTTCTTATTTCAGGCCGCTTGAACGTTTGTTTGACGTGTGACTCAAAGTTCGAAGTTCAATTTTGAAAGCGGCTCTCGGATCGTTGTAGTAATTCGCAAAAGGAAGAAAGGAGGTTGTAATGAAGCACCAAGTTAACAGAATTTATATCGGACCAGCGCGCGAGCTTCCTCTAACAAAGGACAAAGTAATTAATTAATTCGGACCGATCGGGAAGACCGATCGGGAAGACCGATCGGGAAGAGAAAAGTCTACGCAGATGATGACCTACCTCTGAATGGATTTGCAAATGGTTTGTTTAGCTTTAAGTAAATCAATATACTTAAAGATAAACTAACTTACTGGGCACTTTTCCTGTTGACAGCGATGTGGACGAATTTTTTGACGCCCTATAACCGTTTTGATACTTGTACATATTTTATTACTATTATAGATTTGTAGTTTGTAAAAGTAAATATAATTAAATAAAATAAAATACATATTAATCAGTCAAATATTTAAAAGAGACGAATTAGGATGAAGAATTAGGAGGATGATGTACTCGTAAATAAAAAAGACTACATTTTATCTGTCTGTTCGTGTCGATGACAACCAATCAAGTCAATCTTTATTAATACGAAATACAATATTAAAGGCTTTAACGGTATTACTTGTATCCATTAATGAAATAATGTTGAAATCATTGAAATCATAAAAAACCTTGTTCAATATAAATAACTGTACAGAGTAAAATTACGGTCTTTATTTTCTCATGCGGCAAAATTTGCACCAAATAATGATTCTGATAATTATGTGAGTATGATTCGGCTTGTAATTTATTATATGTTAGTTTAACCATATTACGAATATTATAGGCATTGCTAATGATCTGCTGGAAATTCGGAAAATGAATGGCTTTTACAGGAATTATTTACTGTAACAATTTGAAGTAACAATATACGGGGTGTAAACAGACCCTTTACGAAGCCGTCAACCAAGCATTCTGTACATCAAACTAAGTAACTTTACACAAAAATTATTGCTGGGAAACGACTTTTTTTTTGGGGTGAAAAATCACGTTTTACGTGTAAAACTCAATGTAACGTTCCAAAACATTGTGCTGATGGATGGATTGAATAGTACGGGGATCGTGAAGGTATTTAAAGTAAAAATCTTACATTACAAACATGTATTCAAAAAAAAAAAGTTGTGAAAAAGTTGGAACTTTGACCCCCAATATCTCCGAACTAGAAGGTTCCCAGGTATGGTCTAGAACAAAAAAAATGATCGTAATGACGGGGACAACAAGTACCTTTCGGCTTCGTTAAGGGTCTTTTTACACCCTTTATTATGGTATATTTCTGATTGGAAACATGTGTTCTGCGATTGGAGTGCAAGTTTGTGTTTCAACAAGGCCTTAATAGAGTGCAAATTTGTTTACCTATTTTACTGTGACTTACTTTCTCTTTCGTTAATACAACTGATGCCCAACTTTAATCTCTGGGAAGGTACATATTTGTGTTACCTTTGGTATTTCAAATGAATAGGCTGACTGCGAATATGTTAGCCCGTCGGCTATGTTTGACTGAGACTAGTCGAAGTGTACTCAATTCGTCACGACAAAGCTGATCCGTAGTAACCAAATATTCGATGTTGTCTCCCAGCTGACTCTTTTGGTGACGAACCCAACAAGAGTATATATATACACCTTATGTTACCTTACATCCCTTTATAATTCACAAACATTTTGCTATCACATCTTATCGGTTCTAAGAAATTTTGTACCTACTACTATAAAGTAAATCCAATTTCACAGTCAGTTTGTTTCCAATTCTTGACGTAATAACTATTTTAATTTTTCGACTTGTAGTGATTCTTTTGTGAAAAATAAGGGTGCTGAAATATTCTGAGGGTTTGGCATTGGAGAAGTGGATCCAAAATGGAAATAACCGTAATACATTTTTTATTTTCATGTAGCTCCTTTTGTGGTAGTGGTGATGGCACAGCAAGGAATACTAATTACATTCGTTGCACTGAAAGAGCGTTGAGCGCACAAATTCTGTCACAGAAAATCTTCAAAGCCGTCAATTGCTGTGCGTCTTTTGTATCGTAGTGCAAGTAAACTGTGACAAGCTTGGTTTGTATATAACGTGTTAGATAGATAGACAGATAGATAAATCATTTATTTAGTGCACACAAAAGACATAGCACAACACACAGAAGCACAATTAAATAATACAATTTACACAACTATATAAAAACGGTGCCAATATACAAAAAGAAAAACATATTTACGAAAGAAGTATAGTAACACCATGACATACTTCAAATCAAATAAAGTGTTGATAATACCGTCTCAACCAGCAGTCACATAAGAGTGTCCTTCCTGTATAGTGACGGGCATAGTATTCTCCGTCACGAGACCTCAGGTCCTGACCACCACCTTTCACAAATGCCAGGATAAAATTAGCCAATTCTGCCCCACTGCTGGGCAAATCCCCTATTCCTTTCCAACTCTCTCGGAGTTTTGCCTTCTCTGGCCAATTAGTCAGGAACGAGTCCAAAACGTTACGTCAGCGTTTCTTGGGCCTGCCTCGGTGACGACGACCGTCTTCAGGCACCCACTGGGTGACAATTCTAGCCCATCTGTCCAGTCCCATTTTAACTTGGCAGACTTATCGCCAACATCAGCGATGCCTGTCTTGGAGCGTGTTGTGGTGTTGCGTAATCGATCGGTAATTTTGATGTTTAAAATGAGCTCCATCGCTCATTGACAAAATGTTTACAAAAAAATAAACAACCCTTTTCGAGAACCTGGAAAAAAGTCACGTTATTGCCTATTGTTACATTTTACGGGTTTCTCTAAACTTGAAAGTTTTCGTCACATTTTTGCGGCTCATGCTGAAAAATGTGAGCCCAACGTTTCTCTCCCCCATAGCTACACAGTTCGCCTTACGACCAGGTATAATAAGTATAAGTCATCTTATTTATTGTACGTGGACCCCCTTGATAACTACAAATAACCTCCTCCTTTTGGAAGTCGGTTAAAAAATGTTTCAAACTTTCACTATTTCGTAAATAAAGAAACTGTTTACCCCTAACAACAACGTTATAAATTTCTTATTTTCTAAGACGCTTAAAGTCTTTCTGGAGAAACAAAAGTAACCATCTCGAAACCTACTTTATGCTGAGAAAACCTAGCAGCAGCTTTTCCCGTGAAATATATTTTTAGAGTATTTACTCAATTTGTGTCTGTCTTTTAGTTTAATTCTTTTTGTTTTATTAAACTACTATGGTTTAGCTATTTGTGAAATCTTGTAATTGGCCATATTGTTGTTATTAACGAAAAGAATCTGTCTGCCTAGCTGTAAGTTTTCCGAAAATAATAAAATAAATAAAATACTTAAGTAAATTGAGTTACCTTCCATCAAACAAATGTTAGACAAAGAATATCGGACTCTTCAATCAACATAATTTTATTTTTCAGCTTAAAATCATCATCACATGTCTCATTTTTAAATTGGCAACATCCTTAACCAGACTTGAAAAACGAGATCTGAAAAAGGCTCACAAAGATTCTGATACAACGGGACTAACTCAAGTAGTGCGGTACATAGTAGATTCTAATCTACGTGTGAATAGAAGATCACTGGACTCTAAAAAAATTGCTAAAGCTAGGAATCTTTATAACATGCTAAGAACTAAAAGAAATAAAGACGACTCCAAGCCCGTACTGAGGACTGCAAGCGACCAGCACGCGGAAATTGTAGAAAATGAATTAAAGAACGTATTGAGTCATAAGAAATCCGCCCTGCATGACAGGCCCTACATAGAAAAAAAAGGAAAGAATGATTTCCTTGTGTTGCGGCCCGAAGTCGTGGATCCGTTTGTGACCGTGGTACCCAACCATATCTACTACAACGTCGAGAGATCGTGCGTCAACTGGCTGGACCAGTGCAGCTTGACTGGACTAAGGCAAAGGTTGCTAAGGGGTGCCACCTTCTAAGCAAATATGTTTAACTAGCTTATGCCCGCGGCCTCGCCCGCGTGAAGTTCAGGAATTGCCCACGGTATCTTACTCCTGGGATAATAAGTTATCTATGTATAGAATATTACGTAGATTTACATGTAATTGCTTACAACTTACAAATATTAGTTCATATCAATTAAATTACATTTGTATGTGAAACATTGATACCTTGGTTTGAGACTGGACACCGGTGACAACAATCAAATGATTAATTAGGAATCTATTTATAGACATAATACTTTTACATAATATTTGATATCTATGTCGCGTATCAAGAGCCAACGCGAAAATCGGTGGAATAAACCTTACCTCACAAAAATCCTACTTACTTACTAATAGGTAAATACTCCCGCGCCCCTCACGCCCCGCGCAACACTGCGCACCATGCACCCGTCTACGTGAACTTCGAAGCCCTATTTGACTCTGTTGGGGGATGATTTTGGAAAAACAGATACACATGTCTCATAATTTTAATTGAAGAGTGTGTGCACAAATTTTTTAGTCAATCGACCCAGAAATTATCAAGTTTCACAGAAAATTCAACCCCCCATTTCACCCTTTTAGGGACGGAATTAAAAAAACTCTTTCATAGTGGTTACTCACAAAGAATACACCCATCAAATTTCATGTCTTTAAGAACGGTAGTTTAGGTTGTGCGTTGACAATCAGTCAGTCAGTCAGGACTTTGAATTTTATATTGGGGGATGAATTTGGAAAGACTGTGATACGCATTTCTCATAATTTTATCAGAAGAGAATGTATGTATGTTTTCAAGTCAATGGACGCCGAGAATAAAAAGGATCACAGAAAATTCAACACCCATTTCACCTTCTTAGAGGTGGAATTTCGAAAAACCCTTTCTTAGTCGATACCTACTCTTCACAAAGTCAAAATTCCATGTCTCTAAGACCAGCAGTTTGGGCTGTGCGTTGATATATAAAGCGCAGGCCACACAGAAAAGACGTAAGACGCGGACGGGGCCCAGACAATATTTCTCTTCCGCGTCCCTTTCATACAAAATGTATAGAAGCGTCGTGACGCAAAACATATAGAAAAGACAGGGCGCGGACATATGTCAAATGTCAAATGTATAGAACATTTGACATATGTCTGCGCCCCGTCCGCGTCTTACGTCTTTTCTGTGTGTCTTGCGCTTAAGTGGTCATTTACGGAGACGCGGCGCGTCGGGCGGCGCGTTGTGCGGCGCGGCCCGCTTTCAATTCAAACATATGGCGATGTATGAGAGCGTTTACGGAGAAGCGTTTTTACGCGCGTTTGCTTGAAGTGCAGCGTTGCCCGCCGCGGCGAACGCGGCGGCGGACGCGGCGGTGAACGCGGCGGCGAACGCGGCGGCGGACGCGGCGGCGAACGCGCAAACGCTCAAATACAACATATGGTAGATGATACCGCCGCATCGCCCACCGCGTCGCCCGCCGCGTCGCCCGCCGCGTCGCCCGCGGCGTTGCACGCTCAAACGCTCAAATACGAACATATGGCAGATGGCACCGCCGCATCGCCCGCCGCGTCGCCCGCCGCGTCGCCCGCGGCTTTCGCCGCGGCGGCGCACGCCCCGCGTCTCCGTAAACAACATCGGACATTGCCATATGTTTGTGTTTGGGCGTGTGATAACGCGGGCCGCTGCACGCGCCGCCTCTCCGTAAACGGAAAAAACGCGCAACGCGCCGCTCGACGCGCCGCGTGTCCGTAAATGGGCACTTAGTGGTCATTTACGGAGACGCGGCGCGTCGGGCGGCGCGTTGTGCGGCGCGGCCCGCTTTCAATTCAAACATATGGCGATGTATGAGAGCATTTACGGAGAAGCGTTTTTATGCGCGTTTGCTTGAAATGCAGCGTTGCCCGCAGATGACCCCGCCGCGGTGGACGCGGCGGTGAACGCGGCGGTGCACGCGGCGTCGCACGCTCAAACGCGCAAATACAACATATGGCAGATGAAACCGCCGCATCGCCCGCCGTGTCGCCCGCCGCGTCGCCCGCCGCGTCGCCCGCCGCGTCGCCCGCTGCGTCGCCCGCGGCGTTGCACGCGCAAACGCGCAAATACAACATATGGTAGATGATACCGCCGCATCGCCCACCGCGTCGCCCGCCGCGTCGCCCGCCGCGTCGCCCGCGGCGTTGCACGCGCAAACGCGCAAATACAACATATGGCAGATGATACCGCCGCATCGCCCGCCGCGTCGCCCGCCGCGTCGCCCGCGGCGTTCGCCGCCGCGGCGCACGCCCCGCGTTTCCGTAAACAACATCGTACATTGCCATATGTTTGTGTTTGGGCGTGTGATAACGCGGGCCGCTGCACGCGCCGCCTCTCCGTAAACGGAAAAAACGCGCACCGCGCCGCGCGACGCCCCGCGCAACGCGCCGCCCGACGCGCCGCGTCTCCGTAAATGGGCACTAAGTCAGCCAGTCAGGACAAAGAAGAGTTTATTAAAATACAGCAAGCGAAGTAGCACGACCACATTATCGTTCGTTTCCAATTCATGCTGACCTCACCTCTTTGACGAGGTTGATTTTTCGTGAAATTGGCCTTTTGACGTGAACTTTATTTAATAACTCACCGCCACCAGCATCGCCAGTTGACACATTTTCATACAATATTTTACCCGCTCGGCTTTGAATTTTCCAAAATCCTTTTACAGCGGATGCCAACGTCATAATAGCTATCAGTGAGCAAATTTTTACTTCGATCCGTCGACTGGTTGAGTCGTGTGTTGATAGTCAGTCAGGACAAACGATTTTATAAATATAGATAGATAGAAAATACAACTTTTAACCGTCACAGTGCTGACAAAAGGCTTTTTCTCATACAGAAAGACGAGCAGTAATCATCACGCTTGCTCAAGATGGTTCTGTTTTCTAAGTCCAGGTTTCCTCACGATGCGATGTTTTGTTCCGCCGATGTCTCTGATGTCAAAGATAAACTTAGTATCTCTTTCATTTATACATATTATTATAAATGAAAAGTCAATCTGGATTTACCTATTTTTTTACATTGATAAATGACGCGGGATAATATTAGAATCACCACACCACAGGAGAAACTAGTTATATCCAGTTGGAAAATCTCAATAACACTTTGCCTGACCCGAGAACCAAACCCTGGACCTCATGCTTGCTTCCGACCACTAACCAACAACTACACAACAACTATAAAAGCGATTTGCGATTTCAATCCTTTAACATCACGCAGACCTCAAAAAAAAAAAAAGTAAAAACAATATTGGGTTTTGAACCTGCGGACCCATAGTTTACAGAGCGGTGATGAAACCGCTAGGCTTTTTAAGCCCAGCGGTTTCATCGAGCGAGCGACCTCGTTTCGGCCCCATGTCCGTACATGTTTTATGTAAAAAGTGGCATCATGTCCTACTTTTTACATAAAATGAATGGTCACCTTATTAAAAAGGGACTAAATTCGCATGTTTGAAGTAACCTCTCAAAGTGCATATGCTTAACGTTCCGAGGCGCAGGATTAAATTGTTTTCTAATAATTTATAAGTACTGCATGTCCATTACTGTAATGATGACCCATAATTTTAAAACCATTTTTGTACGCCAGAAACGGCCGAATGTTATGATCATAATACTTAATGCACATAACAATTTAGTAGAAGAATTGCATTGTTGTATGTTGAGGAAATTACAGCCACATACAATTCTCTCAAATCGATCTGCGAATGATTGCCTGATGCTTGTCACTTCCTGTACTAAATTCCCTCATCTCCGATTTAACTTTGTAGACTGATTTCCTGATGTCTGCTGTAAATTTCCTCGTCTTTTCGAACAATGCAGGTTGACAATTTCAAGGAATGTATTATTCTTACATATTCAACATGAATTCTCAATAACCTTCGCATCAGCGGAAATTCTGTCAGTGTTTGTTTACTAGCATTCTCTGCGCTCTTTCTGACAAATGTAAGCTCACAGCTTGCAGGCTGGCAGATAAATTATTCTGCTTGGATTCGATTACTTAAGCGAACTTAGAAATATTTGGTCATGGAACGCGTTGCTTGTTTGATTTAATTCAGATTATTTTACGCACCTATTAAACTAGTCTTCTTAATAATAATTATGAGGAGCTCGTGGCTTAATAATAACAGCCACTCGGGTCGATTTTTAGGTTAAGCCGTGCTTGCCTAGGTTGGTTTGCGGATGGGTGACCACCCATTACATACCGAGTTTCCTCCGTGCTTCGGATAAGCCGTTGGTCCCGGATGTCATTTGTAGATCTTTGGCAGTCGTTAGGTAGTCAGTGGCCCAAAAAGTCTGAAAACCAGTCTTACCAAGGGTATCGTATTACCCAGACTAACTGGGTTGTGGAGGTCCGATAGGCAGTCGCTCCATATAAAATACTGGTATTCAGCTGCGACCCTAATATACTGAAAAGGCTAGGCAGATGATGAATTAAACATGTCTTCTAAAAAATTAATAGGTACAATTCAGACGAGCTTTTGTTTCATATATTACTTGTTTTTATAGATGCCAGCTACTAATTATATATTTTAAATACATTAGAAATATATATTTAACTACAGCTCTTTGAAAATAAAATAAAGCGGCGCTCAGTGAACACGCCAGGCTGCATACTGAAATATTTAAATCCTTTCAACGCGCTTCTTGATAACAATAATAATAAATAAATAAGGAAATAATAAATAATAATTTATTTAGACACATTTGATGACATGTTATGCACTTGCAACAAATAAAAGATAGTAAAAAAAGAATATAAAAAATAAATAAAAATAAATAATATTACGATAAGATTTTTTTGTGAGGTTCGAATTGAAACGATCAAGTGCGGACTTAATACTGATATATTCAGGATATATATGGGTTTTCCGATTCAAAACAATAATAAATGAATATAGGTTTGCAATATTGATATAACGGTAAGGTTAAAGGTGTCTTATTACTAGAAACAATGGCCGTAATTGGGTGGGTGTAATTTTACTTACAAGTCTCTTGTTACAATAACATAATCATTATATTATTATGGTATGATTCTTATTACCTAAAATAATATACTACTTAAACGGTGTACACGTGTTTTAGCTTATGTTACTTATTTATTCTTATGTATGTACCTACTACTCTGTCAAGAAAGTACCGGGAAACGATCAATAATAAACAAAATGTTTGTTATTCATACAAAGTTGTTTTATCGCCTTCAGAAACGATACACTTACGCAAATGTATAATAAAATCATCAAAACATTTTTAAACGTTTTTTCCGGTAATTTGAGTGTAGGAAAAAGAAAGAAAATGGAAATCGACTCGTGTGACACAGAAAATTCAGCGGCTATCTCTCTCAAACTTGAAGGAGGATTTTCAGTCACACTCTGACTGAGTGTTTCAGTTTCACTATTTCCTTCACTTTTGCGATGCTAACTTCAGTTGAAGACGTTGATGGCCTACCAGAGCGAGGCAAATCTTCCATCACATCTCGACCACTTTTGAACGCTTTGTACCACTCATAAGCACGTGTTTTTGATAAAGTCGATCCACCATAAGCCTTCTGTAACATTTTCAGGGAATCCGAATACGAAATTCCATTGGCGATGCAAAATTTAAGACAAACTCTTTGTTCGATGATTTTGTTCATTATGAAATTCGCAATACACACTAGATAATATGATCTAACTAAAAAAAAACTGTATTTAGAATATGCAACTCAAAATGCTCGCCAAAATGGAAAACAATTATTACTTTTCGCTTAAAACTTTGTACGGTCCTAAATAAACTTACTCCTATTTGTTTCTATTTTCATTTTTTACTAACCTTAACCTTTTTAGTTTTCTTTCTTAATTTATTGAATTTATTTTTTTGTCTTAGTAATTTTTCCTATTAATTTTTGATATAATTAAATTTTCTCTTGCATCTAATTGCAAATTTTACAATCTGTACTTTTTTTCAAAAGGATAATCGTCATAATTATAAATTCGATCAACTTTATTTAAAGCTATTCCTAACCTATATTATAGACTGCACGCCATGGTTAAAAGAACATTGCCAGACGGCAAGGTGGAACTGAAGTTTACAGTAACGAGCTGGACGAACATTATAAGAGACTATTACAACGAATACTTTATCATTACTGCCGCGAATTGCTTTGTAAAACATAAAGTAGGGCTAGAAAGCAGGTGACTCATGAGATCACGACTAACAGAGAAGTATGGAAGAAGCCATGCCACGCCGATACCAAATAAATTACGATTAGGGCAAGAGATTAGTGATTTTGAATCAACGTACAAAGTTAAACAGCGCCACAATTTTCAAAAAAAAAAATGTGTTGAATTTGGTAGGCTACCTTTTTTTTTGCAAGGGAAATCATCAAATAATCCCCGCTCTGGGTGGAGTGGGAGGGAGTGTCAGACTTTTGCTGACTATAACCCATCCATGTTCCTTCTTTGCCCTTTGTGTTCCAGGGCCGCGGTATCTCTTTCGAACAGTCCCGCAGCCCCGGGGCTACCTTCACTCAACGAAAGTCTTAAATTTTAAATGGTAAATTATTAACTAATAATACATAAGACAAGTAAATATATTTACTTGTCTTATGTAGGTATATGCTGTTATCAGTTTGCGTCTAATCAGTTTAGATCAATGAGACCACAGTAAGTTCCCAGCGGTTAGATTCAGATGTAATTATGTGACATATTAATTAAGTACTGATCAACTATGTGTCATCGGCACGCGGGGAGGATTTTCAATCTACAGTGTGTTTCGTTAACGGTTACCGATACTTTAAGTGCTTATTATATACTCATTTCTGTCGACAAATAAACGTTTATAAATACTCCTAACCCCTCCAATGGCAGCATTTTGTTTTTTAATCGGCATGATCTGGGGTATGATCAATGAAATGCTAATATCTTTGTATCTAAGAGACTTAGAGCCATGCAAATGATCTTATTGCAAGGGTTAACGCCGAAGCTATATAATTTTTAAATACTTTTTCCTGAAGAATAAGCAAAAAGAGCCTAAATAAAAAACCTTTTTAGTAAACACCGACTCTTCAAGCTAAAATTATTTTTCACTTTTTTGTGTTTTTAAGTCGTATTTATTTTTTGCAAAAACTTTTTTTTTACATGTTTATTTGTCCTTCTTATACAAATATTTCTTAAGCAGTTATATTGCATTGTTAACAATACATTTCATGTTTGTAGTATCCCCAATAAAATGGAACTGCAACATGTGGTCCTAAAAGCCAAATCAGGAAGTAGGTCAAGAATTTCTAAATTTACGGTAGGTATACCGTTAAAAACTAAGGAGCCTGAAAATTCATCATTCTTCCTAAAAATTTTCATCCTAAAGTTTTCATTCATACTATTTGTAGTGCTACCGGCGATGTTCATAACACTCATGTTTCCGAAAATTGTAATTAATAATATCATTAATGTAAATATATTTAAACTCCTACTGTTTTTTGTCATAACGCTTTTATCCCTAAACATAAGTACAGGTCAGAGTCTCGTCTTGGGGGCACTATGAAAAAAAACTTAGAAAAATTTCGCAACCAATTTCGAAGTAGCGCTCGCCGGCCGCTGCCGCGGCACCGCTCGCTACGCTCGCTCGGCTCGCGCGTAGTTACAGGTCACAGTTCTAACCTAACCTAACCTATGGATCCCTTCCACATCGTTTTTACGACAAACGGTTAGTCGGAGAAAAAAAACACCAAGAAACTTTATTCTTACATTTAGGTGTTTTATACGATAGAATCGAGAAAATAAACGGTTTGCAAAAATAACACTTTTTTGGTTAAATTTTTCTAAGTCTAAACAAAGAAATCTAAACAAAAAATATATGACTTTGAATAATAGTGTAATAGATGGTTATGTTGAAAAAACATAGGAAAACAAATAAAAGTGTAATAGATGTTTATTGCTACTGACATTATGAAGTTGAATGCTTCGGAATTATAAAATTAGAGACAGAGTAGTTAGGAATTGTGATTTTTAGGATGAAAAATGTTAGGAAGAACATTTTCGGATTTCCAATTATCGGAGTTGAAAATTTAGGTGAACTTTGGCTTCTAATTTTTCGGATCCATGTGCGTAATATAATTATAACTTGCTTCGGTGAAGAAAAACATCGTGAGGAAATCAAAATAGCATGCAAAAACTCAAACTCAAAGCATTTATTTCAATTAGACCATTACATGCACTTTTGAATGTCACAAAAAAACAAAGAACGAAGCTACAGTCACAGACACAAGGCATAATAACTTGTGAAAGTACTGTAGTTGCCCATTCCAAAGCGTAGATCTCTATGGAGAAGAATGGGCAAGAATGCCTAAATGACATTTCTCGACGGCATGTAAAGCCAAATCAGAGGCCAATAGACAGCATAAAAACTCTGACGCCAGATTAGGCACCAACCACAAGAAAATAAAAAAGTGATTATAATTATTATGCAGTAGAAGCAGTGGGACAGTAACAGGCTAGTATTATTTATTTATTTTGTTTTATTATTATGTAAATTCCTTTAGACACGTTTAAATGTATTCTAGAGAAGAGTTATATTTCTATCTGGAACTGTGTGATTACAGTAATTAGAAGATACTGAAAAACGTAGGTAACATCGAGAGTTTTGTGTAAAGTATCCCTATGCCTTAAGTAGGTTTTAAGTTTAGAAAAAACCTCGAGATTTCATGTATATTGCTGATAGAGGTGAAAACCAAAATGGAAAAGTCCAAAATATTTAAGATTGATAAAGGTGAGCTACCCAAAAGCATGCCAAAGTCACTCGAAACTAAATATTACAAAAAGGAAGTCATACACATAAGGAAGTATTACCCGAAACTTTTTGAAGAGTCGAAACAAAAACGTGAATTCAAGATCTGTTACGTAATTGAGAAGTCATGACTTATTACCTTCTTAAACGTACCTACGAAGATAGGTTATTTCTAAATGTAGTTTACAAACTATTATAAACTCAATCATAGGCTAATTAATAAACTAATTGAAAACTGGAATGTTATCACAACAATTTTATGCCGATGTGTGTAACTGAATATACGCAATTTCCACTGCGCGAGATATTATGTACGGCGCAGTTCCGTATCGACCGGCTCTGGAGTTCCTGGAATACTCTAGGATTCTAGGTCGTGTGCTCGTGGTTTGTGTACACACGGCGGCACATATAGCTGTACATTTCCAGTATAACTTGGCCTCGCTTTGTATAGATTTTCTATGTAGTGAGAGATCCGCATAAACTGGTTTTGTAAAGCTTGATTGGCCGTCGTCCGTATAGGTTATTATGATAGCACAAATTGCATTAGAATACAATATTCACAGCAAAGAAACCAGACCTTTTAAATAAGTTTTGTGTTTCCACGTGCCCCTCATGAGGGGCTAACATGACATAACATCACGCCTGTAATCGCCGAAGGGTTAGGCAGAGGTTGTAGTACACCTACATTTCACCAGTTATGTTTAAGTCCCATGTAACAGGGGGCGAGCCTATTGCGATCAACCGGGCGCATATGTTACTCCGTGGTTGCTATTGAGAAATTTCCTGTTGGAAAAACCCAATGAAAGTTTACCCGACCTAGGAATCGAACCCTCCTGGGTTCAATTCGACCTCATGCTTAGTAGCAGTAGCGCTTGTGTGCGCAAGTGACGTGAGATCCGCCTCCACGACCGCGCGGACTACCGGTGTCTTGTGAAAACCGCCTGACGTACTCTTAAATATTCGATCAGGAATTTCTTATTAGCTGCCCATAATCCGCAGATTTGTGCCCGGATGATAGCAAAATGGTCAGCCCTATTACATTGCACTTAAACTCAACTGGCAAAATGCGGGTGTAAGTACTATTAGGTACACCTCTGCCTAACCCTTCGAGGATTACAGGTGTGATGATGTCATGTTTAAGTACGTTACGTTTATTATTCCGACCCGACCGATACATAGTCCTTTACACTCGACATGACTAGAGTTGGACGTCCAAAAACAACTGGGTACCCAACCTACCAACTTGAAACACGCCATTATGTTTCTTTTGTAGTCGTCCGATCATACTGTGCTGTTGATAGTTAATATCCCTAGCAAAAAGCGGGGACAAGTCTACGCCACGCGCCGGCAGATATTGTAATCCCGCAGAGTCCTACAATTGAAATCCCGCAGATAGAAAACGTGCGGCTTCTCGATAAATCTAGAAAGGAAGTTTACATCAAAGGCATGGGCGTACCCAGCATTTTCTAAGGAGTGGGGCAGAAGTAAATAAACTAAGTAGTAGGAAATTAAAAATGCTTTTTATTTACTGACTGATACGTTTTATTGACTGCAATACACCATTTCAATAATAACCTGCAAGGGTTCTGGCAAAATCTAGCTAAATTTCGTTTTCAAATGTATGTTGTGCTTCCAGAACCCTCTTTCTATGCACACCCATCATACAGAGGCCGACAAGACGGTTTTCTGCCATTGTTGACCTTAACCAAGTTTTTATTTTAATGTGAAAAATGTTAAAGTACCCAAACGAATATTTAATTCTATCATTATATTTATTTTAGCTTCGGGTCAGAGAGCAGGGTGGGGCAAGTGCCCCTATCTGCCCCACCGTGGGTACGCCCATGATCAAAGGTACAAAGGTTTGTCAGATACAGCGACCAGTCCGTTTTTTGTAGTCCATATATTTCTAGTCAACTTTTTTTTTTACTGACAGACACACATGCCAACGGCTTGGGTTATAAACATGAGATGCACGAGGGCTTCATATACAAGTTGCAAGAGACACCGACGCTGAAACGGTTAACCCGCCTTCAGTTCATCATTCTGAACCCTGGTGGGGTTGAAATGAAATTTTGTACGGTCATTTAAAAAAAAACAGCTGTACCCATACATTTTGTCCGTGTAGGTATTGCAGTTTTATAACAAAACTAAGGACTAAGGATGGTTGTTTGAAAGTTAAAGGGGTGAAATAGGGGTATGTTTAATGGGTAAAAAGCTTTAGCTTTTATATTTTAATAAAACCCTCTAGGGTTAAAATATGACATTTTTAACGGAGTTCATAACTTTTGCTACTGGCTTAGATCACCCCGCTTCCCATTACATAATTATCTATAAACTATAACTTGTATATAAAATTGGGTAGGTAAGAACAGCTTATCTGCACTCACAAAATAAGCAATTAGCTATAAAATTATAATGAAAATTACAAATTTAATTTTTTTAATTGATCTGGCCATAAACGCACAAATTAAAATAATATCGAAAACTAACTACTCGTTTCTCTTATTTTAACGGCATCGTTTTGTCCATTGCATTAGTAAAATTGGGTCGAAGTAAAATCTTATTTTGAAGATGAATAAGTAAGTAATATAAAAACTAATATTTTTAGTACCAGGTGTCAATTTGATAGCTAGTTGAATGTAGCAAAGAAACCTGCATAATATAATCACAATTCCTGCCACTTCAAAATAACAACAATATTTATTATTACGACGTTATTCTTTTTTTGCGTTTCCGGGCACTGACGGATAGGCGGTCCTCACACGACACCGCGGATCTCACGTCTCATTGGCCTCGATGACATCTGTCGATGCCTATGGATTGTGAGCGAACAGGGTTTCGCTCTAACTATTGCTACATCAATCGCAGTAACATATATGCGAACTTTTCCAGTGTAAATCGAGGGAATGCGTGTATGTTAATAGTATTTATTTTCACCAAAAAGTAATAAAAGAAGTTCTCACAGAGATTTCTTTTGAATTTCCTTTAAAAGCAGATTAATCTATTTGTAGAGATTAATCTGTATGAAAGCTACATCTTCTTCTTATGCTTAAGTGAAGTATTACGACTTCACTTAAGCATAAGAAGGAACTTAAGGGACTGTTCGAAAAAGATACCGTGGCCCTGGAACACATGATGGGATGGGTTTTAGTCAGTAAGAGTCTGACACTCCCTCCCACTCCACCCAGAGCGGGAGGAGTCATTTGATGATTTACCATCCGTAAAAAAAAAGTATTACGACTTTTAGCATTTAAATTAATATTCCAAAAATATATTTCAGGTATATTTTAATACCCTTAACATTGCTGTCCTGTGCTTCTGTTGCTCTAACAGAAAATAAACCGTATTTGTTGGCAACCGTATTGTTTTATAATGACGGCAAGGGACACCAGGTTGTGGCTGCCGGTCGTGTTCCTGTGGCAGTCAACGCAGCGATCTCACAAGACATCAAACGTCGCATCTCTAACACCACTGTCAGAGTAACTCCGCTGTTGCAACATCTTAAGGGCTCTCCTGCAGCTGAAGAAATAATAGGCTTCGTGAAAGAAAAATTCAATGACGTATACTTCACAGCGTTACGAAAACGGCTGGCTTCAAAAGTAGTGTCTGTGAAAAGCAAAATAATGCATTTACAGAATAGCAAAAATGTCAAACTTAATGATATTGATAAGGATATGAAAAATAATGACGTAGTGCTGAACACGAATTCGATTTCAGAGAGCAATAAAGATGACAAAAACATGTTATCTATTAAGGATATTGCACCGCTACCAAAGACATACTACATGCCAAATACAGTTTTCTACGCAGTTGAAATGAAATGCAAGACACCAACTGACTATAGTTGTTATACAAATAAAGGTCCTAAATCTCATGATAAAACTAGCAACAAGTCAATCAAAACAACCAAGTCGTCCAACAACCAAAAAAAGAACAACTCGTTACAAAAGCTATTTTTGAAGACCAAGTCGCACTAAATGCAGGCTCAGTCAGTCAGTTTTAAAATGAGAAGTGTTATTCCTAAATGTTTATAAAAATAAATAACGTTCTCGAATATTTGTTCATCTCATTTATTTCTTTTATTTATGTTTTTGAGGCATACAGTTCAGCTTGAATTGCTGGGAAATTTACAATATAATTCAAAATTCTTTCCTTTCTGTCAAATATTGATCAGTTTGTTTCATGTAATCCCTTAATCTAAATCATTTGGATGCATCCTTACACATCTTAAAAGCTAGGTAGGTAGTTGATGGCTGTGTAGCAATATGCAGTTCTCTCATTTCAATATCATCATCTGCCAAGCCGTGCAGTCTTTGGGAACCTGCAGTATGACAACCCAGGCTCACCTTCTTGAATCCTATCCCCACTCAAACAAACTTCAGCCCTGTCATTAATTACCTGTATTATTTGACTAATTTATCGTCAGTCCAACGGCAACGCTTGAAGTGCTCAGTTTTTGGAGCCTTTGTTGCACGATGTGCCGCAGAAAACAAACCAGCAGTATCATCTGCAAAATGAAACTTTGATAGCATTTTACTGCTAACTCCAATGTGTTTATTATCAAAGAGTCTGCTAGTTGTTTGAATTTCACCTCCGTAACGTACAAATGAAGGAGAGAGCGGACCACCGTTTTATTCCTTTTCCACCCAAATTGCTCTTTTAAAAGAGAGTCCTTTTCAAGTTGAAATATCAGAGAAATTAAGTTTGTAGAACTTAACAAAACACTTTCATCGAAAATTGTTTTGAAAAAGATCCGTCGTGAAGTTCTTAAAATATGACTGCAGAAAAAGCTTTGATTTTTACTGTTTCCCTGTTGACAAAATCAATATTGTTCATGCGAACATTCTTGTTGCGATTAGCGAACATTTCATTGTGCTTAGTTTGACATGTACTTTGACGAGTTTTTTAAACTCTGGGGTATCTTTGTCGGTCTCCGCGTCGGTATGAAATAGGAAATTATTAACACCCCACAATTATGACTCGGCATTAATATCAAGCTTTTCCTTAGTGTCGATGGTCAACTTAATTGTCGGCCTAGATTAATCCTCAGTAATCCTCAGTGGCGTTCACCAGTTCTTGAAACCTGCAAACAACAGGGCACTAAGGACACGACATCAACTGTCCCGTCGTTTGTGGAATAACATCACACTTAATTTCAAGAGCAGAGTTATCTTTAAAATATCTTCTCATGAGCCGGTTTTCTTTGAGACGGCTAACCTAGATGCAGAGTCCGTATAAAGACTTCCAAGTTAGCCAAGGTACCTCATGTCCAGGAGGGAGATTTTCAGCTGATGGAATGAAAAGGTTCAGTAAGTTCTTTAGATATCTTCTTTAGATATCTTTTTTAGATATCTTCTTTAGATATCTTTTTTAGATATCTTCTTAAGATATCTTCTTTAGATCATTTACTAGTGAGTGGGAGGACACATTTTAGGAAAATACTAAGCAAAAATTTAAAATTAAACATTTATTAATGTGAGTTCCAATTTGATATTCGGTCAACATTTTTCGTCATACGCCAAACTTATTTTTTCAAAGCACATTGGTTCACATGTAACATGGCTCTTAGATTGAATTGTTTCTTCGTATAGGTACTTCTTACTGCCTTATCGTGGTAAGAAACGTCCTTTAAAATTTTGTAGTGGACACCATTATATTGGTCTTACATTGCTGATTTTCGCGTATTTCAACAGGATTGTCACCGCTTTCCCTTAGCGACTTCACCATCATAGGCATCCCTGATACAACATGGACACAGTAGTGGGCTACTTGTTTTTCATCGTCTTTTCGATTATTCCTTTAGATGAGCTTCGATCAGAACTCTGCCACTTCAACGGCGTTATCAGTAGCTGCGGACCGATCTCTCAAAGTGCAGGTGAAGTTGCACTTAACCAGGATGCAAGAACGAGTCGCAAGCCGTTTCGCATGGTTTCTGTTGGCCCTGCAAAGCAAGCCACAACATAATTATAATACATTTCTTCGTTCTCAGTCTTTACTTACTAGAAAATCTCTTCAAGTAGGTACATTTTGAGAAAAAAAACTTCAATAAACGATGGGTTGCAAAAAAAAATACTATTAATTTGCAGAAATGTTATTTCTCATCAAAGTTTTGTTGAATACGACGTCGTTTAGCTCGCGAGCGGACGTGCTCTTTGCTTCAATGTTTTGGCGAGACTGGTTCGGTTTTGGCTCGGTGGGAGTTCCGGAAGTAAGGGAGTGGGAACCTTTGCCTACCCTCCGTCTGCGCTCTGTCTGCGCCACATAGCACCTGTGTGAAACAAGAAAAGTGTTCATACATATTATATAAGAAAAAAGAAATCTTCTTTAACGATTGATGATTTAGTCAAAATCTCGGAGCGTCATCCTATTTTAAGACCTCCTCTCGTGTCACTGGCAAAAGCAGAAATTAAATTAAATATAAAAAATACAAATTAAAAGTGTAGGATGTATAGTAAGGTATGAAAGTACTGTAATAAATAAGAAAACTCCGTCGAAAAGCTTACATTGATTATTGTAAAGAAGGCAGAGTAAGGATGCTCAAAGTTGCGAAAATACTTACGATGTTACCGGAGACAGTGCAACGACGTGTACCCGGCGCGAATGTTTCAGCGCTACTGACAGAGCGGGCGGGAATCGGGGAGCGTTTACATGTGGGGAAGTGGGGAGGTGGGGGTTCAAATCGAGTGAACGGGGAACACTCGTCGTCCCGTCATAACAACGATGAACTCATTCATTACTCTTGAGGTCGCAGTTGGGGGTGAGGTTTTTTACCCATCAAAGTTTTAGCGGCGAAACGGGGTTAAGGTTTTGAGTGGAAAATCTTGTGAAAATCGGAACTGAGAACAATGTTGGAGGAGTCGATTTGGGTTTCTAGTTATCTTTCTGCAACTGTCCAATTGACACAGCTAGAAGGCGTCACGGTAGACTTCGTAGAAGGTAGTCAAAATAAAAGAACTTACAAAATTTGGTATCGAGTACGAAGGATGAACGTCTAACATGATTTAAATATTTTATTTTGTGTTCCTCGTGTAGAAATTTATTTATTTCGTAAAAACCAAAAACGCATTTGTATAACCGGCCTTAAAATTCTACGTAGGTTATACGGGTAATACAAATGGTTTCATGTCCGTGCTCCCACGTCACGCGTTACACCTGCACGATTTAGTCGCGTAATACTGTTTCAAATCTACAAATACTTTTCGAGAAACGAAGGATTATGAAAGATGACATGATGATGCTGAGAAAAAAAATTAAATTGCAATTCAGGCAGAATGCGGAACCCTGAGACTGATTCGATTTATTCTGATTTGTTTTAGAATTGGATTGGCTAGAATTATTTTTACCTATTAAAACTATTATCTGAATTTTGACTTTCTTTGTTGCTCATTAAGAATTGGAATAGCTGATCAGGTAGAGCGCCAAAGCAAAAAGCGCCAACACACTCGATTTCATAGTCCTATCAGAGATACCGTGGATCCATGATACTATCTACTGCGCGTTTACCGGAAATGTCACACTGAGTTAACAATGCAAGTTTTTCATAATAATATACTTCAATTGGTTCGCTAAACTTACTTTTTCTCTTGAGCATATATTCCAGGATTTGGCCATACTTTTGCTCGCAAGGAAAAGCATTCATTAATTTCTCTTGCCATTCTTTCCAAGTATGTAAAATTGTGTTCAGACCCTCTCACCACATTTTGGCCATATCCTGAAGTTTCTGCATTGTAAAATATGTTGTTGTAATGTCATACCAGCCGTATACAGTAGCGCATTTATCCATTTCAAGCAGCCAAATGTCAATACGCTGGTTTGTCGCTGAAGGGTCAAAATTAGGGAGAATTTTTATGGCCATTTATATTATTCGAAATTGATGCAGTTGTAGATGGCTGAGATGCAAAACCATTACGTGTTTGAATTCATGATGTTTTTTATGTGTTACAAATAGTGTATTTAAGGCAATCTTCTTTTTTTATTCTAGAATTCTCGATTATGCAGCAAATTATACAAATAATACAATGTAAATCAAGTAAATCTTAGCATAGCTAGTCTGTACAGTGCTCTAGCTGCGTCGGAAAGTGGCGCAGCCAGAACACTGTTGCAGTAACCTATTTCTCAAAGCCTACAATCTAATCTGTATCTAAATTCTTCGTTACGGACACACTCTGTCAATATGTGATAAATATCATCAACGGAATTATTAACTACAAAAATCACACTTATCTGTTGTCGATTTTGCCATAAAGTATAAGAATTAATTACACGGTACCTATGTGTCCGGAACCAAGCCTTAGTGCAGTCACAGTATCACATCTATTCAACAACTGGTTATCTATCCACGGCGAGTTCAAGAGATGTTTCTGGATCGTTTTGTATACGATTCAGATTCCTTTATCACGAGATCTTTTATCAAAATATTCCTTATTTAAGGCAACCTTAAGTCGCAGTTCTATTCGATCGGGACACTCCCCGATAATACGGCTGAGATGAGGTTGTGATTTATTGTGAATCTTTCAAAATAGGTTGGAACTAAGCGAGGTTTGTTAGGTACCATTTGGTTGGAGCACTTACCGGCAGTGATAACATGCTTCTGCCGTAATCTTTAGTTGTAGTTTTATTTGGTAAGGGCACACCCTAATAGTACAACGATTTATTGAAAGTTACTTTTAATATTTTATTGAGAACTGTTACAACGGGCATCTTGGAATGCGATCTTACTCCGGTGTGTTCAGTTGTTAAAAAGATCAGCATTTTAGCAGATAACCACTATTAGTGACTGCTCTTATCACAAATTAATTTATTTTTGCAAAAATTAACTTGCTACTGGGATGTACAAAACTAACAATTTCTTTACATTTCCTATCTGTTTTTTTTTTGTTTTCATTAATTAAGATGCGACAGACGCCTAAGGATGTCAACGCTTAGAACAATCTCGTAACTGACTAATATAGCCGAGTGCAATTAGACAAAAAATACTCAATAGGTGGAACGAAGTTTATAGTGGTCAGATTTTCATGGGACTTTTTTATGGGGTTCCTAGAGGAGTGGAGATGAAAGTTAAAAAAAAAAATTACGCCGCTCGCGACTTTTTTTTTTTTTTTTTGATTTTCCTTTGCAATATTTTTTTTTTGTTTATGATTAACTTCAAATTCAACGAATTCTTGTTGTGGAGTAATAGTGTGACCTGCGTGCATCCACTAAACACCAATTTGGTCTGTTTCTTTGTTCATTGTTGTCGATGTAATGCATATTTCAAGTATTTTTTGAAAATTTCCTATTTTCTGCAATTATTTCTAAAATATCGAGTTTTAAGACTAAGATTTCTTTTGAAATTGGTAACTGATGCTTTTTCACAGATAACTGGATGTAAAAATATTCAAGAACACCACTTTTACGAGTGAAGTGACTAAAAATGTATACAAACTTTTCAGGAAATCGTCTATGTAAAGTTAAAAAAGGCCCTTTTTCTCAAAATATTTCTATCACGGTCAACGTACAAATTATCCTGAAAATATCCTTATTATATCTGCTATCCACAGCTAACAAAAAGTAAAAAAAATATTTGGTTGTACTCGATAAATGTTGCTTATTGCTGACGAAGGTGGAATGGGGCCACTGGTAAATTTACAAAAAATGTCGTAATTATAAACTAACCATTTTTCACGATTTCAATCAAAGATTAGTTGCAAAGGAGAAGGGAACGACTCCATAGATTCCTGGGCCCAGGTGTTAACTCAATCAAACTTGTCTTATTTGTAAGAGGATATAATAACAAGGCCTCACTGAAAATTTGGTGAAATTTGGCTATCCAGGAATCAAGTTATATGGAGTACAGTAAAAGTGAGGTTACATTATAACATTGTAGTTTTTTGAGGTTATTTGACAAATCTTTATGAATTTCTTCAGTTGTGTAATGATTTTATACATGGAGTGCAAGTAAAGAGCATCCACGTGCGACATGTCGAAGATCTGACACGTTTGGCACGCCCTGCACGCGTAGCATGACCACCGTAGAAACGGATTTTGTCGACGGAGGATTCGACAAAATGACAGATCACCAAAAGAAATCTGTCATTCAGTCGATTCATCCGACGGATGGATAGTCGCTATAGTCTCTACATCCAATTTCCTGCACTTAGAAGCAGTAGGTACTTTTTTTTAAAAGAGAGAAGAGGAAGTAAAATAAAACACCAATATTTATATATAAAATATTTATTATTCATCTTGAATAATTTTGATTATATCATCTAAGAATTGTTCAGGAGGTACGATATTTTCTTGGTATCTTGCCCAACTGAAATACCATATGCGCACATTACATGGGCACAGCGGCCTACAGTCCTACAAAAGGACAAGGCAAGGCAGCAGCGTACAAGAAGGTGGTTTTACCGCCGTGCTTACGGTGAACGCAGCGGACATAAACACTGCAATGGCCAACTTGGGTTGGTGCTTCAGACGTCTCCCAAGAATCACATCTTGGGCCAAGTTCCAACATCCTTGGCATACATATGTAGTTCTGACTGGTTACCTGAAATAAGTTAACAATTTAAATCATGTTCAACCATAAACAAGCTTCATTACATGTACCTAATCCTAATGCAACGGTCAAAGGCACATTCCGTAGATTCGTAAGGCTAAATAATCAACTAATAAGCTATTAAGTAAGTTTTGTTTTATATGCTATCTAACAAAAAGACAGCCAACAGACATGACGCCGGAGACCGTAATCAGTAGGTACCTACATAAGTTTGGTTTTGTTCGCTTGATAGGCTAAAAGCTTGATTTGAATAGGTACTTACATGCACGCCACTGACGAATAACTGATAAAATCGCCCCATCGTCCAAGACTCTTCTTCCAATAGAGTTACTGCGACCACTCGCAATGGTATAATTCCACAGCGATCCATGTCGTCAATATCCGACCGATATTAGTAATCAGGAGTAATCAGTTATCCAAAATAGAGAGTCAGGTAATTCAAAGTAGCAGGATCCGTCGAATAGTCCTTTATAATTATGCAAAGCCGAGGTCGTGAAGTTATTACACTAAAACATGGAAAATACAAGCGTACTCAGAACGAAAGAAAACGAACGAGGGCCGGTTTTTTTCTGCCTGTCATCTGTCAGTCGGTGATCAGTGTTACCAAGTGAAGAAAAATTAAAGGAACTCGATTCGCTGCGAATCGATTCGACGAAACGATTGATAAGCACCTGTCAATTGATTTTCATACATATTCTAAGATTTTACCGATTAATTTATTATCGATTACTAAGAATTCAGGCATGTATTTAATCGAGTATGTAGTTTCATAACTTAATTTAACTTTTCTCGCTTCCTAGATAGAAACATGGTACTGTATTTTGTGACTTCCTTTAGAAAAATATAACGGATTTTTTAAAATACATTTCAACTAGTTAACTGCTGGGCCCAGAATTTCCCCTCTCCTTTAGGTCTTTGCGCGGAATTTAATATCAATTCCGATACCGATACCGCTACCAATTCTTAGCGATAGAGGACTTTTGTCATGTTTTACTTTTTCATCAATAACTAATGTTTAACAAGTATCCTTAAATATTTTTCTAGTTATTATACCTCATTAGATAGCTAATAAAATGAGGATTTGGACAATAATATGCACATTGAGTTTCATAGAAACATTTCGAAAAAAAATTGCCTTTAATAACATTGACGATTTCCTGGTAATTGCGAATGAATTTAAGTCACTACGCTCATGAAAGTGGTCTTCATGAATATTTTCTGGTCCAGTTATCTGTGAAAAAGCATCAGTTACCAATTTCAAAAGAAATCTTAGTCTTAAAAATCGATATTTTAGAAATAATTGCAGAAATTAGGAAATCAAAAAATACTTGAAATATGCATTACATCGACAACAATGAACAAATAAACAGCCAAATTGGTGTTTAGTGGGTGCAAGCAGGTCACACTATTACTCCACAACAAGAATTCGTTGAATTTGAAGTTAATCATAAACAAAAAAAAAATATTGCAAAGGAAAATCAAAAAAAAAAAAAAAAAGTCGCGAGCGGCGTAATTTTTTTTTTTAACTTTCATCTCCACTCCTCTAGGAACCCCATAAAAAAAGTCCCATGAAAATCTGACCACTATAAACTTCGTTCCACCTTATTGTCTAATTGCACTCGACTAATAAGGGCGATTTTTGTAAACGTTTTGAATGGGTTAAAGTCATTTAATGAAATTATGGCAATACTTACTTTATTCTTAACATAAACATAACGTCGCATTATACACGGTTATCTCTAAAATCTCCCACCTACTTTTTAATAAAATTTTGTGAATGATTAGGTATGGTTGATTACATCTTGAAAGATAGGATAGGTTTGGTCCTGGTAGTGGCGCCGGTCGAAGCAGGAACGGGTCACTTTTATTATTATGACGGATGTTCTTTTAGAAGCGGAAAACTTTAAATTGAATTACATAAAACACCAAAAAATCATACCCTGTTTGGTATGAGGCTCCATTTTGTTAAAACACAATTTAGGCATGAAAAGTTAGTAATGGTGTCTCTGTACCGCTCACCGTTGACTGTGACGTTCTGAACATCTCCGTTTGTGAACCTTTGACGAAAGATCAATTTCACGAAATTGACCTGCATGATTCCAAAATGAAAGATCAACAAAAGAAATCTGTCAGTTTGTCGATTCTTCCGTCGACAAAACCCGTTTCTGCGGTGGTCATGCTACGAGTTCGCCTCGTTCGTGCGATTGGACGCCATTTGATTATTTTCTCTGGGAATATAATTATAAAGTCGCATGTTTCCGCCGGTAAATCAAAAACAATCGAGCACTTGTAAGCCAACATTATAATGCAGTAATATAATATTGCTCATATTGCCGAAATAATATTGAAACTTAAATGGCATAAAATTATCAGGCAAATCAAATAGAGCCAATTTCATTGATATCACAACCATTTTTAATTTTTTAATTCATTTTAGTGCAATTACATTGATAATTCTGATCCAACCTGATACTCGGTGTTCCAATTTTCCACTAAGATGACGCTGGCTTAACTAGGACCTACTTGAAAACCTATTGTTTTTTTTTTTTTTAGTTAGCTCTTATTGTCCCACTCCTGAGCAAAGGCCTCCCCAAGGAGTTTTTATTATCTTTCCTAAATTGAGCTCATGGTTGATTGGTCAAACGAAAAGTGTGGCCGTAGAGATCATAAAACTCATTGGCTATGTATTTATTTCTAATAAAATCTTATCGAGAATTCAAAAGCTTGTTGACTCATTCCACTACATGACGATCACCGGTCGTTGGTTGAGTCCAACTAGTCCCGCCATAGTCCACCAGGTCCACCGTGACGCCTTCTGACTCCATAAGGGTCGTACCTTAGAATTACCTTGACAAATATTATCAGAACAAAGTACTGTACCAAAAAATAATGCGCTTCGGTAAAGTTTCTGTTACCGAAATTAACAAAACGTCACGTCAAAGAATAATTCCTATAAAGAAAAAGGTCTAACGGCCGTGTTCAATAACTTACTAACAGTCAACTGAAGGTTATTATCTCAGATAAACAGTTTAAGTAACATTAACTGTAATTACGGTTTCTATAACTTTATTGTCAAACGTCTATCTGACGTAAACGGTAGATAGCACTTGTAACCACTAGTAAGCGCATCCCTCCGAAGCGTTTCGTTAACAATTTACAATTTTCATCATATTTCCTAAATTAATTTATCGCCCTAAATTATTTTGTGTAATTTTTTTGTGTTTGTTTTGTGGGTTTTTAAATATATCCTATCGTTGGACACAATTTTCATTAAAATATCTGCACTAATTAAAATTCACATTTTAAAGTTACGTAATTATAAATTCGTAATTTGCCGAGGAAAATTTTTGGTTTTTCCGTCATGGGTGTCGTTTTCGTGATTGTCGGGGTCGCTGATAAGGAAAATGAGGTGAAGATGAAAATTGAAGATGGCGCCGAGAAGCGTTTTATCTGAAATTCGACGAATTTATATTGAGGCATAATAGAAACCTGTATGTGAAATGGATACATCCATGAAACGCCTAATTATCATTGTCAACTGTCATATCAATAATTTTGAAAAGTTTCATCGGCGCCAACTTCAATATTCATTCTGATCTCAGTTTCGTTATCAGCGACCCCGAAAACCACGAAAACGACGCCCAGGACGGAAACACTAAAAATCTTCCACGGCGCCATCTTGGATTTCCATGTTGACCTCATTTTCAGTAGGCCTTAAGTTTTGTACTGCTGTGCGTTATTGTAGTGAGACTATCATTGTACGTTTGTATGAAGTTCATAAAGTTGTAAATGTGTGATATTATCGTAACTTACGTAACGTGTATTACAAAATGATAAGTCCTTCCATGGTTATGACAGCTCAATGTTAAATCTGTGAATGTTAGAATTTCCGAAGATAAACGATGATTGCCGAAGTGCATACTATTTCTGAGAGAACTGTGAATATATTTTTAACGTCTTGTTGCCTCCTCCGAGATGAAAAGGTCGCAAGCTGACTTCCTTAATAATGCTATGGTCTTGTGTATTTTCCAGTTGCCTCTTTTCTAGAATGTAATCAATCCCGGCGTCAGGCTGCTTGTTGTAAGTTTTATGTCTATAGTGTTAAAATTCAATTGAAAATTTTTTCCTGGCTGTGGTCATTGCATTACGTATGAGTATGCGAAGGTATATTAATACACTAATCTGATACACAGATAGACAGTTATAGATATACTATATCTGTGAATCTGACAGTCAATCGACTACCTAATTTACATTTGAAATGTGATTGTTGCGGTGACCGTAACGAACGTATTACTACTGAGCCAGGTGCTTGATATTTTCACCAAATTATTAATATTAATTATCTTATCTTCAGGAATTTCTGCAACAACAGGAATGTTTAGAAGTACCAAAATAAAAAAACAACTTCATGATATTTTATTTTTTATTGTTAGTCGAATTTGATCCTTAGCGGCAATACATGGGTACATATCATTATAATATTATAAGTCATATTTTAGGTATTCGTTTAAAATAGTTTATACTTGTAAAGTTACACAATATTTTATAATATCAGTACTTTTTAATTATATGTAGATATCATTATATGTCAATGTCTTAGATAAGCTAACAACAAAATACATTTGATGCATAAATATAATTTTGTAATTAAAATATATAACAATATTTAAAAATCACTGACGATAATTAAGTTAAATGCATTCGTACTAGATTTTAATTAAAATAATATTTTATTCACAAAGTATAGATAAGTACTTAACAATAGTATATTCGTTGCTTAAGAAGCGAAAGTTTACTTAAAAAGATAATATAAAAAAGGAAAATAATGGCAGTGCTGAACTAACACAAATTGATTACTATCACTTTTGGCACAATTACGTTTTATCACTGGGTGCAAACAATAGAAGGAAGCGTTGGAAGTGTTTTAGAGAGATTTTTTTAAAATGACTCGCGAACAAGCTGGAACGGGAACTGGGTCCTTAACAGTTATTAGTAAATACATAGACTCCTAACTACAATATTTAAAATTCATCTTATGGCACCAAACACCGCTGCTCCTGCCGGAGCGCTGACGTCGCGAACACTCCTCAACATCACAGGCTTTTAAACGTTACTTAATAGTCCGATTCGCGTTAACCTATTCACTAAGCTAGCCGTATTGTCTGGTTTTTCAAAGTTTCTTAATACTAATACAACATTTACTTATCTGATTATAATTATATTGAAAAAACAACAAGTAGTAACCTTTTCCGAGTTGGTTTTAAACGAAATGCACCAATCGAATAGTAAAGATTACACTGTCACAATGAGATTGGATAGTTAAATTAATTTACATAGTTGTGCTATTGCAGTTTGCGTTGATGCATCGAAGTTCGTTCGCATGGGAGACGTTAGTCATATCGGCTCGGCCTGTAAACAGAAAAAAATGTTTTAGTATTATAATAGAAAACAATCTTGGGCATAGGTGTTCATTTGATACAGAAAAAAAAAACACATTAAGAGATATTTATTACACCTAGTATAAAGACAAAGGGCGATAGAAAGTATAGCCAACACGAGTTATGAATGAACATTTTGCTGGTCTACCTAAAATGTTATTCATGCGACTATTTTGTTCAAACAATTATTGAACCAGACATTCGTTGCGTTCAACTTATATAGCGCTCCCAGAATTTGCTTCGTAATAACCAGTGATAGGAATAGGTAGTGCCTATTAGCCTAAACTTCGAAGAACAGAGACGAGAAACGGAGACTTCCTTAGGACTAAATTATTTCCGGCACATCTGTCTCGAAATTTCGAAACAACACTTAAATACATTTAAAAAAATGTGTTATTTGGAATAAGTAATTCGTCTATATTTATCTAAAGTTTGTCTATAAATGTGATAGTTTGTATCAGGGTTGTTGCTGATGCATATTTTTTTCACATCAGCGGATGCTGATGCTGATGCTGATCTTTTATCATTGACATCAGCGGATGCTGATGCTGATGCTGATTTTAATTATTTTCTTAAAAAAACGTCTTAGTACGCTCTTTGCGTGAATAATCCTTGTTACATAAGTTGCAGTTTGCAGTTTCTTGATTCCTTAATTTAAAATACGTCCATATTCCACTTTTCAACGGATAACACTCGATAGTTTACGGGGAAAAAAAAACGAAAACTTTCACGAGTAATGACGAATTAACGTAATGAGACAAGTTTGTGTTTGTTTGCAATCACAATGGGGATTGTGCAGACGATCTTTTGATTTGTCAAAGTCGCAGGCAAAAACTACACGTGAAATAATCCTCTCTGCGGTCATGTCACGACTCGAACTTCAGCATTAATAATCAGCATCGATCAATGCGGATGCTGATGCTGATGCTGATGTTCAAAATGATGCTGAAGATCAGCGGGTGCTGATGCTGATGCTGATGTTCGCAACAACCCTGGTTTGTATGGATGTCCATTACTCAATTCCACTGAAAATGCTTATTTTGGTAGTGATATAGATTAAGGTGTAGAAATCATGTATAATGGTAGAATGTAAAGGGACCTCATTAATATTAAGATCATACCACTTTGTATACCTACATTCTGGCAAATAAATGAATTATTTATTTATTTTAAATACCGACAAAATCAAAATCAAAGCATTTATTTCAAATAGACCATTTACAGGCACTTTTGAATAGTCAATGTCGGTCAGTCCAAGAAAAGTGAAGCTAAATTGCACGTTCCAAAGAGTAGGTCTCTATGGAGAAGAACGTGCAAGAAACTCCATGGACACTCTTTTAAATCATAGTATGTGTTACATATAATGCTTTTTTTCCATTGGACCTTTAGAAATCTCATTAAACGTAGCCGAGAGTGAGCTAGAAAGAAGATATTTACTTCGAAACGTGTACTGCTTCTTATTCAAACATTGTGATTCATTGTGTATTACGATCAACAAGTCATTTACAAAATGTTCTCCAAAAAAAAATTCAGAAAATTTTATGGTTGTAACGACTGTGTATGTTATTATTTTATTATGATATATCTAGTCGCAAACTTTAGGTAAATATAGACGAATTACTTATTCCAAATAACATTTTTTTTAAATGTATTTATGTGTTGTCTCGAAATTTCGGGACAGATGTCTCGGAAAAAATTTAGTCCTAAGGAAGTCTCCGTTTCTTGTCTCTGTTCTTCGAAGTTTAGGCAAATAGGCACTACCTATTCCTATCACTGGTAATAACCAATAAAAAATTTCATTACAAATGGTAACTATTATATATTATTTTACCAGTTAAACAACGCTTCCCAGAATTCATTAAATGAATAATCATTAAAATTTCATAAATAATTCATCATTAAAATTTCATAATTTTGATACTTGTACATATTTTTTTTTACTTTAGATTTGTAGTTTATAAATAATGTAAATAAACAAAATTAATTAAAACTACATATAAATAGTTTTAATGAATAATCTGTGGCCTTAATATTGAAAATAGAGCAGGTAAAACATGCCAGTAGGTGGTGCAATCCTAACGTTTGTTAGTCGTCTTCGAATCCTACACACGGCGACCTCGCTTTGAATAGATTTCCCGGACAATGACAGTCCCGTTTATACAGGTTTAGCATAGTGGGCGTATCTTAAACAAAAGCATGCGATTAAACTCACCGATCAGTTCCAATTAATAGATGTTATGAATCGCATGGGTCAGTCGGAAGAGGAGCAGGCATATCAAGGTCGGTAGGAGAGGGGCCAGGACGTTCAGGGTAGGTTTCGGGTTAGTGTTGAAGCCTGGGGGGGCCTGGTACACATCCAGGCTTTCGTAGGGATATACGTCAGGGAATAAGGTTCTGAGGTTCCATAGCAGCGTGGAAAGTTAGTAAAGTTAATTAGTTTTGTTAGTTTTATTAATTAGTGAACCGATTTTGGATTTCGGTAATTTTATTCTTCTACAGAATGACTGAAAATGAAATAAAATGAGCAAGCTTTGTAATTTGTGTAATGTGAATATGTATGACATGGGCACTTGGCCGAGCACTAAGATGTGGAACAAAACGGTGCACATGTGTAACAGATATCGAATCTGATTCCTACTCTAGATTTAAGTGCTGTCCTAAAAACTATTTTTTGATTGCGGTGCATCACTCATGCAAGAATACAGATTACCTAGATAATTGCATTTGCCTGTTAAATCATTGTAAGTATCCGAAGCTATACTAATTATCTACTAAATAATAAGAGTGACCGTTTTCGGTCAGGCGGTTAATCTCAACGGAGATCAGCCATAGGAGATATTATAGTGCACAAGTGTATGCGCAGACACATGTGTACTCTCTCATCTCTCACTCTCACAGTCCGATGCCACGGCAATCCGACATGGCCGGAGAGAGATCAGGTGCAGGACCAACGGCATAACGTGCTTAAGGCGCGAATTACACAGAAACAGCGTAAGGTGACGGTGCGGTGCAGGTGCAGCGCAGGCGTGGAATTTATAAGGAAACAAAAGAACGGCGTGCCTGCGACGTGTCAGTTGAGTGTAATTCACGACACGTCGCTTGCGTATATTTTGTATGAAAACGTTTTGAAGCGGCATCATGACTGCACCGCGACTTCACCTTACGCCGTTTCTGTGTAATTCGCGCCTTAAATACTAAATCTAATTCAGTGCAGAAATGTTAATAAAATCTTACTCTGGAAAGTTTTTACTAAGATTCCACGGCAGCGTGAAATATTAGTAAAGTTATGTTAATTTCGTTGATCATAAGTAGAGATCGGATATTCGGATGCATATTAACCTAAAGTACGAAGACGGCTTCTTAATAGCCATTTTTTCTCGGAATCACACATAAGCACAATGAATATTTGAAATCTATTTAAAAACAGGCAAGACATTTATTAAAAATAACACGTAAAAATTCAAAATTATACGAATTTTTTTGCTACTGAATATTCGAATAGGACAAAATGTTAAATATGACAATTCATTTGAAGTATAACACTAAAATGAGAAAAAACTATGTATTTAAATAAACCGAGATCTTCCCGACGCGCGCTCTGTACTGTCAACACTCAAACTTTAGGTAGACATGCATCCGAATATCCGATCCCTAATCATAAGAACCCAAGATTACAGACCAAAAATGATAATGAGATTTAATATCATGTAAGGCCGAAATCTAGAAACGCACGAACCTTAGGTAAGTGTTAATCCTGATTCTGTCACACAAGTGACAAGTTGAAATGTAAGACGGTCAAGAGGACGATTGTCAAGGCTGTGCACTTACAAAGTACGCGCTAAGCGACGTCTGTAGAATTCGGCCTAAGTATTTTAACTTTGTAAGTTTCTATTTATCTTTTGACTTTTTAATAATTTAATTTTTCATTAAAAACAGAAACATTAAGTATGGACCAAAAAGCGATTCATGAAATAAATCTCACTTTACCCAGTTTCAATTAGTCGTTTTTGCAGTAATTTCTATCAATAGTTCAATAGGATTGAATTGCTGTGATTAGCAAAACAATGATAACGTCTATTACGTGTAATTGTAACTCGACCCGCAACAATAGAATACAACTGTCCGGTGTGAATAGTTTTATACATGACTTTTGTATCATTATGCATTTCAATGAAATTTTGTTTTTGGATAAAAAATCTTGTTAACGTGCGCAAACTACAGCATTGTTACATAAACACAATGCAACGACAGCAAAATTCTATAGTGTTCCGTATCACTGACGAAAGACAAAGGTAACCGGAAACACTGCACATATTCGGGTTTCAACAATTTCATTCAAATTCTGTTTTTTCCAAACATTCATTTACCTACGACATATATTTAATGTTGCCACTCGTCTGTGTCGAATTATGCCATCCCGTTACTTGGTGCAGGATATAGTAATGCCATTTCCTTAGAAATCAGTACTTAAGAGACTGCCAACAACTCGACTACTCCAAAACTCTAAACCAATTCTCTAATTGGGTTGGAGGTTTGGACTTTGCCATTCTAGATTCTCTAATGATTCTCCAGATTCTCCAGACGCTGTGTACGAATACACAGCGTCTGGATTAGACTGACTTGACGAGGCTGTTCAATTACTAACTTAGATTGAATGAATTGAATTAGATTTCCTAAATAACACAACACGTTCAATAGTCTATATTTTCTGGTTTTTATAAATATGTATGATAGTCTACCTATATGTTATGGGTCTTTTTTACCTGGAGTAAATGATAAATATATGTATAAAGGGTGTAAAAAGACCCTTAACGAAGCCGAAAGGTACTTGTTCTCCCCGTCATTGCGATATTTTTTTTGTTCTAGTCCATACCTGGGAACCTTCTAGTTACGGAGATATTGGGGGTCAAAGTTCCAACTTTTTCACAAGTTTTTTTTTTAATACATGTTTTTAATGAAAGATTTTTACTTTAAACACCTTCACGACCCCCGTACTATTCAATCCATCCATCAGCACAATGTTTTGAGTGCGTTACATTGAGTTTTACCGTAAAAAGTGATTTTTCACCCCAAAAAAAAAAGTCGTTTCCCAGCAATAATTTTTGCGTAAAGTTACTTAGTTTGATGTACAGAATGCTTGGTTCACAGCTTCGTGAAGGGTCTGTTTACACCCCGTATATTGAAATCCCTAAAAGCAATGGGGTGATTGAGGATCCGACGGTGTATCCATAAAAGTAGCTTCTAATATAATTAATTCCAGATCATGATAAGTCATTCAACATAACAAACAGTTGATATAATATATAACAAATAAGTAAAGATTGAATTGAAGAATTGTTTGAGTTTTCCATTTCCAGCATCATTTTAATATATTCTGCAGGCAATCTGTTGAGCAGTGCCTTTAAAAAACCTCGTGTCACGAAAGTGATACTTAGAACTTAGACAGAAACTTAGAACTTTGATACTTAGACAGAAACTGTCCTAGTTGCAAGGTTATGGGTCGAGTAATGCTCGCATCTGCCACGACGAGTAAGCCAGGACAGATTTGAAAGCATTTTGAATAAGTTATTATAATCGTCTTTACATCAGCGCACTATATTCGTGCTACTACGGGAAATGTCTGGTTGGGGGCAAACAAGTTGAATAAAACCAGATAGTACAGTCACGAGCACCATTATGTAAACACTTAACAACTTTTAAAAGTGTTTTTCTCCTACAAAAATTGCTTTTAAATTTAAGAAAGTGTATACATATTGGTTCTCGTGACTGTACACCTATCCGAGACGAAACAAGGATGTTGTGCAACTTATCCAAAACCTATGTTTCCCTCGGTTCATAGAATAGGGGATTATTGCTATATCCATAAAATAATTAAAAAGGTGCATCCACACTATCCACCGATTCGGTGTCTTTTTTTAAAGCATCGTTTTCAACATAAGCGATTGCCTATACTCTGCCCTCTCCCAAAGAGCTCTATGTTTTTAACGATTATTATTTTTTCGAGTATATCGGATTTACAGCACATAACTACCAATAACATGTACATAATGTTTTATAACCCAATAATTCAGAGGAGTAAATACATTATATTTATGTATTCATTTTTGCGTAATGAATTCGTGGAATAAATACCAAATTATACATTGTAGCGAGAATTTATGTTGTAATTACTGAATACCTGAAGTAGAATTTTATCGGTAAAATGCATTTTCATTTTATAGAAAATTTCGTGGTAGGTAATCCTTAAATAATCATAGTTGTGGAAACAGGAAATTATACCGATAATTTTTTATCAAGCGTGTAACGATGCAAAACTCGTGCAAATGTGTAGTTGTATTGTTACTAAATAGGAAAAAGGAATCCTCATAATTTGTCCTGTCAGTCTGACGTGCTAGTCTGACCGTCAGTTCTTTTTTAATCATTCTTGAATGCCCTTATGATTTTCCTAAGTATGTTGTAAAGTTTCTTGTATTCAAATGAGTAATGCTACCTACACGCACCTCCGTTGCTTGATAATTTAATTTTACAAATAAAGTATCTACTAGCCGTAATAACATATAGCCGCCGCCGCCGCTGCCGTATATCTATCTTTTTCTCTGATTTATTTTATAAATAAAATAAATCTCTTCCTAACCAGTTTTGCCTCCTGGGCAAACCTCCCTAGTGGGTTACCTCCCTAGTCCCCTACCACCCCTCTCTGTCCAGAGTTACGAAGGACCAATATTTTAAAGTGAGTCCTGCTTTATTATATTTTCTCAGAAAATACGGCAACAACATCTGACTCTAAACAGATCTTCGAAGAAGCAACCGCACTGATGCTTTGATTGCGCGACTGAAATACTATAGACTGAGAGAAATGAATTTTCCCAGAAATGAGATAGATGCAAATATTATTATATTGCAACTTCCATCGATATTTGTAAGACAAATATTGCTGATTTGTATACGGATAAAAGCATTCTAGGTATTGATACTTATGGATGCGCAGGTAAATAATGTTAGCTTTGTATGTCGGCTCGGAGACTCATATTTTCCTGGTAAAGACTTTAAGTAGTTTCTTTGAACTGCACGAGTTGAGTGAAGTTGGATCGTAATGAAACGTAATGTTTTTATAACTTTCTGTGTTTGTTCAGAAAACATATATTGTTACTTACTTGAATGTAGTTGTAGAAACCCACATTATTCCTGACTTATTCCGAATGCAAGAAGGTTCGCATAGCATTCTGTGTATTTCATAATCTTTTAATCAATAAAACTTTCCAGTTTTATTGTGGAGTGGTTCCTAACTTTGTGCCGTTTATACAGGGTGTATTGGAGACCTTAACACAAGCTTTACCCAAGAATTCAGTAATATTTCTAGCCTTATATTGTTCAATGGTTATTGAAAAGAAATTGGAAAACTTTTCAGGTTAGCATCATATTGAATTCATGATCACATATCTAACGCGGATGTCCCCTTACACCCACAATACTCGTTCACAATAAATATTGATTTTTAAGTCTCTCTCACAAAAACATTCCTTCGAGAGTCCCGTCGTTAATTAGTATAGGAATGTACGCTGAACAAAAGATATCGGAATGCCGTCTCTCTGACGGAGTTTTCAAAGATTTATTGGATTTAAATATATTGCTAAGATCTACTCTTTACTATTTACACATACCCTCATTCCTAATCTAATTGTGTAGGGTTCATTTATTAGACTGAGGTGCGCCAAATTTTATTTATTTGTATAGATAAATAGAGTCATCACTAAAAACTCAGCCTCGAGCGTGTCGATCAATAACAACATTGCATCAAGGGCGGCTCAGATAACTAAACAAAGATAGCTTAACATGCTGCGGGACTGTTCGAAAGAGATACCGTGGCCCTGGAACACAAAGGGCAATGAAGGAACATGGATGGGTTTTAGTCAGTAAGAGTCTGACACTCCCTCCCACTCCACCCAGAGCGGGACAAGTCATTTGAGGATTTCCCAACCGTAAAAAAAAAAAAAAAAAAAAAAAAAAAAAAAAGATAGCTTAACATTAAACTATTGAACCCATTGACTTATAACTGATCCTAACAGTTGTTTAACGTGAACAAGCTACCTTCCTACAACAACTAAGTACCGGGGTATCAGTCAACGACGTGAATACACCAACAGTTTGTGTGGAAAAATACTGCTGTAATATTATGACGTTTGAAATTTGCTGTAATCCTTTGCCAATTGGTGCCTTTTCTACATCCATATTTAATGCAAGATTTATAAAAAGATGTGTCCTTATTCTGCCTCTTCTTTACCTAACTAATAAATTATCTATATAATAGTGAACGTTTGTTTTACCATGAAATCATTGGTAATTATGGTTATTTTATTTTCAGTACCCATTTCCATCCAGTATCCATTACTGCGTTTCGCCATAATAATGGAAATTTGTGTTATTTTTTGTCATAAATCGTAATTTATTGTAAGTAATAAGTAGTTTTAGGTTTTAAAAAATATTGTCAATGTAGGTAAATTGCTTAATCATATAAGTATAATTGTGTTATTTCATTAAATATCCTACGACACTCAATTTTAATTTGTTATTATAAATTTAAGGTAATATGTTACTAGGACCAATTAAAATTATTCTATACTAGTAAATAAGCAATATTTGTATTTATATTTATAATCACGTTTCCGAAAACAGCTCTAATGATTTCGATGGAAATTGCAATATGGCGGGTTTCTGGGAATAATGTTATCCTCATTTACACCCGTGCAGAGCTCGGTCGCCCAGGCCCTGCAGTCTCGACAAATATAACGACAAAAATCGGTCGTTAAGTGTAATCGATGTCAAAATTTCTTTAATAGATTTTCAACCTTATATTTTCGAAATAAAGTAGAAAATCTATTAAAGGAATTTGACAACGATACGGCTTAGCGACTGATTTTTGTCGCTATCTAATGTCGAGACTGCAGGGCCAGGTCGGTACTATTAGTGAAAGTAAAAATAAGCCAAATACTTTGTATATTATTATAATTATGCTGAACCCTTTGTATGACCCATGAACCACTTATGTTTCAGGGTGATTGATTAACTACGGCGTCTGCTTTGCAAACAATGAACATGTTAAAAGATTTTTTTAAATACTCACTCCTTGCATCGCTGTGTGTTCCTTCCAGTAACTGCGACTTGTCCCAGGTTGATTCCGCGGTCTGAGGTCATCAGCTCAATCTGGTGGATGCAGCCGTTGAAGCCAGGATAAGCTTGCTGGTTGATGTGATCTGGTATTCCGCCTGAGGAGAAATGAAGATGATTAACATACTTGACTAACATCACACCTGAAATCCTCAAAAGGTTTGGCAGAGGTATAAGAAGGAGTACACACCTACATGTCGCCGGTTATATTTAACTGTAGCGCAGGTGCGACAAGACATATTTGGCATAAGATTCTATGGGAAAGCTTTTAAAAAGACTTGTATCTTTTTCATTCAAAATAAATAGCTTTTCGTCCATAATCTGCAATTATCAGGCAAACAATTTCATATGAATTCTGTAGGATAGTGTGCCTTTTACTTACCAAGGTAGATATTCGAGTCAGCGTTCATGAGAGTCGAGATGCCAGTGCTAGTGCCAGAGTTCTCCCTGCCATCGACGGAGAGGGTAACGCGACCGTCCTCCAGCAGCCTGACGATTACCTGCAAAGACAAATATCATTAGTATCTAGCTAAATTCATAATCGTTTTTGGGACGCACCCGCCACTATTTTCCCAAGTTCAGCAATATCCTGGAAGCCAGAAACAATTATAGTAGCGCTGCGGCTTTGAAGCTCGACGAATTTCCGGAGTAACAATTTCGCTCTACTCAATATATCTACGCAATATTGAAACCGTGGCTAAGTAATCACGGCATGGTTGGATCACAGGACATGCAACGCGTTCAATATCTACACAATCCAGTGAATAGCTCTCAGATTGGATTTCGGATTGGCTATTTGTGGTAGCCCGTGTCACGTGTGTAGACAGGTCATGACAACGGAAGCCTGGGGCATTGTGGAGCTCGCGTAGCTAGTGTGAGCAGTCATGGGAAATGTTGAATGTGTTGATTTTGAAACAATATAGGTATTTAAGACCAAGTCTAGTATGCTAATCCTAACAAACACTCAATTACGTACGCAATTAGTGGTACGTATTATTCAACTGCATATACCATAACATCACGCCTGTATTTCCACGAAGGATTAGGCAGAGGTCGACCCACTTTATGCAAGTTCTATTTTATTTTGAGGTTATATTAATATTGTAGGTACTATATTTATGAACGTAGAATTTTCTCCTGTTTCATTTGACATGTCACTTGAAAGGATAGAAAAAAACAGCGACCCCCAGATTTTTGGACGTAGATGGCATCCATCATATTGATTTTATTGGCTTAAAACACGCGGACCTTAACAACGAATCGATTCATAACCCTTATTTTTGTCTTGGCCTTAGTCGGGCAAAAACCGCCAGTTTAAGTGAAAATTCATGTTAATTCAGGACGTATAAGCGATGTATTAATTATTTTGGTGACTCAAATACAGGAGCATTCCCAGTAACGGCCCGTCATCAGTGTGGACTCAGTTGCAGCCCCTGTGCTGCAAAGCGTATCGAAATCAATGTAGCGTGTAGTTACATGTAGGTTTACCTAATAGTTCTGCATCTGAAGGCTGACACACTATCGCGCACGACGCGCACTATACGTCAGAAGCATTTCTATTTCATACATACGTTTACACAACTTACACGTGCACAAGACATGGTAATACAGCGTTCGGTTACGGAACCCTAATAATCCTATTATTAAGACTGACTGATTGTTTAATTATATCTTGGTTACAAAGCAAACTTAAAAATTCAGTTTAAAAAAAACGACACATTCACGTATGAATACGTTGTAAGTCGGTCTCCCTCCTCATGGAGTTTACGGCCCTAACCTAAAAACCTAAAGCAGAGCTGTCCAAGACATGACCCACTTACTGGCATGTCCATAAAACTACACCTTTGATGACGTGGTCACCTACTGGACCCAGCTGATCTAAAAACCTATTTCGCCTCGTGAAGAGAAGGGCTTTTCGAGATAAGTGATACCTTCGCCCCTGCTTGAGTGGATCTCATTTCACAACAGATGCACGTCTTCATAACCTAATTACCTACAGAATCTGCATGGTCTCCCTCCCATCTCCATCTAACAGCTCCTTGAGACGTAATCTCGTTAAACGTATACCGTGAAATTGCACGCAAAAAATGTAATATCTCAGTAAATGAAATTGCAACATAGAGAGACTATTAATTTTAAAATTTTTACTCAGGTATATTCTGCAATATTGAGCCCTAATGTGGCTAACATAAAATCGTGTTTCATGTGCGTATTAGTTACTTATATAACGTTTGCTCTTAGGTATGGTGAGATTACCTAATACTGACATACCTCACTATGTTTAAGTGCAGTTTTTGGGCTTTAAGATTGCCTGTTGACTTTTCATATGAGGGCATCATGTATATCAAAGGTCACATTATTGATACCCGATACGGATACCTATGCAGGTACATTACATTTGAGTAGGACAAATTTCAAGTACCTAACGGCTGAGCTACTGATATTAATTAGATTCTGTACTGCCTTATAAAAATGTCGAGTTTCATCATACGTAGCCCACGTGAGTTCGTTATTACTTTGCATCTCTTTAGCACCGAGAGGTAGGGGAATCGTGTAGGAGATGATCAGTGGACTAGTAACGCCATCTAGTTTGCTTTTCGTTAAAACAAATTGGCGTCGCATGTTTCAGAATACGGGATATTTTCACGAAATTGTATTATTCACAGTAAATAAAATACTTTCGAGAGCAGTAATTACTTTATCATAATTGACGCGAATTTAACTTTATTCAAAGTAGGTAGGTACCTACCTACAACGTAGAACATCGCCGCAATTTGTAAAAAGTGTTAGAATTTTTTTAGGTGGAAGCATGGAATCATTAAAATCATCGATACAACCCTCTAAGTTCATTTAACCCCATTTAATACAAAGGGGTTGTTGTATTAATATTTTTTATGATTATAATTCTGTAAGTTCTACATACGTGTTACTTGCGCTACTTTAACATTTGGGTATTAAACTGGCACAAAAGCGACCCAGTACTTAATCTGTGTCGTCATTTTTGATGAAATAAAAATAATTTTACTCTAGATTTTCAGAACGTTTTTTTTGAACATAACAAAATTTATAATCACTGCGATGCCATGCGAGTCCCGTGCGTTTCTAAAGTTCAAATATCATATTTTTTCGGTTCTAGGATTACGTCAGTGCCTTTATTTACTTGACCTTTTATAGAGCAGTATCTTGTGATGAAGCAATTTACACAAAGCGCATAACTGGGTCCGAACCTATTACCTACGACCATGACGCTCCAAGCCGATGCTGCGAGATAAAGTCAAGAATTGGTGAATTGCTTACCTGATGCCGTTCACCATCATTCACAAATACGTTCACTGTGAGTTGAGACTTGCCGCCGCCGTTATCCCATTCAAATACAACAAAGCCTCGGTCAACTGAAACAAAAATCTTAAGTTAGTAACCTACACGGTAATTTTATCCAAGCTACACGTACACACAGAGCTCAAAAACTTCGTGCTTTGTGCTACATGGTTAGCATTTATGCTTGTCGTCAGTCGTTACCATATTCCTCTAAGTCTAGACAAACTAACATTTTATCAGCACTTTGCGTTGGTGGAATATGTAAAAATGAACTAGTGACCGAGCTACCGAAATTATTATTTCAATGTTCAATCCTTTTGAAAGTCAACAAGTCAAGACAGGCTTTGAAGTGTATTTTGACAGTCTTGTGTAAGCCCTCAGCTCTTGCTTTCGAGACCATGGAAGACCTTTCACAATTCCCAAGCGCAAGAGGAAAAAACCATTTTAGGCTAATAATATCCTCTTTGTAACTCACAAGATGTAAGTCTGTTTGTCGTTAACTTACTCGTCTGACCTTTGAACTCTTGCAAAGATTATATGCGATGACCACTACAAAGTTTTATTGCGAAAGTTGCTGTCCGGAACAGGCTCGCTGTCTGTCAATACGTATTACATAAATGTTCTCATATGGTAGTTATGGTGGCACTAGGCACATAAGAAAATTTAGTACTTTCAAAATTTTATCACAGCGAAAAGCTCGCGAGCGTTTTGGGGGACTGTCCCATGTAATTTTTGGCGTTCAAAAAGTGCTGTTTATGAGCCTGATTTGAATTTTTTGATGAATTGATTGATAGAAGGACTGATCCCACTCAATAACCTAAATATTTAAGGATTTCTGCATTTATTTTATTACCTGTTCAAAATACGGAATTCGAGTAATTAATAATCATTCTATGTACTTAAAAATAATGATTCTTACTTCTCAGCAGAATGTAGTCTCCATAGTATGGCGGGCTGTTAGTTTCCTTCTGGTACACCAATACTCCGTCCTGTGTGGTGAATATAGCCAGGGCAATGATGCCAGGGTCAACGTCCAAGTTTTCGTATTTCAGTAGGTTGGAAGGCAGTTCGAGGTATCCGTTTCCGTTGAAAGCAACGCTGTGGTGCAGTTCCAGTGCTAAGAAAAAGGGTTTTTTTATTAAAACTTGTTCGTACTATTCATCCCACTCTTTTCATCCGCTAGTTTCTAATTCCAAGTTTTTGGGTTGAATTTTATTGAAAAAGTGCTCGAGAATGAATACTCAAAAAATTTACTGGTACAGTTATTCGAGAGCAGAAACCTAACCGTATACAAGGTGCTTAGGGCTTACCGATTTGGCAGTAAGCGCCGGCGAATCCAAGAGGGCAGTCGCAGGTATGATTCATTCGGGAGCTCAGGTCAGGTCGGCAGGTTCCTCCGTTGCGGCAGGGTCGGATCGCGCAGGGGTCGCTGGGGGGCTGGCGGGAGGACCTCATTGAAGAGGGCACTCGGTACTCGCACAAGGTTCCTCCAAAGCCAGCGGGGCAGGTGCAGGTCGAAGAGTCGGCAGTGCAGGTTCCTCCGTTGTGGCATTGGCAACCAATCTCGATCTGTTGTAAATCGGGGTTTTTATTCGAATGAGCTTGAATGGATAGTGTGATTACTATCCCCTATCGCCATTTTCATTTTTCTGCTAATCTACAGCTCATGATTAATTTGGTATGTAATATGAGACACATTAACAAATTGAAAATTTCCAAACTGTGGTGCTGTAAAGTGACGCATTGCCACAAGATTGGATGTTAGGATCTGTTCAATACATTGTGATAAAGGATGTTTTAAATTTCTGTTCAATTTTGGGATATTTGTTTACTTAAGTTCCAGTAATTGTGAAGGTCTGAAGTTTCTTCAGTAAAATAACTTACCTCAGGGATATCACCACGGACGGCATTGCATTCCTTCACGTTAGCAGACTGGATGGTGGAGTTAACGATGTCGACAGCTTCTCCGTGCAGGGTAAACTGAGGATTAAGTTCAAACTAAATATCACGTTATGAGAAAGAGAACGAAGGGGAGGTCTGAACTGTGCTCTGTAAAGAGTAGGTCATCATCACCATACCGTCCACGCAGAGGGTTTACACAAAGTAACATTTTATCAGCGATTATGGTAATTGAAAAGGCAAAAATGTAATGTGTCATTAATTTACGAGAAGCTCATGTCATCCTGTTGAAACACTATGTAAAGTTACAGGCTTTAAAGGGATTATCACTTTTCACACAACAACAACTCAACTCAACTCAACTCCGACTCAACTCAACTTCAACTCTGCTGGCTAAACCAACATTTCGAGTATTCCTTTCAAATTTATAATTGGCGTATTTGGACCATGCGGTTTGAACCAGTTAGGCAACTGATTTAGTACCTCCCAGACAGCGCTGACGTCGTTTGGAATTTAGCATGGCGCTCCTAGTGACACCGTCTGTGTATAAATACCGGGTAGACTATCGATCTCACCTAATTGATAGACTGACAATGTTAAATTGGTTTAGAGCTGTTTGTTTAGGAGGAAATATGCAGTATTCCATTCATTCAATAACAGACTATAATTCAATTGAATAAGGACCGGTAAGACTTATCAACGGTTTTTATTATGCAGGACAAAACAGACATCTTATGATAAGTGGTCACCCAGGAACTTATATAGTAACAGATTTCTTGATTTATAAACGGGGTCATGGAAATGAAAATCACTTGTAAGCATAATAAAATAGCTAAGCTCGTATTTCGTAGTCGTACGTAGTAATCAAAATAGGACATGAGATTCGTAAATGAAAAAAAAAACTGTTCGGAGATCACGCTTGTTATCGGTAGTACTTTGCAGCAAAATATTAATAATATTGTTCCATAACAATGAGAAGAAACTGCTATCCATGCAAAGGGGAGCGGAGTCCTAGGAAGTTATAACACAATAATAACTGTTTTAAATGTAAGTACAAATATTGGAAACCCTATTAGAAAGAAATGACATCCACTCTTGAAGTTCTTTCGCTCGGAACGCTGTTGTGTTGCACGTCATCATTCCAGTTAGTATAAAAGTTCCTTGGTGGTCACATAATTATATTGACATCTGCAATAGTAAAGAGTTCGCAGGTTCGATGCCGGCTGATCAGCAGCCGACTAGTTGCTCCAAGAAGATGGTTATTTTAGACTGTTGGTAATCACTAAATACGTAGACAAAGTCTTTAAATTGTCCAGGGAGAATCTAGCATTTGATATGACTTACGTCGGTAATGCATCCATTGAATCCTCCGGTGACAACAGTGTTGTTGTTGAGAACGATCGAGTCATCCACGCCGCCCACGAAGATCGGTGTGTCCAGGTTCAGGTCCTGCAAAACGTTTTTAGATTAAAATATGCCTTGAAAACCTTGAAAAGCCATTGAGATTTGAACTCTATGTGCATTTTGTAAACATGAAAATAGTCCTGTAGGTACTGACCTGTTTAGGCGATTCCAATCGTTGTTCGAAGCTTTGTACTTTGTTGACCTTCAGGGACACCAGAGATCCGACTCTTGCGATGTGTACGGTGGTCCATTCGTTGGCTGGCAGAGTTCGGTCGCTTACCAGAACAACTGGTTGGCTTCCTGTTAAGAAATACTTTGGATTTTAGACGGGGTGTAAAAAGCTTTACGATTTATCATTGATATTGTAAAAATATGAAGACACAAATTATAAAGAAAATGAAGTCCTACGCCAATAACAAATAAATGAGGATAAGGGCAGAAGGATAATGGATAACATACCTCCTCCAAGGTCGTAACGGAACTCAAGTCGTGCGTCGTGGACAGCCAGGGAAGTGAATCCTCCGTAGCCACGTGGTGACTCCGCGCAGTACATGATGATACCGTCGGTGACTGGAGCAGCGGCCTTGATCCTCATCGACATAACCAGGGTGCGGGAGGGCGCTGGTGGTTTGATGGCTAGGTAAGCGCTTCCGGTGAAGGCTGGGTATTCAATCGATTGTTTTGATTCGCAGCTGTAAGGTTAAGTTAGATTAGAAGACAGCAAGAGGCTAAGGGCCAACTTCAGCAATGGAACTAAACGGGCTTAGCACGTCTTAATCCACGCACATTTTGTTTCTTCATTGCTACACAAAATTGACAGTGACAGCTCTAATATGCAGTTTAGATGTGCTAATCGCGTTCAGTTTGTTAGCCCTTACCGGTTTCTAAGAATAAGAATGTTATTTTTTATTTTCAGTTCTTTATTTATCGGAGTTTTCCCAGTTCATGGGGAGGTTACTTACTTGGCTCCGGTGTGGGTAACGGGGCAGGCACACTTGTAACCGTCGGTGGTGTCGGTACACTTGCCGGGGCCGCAGAGGCCGGCACGGCACGCCTCGCCGACACGGTCGCAGTTCGAACCAGCGTAGCCGGACGCACAAATGCAGAGGTAGCCGCGCTCATTACGGGCTTCCTGGCAGACGCCGTTGTTTAGGCAGAGATTGGGTGCGCAGGAGTTGCACTCGCCTACCCGGCTGCGTTCAATGCTATCCATCATAATGTTCTTCTCTTCCCTGCCCAAAATCAACATGCTTGCGCAGCCAATGAATCTGAAAGCAAAAAATCTAGTTAGAACCTTAGAATTTCACGCTGCGGGCTGGTGGCAAGAATAATTAGATTTTTTATACAGTTGTGGAAATATTGCTCATTTAAGACAAATTCAGTCGCTTCACTTCTTGTCTTTCATTCGGTATCTTTCAGTCGAAGTGATACGTACCCAGATGCTCCAGCCAGTTCAACGGGTAGTTGATTGTAGTCTGGAACTCCACCGATGTACAGAGGTTGTTTCAGTTCCAGCAGAGCCCACTGCTCAGGGGACTCGGCGATGAATGGTCCAGTGTTGTCGACGTCCATTGTTACTGATGTACAAATAATACAATTAGAAATTGAACCTCGTCTCATTAAAGAAAATAAGTTGCGGAGTTTTTTCACTACTTCTTCTCGAAAACAATACGAAGTGAGGGCAAGCGTTTTGGAAAACTGTAATGTAATTTTTGGTGTTCAAAATGTGAAAATTCTTATCGTTAGTTGAATTTTCCATAATTTGTATAAATAATCGACTCTTACAAACCTTTATTTTTGTCTTTGAAAAAAGGCATGAAGAAAAGAAAAAATAACCTAACCTAGAAGAACTAAAACCATAGTTACCCTTAGATTTTGTCCTGCTCAGTCGGATTGTGTGCCAGGTGTTCAGCTGCAGAGGACGGTCACCCTTGACAAAGAGTGGTTCAGTGCCAGTGTCAACCACGAATTCAGGTACTCCGTCCTTCAGTTGAAGTCCGATGTAGTCGCCTTCGCGTCCTTGGTTCTCGCTATTGTAAAGAATCAGTCCATTTTGGTCTGGAAAAAAATATTGTTACTGTGAAAATTGCAAAAAAGAAAATCTACTGTTTTAACACGCAACGTATTTTTGTTTTAAAAAAAGGCAGCGTCTGTGAAGACGGGTGTATTCATAGACATCTATTTCAGAGTCTCATTACCCTTTATTTTGTGACCCACATAAAACAACAATAAATTAATATTCTATTCTATTCATTTTGAATTTTTGTAATTGCATTTTTGTGCTCACCAGATGGTTTGAACGAGATTTCGATCTCGAACTGCTTGTAGGGGTCCCTCAGGGTCGGCAACGAGAGGAAGCCTTCTCCATCGAATCGTGGCACAAGTCCGGTGACGGTCAGGATAGCCCGAGCTTCTATTGAGGCGCGGTTGTTGCTGACGCGGCACACATATGTGCCAGCGTCGTTTTCTGTCACCATTCTCAAGAACAGGTTGGGCTGGAAAGAAGATTGGGTTAGTAGGAGTCCTGATTGGTTGGAGACGTCCAAAGATGAAGGGAACGTTTTATGTTTTTTTTTTTTTCTATTTCAAGGAAACAATTTTTCCGAGATGTCTAATTTTAACTGCAAATGCTGTTAAAATAGTACCTCACCCTGACTTTCCACAAAAAAAACCAGAATAGTTGATTGAAATTCCTCACAGTAAATAACAGAAAAGCTGCATTACCTGGTCCGAACGAATTTCGGCAGGCAGAGGCGAGAACTCCCTCCTCCATTCAATGTTGACAGGGTCTTCCAGGTTGTGTGTGCATGGTAGATCCACGGAGTCGCGCAGACGAGCGGTGTACTGCGAGACCGCTAATTCTCGCGAGTCCGGGTAAAATGGTCCGCCTGAATACACAGGAACATATTAGTTATTGTTTTCTCCATTGGTGAATACCAATGATGTTCATCATAAATCAATACGCCTGTAATTTTCGAAAGGTTAGGCAGACGTTTCGACATGGCGCCAGTCATGCTTTAAGTCCCATGTTGAATGCTGTCAACCGGGCACGAATCGGTGCTACTACTGTGAAATCTCTGTCTATAAAAACCCAGAAGCACTTGACCTGGGAACCGAACCCGAGACTACAGGCTCAGCAGTAGCGCTTGGGACCACAACATAAACGAGGCAATCCAATGATGTTATGTGAAACGATCAATGTGTGTAGAGCACGTAGGCAAATAAAGTTTTGTTGACTTACCTGATTCAACTTCCAGAGTAAAGTCATCGAAGTGGGGGCGTCCGGCGTAGTCCTGTCCGATGCAGCGGTAGGTGCCCGCGTCGGCTGGAGTGACCCCGGACAACGATAGCCTGACGCCGTCGCCGTATGTCTGCACACAAGTTTTAGTTGGTTATAACACAGTTTAGCATTTATTATTCAATCCAATACATTTTAGACTTTTCCATGATCATTATCGGTGATAGATTGTCAGTATGTCAGATTGTGATTGTGTATTATTCCTTGCTGTTTGTTAGATTTGCTATGTTTAATCCAAGTCATAAAATTGTCTTACCAAAGAAGCTACGTATTGGTTGGTCCCGAGGCGGAGCCACTGAAGCTTGATCTCTCCAGACCTGGTCTTGCAGAGGACGTCGACGTTGTCTCCAACTCGGTACTGCCTGTGAGGTTGCTCAATAGCCACGAGCTGTTGCGACTCAGTGTTCGGCTCACGAGCACCTACAACATTCATCAACAATTAGCCAAACCCAAACACACGTAGATGGTAAACTTGGAATTTAAATCAATCCCTTTGAAGCAACCCAGGACACCATATACTTACATAATAATAGTTAACCTGTGGATAAGGATAAATCTATTTACGTTCTAAATAAAATATAAATGCAAACATAAATGTCAATACAAGCAACATGCAAACCCACGGTCGTAGTCCATCACTTTACAAAAGTTTTGAACCGTCAGTTAATTTATTGACTTATAATAATGTGACACCATACAGTAAGCAAAGACAAACTTGTTAATGTATATCTCTCGAAACACAGTTTTAGACGAGACTCGAACACCAGCCAAACAAAAAGTATACGATAGTAAATAATAATAATTATCATTCTTTTTACAAAACTCCTAGAACTACATAGGTAATATAGGGACTACAAAGATGCGTCAAAGTATAAACGAGGGCTGCAGGGGTTCAAACAGGACAGTCCCATAACAGTACAGAGCATCCCGCTTAGTTACGAAACAGTACAACACCCTCGACTAGACAGACAGCTGCCCAACACACCCGCACCAGATTTACCATCGTGTGTGAGGTAGTTGTTCCAAGTCCTGTCCAGATAACGCTTATCTCGCCACAGGCAGTTCTGCTCGTCACTATAGTCTCGACAGTGAGGGTATCCATCGCACAGTAAGTGTTCGTCTATACAACCACTGGAGTCTTTACAAAGGAACTGCGTGTCGAAGCACTCATAACCTTTACGAGTGAAAAATGACAGCTGTATTACAACTTACAATATATAAAATACTATTAAAATCAATTTTATTAAAACACAACATAGAAAAGTAGAAGAGTCAGAAACTAGGGATAAGAGACTAATATTAAATGGCTAAGCATGCCTGGTTATCTTATACGGTTGGGCGAAGCAGAGAGGGGTTTGCAGCGCCACCACTGGAATGAAAGCTGTCTAATTGACCTGGTGGATAATTCACTGACCCTGAATGTGTAGATTGATGTAATTGCTAGTAATGAGTCTTCCGTAATTGTCTTTTATGCTGCACACATATCTTCCGGTGTCGGATTTTTTGGCGAGTCTGATGAAGAGGGATCCATCGTCCTTCAGCCTGACGGTGCGAGGCAGGGTGCCGCCGTTCTTGGTCCACTCGAGGCGCATGTTGGGTATGGACACGTTGCAGCTGAGGTGTACCGCCGCGCCGACGTGCGCTCGCTGCTCATTGGCGTGCGACACTGACCCCACATGATCCGTATCTTCTATGGATGTTATTGTCATGCAGTCAACTTAACCCTCAAGCTTTACCAACCGCGTGTATTGTCATTTTTAAAAATAACTTAAAACAATCGGGACTCATGAGACAGTAATATCATGAGTTATCGGTTCCAAATCCACGCAGTTGGTAAATAAAATTATAAGTAATGTAAAGCATTCAATCAATGGTGTTTCCATTAGGTGTGAAGTCGGTGACCAGCATTCACACAGCACAACTGAACGGCAAATAAAAGAACAGGTACCTTAACATTAGTGCAACCTGTACATTCGTGTCGTGTTTTCGTGAACTTGTGAAGATTGCTCGGTGGCAATCTTCGAAATTGATAGAACTGTCCAAAATGTTACGGGTGTAACAACACAGTGTAACTTAGTACAAAAAATGCTTTAAGTATATTCTTTCTTAGTGTGCTGCTAGAAATACTTTTTTGCATTAGCATAGTCTAGGCATCTCTTCTCGGTACCTACCCACGATGGTTGACTATAACAGTTAGACTGTGCTATTAAATCCTAACTAAATTAAATTATTATCCATTCTTCTAATGATGACAAACAGCATTCTTCATCTTTATGGATTCTTTCGGTTGCTTTTAAGTTTAAATGAATGTTAGGTAATGTTTATCTGTGTAAAATATTTCTATCAATTTCGAAGTTAATCTACCGTACAGTTTTGTGCTGTTGGTGTTCATGCTACAGAATTGTTGGGAAGATGTACGTACCGCTGACGACGACCTCTGCGATGGCGCTGGCATTGGCGTAGCGGCTTCTGGCAATACATTCGTAACGGCCAGCGTCTTCTACTTCAATTTGGCGGAAGATTAGCCTAGATGAGCGGGTGTCCACGCGACTGTAAAAGAAAAACGACTTGTTAAAAGACTTGTGTTGTCTGATGTCTCGACTTTTAACTAAATCGCACCATCCTAATGGAATATTGGCAAACAGTTAGTATTCAACGTTTGGATTTGCAGCAATCCGCTACTCAATTCTGTCTTTTCAATACCTAGGTCAGCGAGTTCATAGTATCTTAGTCATCAGTTACATAGTATTTTTACAGTCAGAGATCAAGAGAGTTGAAATTTGGCCGTACGGCTAGCCCTATTGCCTTCTTTTACTTACTTGGAAGGACTCCTGTCAAGGGGTCTCCAGTTAATGTCGATGATGTCATCTCCCTCGACGATGCACTCAACTGTGGGCGACTGTCCGGGATGCACGGTCTGTGTTGGCGGGCGCAACGTGATCTTAGGCGCTCTGATGACGACCAGGCTGGTGTATATCGCTTCTTGGATCTCATTGTATTGGTTGTAAACATTGCAGACGTACTGGCCTGAGTCAGCCCTTGAGACCTGGAGATGTGACATTAGCAACGTTAGAATGTACGTGTTAGGCAACCACCTGGGAATTGGATCCCGTAATGTAATTATTGTGTGCGTGTAACAGAATAAATCTACTATTATCTCTCCGCAAACTAAATTGTTAAAATAGATAGAAATTTGGTTGGAGAAACTAAACGGATAAATTAAGTAAGAGAAGCATATTTTTTCTGTGGTCATAGATTGTACTTACATTGACGATAACCAGTCTCGAGCGATCCTGGTAAGCGTTACGTTGGAGCGGTTGCCTGTCGGCACGGTCCCACACCACGTTGTCTCCTTGTTGACCACAGCTGTAATCACATCACACTTTAGTATACTGCCTCGTTGAAATAGTGGTCGCCAGTGCGACTGCTGAGCAAGAGGTCCTAGGTTCAATTTCCGGGTGGGACAAAGTGTCATTGCGGGTTTTATCAGGAATTTGTCAATAGCAGCCACGGAGCCTGTATCTGTACCCGGTTGATGGCAATAGGCTCGCCCCCTACTCTATGGCAGTTAAACCTAACTGTGCAAAATGTGGGTGTACTATTAGGTACTCCTCTGCCTAACACTAGGGATTACAGGCGTGATGTTATGATGATTTTAGTACACAGCGTTACAAGCCTTGGGGACTACTGTTCTTTCACAGTTAATTTACTTCTAATTAGGCATCATTGTCAAAATGGAAGTGATCTCTAACTTGCTGCAATAAGACTGCAGTTTGGTTGTTCCCACTGACAAGTCTGCCAAATTACGGTGTTCTATATTTAGAGTTGTTGTTGGATCGCTGCCGTCACACGTAAACGAGCTGTGGAAGGTAGGTTATAGGCAAGGTAGGAAAACGACAACGCATAAAATATATAAACCCGCTGTCAATTTTGAAGTGGCCCTCAGGAGGGTTAGCATTTAAGAAAAAACTACTTACTAAATTATGGTTTCAGGTTGTCCTTCGATGGTGAATAGATTGCTTCTCTCTGGCTCGCTAGGTTGGGGAGGATATACAGGATCCGGCAAAATTGAACCATCTCCGCTTCCTGAAAATATATGGTTTTACTTAGAACCGTAGGCCGTATTATATTCTGATAAGAAAGATTATTAAGCCTTGGATTCCAAACCGCCCAGCTCCGCTTTTGGGACGGTAAGGCACCTGCAATGCCATTGGCACTTCAACCATCTTCCCGCAGGTTAATTTTACCACTGCTGGGACATAGGCCTTCTCTCCGTCAGACCAACGGATGCCACATGTGTTCGAATTTTGGTTCTAGAACATCGTCGATCGGTTGTCTCCCGATGTTTTCCTTCACCGTTTGGAAAGCATTGGTGATGAAATAAATAACACAAAATTCCTGGTCCAGCCCCACGATCGAGGACCGTTAATCAGGGTCGATACCACTGAGCCACCAGCTCCGTATTTAGTTTACCAATAAGATTTGTAGTTTGTATGTGTATTTGAAGATGTCTCTGCTGTAAAATGAGAAAAAAAAACCTCATCAACTACTAACCGTACTCGCCGCCACCGTACTCGCCTCCATCTCCACGGTCCACCACCACCTTGAACTGTTCCTTGGTGGTCCCAGCGGCGTTGGTGGCAGTACAAGTGTAGTCACCGCTGTCGCCCTCTCTGGCCGACGGAACGCTTAGGGAGGCGTGGCCAGGTGTAGGCGCAACGATTTCACGGTAGTCACCCACTGAACATAAAACAGGACAATAAATGATATTAATAAATTATTACATATTTTGTGCTCTACCTATACAAGGTGCATGGTGTTTTGCATCCTGGTCAAATTCAATGAGGTATTTAAGCGAATGATTCTCGACCCAAATAAATAATAAAACGGGTAGGTATTTTTTTTTTCTTATTTACGGAAATCGGTAAGTGTCACGCACACGGCAACGAAAGTATTCGTGTTATTCTGAAATACAGTCAAATTTAAACAATTTTAAAATAGCAGCTTTATTAATTATTGATCGTCGTAATTTAAATTGATTATTAATATCTTTTGTGACAACCTCCTGAATTTTGACGAGGATGCAAAACTGCACCTTGTATACATATATTATTATGTCGCACAGATTTTATATTTCAAAATAGCTTGACCTGAGATGGCATGTCTAGCTCTAGATCCAGCTATAGACATGCCATACATATAGACATGGATCTCAATCTGAATCAGATTGAGACCTAGCTATAGACATGCCATATGCAATAAGTTTTGACTGAACTTCCGGATCAGGAACCACGCGAAGCAGGATCGGGTCGCTAATAATAAATAAATCTGTGATAGATTGTAAAAATGAATGAGAAATGAAACCAAATACTAATACACAACGTGCATGATGCCTAATCAAGATTTTTGTAATATTCTGATTTATAAGAGAGTCCATTGAATTTTTTTACCCATTCTTCTCCACAGATCTACGCTTTGGAATGGGCAACTACAATACTTACTTACTTACCTACCACAGTTACTATGCCTTGTGACTGGGATTACATAGTAGGTAGCTTTGTGTCTGTAAAACTACCCTGCTTGAAATAAATGTTTTGAAATAAATTTTGAAAACTACTCACATTGAATAGATACAAGGGGTTCAGGGTAGCCACTGGCTCTGCACTCGATGTTGATGCGCTCTCCGATGGACACTTGCACATAGGGGCTTGGTGTAATGGTGATTTCGGGAAGAGCCCTCACTTTAATAACGGCGCTTGCGCTGGCAGATCCAGCTTCGTTACGAGCCGTGCACGTGTATTCGCCTTCGTCGTTCACTTCGATCTTCGTAAACCTGACGAGACGAGAAAATATTACGAGTTGTCACCGAAGTTGCAATAGTCGAATATCGACCGTTATTCATTTTTTTCTTTCAGCACTTCTTCTCCACAATATGAACATAAGCTTTGCCAATATCAACCCTCCTCCGTGCGCGCAGTGCTTGAAAAAACTTTGTGGGCACAAAGTTTTTTCTTTCATCTATATACCCATTACCCATGTTTGCAAAGAAATAAATGATTTGATTTGATTTAACACATGGGGCTATTGGAAATGCGACTGAGGAGATGGCTTGCTATATGGGTCAAACCTGTCTATTAGATTTTCGGGACCATTTTTCATTGTGAATGAGCAGTTATTATGATACGTTAATGGTTTCTTTCTTTGTAGTCCATTTTTGTGCCATTATATGTAATTATTTGATGTAATACAAGCCTATTAACCAGCAGTAGACCGCCAACGACTGAGCGTTAATTTTATAAGAAGTAGCATTCTAAAAACCATAACTTACTTCAGTTCATTATGTGGCATTAATTGCGTGAATGGCGAGAGCGGGCGGCCTCCGTTCCTGTTCCATGTGACGACTGGCTCCGGTAAACCTCCAGTGACACGGCAGATCAGAGTGTATTCACCACCCAATGGCACCGCCTGGACCTTGCCTTCCGGCGGCCATATCTCCACTTTAGGAGGCTCGCGTCCTAAAAGTAGTTAATATTAGTCTCGATAACTGTACTTAACACAACTTTTTAGTAAACGCAATTTCTCAAAAAAGTTTTGAAATCTCAAATGATAACATATGAGTCAAACAAAGTTGGTACTTACTTTCGATCTCAACGAACATATAGATGTTGGCTACTGCAATGTTGTTGACGGTGCCTTCGCAAAGGTAGTATCCTTGGTCGCTGTCCTTAGCATTGTTGATGATCAAAGTGCTTCCACGTTGACTTGAGTCGGGGCCGAGAGCACCATCGTGCTGGGGAATTACAATAAACAGATTAAAAAATAACAAAATGCCAAGAAATTTTCTTTTTTCCCAAACAACTGGTATACAAAAAGTGCAAAAGCTGTTCTCTAAAATATTTGAGAGAAACCCCAATGAGCGGTGCTTATCAATGTTCTTACCCTTGACCACCTAATCAGTGGCGTAGGACGTCCACTGACTTTACATTCAACGGTTCCACTTCCTCCAGTCGGGATCCTCAGACGGTCTTCCGACACGGTAATGTTGTAGCCCTCTGGCGTAGGAGGAGCCTGAACGTTCACAGTAACCAAGATTGGAACTGGGGCGACATCGGAAAGCGGCGATTGGCAGATGTAAACACCTTGGTTCTCAGGTATCGCGTATTCGATGTACAACACACCGTTTTCTGACCGTACGTTCGTTGGGAATATGGCGTTATCTTGTCTGAAAAAGAATATTATCATTTAGCATACAGATGCTTAAAAAAACATGTAACTTAACATGTGAACGGATGAGTATCCTTACCTGACCCAGTCAATGGTTCCTGCTGGAATGTTTGTTGTACCAGTACAAGCAATCCTGATGCTCTGACCTTCGTCTATGTACGGGTTAGGAATGGACACTGTGAGCTTGTCTCGCGGCGGGAATGATGGTCGAGGACGTACAGTGATCACAGCGGTACGGTCGGAACTTCCAACTGTGTTGGACGCGATACATCTAAACAAAAGAATGTTTGTAAGTCGAATTTTCTTTACTGAACTCTGTGTAAGTAAAGCTTCAGCACTTGGTTATATCAGAAAAGTTAAGTGTAGTTTTGATTCTTGTCTGATTAATTGGTCAGCTAGCCAAACAAACTAGTTAAACAACAAGTATTTATTTCTTTGTTGTTTTTTCAAAATTAAATCTATTGAGACTATTAATCACGGTGCCTAAAACCAAATCCTACCTATATTCTCCGGAGTCTTCGACCCTAGCGCTTTCAATAACGAAACGGGAATCGACGTATGAGATGGACAGTGGCAGGGGTCTGTTGGATGCCCTCTGCCACCTGATGGAGGGTGTGGGGTTTCCTCGCACGCGGCATTCCAGTTCAATCAGGTCACCTTCGTAGAAGTCCTGCACCGTTGGAGTGATCTCCACGCTGGGCATCGTCATAGTGTTACCTAGAAGGATATTATTGTAATGATTAAACTGCAGTTGGCTACAAATAAATTGGCATCCTTTTTTCATGTTTATATTAGGTGACTTTAAATGATTATAGATGTCAACATCATCTGACTCACCACGGGCGTAAAAAATCCAAAGAGGTACAACTGTTCCAATGATGTTAGCAAGAAATTAGAAACACAAGACTCTATTAGCATTCCGATAACACTTGTGTTAGAAAAAATATTTTACGGAATTCTTTATAAAATAATAATCTTGGTGTACAAATATTATAGATGAGCTTACCGGGTACTTTGAGAGTAGCAATAGCCTGGGCAGTGTTGATGCCATCGCTCGTCTCACAGATGTACTTTCCGCTGTCAGAAACTTGCAGGTTCGTGATCAGAAGAAGTCCAACGTTCTCATCAACTTGGGACCTATCCAGAGGCAGGATTCCATCGCTCTTGGTCCATCTGACCGGCAATCTAATCCTGGAATTGAGGCTTTGTGCTTGGCAAGTGAAGTTGACGCTGCTACCCACTTCCTGGATCTTGATAGTTGGACTGGTGATCTGGACCACAACGGTCGGTTCTGGTGGTGGTGTCCTTGGTGGCGCGTCGGTCACAGATGAATCTCCTCCTGTTTAATTACATAGATTATTTAAAGAGCCAAGGTAATAAATGGAAAGAAGTAAGTTAAAGACTTGAAATGTTCTCTTTATCACTGAACTATGAAGTTCAATCAAAACTTACAAAAGTAGTTTCTTTTTTATCTTCAAATGGTACGATTTTTTTGATATCTGGTATTAAAGTTAAAAGTAAGTATCAACAGTAACTAGACAATACGACACATCATGAATGAATGGTTACAGACGCGTGAGACGTTCACAACATACAAATTGTAGATAACGGCACAATATATTAGGTAGATATTCTGGTCGCTATGGATTACAACGATGACGGACAAATACATTGTTTATTTTGTTATTATGTTGTGACTGATTAAACTTGAGCCACACGTAACGAATGAAGCCTAACATTTGAAGGATGACAAGGCAGGACAAAAGACGGAGACGCCCGAAGCACTTTCGGTTGTGATCGGCTACCTTTCTCCGGCAGGCTGGTGGTCAATACACCGAGGGTGAATCCCTTTTCGGTGATCGTGTGGCATTCATACGTGTCGCCTTGTCGTCTGGTATCCCAGTTAGTGTGCCAGACATGAGTCGAGTGCCATCCATCCTTGTGGAGTCGCGCATCGTAATAGTACTTCGCAGGGCGCTGTTCTCGGCCCTCGTGGTAGAACTTTATAGTGAGAGGTTCTGGCGCACGGTATTTGCATGTAAACGTCACTCTCCTTGAGTAATAGCTGTCTCCAACGTCGTGGATTTTCGGATGCAGTTCCATTATTAATCCTAGTGGCCGTTTAGTAAAATTATAATATAATTATAATATATTTATTCGTACATTATAAGTTTGACAATGTGTGCACCTACGCTGAGTCACTGAGCTATACATATTTAGAAATATCTATTTAGTTGTTTTTTTTTTTAATCATTTCGTCTTTTGCTTCAATAAAAATGTAACGAAGTATATCTGACTTAAAAATATCATAATCACTTAAGTGTTTTAAAATTTCAGTAAAGTATCTGTAAATTCGACACTTTTTAGCTTACCAATGGTTGAGCAATCGTTTCCGGTGTAGGGCGCGCGGCAGTTGCAGACAACTTGTCCGTAGCTGTCAAGTTGACAGTCGTGTCCATTGCAAGAGCACTGACGGCAGTAACCTTTTTGGTCTTTGTAGTAGCCAGAGTTGCAGAGCTCACAACTGGTGCCTGAGTAGCCTTGCGGACACATGCAGATCTGTAATATTACGGATGTAATTAATAATAGACATTTTCATTATGCGTAGGTACTCGTCATAAAAATCTAGAATAAATAAATATTTCCGTCTCCTTCCCTCTAGTCAAAATTGATGTATTCGATAAAACATGTAGGTACAACAGTCATAATAGGCGTTAAACCAAACTAATCCAAATTTAAAAGAAACATATTTAAAATAAGGAATTATAAAAATTATGAAATATAATACTTAAAATAACTAGAAATAGTCTTTTTTCGTCCATCCTCCCACAGAACAAGCACAATTATTGGCAGAGAAATCAATCTTGTATCTGTTTTCCAGATTACAGCAATTGTATCATAGACTGCTAATAAAATAGCAAAAGAAGTCATAGAGCACAATCAAATTCGCAAGTTCTTCTAACTAATTAGGAGTCAGTCACGAAATTCACAGGTGTCAGGGCATGTAGTTAATGTACTAAACTAAGTTCATACCTCAATTCCTTTGGCTGCTGGGAGGACAGCATCGTAGTTCTGTGTGGCAGTGTCCATAGAAACGTCAGCGATGGTAGTGTCGTAAATGATGGGAACCACGGTGGCTCTCACAAGTACTCTCTTCAGATTCCTCAGGACGCTCATGAAGTTGCTGCGAGTGGCCGGGTTGACGGTGTTAAGGATGTACCAACCGTCCTCCTTGAGCGGCACTTGGTAGCTCTGAGGGGCGAACATTTCAATTAATTCAGTAGTAAGTTGTTCGGAATAAGATTGATGTCATTTTTGCCATATAGAGGGAAACATCTGGATGTGCAACGCACGAAACCGACAAGTATCCCAGAAGAAAGGCAAGGCCTATATCAGCAGAGGGTGATTCCGGGCTGAAATGATGAAGACGATGTGGGTACTATAGTATTCTTTTAGTTTTCACTTACGTATGAGACGCCAGATGGGAACTGGTTAGGGTTGGTCCAGTAGATGGAAATGTCTCCTCCATCGAGAACCACGTCTGTACCTCGTTCAGACTTTTCGTATACATCCGAATTGAACTTCTGTCGCAGCGATATGCTACCGCCGTAAGACAGGACACGGTTACCTGGGAAAAAATATTGTTCAAAAGAAATTTTCAATCAGACCAAAACAAGAAATTCTTAGGCCACTAGTAACAAAAACATTTTAGTGCTAAATTGGTTTAAACGTAGTTTGGAGAAGGCTGAGACAGAATTTTGTTTTCAATCATATTTGCTGGCAGACACTATTTGCTAATACTGCTGAATATTTTGTACTTACCAGGGAAGATAGGCAAAGACCAATAAAGTTCAATTTCAGGTCGGAAAGAGAAGGTGTACATCAGCTCGCTCTGTTGGAACATCGGCACGAAGTTGTCTTTGATAACCCTCTCGGCGTTAAGGTCGGTTATGGCGTAACCACCGTAGTTCTCGCCCAGGACTGGAGCAGCTATCGGTACCCTTGTGTAGTGGTTGCCCTGGAGAAACGGCTCGGTTTAATCATCGTAATAAATATTTGATGATGGTTTTTTAATTGACAAAGATGTAATAATTTGCTTTAATAAAATTATTCTTCGACTTCTCCTTGCAAAGTTACCGTTTAATGTGAATATGAACCTAATTCTCACGTCCACAATGTGCATATTCATATGTGACGTTTACTTTATCTAGTATACTAAAGTCAAAGTGCGATCTGTGAATCTTATCCTAACCCAGAACAGTCTAAATACTTACTTCGTGGCAGTCAGTCGTAACGCCAGAACAGTAACAAGACAGGCATCCGTCAGGGTTGACGGAATCGAGTCCAAAGGTACCAGGCCGGCAGCGGTCGCAGGAGTCACTTTCGACGTTCTGCTTGCAGAAACAATTACCAGCGTCATCGCAAGGCGCCGTGGTACCGCGAGGATCGCAACTGAAATATAATTTTCGTTTAAAAACAGAAAACGGACGTGTTTTAGATTAGTCGAAAGTTTATTTTTAACAGCCCAATGACTCACCGACAGGGTTGTACGGTGCTTGGTCTGTCAACGCAGTTGCCGTAAGGATCGAGTTCATATCCTGGCTTGCACAGCTCGCATTCGTCACCGTCGGTGTTGTCAGCGCAGTCCTGTTTCAAAATCAACATTATATTTTATTCTTACATAGTTCATTGTCCATTATACAAATCGGAATTATATTGCAAACCGCAGTAGGGTTGGGAAAATTAAGTTGAGAAGAATATAAATAAATACTTACGTAGCAGACTCCAGTCTCAGGGTTGCACATGGTAGATTTACCATTGCATTCGCATGGCTCACAGAGTTCCAAGTAAAGGCCGCGTGAGCTCCTAAAAAATAAACAGTCGTTTTACATTATTACTCGATTGTCGTGATATGAAATTACCAGTAGGTATTATAATTGACAGGTTAGTTTAGTTCAGAAAGACTTAAGTCTTGGTATATAAAAGGGTATAATGAATAAGTTACTGGCCTCTTAAAACCAGGCGCGCAGTCTTCACAGGAGGTTCCGATGTATCCAGGTGGGCAGGTACATTGTTCGACGTGGAAAGCGGTGGGTCCATATCCATCATGTTCGGCGGTCTCAATGCTGGCACTGACCGGGGAAGCCAGTTCCGAGCTCGGAGAGTACGTAGCCTTGATCAGGATTGTCTTAACGTCAGCAAGAGCCAAGAGGAAGTGTGCGCGTGATACTTCCTTGCCGTCAGGTCTGTTTGAAAGAAACAATTAATGTTAAAAGATATTCACGAATATAAAACAGTTTGGCAATCGAACGAAATGGTTTTTTTTAGCCTCGTGTCAAAGAAGATGAAAGGTATTTAAAAGATATATATTTATAGACGTAAATAGAACGATGATATTATGTTAGGACAACACTTACCTCTGCCATCCCTTCTCAAGGAATTGGATGCTGGCGTTCAGAATACCCTCATGTGAAGCTTGGAAGTCTCCAAAGTAGTGGAATGTAAGACGGTTATCCTGTAAGACATATTTACGCGTGGTTAAAGTAAGAGAAAATATATCTATTACAATGAACACAATCAATAAATAAAACATTGAAATTAAAATTTGTGTAATAAAATACTTACACTAATGAGTTGGACATCAGCAGCCGAGTTTCTAAACCTTGGGTCGGGTGAACCTGGCACATTCTTGAGGACATAACGCAGGGAACCGCCGTAGGATGTCACCTTATCACCAGCGAAACTGGCAGGCAGACTCCAGTAGTAAATAGTTGACCGAGAGCGATCAATTTCATTCAACGAGATTTCGCCACGGGTCAGCTGAGGTCTGAGGTCAGTTTCTACTGGGGCAGTGTATCTAACGGCGCTAGAAGGTCCAGTGGGAGAGATGTTGTAGATCTTTACTTGGTCCACGATCTGTGGTACGTTGAACTGTACACTGGTGGTCTTGCGTCGGAGGCTGCTGCTCATACACTGTTGCGACACACCCGAGCAGAAGCAGAGGGCACATCCGTGTCTGAAATAGAGGTTTAGTTAGTCGAAGTAAGATTGTAGAACCAACTAACGAAGGAATGACAACGCTGCAACTATAATTACAGCTGTGACAATTAATAATTACCTGAAGTCAGAAGACAGATAGAAGGAATCGTTCTTGCACTGGTCGCAGTATCGTCCCTGGACATGATCCTTGCAAACGCACTCATCTGGGGGTCGGATCATCTTCGTCCCGGTCGGGTTGCAGTTATCTCTTTGAACCGGTCGGCATGTGTTGCCGGGGATCATCGGGTTGCCTTCATAACCAGGGGCGCACACCTCGCAGTGTTTACCTTCATAACTGTCAAAAATAAAATGATTTATTTATTTATTTAAACTTCATGTACAAAAGTGGTACATAGGCGGACTTAATGCCACAAGGCATTCTCTACCAGTCAACCTTGGGGTCAAATAGGACAGCATAGTGATAGAGTACAAAAAAATAAATAAGAAAAATATCATTATGTTAACATAAATTGAAATACATAAATAGGCACATACTAATACATATATATACAAATAAAATGAAATAAACTAATATATATTATAATCTATATATATAAAAGGAGAACTGACTGACTGACATATCAACGTACAGCCGAAACTACTGGGGCTAGGAATGTGAAATTTTATACACGGCTTCCTATTATAATGTAGGGGAGCACTAAGAAGGGGTTTTTGGAAATTTAACCTTTAAGGGGGTGAAAAGGGGGAATTTTGTTTGTATGGAAAATGTTCGTAACCCACGCGGACGAAGTCGCGGGCAAAGTGCTAGTACATACAAATAGTCCAAAATACGAGAAACATTCTAATAATTACTATGACTACTAATGACAAACTTATGAGCAATTTAGTCTGATTTCAAATAGTACTTCCGTACTGTTCTTTTGAAAGCCATTTTGCTTTCAGCTGATCAATGATCATTATATAATCAGATTTAAATAGTAGTCGGAATATAATCAGATTTAAATAGTAGTCGGCAAACTAAATGATTTATATTTTGACTTTTTAATATCAAAATAACAGCTTTTTACTGAATGTATAATATACGGCACTTATAACAAAAACTCATTTTTTAAATTTTTGTCTGTCTGCCGGTCTGTCTGTTTGTTCCGGCTAATCTCTGAAACGGCTGGACCGATTTTGACGGGACTTTTACTGGCAGATAACTGATGCTATAAGGTCTAACTTGGGCTATATATACTTTTATTTTAAAGTAATAATTAGAGTTCCGTGCAAAAAAAATCCTTGAAATTGGTAACAAAATCCTATTAAAAAAGGTAAGTAACAGATTTTTTAATAATAATTCCACGCGAACGATGCTCGCGGGCAACTGCTAGTTGATAGCATAAGAGCGCACATTTGCACAACAAAAACAAAGTATATTGGAGACAGTTTGTCCTATTCGACTACTATGAAATGTGATGCATTTCATCGACACAAACTTATTTTTGATGATAGACAGCTCTTACCCAGGGAAACAGTCACAGATGACTGATCCATCTTGTCCGAGTGAGCAAGTTCTGGCGAACTGGTTTTCGCGGTTGGTAAGCGGGCAAGGGCATTGCTGGCAGGGTATGCCGCTCGACGGGTCACCGTATGTGCCTACTGGGCATTCTTCAGGCATGCAGTCACCGAGCCAAGGTCCAACCTTCTTCCGAATGAAGCCAGAAGCACATTTCTATAAAATTAAAAATAATTTGTATTTTAACACGTTTTTCATAAAATGTTTATGTAATATGAAGATAAGTCCAGTAAGATGTCTCTAATAATATACCTGGCAGGATAGTCCTTCGTATTCCTTGGGACACGTGCACTCTTCCACGAGGCTGGCAACTCCCAGATTCACGTTGATGTGTTCGGCGGACTCCATAGTGAAATCAGTGATGTTCACTCCCGCATTGTTCAAGTCAGCGCGCAGAAGGATCAGTTCGATCTCATCCAGTCTGAAACACATAGTGTCACTTTTAAACCAAGGCAAGACAAAAACGAAAGGGTTTGTTCCTTCTCACTAATTCCGAAAAATACTGACGTCATCATAATGTCTTCCCTGGAGGCCGGTGTGTAGCCGCTGGTGCTGTTCTTCATCCAGTCTTCAGGAGTCAAACGAGCTTCGATGGTAAGGTCCCGAGAGCCACTAGCACGACTGATGTGGTATAAGTTACCGTATTTGCCCTGCAGATCAAAAAATAGTTTATGAATCGTTGTGTAAGTTTCTAGTAGTTTGTATATCCAGATAAATTATAATAGACGATTCTATGAAAATCGACTCGTAATTTTAAAACTTAAGTTTCAATTATCATTATGTCTGTTTGGAACATTTTGGAATGTTTGAATACCTTGATGACAATAGTTGGTATGCTGTCATCGAATCCATAAATTTGTGTGTGCGGAGACACAATGTACTTGATGTGACCACCGTAGGACTTGAGCTGGTTGCCGGTGTAAGACTCCGGCAGGGTCAGGTAGGGATGCGAGCTCTGCCATGATGGTGAGTCGCCGAGTTTCGTTACCTGAAAAGGAAAAGGTTCTTAAAATGGCCGTGGAAAGGTAAATAAAATTTGATGCAAAACTGGCCCAAAACACAGTGGGTTATTATTATTATTACGTCAATATCAAACGTTATATTGAGGACTTACCGTAGCTCCATTCCTCAGAGGCTGGTAGTAATAATGGTTCGAGATCGGTTGAGAGGAATCAATGCTGACATCTCCTGTAGGCGAATGCCTGATGCCGAGGAGCCTGGTGCCTCCTTCTCCGAGAGGAGTCGGCATGTAGTAAGTATACAGGTCAGCGCTGCGGCACTGGTTCGATTTGCCGAAGCAGAAGCAACGAATACACTCACTTTCGGAACGCGCCTCACTAGAACACAGATATATTATTTGACTGACTGATTCCTTAACAATTTAAAAGTGCCTTTAACTGGATTATTTGAAATAAATGGTTTGAGTTTGAGCAAAAATAAAACATTTAGCTCTTATTATCAATGTGCTTCGAGATAAAGACCTTGTATAGAAATCAGTCTTACCTGTTGAAGTATCCTCGAGGGCAGAGGTCGGTCTTGTTGACAAATACTATAGCATCTGGTGCGGCGAAGGTCGTTCCCTTGTTGTTGATAGCTTCGCAAGAGTATGCTCCGCTGTCTTCAGGCTAAAATGCAGGAAACATTTTATGTGAAAGAAAGACAACACACTTGATCACAATAAAATATCAGCACCATAATCTACGGAATAATTAAAACAGTAGGTTATGCATTGTTTATGACCATTTTATTATTAGATAGTATTATATTAAGTGTGATTCAAGACTGCAGTAACAGCAGTGGCTTTTGAACGATATGGTCGTCGTCCTTAAAAGTAATTGTGTTACAAACCTGCATGTTAGGGCAAGTGAGGACACCAATGCCCCTGTCACTAGTCCAGGTACATTTGGGGCGGACGTGGCCCCAGTTCAAACGCCATGAGATGAGCGGGGTGGGCACACCAACAGCCTCGCACCTCAATGTCAGGGTCTCGCCAGGATTCAGCTTCACGTTTGATGGTTTCGGGGGGCTGGTCACGTGAACAGGAACTGAAGAAATAGATGTGTGTGAACCGACCATCATTTAGGAACTACTTACTCTCAATGATTTTTACACAATTCACTTTGTCAGAAACAAGACAAAACTTTTTTACACTTGACGTCAAGTTGGCTTTTTATTTAAAAGTTGTATTTAAGAATAATTTTTGTACTTACTGCATCCAAATTCATCGGAACCATCTTGACAGTCAGTCTGGCCGTCGCAATGGAAACTCTTAGGGACGCACTGATCTCCGGACTTGCAGGAGAACTCAGCCGGTGCGCATTTGCCAATCTCATTCGCGTAGCCACAGTTCTGTTCATCTGATGAATCTCCACAATCGTCTTCGGAGTCACAGATCCATGTCTTGAGGACGCATTTACGGTTGTTACATTTGAACTGGTTAGGCTCGCACATGCCATCGTGGTCTGGAAAATGTTTGTAGGTCAGTAGTATTCATATTTACAACCATTTTTTGACTTAATTGATTTCTCTTTTAGTGTACAATGCAATGAGCTTTTGGCCAATTAAATAAACTTTCTTCGAACTCTGGATAGTTAATTCTCTCTAAAATTATCATCTGTATTATTATGTAGAATGATGAGGTTTGTACAAGGTACTTACGGCAGTTTTCTTCATCCGAACGATCGGCACAGTCGAAATTATTATCACAAACAGCAGATTTAGGGATGCACTGTCCATTACCGCAGGTGGCTTCGTAAGGCTGACACGCAGGGAACGGAGGCCTGTAGGTTACAGCTGCAAAAAAATTGTGTCAAGTGTTAACAATTTGGTGATTTTAGCGAAGAGTTGGTCGAAAAGAGGTGTGATGGTGCGTTGTGAAGAAAGTCTAGAATATGAATGTGGAATGGTAGAGTTCGATTCGGAGGAGAATTTTACGGCTATTTAAAAAAAAAGTAAAGGAGACAGATATTGAGGAGACGGATGGCTGCTAGAACTACGTGTATGTTACTCCGGTCTCAAATAAGTTAGAATAAGGGCAGGATAAGGATAATAATAATGTTGGGGGGTTTAATACTCACGAGCACTGTCCACTTGCAAGTTAACACGCACTTGAGCTCCAGAGTAGCGTATATAGTCGTCGGCTTGACAAATGTAAGTTCCGCTGTCGGCTTCCTGCAATTAAGAAGTGGGTACGTTACATTAATGACTGATTTGATAGTTCATCGTATGACTATAGACAATAATGTACGTTATAGAAGTATGCATAGCTTACAGCCTTTTCAAAGAAATTTAGAATTAGTTAACACTTCTGGTGACCCAACGCGGCTTTTTTTTTTATTAGTACTTTTATAATATAGTCTTTACTTAGTTGAAAACCAGACATTTTGATTGTATTTTCCCTTATTGTGAAACCCACAATTTTAACTCTTGACACTAGCATGTTTTAAACACGACGTTGTTTTATTTCACTGGATTTCAACGCTCTAGATCTTTAGCATCAAGAGTTGAAAAAAGAGCTCTTGGTATCGCAGGCTTAATAAGATCCCTTGTTGCTCTCCCCAAGGTCCGTAAACCACAGAAGGTAGTGCTTAGCGTGTGGTCTCTTAATATCCCACAAGATTATCCGGTTAAGCAAACGACAACCTGCTTGCTGAAACCTTTCAGTAAAAGAAACATGAATTTATTCTGAAGTACGTACGGTGACTTTGAACATCTCCAGACGTCCTCTAACATCGGTGGAGCCTTGTTTGATTCCGCCATCCCTCGTCCATCTGACATTGGCACGGAGAGGTCCCTCATCTCGACATTGGAACACCACATCACCACCTAAAGGAACCCATTGAGAATATACTGATGTTGACGGGAAAACGAGACCCAAAGTTTCACCAAAATAATGCAGCATTCCATGGAGTTTTTTTTCTTCTATGATGTGACTGTACCTTTTTAGTCATGCTGTTGTTCTTTTATAATGTAGATTATCTTATTATAATGCAAAACTAATGTACTTTAATGTTTTAATATACAAAAGATATGATCGTGTATTATTTTTTTCGAAGTAGAGCTGATTACATTGAAGATTTGATCAAACCGGTACGTATATATTGCTCTGTCCACTCGCAAGATAGATGCTTCTCATTATCCAGCAGAGTCAGGTGAGTGGAGCCGCGGCTGCAATTAGCCTGTACCGATTGGACTGAACCTTTACGAATCCAATGAATGGATGATAAATCTAAATAAAAAACTACTACATAAATTGTTTAAAACGTGCAACAATCATTAGGTACTAAACCCTTTATGAATTTGGGGGGTATTCCTCAAAGCGCAACTATAGCGCAAATAAAAAATAGAGATGGGTATGATGGATTTATTTGGTTAATTGAATTTGTGAGCGCAGCTAATGGTTGCGCTTCGAGAAATAATTTAGTTGCGCTTAGTTGTTTGCGCTTAAAAATTGTTGCTCTTTGAGGAAAACCCCGAATTTGTGAACAACTGTGTTTTTATTATAATTATTATCTTGCTTTGTAAATGCTACTCTGACTTCAGAAATTGAAGAAGTAAGACTAACATTACAATTTCCATTGTGTTATTTTGTTACTAAACTTTTTACTACATTTTATTAAACCCTTATATTTTTTGTTAATAAAACACGGGTCGAAGTTACTCCTCTGTTACCATCATTTAGATTCAACTTGTATGGTGTAAATCAATAAAAACCGTGCTTATTTAAATATACAAATCCCTTTAAAAGATCAAACAACAGTATTTATTTTAATCATAACAATATAAATGCTTTAAATTAGTTTATCTTACTGATAAAACCCATATTATTTTAATGTTAATAAAAAAATCCCGTACCACTACTTTAAATATTATATTCTAATAAATACATAATTGTATATAATACATAGGTAGGTAATGAGTATTATACAGGGTGGTTGCGACATCGACACACAAACGGTTACCAGTTATTTAGCACATAAACCTAGAAACCCTAATTTTAAAATATTTCGTCGGTTATTAAAAAAAATAGCTGTTTGTTACAAAAGTTAAATACCTACACGGTCAAAATATATGTAAAAATATTTTTTAAAGAACAAACTAAATGTTTTAACGCTGGGTGTCAAGATTCATGTGCTAAATTCATGGTAACCGTTAGTGCGTCAATTTCCCTTCTATCCTGTATTTTAAAATAATTACATTATTTTCTTAATAATAAAATAAAAATATGTTACCATGCAGTGTTTAAAATATAATAAATAACAATATTCAAATAATCATTATGTCGAACAAACTCTCAATTATTATTCATTTTAATTATGATAACACTATTACATATTGATATTAATAATAATGGTCCCTCTGTTAGGCTAAATGCTCCAATAGTTTTGTTGTAGCCGTTAAAGAAAAAAAAAAAGAAAAACAGGGGCCAACCATCACCTCTTTAAATGTGAAAATGAGATAGGGCTATACAGAACTTCTAGTTCCACCTCTTGCCCACACCTAAGTGACATTATAATAATACTACTTTAAGAGGTGGTAATTGGCCTGCAGGTTAAAACTATGGTTGACTAAACCCAATATTAAAAATTAAGCTTTAAAATCATAAAATAACAATGTAAAATATAATTTAATAACGCAAAATGTTCCAAATTATGAAGCCGTAAAATGAAAATGTTATGAAAAACCCATAATATGATTTGGTTGCCCAAAATAAAATTAGGCAAGCCGACTCACCAAAGTTCACTGTTCCACCACCATGAAAGAAATAACAAGAAGATAGTATTATTAATAAATTCTATTAAAACACTGAAAAATACCTACCTACCTAAGAAAAACTATGTTACCTCCATCCTATGTAAAATTACCTGTTCTAAAAAAAATATATAACCATGACTCCGTTACAGCTAGATTCCTCTAGGGCGAAATCTTTTGTAATACTGTTTATTTAATAGTTATACAAAAATGTTGAAGATAGGCAGCCCCTGCAGTCTCGACATTAGACAGCGACAAAAATCGGTCGCTAAGTCGTATCGTTGTCAAATTCCTTTAATAGGTTTTCTACTTTATTTTCAAAGTATAAGGTTGAAAATCTATTAAAGAAATTTGACATCGATTACACTTAACGACCGATTTTTGTCGTTATATTTTGCAGGGCCAGATATCTAAGCAAGTAATTTTCGTCGATAATATTACCTATTTTTCAGAAAACAAGCTGCTACTTTTAGTAAACAAATAAAAATGTCTGAAATTTTGCGTTAAAAGGGACTAATCGCATCTGAAATGCAGCAGCAAAAATATATGAAATAATCTCATCACTTAACTACGGTCTTTCAGAGTATGATTAGTCACTTTTAGTTAGCTAGTTACCTAGAAATAAAGCGTATCTAAGTATCAAAAATATTCACTCCTGACGGACGTCACAGCAGGTTTTATAACCTGTAACCGTGCGGAGGTATCCTAGGAAACACGTTGGTACCTATTCTCGCGTATAAACGCGTATCCTAGCGCAGATGGAATCCTCGATGATCCTCGCAAATCTACGCATGACATCTACAATTATCCTTTCATTAGTACAGAGAGCATAAATAGGTAGGTACCTTACACTTACGCTAAATTCAAAAGCGATTTTTTTGTCATAAAACGATTGTAATAGGACCTTTTTCTAAAACCTTCGTTGCAGATGGTGCACTTCGCAAAATGTGTACTGGACAAAAAACGTGCACTTCGCAATTGGTGCACTTCTCATAACCAAAAGGGTACAGTTCCGAAAATGTTATGTTCGTAATCTGTAATTTTTATTATATTTTGAAAGGAAATCGCTTTTTAATGTAAGGTATTTATGCTCGAGGTATCCTCGCGTATCCTTGTGTGTCCTCACGCAACTGCACATCCGTCAGGTATGAATCACATTATTGAATGTTTTAAATAACACTACATTACTTTATTTCACTACCCTGCAACTTTCCGCTCGGCTACCTGTAGCTCACCTGTTCCTCCCTGCCTCTTGTTAGGAAGATGCAATAATTTTACATAAATATAAATGCAGACATTTATTCGAGTTTTCTAAACTCGTATTTTACTTTAGTGCCAATGATAATTAATGTGACTAGGTGGACTAATTACTTATATTCTAGGAAAAATGGGTGTACCAGAAAGTTTTGATATGAAATATCGGAGTATCCTAGATTGCATCGAAGCAACCTTTTGCCTCGTGTATAATGTTACTGGCTTTCCACACAAAAATACCCATTTATCGTGTAGTTTGTCTGTATTAAGGTATGAGGGCGCTCGCGCACTACGCGGCCACGAAAACTACTTGTAGCATGACCGTCCGCTCTATCTTGAACAAAACTTGCTGGTCGGAGCGGGCAAACTTTGAACTTGGTTTTTCATCCTGGTTGAAGCTTCTGCGGCTAACTTCATGGTCCTGGCCGCATAGTGCGTCCGTCCCTAGATCCCTAGGCGATTTTTTTGCTGCAGTTTACGTTACGCTCACATTCGTCAATTCATCCAAATAACTAAGAACTATTCTAAATCTGTAGTGTTGTATAATTCACTTTTACGTTTATTTGTGCATCCGTTCTGTCACATTGACAAGTCTGACAATACGGATAGTGAAGAGTGATCGTTCTAGCTTACGATATAGAGCTGAATTTTCCAACCTCGTGGCGACACTAAATCACAAACGTGAACTCGCGATGTAGTACATACAATTAACCAAAGAAAGGACTTACCGTGTCTGACGGACTGGTCGGGTGGATACGTCTTCAGGTTCAGGGCAGGAGGGCCTGAAATTAAACAACCATTAAATATGACGTATTTTGAAGTGTTGTTAGTGTTGTAGTGTTTGAGTTGTATATTTTATTATCGTCTATTTTTATAAGCTTTTATTTTTTAGACGTAGTTTTCCTTTTATTTTGTTCTTGAATATTTAATAACTCAGTTTGTGATTTTCTTTATGTATTTTTTGTGGAGTGTTTTTTTAGGTTTTTCCTTAAAATAAACATTCTGTACAGAGTCAGTAAAGAATATACACCGTGCGTCTTAAAAATTGTTAGTTTTGTTTTTATAACTGTACAATACTTTTCACGGTGTAAGTATTATGATTATAATTATCACCTTACCTGACAAAGATTAGTTTTATTATATTAAATTATCATTCAAATGTTAAACATAACCAAATTATTTAGTTACCTATATTGACTAGCGACTTCAGTCTCAAAAAGTCGCAAAGTCAAGTGACTACAGATAGATAGTATGATACAGTTTGTTTGTAGGTAATACAGGAAATTAGAATTTAATTTGTTAGTTTACTTACTACGTCATTCTGGAATTTGGTTAAGTGAAATACGCTTCATCAAATTATTTCAAAAAGGATTGTTACAATGAAAAAATCTTAATATACGGAATAGTTAAAATTAAGAGATAAGTAATAATGCATTTTACGAATAATTTAGGTGCTAACAGGTTTTAGACCTTTGTCTTGTTGACTAAAATGTATATCGACGTATTTAATCCAGAAATGAAAATATAACACTAAAATAAAACGTATTTCATGCAAGAGTTTTGATTAACTTGGAGTTTTTTTAAAAAGGATTTTAAATTAAGATATTTGGCAATGATCAGTGTGTTCAAATGTTTACTAAAGATTTTCTTTTATGTTACCAATTTTCGATGCAATAGAAACTTGGTAAAAAGTCACTTTTCTGTGTCTGATAAATGTCGCGACACTCAGTTGAGGCGTTACGTCGGGAACAAAGGACATGTTACAAAAACGTTACTGACACGAAAACAGACATCACATTATTATAAACCGAACTGTCTCCTTGTCTGAAACAGGACTGTTCCTGAGCCGAGATCACTCAACAATCGGTTTGAAATCGACATAACAACAAACTCACTTTCACATTTCGGCCCGCTCGCACCACATATCCCAAAATACGTTTAACGTTAAAACGTCGTTCAGTTTCTGTCATCGAAACGGTTTTGAATTCGTTTAGCGTTAAACACATCTAGTGTTTCATGGTGCAGGCGTGCCCTACAGTATTAATAAGGAAAGTTCAGAATCCGTTAAATAAGGATAAGGGGTCTGTCCCTGTTAACTCTATGTTAATAGTCAACGGCGACTAGAAGATTACAATATTATCACAGATCATTCAGTCGATTCCTTACTGTGGCGGGGACAGTCAAATTCATCACTGTAGTCGAAGGGACAGTCGATGCGACCGTCACAACGCTGGTATACGTGAATGCACGGACCATTCTCACAACGCCATTGCTGTGGATACCTGCATTCGCGGCCTAGTAAACGGAATTGACAATTTAGACCCGAAAGTCTAGCGAAAATTTGACCTACCACACAATTTAAATGGTAAACTTAAGAATAAAAGCAAAAAATTTTTTTTGGTATTTTCTACTTATATGAATATTTAAAAAAGGAAAAAATATGTGAAAAAATAAATAAATACAATCAGCTAAAAATCTTTTTTTTTCTGATTGATGGCTTCTCTGAAAAATAATCCAGACGACCAGCAGCTCGATGTCCAAATCTCCGTGGAGAATGTTGTCGAATCGATGACGATACTCAGTTAACTTTAAAATTAATATCGAAACAGTTGACCAAATTCAAAATGGCAAACTGATGTGCAAATTAACAGTTCAATCCGGTATTTTCTTTATAAATTTGTTTAAACAACTTTTTAGGTAGCGTAAAACATCACTGCGAAAACGATAAATGTATATAAGAATGTAAAACTTACCACTGTCAGGGTATCTGCCGCCACCCGGTGTGACGGGATAGTACTTAGCCCTTTCCGTTGTAGTGTAATACGGGTCAGGGGTGATCGGTTGCCTGCTGGTGGTCGATGTTGGGCAGTTCAGTTCGTCAGTACCATCCCGGCAGTCCACGTTACCATCGCAGAATGCAGAAGTCGGGAAACATTCACCGCTGCGACATTGGAAGCTATCCTCCGCGCAAGCTAGAATGATAAAATGGACTGATTAATGACGAGTTCTTTTTATAGAGAATATTAGTAAAAAGGTCCAAACTCTCGAAACGTGCAGGAACGGCATCACACTATGACTAAATTTTTAACAGTATAGCAGTACAAGTATCTTTTGGGGCGTGGCCATGCTCGGAACTACAGACGCTAAGTATCCTGTTTTTTTATCAATAAATTTAACAAAACAGCTGCACAAAATGTTCCCTAAAAGCACCCTGTATACATCATTCGCCAAAAGATCCTTGTAGCACTTCATGTAAAACCTCTTACGATTGTAATGAATTAACCAGTTACGAAAATGGGGCTCTTTTTTCACATAAGTTCAGTAAATAAATAGGTATGTGGAAACTTGTTATTTTTTACAATCGTAATCATGAAATCCAAACGTTTACAGGATTTTAAGCAGAAGTGAAAACGTGCAAGAAATCATGTGAACCAGAAGAAAATATATTGGCCTGTTTCACCACCTCCGGATAACTCGTCTAGAAATTAGGTAATGCCTATCCGGATACTGTGAAACCGGCTTTTGAAATCGCTCGCGACAAGATCCATCAGTTTCAGTTAATAAAGATCCAAAGATTATTTGTTTTTATTGGTTTCAGTTTAAGGCTACAAATTAATATTGAGACAGAAATGTTTCAAACCCTAGTTGCGAACGATTTCATTCAATAAGAAATTATTTACAAATAAAATGGTGATAAAAAAACAGGTGTAAATCAGCTATGAAAATCCTAAATCGTTGGTCTAAAATAAAACTAACCTACATACAATTATGGTATGATTTACGATGTATGGTATAATACGAAATAAACAGACAGTTCGTCTGGAAGGAATCAACAATAAATCGGGGTTCACTAATTATTTTTATTTCAATCAAACCGCATTCCAACATCTGCTTTACAGTACATCCACATCTGAGTGTAATATTAACACCATCAATCATTTAATTAGTATGTTTCTATGCACCTTGGGTTTCAATAAAAACTGCTTTTTACAAAGCCACATAGGTAAAATGGAAAAAAAAGTAAATGAAAAAAGGGATAACTTTATTAATCGCGGTGTGTGTGACGCGTCGTTTTTTATACGAACATTGGTTATTTCTGTGATAGACTTGAAAATACTTGGTTCCTGTTGGATGTATCATCAATAATTTGCTTTCAGAATGATTATACGGTTTGCTATCGCACAGAGAGTAGGCCACTGTCCCAGCTTTGGGAACTTTTCAGTCTGATTATGCAGAGTCGCCATATTGATAACTCAATATCTTTGTTCAAAAAGATTTATGAGACAGCGGTTGTTACACTCAGATATGGCAGTACGAAAATGAATAAGATACCAGTATTTAAACAGTTCTGTTCATCTGAAAAATCGTAGCAATCGTATAGATTGTCGCAACGTCTCGAGTGAGGAATGCACCGGCCGTCGTAACAGGTGAACTCGGACTCGTGGCACTCCGCCATCACTGGTGACCTCGACGCTCTCGTCATGTACCAAGCTGGACACCCATTGTGAATATCAACCTTCCTATTAAGGCATTATACCCTAATTCTATCCTAGACTAGGCCAGACGGCTGAGCTACCCCACCTCATACACGGTCAAGTACTACTGTACTTCAGTCACATCACAACAATTTCCTGGCCATTTGGTATCAACACCACTATGGTTCAAATTCATGAAAATCTAACATCACCGGTGCTTCGTCTATTTTCTCCAATAAATGAATTAATAAACGTAATAAAAAGAACTACTTTGCTTTTCAGTATTACACATAATTTTGAATGGAATTCTTACATTTCCATACCACCTTCTTGCTACCTGGCTTAAAAGTTTAGCATAAGCTATTAATTGAGTGTTAAGTGTCCAGAAAGAGAGAAGGAAAAGAAGTACCATTCCAGAGAAGGCACATTTAATAGCATCTAGAAGTGCGTGGTGCGTTAGTTCCAACAGAGAATGTGCCAATAAAGCTCACTGGTACTACAAATCACCAAATGCATCAAACGCTCAATAAAATCATTCCGTCCCTTTCTCTTCAAACGAGTGACTAAAATAGAACGATTTGTTAAACACGTTTATTGTTAAATGCATTAATGACTGATGGTGCAAGTGCGCCAAGTATTGGTTCATTAAGTGCGATAGTTAAATTGTTAGTGCTTCTTTTAACTTCTAAAGCGTGTTTGTGCCCTGTGCTTGCCAATTATGTATGTGATAAAAATACCCATTGATGTTCACTGATACTTGTTTGTGACAAAACTTTTTTATTGCAATTTAGATTTAGATTTTTTTAAGAATTCGTCAATAACAAGCATCAGCAACTTCTTTAATTTTATAACGATGTGATACTGTCGTTTTTTTTATATTCTATCCCTGTTTAAGATTGTATTTTGACTGTCACTGAACTTCTCTTTAGAGGTACAGTACAAACATATGAATCTACTGCTAAAAATAATCAAGTTACGAATGACTTTAAAATTAACTAATCGATTCATTAAATTGAAGACCGAATGTCGGAAAGTCTAAAATAATGATATTCTTAATCTTCTTTGTCATTTGCTAACAATGTATATTCTTTAATAATTAAACACCTAATTCCTCGTTATAAATTGTAAGTGTTTTGAAGCAGAAATATGCTAATACTTACGGCAGTTAGCTTCATCAGAACCATCTTCACAATCAAAGTGGTCGTCACAGAAGAAACTTTGGTCAATGCAAAGATTGTTCGACTGACATCTGAATTGTTCCAAGGTGCACGTCTCTGTAATAAAACTTCATTGTTAAATACACGAAGTTGGAGTACTAAGATGACGTCGGTGTAGGGCCAGAGAAAAACGCAACACAAGGCCAAAGACGTGGGTCCTTCTTGTCTTGCGTGTCGCATCAGGCACAAAGTTGTAACAATAGTATGGTCCAGAATGTATGCGCCACTAAAAGGGCATAAGAATATTTACACTAGGGTATGTTACACTTAAGTAGGTAGACCAACTCCCATACATTTTTGCCTATTCTCCTTTAAAATCACCCATTAAACTTAAACATGAAACCTAGTTTACTAGCTCTACAATTTTCCTATCTATATGTAGTTTGTAAATATAGTATGTATGTACATAGCAATGAATAAAAAAAATTGATTTACTACTAAACTGGTCTGCAGCTCTCATATGGAGGTGTCCCAGTGATTGCTCTCAAGCATTTTTTTGCGCTATGAAAGCTCTTTGGATATGTAAGGAGTGAGCCTAGAGCCTGGAGTATATAAGTAAGATAATTGGGAACGAAATTATCTCAAAACGAATATTGCTTATACTCGGCGGTCCCTGCTCGCATGGTGATTTCATACTCTGTGCTTACATAGAGGCCACATTGGTCACTAGAGCATTTGGGCAAAGGGATATTCAAAGAGTTAATAACAAATTTAAAAAATTAAAAACAAGCTTTTATTCAAATTAAAAGAAGAAATATATGTTTATCTATCAAAATTAAACGTGTGTACAAAGTTTCGTGTCGGTGCTATTAACCGTTGAGAAGGAGACGATCCTGGTTGCAGGATAAAGAACCAAAGATGTGTGCAAAAATTCAGCCCAATTGGTTGGAGGGAACTGGTTTGCAATTCAGTTGCAAGATTTAACCAATAAATACTAACAAACAAACTAACAAGTTAAATAGAAGCATATTGTGTGGGACTGAGATAAGCTAGCCAAGAGCTTAATATCAATATTGTTGAAAATCATTATCAGAGACGTAGCCAGTATTTTTCCCTGAGCTCTCTGAAAGACTGTGACATAACCAAAAATTGTTACAACAAAATAAAACTATTTAATAACTTACCGCCTGGTCTGGTGATTATAGTTTCATTACAGTTGGTCTCGTCACTGCCATCCATACACTCGGGAATGCCGTTGCACCGCTGCAAGTACGTAATGCACTCGTCGGATTTGCATCTAAAATAAAAACATTAGCTTACAGAAACCTGAAGGTAAGGCAATCTCTAACTTTCGCATAACGCATATTTCGCTTTAGGCATTGACATAGCAATTCGCATTAAAATTAACACATACGTAAAAAATACAAGAAGCTTAAGGTAGATAAGTAATAAACTCTATGTCGTCAGTTACCTGAAGTCACCAGGTCGATCACAGTTGTAGCAGTCAACTTCATCTGATCCATCGGAACAGTCACGAAGGCCGTCGCAAATCTGACTGGCCGAAATACACGTGCCGTCGCATGGGTGGGCACACGCTTTAAAAACAATACGAGTCATTTGAATACAATAAACTTAAAAAGCAAACATTCAAAGCAAACAATTGAAATAGTCGCAAGATTCGCAAGTAGCCGCAAATGGACGCAGAGCCGTTTGCCATGGCACCGACAGCACTGGCCAATTAGAAATAAGCGATTCAGTATTAAATAATATTTAGTGGGAACAAACCGCAATAAAATTCCAAAAATTATGAAATCTTTACTGTAAGAAAAATTGAGATAGATCTGAGAGATGACACTGCGATTCATTCCCAGCACAATCAAAGCCAGCCTTAAAAGTAGTGACAAAAATAAAATATTTCTATTTTCTATTGATTGAATTGATCACTATTATCATACGGTTCAAGAACAATTCATTTATATATAAAAATACACCACTACCCCGAGTTAAAATCTGAGTTGTAGGGTGCCCAAACATTGAGAAGTGTGTATACTTTACCTTTTCGCTGTCTTCTACAAGCCCTCTTCTTTTGTTGTGCCCTAAGTGTCTACCTACTTAGAACCTATTTACAAATCATTGCTTAACTTCGGGATAGCGCTGTAGTCCAGATGTATTACCATAAACCCAGTCAGTTAATTTTAGTTGACGTTATCAACGGCCCTATGATTTGGATAGAGTTTAAAAAAACAACTAGTAAACTCCAGAAATATTAATGATCGAAAGTTGATGGTACTGCCTCTGAACGATTTTAGTATGCCTTCTAATAAAATTAGTATAAAACATTTAACTATGTATCTAAACTTAATGTACCTTCACAGCCGTCCTCGTCTTCTCCTCCATCACATTCTCGTATATTGTTACATTTTTCCGCGCACTGGACACGAGATCCTGCATTGCAGATGAAACGTCCAGGTGGACACGAGCCTGAAAACATCACCAAGTTTTAACTCTTCGTCGTCGCTTCTCCCGAACCCCAGTGCGATTAACACATTGCGTGTAACTACGACTGTTACCACTTCAAAAACAAAATTATAGAAGAATTTTTCAAAATGTAGTTGACAAATAAACTGGCTGAAATACCAAAGAAAAACGAAGAAACATTCGATCTGAATGTTCGAGTATCTAACTACTAGAATAACAACAAATATGAAGACACTGCTAGAATATAAACAGAAATAGAACAGTATTCATGCGAAAGGCATGCGCATGCTTCTAGCTATAAAAATGAAATGTGGACCTTCTATCACATTCGATGGTTCACAGTTTTTCTCGTCAGAACGATCGGGACAATCGTATTGACCGTCGCATCGTCTCCGAAAACTTACAAAATATGCACCGTCGATGCATTTCCAATGGTTATTTCCTTGGGCCCCTAAATATTTACACAAATATGATGATTCTTGGAAAAAATATTCGTCCTTGTCACCGTCCATCAATCGTTCGAAGTTGGTAGATCTTTGAAAGAGGTGAAAATTGGTTTGGTGTTATAGGTGTAAAATAGTTTCCGGGCTATCGTTTTACATTGGCTTGAGTTCAGTTCCAATATTTTTTAATATTGATGCCGCAAGCGACATGATTAAAAAGATTTTACTCATGCATGCACAAATTCAAGCAGAAAGATTCCCTATCAAATAAAAGGGCCTATCTATTTAAAACGATTGACGTACGATAAAGAACGGTGATCAAATGAATACAAAAGAAGGCATTCGTCAAGCATTACTTACCACAATTGTACTCGTCTTCACCATTACTGCAATCATCCCGACCGTTACAAAGATAGGCTATATTTATACAAGAACCGTCCCGACACGGGTATTGGTCCCTTTTGCAAGGGCAGCTGGTCTCGTCGGTGCCGTCATCACACTCCACTGTTCCATTGCATCTGGCGTCGGCGCGCACGCACATTCCACTCGTGCATTCATATTCATAAGCCATGCAAACTGGGCCTGCCGTAATAGTGCGCCATAACCACATAAATACACTAGGAAGGGAGTCATAACAATCAAGAATCCCTTTCTAATGCCATTAAATTAAAATAAGTAATTAAAGCATTCTAGATGGCTAAGACCTGTTCAGTTTAATCTAGTCATCCAAAATGATAAACTTGAAGCGAATGCCTGGCAGATGAAAATTCGAATTCATTAAACTTCTAGAGTTTCAAAGGTAACCTCATGTTCAGCGTAATTCACGTCTAACAGGCGATCGCGTCAAGTTCATGTTCATTAATCAATGTTATGAATATTAATCTAGTAAAGTGCAGCTTTAATGCTGTGCATTTAAATAAGCAACTGAATGTAAAAATTAGTTCGAAGAGCAACATGCTAAAGGGAGGTATAAAGATTCACCGTCACCTTTTCAAATTGATATCTAAGAATTTTACAAAAATCAATGTTTAAAAATTTGGAAAAAGTTCAAACCATAAGCACAATCGCGTTCATCAGAACCATCTTGACAGTCATGAGTTCTGTCGCAATGCTTGGATGCGGGAATGCAGTGTCCATTATCACATTTGAAGTCGCTCGCGCCACATGCTAGTCGGTAAAAGAAATATACTGCAGTCATATTGATTACTTCAGAAGCTGACAAATCACCAGCAATTCGAAAATTATAGATTGGAAGAAATGAAAAGAAGAACAAAAATCTGTTTGAGAAATTGAAATGATAAAACCAATCACCATGGAGACTCATTGGAAAGAGAAAGATGGAAACAAAGTCAGAATAAAACAGATTCAGAAAAGTAAAAAAAGATAGTAAGCAAAGTAGAACCCTAAACGGAAAAAATAACTTACGGCAGTTCTGTTCGTCTGAAAAATCTCCGGGCGTACAATCATATTGACGATTGCACCTTAGAGACTCGGATATGATTTTTCCACTTCTGCATTTAAAGTAGCCAGTGGCTGGAAATACATGCAAAGCCATACATGTAAACTGATCATTGTGATTCAAATTTGAGGTTGGATGGTAATTTGAAACTCTATCATGCATGAGGTAAGACAATCATGGTTTCAGTGATATAAATGTGGATTAATATGGAGCTTGAAACGTTATCTGACTATTTGATGAGATCTATTGGAGGTGGACTAAGTGTTTGTACAATCTTTATGGGTATGGGTGTCTTACCGATGCAGTTCCTTTCGTCCGACCTATCTGTGGGGCAATCGACCCGTCCATCACATCGTTTACTCCGTTTGATACAGCCCCCATGATCGCATTGCCATTGGTCTGATCTGCATGCTTTTAGAATGACATGGTTTATTGTACACGCTGTTATTGGGTTAGAATTTAGTATCCGCACCATTATTTATGTGGTTCTGTTTATATATTATATGATTCATTACTTGAATGTGAATAATTTTTTTTAAATCGATTAATTAAATAAAATATCTTTTTTGATTCTTAGAGAGCGGAACGAAAGCTTTTCGTGTCTCACTGTACAAGACGCATTGAGTTTCAAAATTGTCTTAGATTTAAACATAATGAAACAAACAGATTTTACGTTATATTATATGTTCGCACACAATAGCAGACAAACGATAAAAATGCATCTTGTATACTCAACAAGTTGTTAATTTAAAATGAAATATTTGAATATAAACATAACCACATTTCGGTTAGTTGCGTTCAAGCGAATACTTACGACATCCGATTTCATCGCTACCGTCTTTTTTGCAGTCCTTGAAACCGTCGCAACGGAGTAGGATGGATATGCAGGAGCCATCACGGCACCTGAACCGCCCAGTGTCCTTACAGACATGGTGACCGGCCCACCATATAGCCGTTGACACTTACCGTACAAATAATCCACGAAAGCAGCGTGAGAAAATTCCACGTTAGTTTATTTGTTTTTGGATTGGAACCAGGCATTACGAGCTGACACAAGAATTTTGGTGAGCAAAAGAACCTAGCAGAATTAGCTTAGTACAACGCTATTCTTGACATGATTCCTCTTGGTTCAGGGTTCGCCCGTTGCCTTAAAATATGTCTCGATCATAAGTATCTCATGCGATATACTGCTATGCTCAATGCTCATGCATATTTTGGCAGTCGTTACATTCCAATGGTCTAATTTCTCAACTGTTTTCACCCCATATCTTGCAGCTTTGCTAGAACCAGTCAGGATTATGCACTTGACGTCGTGCTCCAACCTGCTGTGCCGCTCAGTCTTGTTGGTTGACTCTGGCTTCTTACCACTAACTTCTAGCATGTACTTACCACAGTCTTGTTCGTCGGAGCCGTCCCCACAGTGGTATTCGCCATCACAGCGTTTGCGCTCTTCAATGCAGACGCCGTCACTCTCGCAACGGAATTCGTCGGTTCGGCACTCTACAGAACAAACGGAGACCATCAGAAACAAGTCAATTAGTTGTTTGTTATCTACAAATTATTGCCATTGGTAGTTAGTAGGCTAGGTTTTCTACGCAAAGATAGCAGAACTGTCCACTCAATTACAAAGTGCCTCAAACAATAATAGAAATATAAACAAACAATAATCGATGCCCCGTCAATTTGAACCACAATTTTCCACTTAGAATTCGATTCATTATTACTAAGTAGCGAAATTATTTTCCCAGTTGTCTAAGGCTAGTACGCACTGACAGATGCTCTACTTAGCGTCTTGTGACTTAACATCTGGTTACTTGCTAGCGCGTCTGGTTACTTCAGTGCGGCTGCCTGCGAAAATTCTTGTACCTCTTTAACGTTCGTTTCACTTCACTACTCGCTAGGCTCTAGGCGCTAAAGCCTTATTAGGTGTCGATACCGTCGAAAAGAAAAGAGGGTGAATGTTATAAAGCATTCGTATACCTGTACTAGATAGGTACTTACCGCAGCCTAGCTCGTCGTCCTGGTCCGGACAGTCGTATACGTTATTACAGCGGCGGCTTGACTCAATGCAGTTACCGCTACGGCATCTAAAATCGTCGGCACCACATGCTCCTGTTGACAAACAAATAAAATATTATAAACTTGGTGTACAAACATTTAATAACGCCATCTAGGAACGTCGCCGGATACTACTATATCCCGTAGGAACTGCGTTAAATGCTCACATTTCCAACAGATGGCGACACTAGGAATTGCCAGACGTGGTTCTAGATATGTTGAAACGTCGTATTTTAACAACACCACAAACTTATATGATTTGGTAGTTTAATATAATTTTTTTCTTTATGAAAATATTTGTAATAGTTTGTACGAGAGCGTCAAAGGAGTAACAATCAGCGTCATCTAGTAGATGTTAGAGGTATTTGAATAAAACCACTGTTATCAGAATATTTCCATTTTTGTTGTTTACATGAATAAAGTGATTTATTTTCAATTTATTCCTCAAAACGAGAGACACAGTCCTGACGAGACAGACTGCTAGTATTTTCAGAACTAGATCCAGTTTTAATTCCGAAAATAAGCGTAAGATAGCGCTGTAGTAGCTTCATTAAAAGCTACAAAGGGATACGATTGCGTTGATCAAACAGTTTAACTTTTAAGAAGTTAAAGTCTCAACGCGATGCAAGACTGTGGTTGCTTATGCAACTATCTCTGCACCAATTTCTGTGACAAACTTTGGCAAGGTAAATTGACGTTTCTCTGTATACTTACGAATTTGGAGTGTTTGAACAAGACATTGCTACAGAGCATTTAATTGAGAAACATACGAATCTGAAAATGATACAGAGATGCTTGATTGGAACTTTGGAACTAAGTGTTAGTATCAGTAGGCCACTAGGTGACTTTGTTGTATCTTAGCGAACTCGTCTTCACATAGACACCAAGTCGCTATAGTATGTACCTATGAATTTGATTGTGTAAGAAAAAAGCCTTATAGCGATGAACTTAAAATAGAATATCAAACCACCCAAAGCTCATGAAATCTAAGTACGCGCCACTTACCAGCTCGCTCACGTAAGCTCACGTTTAACAAGTGCTCAAACGACACAACTCTAGTTAGCATAAATCGACAATAAAAAAAAGGAAAAGAGGAGCGTAGTCTCGACAAATTTTCCACATCTTTTGTTCTATAAACAGTAACACCTATGCGTATTAAAATTCCGTCGTTGTTCGCCGGGGCCTACTACGTGGTATACTTAAGGCTGCATAAATAGGCGAGTACCCGCGAGTCTTACAGGTTCAGAGTTTGCGCGTACGCTGCCTGGTGAAAATCGCAAAGTTCGTCGGGCTTCGGTATTATGTATCGCGACCACGTGGCGGTGTTTAACAGTCCAGAGACGCGCGAGCCCCGAGAAATCAAGTTGGGTACTATAAGCTTCTTTTTTACGCTGACATTCATGGAGTTATTGGATACTTTGAATGTCATTGGCCAAAAGAGTGATAGCTAGGAATGTTGAAGGATGGAGGAAAGCCAAACAAAAGATGGATGGATTGCGTGAGTATTGTTATGATAGGGAAAGGAGTAAATGATGTCGTGACGTCTGACAGGGGAGAATCGAAGAAGAAAACGTATTGCGTCGACCCCAAGTAGAATGGGACAAGGGCAGGAAGATGATGGTGAATATCTAATATGTAAGAACATATTACTAAAGTACTTATACAACGGCATTTAAATGCTAGATAGTGCAATTTACGCTCGCCTTTAATGGAGAGTCGCGAAAGCAAACGTGCTCGGAGGGAAGAAGTATTCCAGTAAGATGCTGATATGGTGATTACCGCTTTACGTACTTCATTACGTACTTTCAGGATTATTCTGATATCCCAATTCCCACTGACCCGAAAATAAATCATAACTAAGGATTGTCTGTGGAACCAACAAACTGTAGCACTTATTAGCACAGCTTCGAAGGTCAAAGAGTCTTTGCCTAGCAGTGGGATTATGTAGGCTAACAGTAACAGTGACAGTAAGGATTGCTTGTATAGGTCCAGGAAATCATGATTCTATCTTCTTATTCTGAGAGCTATTCCCTCAATATAAGTAATACTTATCATTTGTAGTACTGACGTCATTTCGTTGCAATTTAGGCCGGCCGGCCGGTCAGGTATGCATTTACATTAATCGAAAGATTTATGTAACACGCTTCAGACAGTTTAAACGGTTAATAGTAAAAGCAATGTCGTTAGCTATGTGCCTTTTAGATTTCCAATTAACAAAAGATAATTGAACAGACTTTAAACCTATTTCTATGCGCATGTACATACATGTACTAATTAGTGTTTTGTCTCAAATGTATCTGTTGATTATTATTCTGAATTGTGTAATGAAAAAATTAAACCTATCTAATATTTGAGTGCTGAGATTGAAATCTACGTTTAGTGAGAGTCTACTTAGTGCTTTGGGTTTAAAGAACCATAATCTAAATATTACAACGAAAATTTAAAAAAATATCTTTGATTGTCATGCCTTATTGGTGAAAAAGTTCTATCTGCGCATAAATCAAAGTGGTCTAGCATTAAAGATTGTAACCAAAATAAACATTTGAGATCCACTTTGTACGTAGCTACATAGCGTTCGTGAAAACCTCAAATAAGGTTTCCTCGACGTTCATATGAGGGTAATAATATTTTATTAAAAGCTTTCTAGCGTAGGGGGCGTAAGGGGCGTCCCAGCGACAAGTCGACGACGCATCACTCTCTCTACGTAACTTAATGTTACTAAATTACTTAAATTCACGAATTTTACTTTAAAGACTTAATAGCTATGCTTACGAGGATCAATTTTTATTTGTTTTTTGGGAAAGATAACAGGCTATCTACTGTTTGTCTATGGATAGATCTACAAGTAATAGTTAGTCGAGTTTTACTAGTTAAACTCTAATTAGTGTATTCGTTACGAGTACTCGTAAAGTCAAATGCGTTTGGAGTGGGTTTACTACAGGAATAGAACTCGGGCATTAATTAGGTTTCAACTATCTAACACCGTTATCTCAAAATGTGTGCCATCGTCCTAACTTATACTTGCTACTTATAGAACATCGTCTTAAAAAAAAAATACCTCTAAGTTTGACATAGGGCTACCTAATATAAATGAACTACTTCCACTGACAGCTCAGTACCCAGATATTAAGGGGGTCAAACTAAATTGTGCCTTGTGCAAACGTAGCACAAAGGGTCGCAGTTTGTGCAGAACCTGGCTCGAAGACCACAACAGTGCGACATGACACGACATGTTAGGAACTGGCGAATAGATGTTACACTGACACACAATTCAATTGTGAAAACTACATCTCGCTTTTCTTAAAATACTGCCGATCGATAAAAACAATCAGGTATTTCAAACATAACAAGTTGAATCTTTTTTTTTAATATTATAAAATTCCTGTATATGTGTCTAAAATAAGAAAATCTAAGCTTCACTGCACAGGATTTCAATATATACGATTCCATGAAGGCATATCAGCGATTTATCCATAAGCTACGAATAAACCCAAGCACTTTCGTGGAACAACTAAGTATTTACATTGAATTACCGAAACAATGCGAAACTTTACAATTTGCCAGATAGATCCTAGTATTTGAAATTGGAACTTTGTTTATCAAAACGATGGCTGCTCCCGGAATCGTGTCTAAAGTTGGGCAGCAGCTTTTAGTATAAAGCCCCTTATTCACGCTCCGACCGACAACCAGCGTCCGGCAACCGGAGAATGAAAGCTTTGACACTAACCGGCACAAGTTACTCACAGGATTATTTCTCTGAAAATCAGAGGGTGGTTACCTGTCAAGAGCGTGGGAAGAGGAGCTTATAATGATATAGCTACTGATAGGTTCATGAAATATTGTCAAGCTGCATGACGTGTCACCTGAGGGCTTAGGTGACATAATACAAACTATTAGGTACTAAGTTATTGGACATCGTATGCCAAGCAAGAATCAATATAGTCTTCTATACCTAAACAAATAACGTAACATCAACCCTGATGAGGGGTTTGGCAGAGGCACTTCAACAACACAGTCACAAAAAAAAAACTATTAAAACCGGTAACATAATATCAACAAACGCTGAACTAAAATTGTAAATGTTTGTAAAAATCAATCAAAGTTATCAGTAACCATAGTGAAAAGCTTGTTAGGGGCGCTTCGCGATTTGTGTTGCCTCGTAATAAGTTACGAGGACTTATTTACACTGCCTATTAAGGCTTCTTCGGAATTCTAAAAATGTTATTTTGCATAAGATCTCGCAGTGTTGGTAGCATGCTCCCATGCGTTGATTCGATTTTCATACGCGGGTTTATGAGTTCAAACCTGGAATAACACGGTGTGATATCCCACAGGACCTAGGTACGGGGTCGTCCTCTAATCATGTGAGGTTCTAAAAGGGGGGAGGGGATCAGAAAAATACGATTAATCACGATACGGCAAGGATAATGTTACAATCACTTTTTTAGTGCCAAATTTTTTTTTCAATAATTCATTAAAAACTCTAGCAAGCTCATTTGAGTCAAAAAAGTCCATATGGTCTACACTATCCTGAAACAAAATTGTGCTAAAAATAAAATAACAAAACAAGAACTGATCGTTCATACTAAATATGTATTTACATAGGACTAGCTCGCAATCGAAACGAGTTTCTTTTAACAAAAAGTCTATAGACAAGGTAAAAAAATTGCTAGTCTTTTTTATGATACTGGTTAAGCAAATACCACAGTATAAGTATCAAGGTTAGGTAAGCATTATTTTATTTATAAAGCACGAAAGCAAGACAGATCCGCGGATATCGAAAGATGCGGACGCGGTAATAACTGGCGGTTCTCACGCCGCGCGCCGGTATTTACGAGAAGATCTGACTAGGTACTTTAATAAACCCATAAAAGGAAATTGATATATGTACGTAGAAACTAGTTTAATACATATTCATAACTTTGGCATTCATGACGACCATTTTTCCTTATAGCGAAACAACAAGAATAAAATCAGTAGAGCAACAAAAAAATCACCCGCAAATGATCTTCCGCGGCAAATATACCGCGTCCATTGTTCGTATGTTCACGGCGCTAACGTAATAGGTTCCAGACAGGGTGAACCGGCAAATAAATTAAACTGTGTAATAAGTAGTAGCTAGTCTGCACCAGGTACAGGGTAACTCTTATTACAAAATTGTCCCCGCGGTGAGTCGTGAGCAGGCCACTTCTTTACCCCCTTTATTATTATTATGAAAAGTCTGTAAAACGCCGTGTTTCGTTGCGACAACCGAAGGCAGTATTTTATTAATTTTGGAAGACATGCCAGCGATGATTTTTTAAATAACTTTCGAATTTGGCGCGGACTAGTTTCTTTTGGCGACTTTGACTGTGAGAGTGTTTTGTTATCAATGTGTGCTTTTGAATATTCTTAGAGCAATAGTCTATTAAGGGTGGTTTTAACTCAGTCCACGCTCAGTTCTTATATTTTCGTTCGTTGCATCCTGAGGGCCTTACTTTCAAGGCCTCTCGTATTTTTCTACAACGGCTTCCAACAGTGACATAATGTTTTCAGTAACATATGTCCATGCAATAATTTTTCACTTATCCGTCGTCGTTTTCGCTAATAATGCAAGTCTGACTAGGCTCTCGGGAGAGTTAACCCCGCTAGCAGCTTGTGAACGACTTAATTCCTACCACGGCTTGACCTACCTATTCTTCTCCAGTTTGTGCCGACTCAAGATAAAATCTATGTCTATAATGTATGAATAGCCTTTATTGGCACACATTTCAAGTAACTTGGATGTTAAGCTAAAGTTAAGCGTTCATAGTTGACATCACAATAGCGACTCTGTATCTTATTATTGTCAGAAAATAGTAAAAGCTTCGTTTAAGTAGGCCTAACGCTCACCAAACATGGGACACTAGGTCTTTATTACGTCACTCTAAAATGATTTATTTATTTGCGCTAACAGAGAAGATATGGACATCGAGGTTTTATTTGAGATGAGTAGCATCTAAGGGGGCTTTTTTACTCAAAAGTAGAAAAGCGTGGAAATTGAAAGTTGCTGCGTGATGCGTGTTTCTATGCCACTAATAATCATTTAATTACTCTTTATTATTTTATTTTTTAAGTACCAAAAGCGAAGTATTGGAAATATCATGAAATCCTTGACAATTTTGATTAATTTTTTTTTTCATAGTTTTAAAAACTTTAAGCTCCGAAAGCACGTGCTGCACTCATACACTGGTCGTAAACCAACTAATTCAGTACCAGAGCAGACTGTGATTTACTCTCTTCAAGCACACATGAGACATTAAGACTAGTTTTTATTCCCGGCTCGTCCTGCGTGTTCTCACGTTCGTTGTTGGTTGTTTGACGTACATTGAACGTCAATGCTACAATTTATTATATCTCGCGCTGATTTACGTCCCATTTCGCGTGTGTCATTGTTACATTAGTATGTGGCAAGCGATGTATTTCAAACGATTGTTTTGATAGTTTAATATAAAGATGCATACATATTGAAGTAAGTTTTTGTGCGGATTTTTGCAAGCGCACCTAGCAAGGCGCAGTGTTGGCAGATGGAGTAAAACTAATGGAGTGGAATTCAAGGACTACTTAAGATACTCTTGTCCGTCTGACGGCGAGATGGACAGACGACATTATTGCCATTTCCGGTAAACCCTGGATGAGGCTGGCACGTGGAGCGTAGCACTAGCAAAGAGAGGCCTATACCCAGCCGTGGGTGAAGTCGGGCTGTAAAAGATGACGAATGGGCAAAAATTTATATGAAAAAACCGGCCGGCTCTGACATTTTACCACCGTTGTAGGGCAGCCCCCTTTAAGTTTAAATTTGTATTGTTTGCTATAGCGGCAACAGAAATATACATTCTGTGAAAATGCAAGTGTCTACCTTTTACGGATCATAGGATACAGGCCGCTGACAGACAGATGGACGGACGGACGGACAGCGGAGGCTTAGTAAGAGGGTCCCGTTGGTTACCCTTTGGGTACGGAACCCTAAAAATCGCAAAAGTTGTAGAGACTTACTTCATGATATCTTGTTGCTAAATATTGCTCACCATAAACTTCCTAACTTGGGTTGATGCAGCTTTCGATTATTAAGGGAATGTTAGCCGATTCCGTATTTCAGTCGAAAATTGTTTGTTATTTCATCCTACGCATTGTTCATCCTAATTATGAAAACTAATTGTTATATTTAGAATGCATCAATGCTCGCAAAGGTATTTCCCGGAAAATTATTTGGAATTTAATCCTCTGTATTTCTAGTTATTAAACTATTGCACTAACTATCAACAGTATTATTGGCTGGGTCAAATGTTCATTAAAATTGATTGTCAAGTCAGATTAATTGTACGTTAACTAACAATTTACTATAGTAATTAAATATTTCGCAGGAATTCATTCAGCTTGAGAGGTGTGCCAGTCAAAAATTGTACAGAATTTTATCCATTGTGTTGTATAAATATTGGTACTGCCACCCAAGGACAATTATGCTTTCAACATGGCAGGAATGTTGAAGAGAGATATGTAGAATTTTTTCGACTCAATTTTCATTATTATTTATAGACTACAAATAGATCCAAAATAATAATAAAATATGTACCTACAAGTATCAAAATGGAAAAAGAATTACAGGGCATTAATTTTATAAACTGACTGACTGACTGTCTGACAGGTATGTCATCTACCCTGGTCCCAACGGAGAATGGAACCGGCGAGAGATGTCGTGCGGTGTTCCACAGGGGTCGGTTCTAGGGCCGCCCTTGTGGAACATCGGTTACGACTGGGTGCTGCGCGCCGACCTCCCTAGCGGCGTCAGCGTAGTCTGTTACGCTGACGACACGCTGGTACTGGCACAAGGGAGGTCGCACGAGGCGGCGGCCGAACTGATGACACGCGGGGTTGCGATAGTCGTTGAGAGGATCCGGCAATTGGGTCTCGAGGTGGCCTTGCACAAGTCCGAGGCCATGAGCTTTCATAGGCCTCGGAATGCGCCACCGTCGGGATCCACGCTGACGGTAGGAGGGGTTCCCATCGGCGTCGAGTCGACTTTGAAGTACCTAGGACTCGTCCTCGACAGCCGGTGGAACTTCGTTGAGCACTTCCGACGTTTGGCTCCCAAACTGGAACGGGCCGGGGCTGCCTTCAAGCGGCTCTTGCCCAACCTGAGGGGTCCAAACGCCTCCTGCCGTAGGCTCTACGCGGGGGTCGTGCGGTCCATGGCCCTTTACGGGGCCCCGGTGTGGGCGCGTTCAATTAAGCGGCGTGCCGCGCACTACCTGAACGCGCCCCAAAAGGTCGTAGCCGTAAGGCTGATCCGGGGGTACCGCACGATCTCCCGCGAAGCGGCGAGCCTCCTAGCCGGATTGCCGCCATGGGATCTGGAGGCGATAGTCCTCGCGCGCCTGCATGAATGGCGCGCGGGGGCACTACGTCGGGGGGAAACTCCGCTGCCGCGGCAAATCACCGCTCAGCGGACAGACCTCCGACGCGATCTCATGGCGACATGGAGACAGCGACTGTCGCAACCCAGTGCAGGGCACGCCACAATAGTGGCGATAAGTCCCCTCTTTGAGGAGTGGCTAGAGAGGCGCCACGGCGCCCTCACCTTCCGCCTGACGCAGGTCCTCACCGGACACGGTTGTTTCGGGAGGTTCCTGCACCGAATCGGGCGGGAGGAAACGCCCGGGTGTTATCATTGTGAGGATCGTCCGGAGGACACGGTGGCGCACACCGTGGAGGTCTGCCCCGCTTGGGCGGAGCTCCGCCGTGTCCTCGTAGCGGCGATCGGCGGCGGCGACCTCTCGCTCCCGGCCCTGGTTCAGGCCATGGTCCGGAGCGAGAGGGAATGGGAAGCCGTCACCTCCTTCTGCGAAGCAGTCATGCTAGCGAAGGAGGTGGCGGGACGTGAGAGGGAGAGAATCTCACGTCCCAGCCGCCGCGGGCGAAGCACCGGGCGTCGGGGGCCACGTGGTGGCTCCCGGCCACCGTAGGCGCGGGCCTGTGGACGGTGAGTAATGGGTTAGCTCACCGTCCGTCCGTCTTATGACGACAGGCCGTGTCGACGGCGCGTTCGTGTTCCACGCGCGCCTCAAAGAGATGTCAGCAACCAAGAAGGGGCCCGCAAGGGCCGATGCCTGCCGGGGCTGCGGGACTGTTCGAAAGAGATACCGTGGCCCTGGAACACAAAGGGCAATGAAGGAACATGGATGGGTTTTAGTCAGTAAGAGTCTGACACTCCCTCCCACTCCACCCAGAGCGGGAGAAGTCATTTGATGATTTCCCATCCGTAAAAAAAAAAAAAAAAAAAAAAAAAACTACATACATACAATAACATTCTATTTTTTTTTCGCTACAATTTGTTACTCTCACATTATTTTAATAATCTATGAAATCATCTCCCTAGTAGACCCCAACATAGTTAGGAAAACGCTAGGCAGAATGTGATTGCATTGATCAAAATTGCCCTTTACGTATCTGTGAAAACCTGACAGCTCTTGCTATTGTGACAATTCTTGTCTAAAATCATCATCATTCACCTGCCCTCATAACAATTTATTTGCGGTCGGCGCAGCATGTCATCTTCTTCCATACTTCTCTATTACTCGTCATCTCAACAGTCACCTATTTTCTAGCCGTATCAATTATTGACTATTATATTCTATTTAAATACTCCATGATGTGGGTACCTGCTACACACATTATTTTCTAACAGGTGTACCCACAGATGTTTTGAGCTACAGAGTTGCATTGTCAATCGTTTAAATAATTCTCCGCGACGGCTCTATTGTCGTCGTATACGACAAAAACCCTCTCGAATCACTAAGTCAGTACGGGGTAATGACCGAACCAACGTTTAGTACACACCGAGCTGAATTATAAAGAACGCCTTCAAACGCGGCTCTTCGTAAAGAGACACATTTCACATTTGTACATCGTTAGACGACACAATGGCGATTGATGAAATATGCAAAACATGGGATAAACTTAATCCTATTATGTACGGGACGGTTTGAAAGAGACTACGCTTACGGAACGTTGTGGCAGTATGGTCAGATGTCCCATCACTATGTTGTTGTGAGTCGTGCTAGCGTGACCAAATCTAATACATTACCGTCATACTGATTGAATTGATTGATACATTATACGGCACTATACCTACCTATTAAACTAAAAAGAAGATACGACGTCGGATGTTTTATTTTTCAGTAAATGTCCAGGGAGCCTAAAATGGCCGCTCAAGCAGAATCAGGAAAGGATAATAATATGAATCATATCAAAATACTTAAAATGGTCAGAGACGCAGTTAATATTATGAATCGTCACTTTGTGACCATTTTATGAATTGTAACGTTATTCATATTATTATCGTATTATAGTTCTGCTAGAGCGGCCATTTTTTAAATGACAAAATAATTTTGATAGTTCGGATTCCTTTCTAAAATCGTTACTAAAATCAATAGAGCTAAGAACTTAATAAATTTTATAAATTATTTATTAGTGGCACATACCAGTATCAATAAAAGTGTACCTATAAACCAATTGTGCGTGGTTGCGTATCAAGGTGTTTTATGACATTCTCTTACGACTGGGTTCTCTAAAGTTCATTCGTGTTATGTCATCAATTGATGTGTCTAGTTTATGTTATTAATTTGATCTTTGACGGGTAACTTTGCAATCTTCACTAAATATGCGAAAGTGGTGAAGTTTGCATTTAGGAGAAATCTCAGAAACTTTTCCTCTGATTTTATTTGCAGTTTTGGAAACCTACACTATTGCCGAGATATGTTTTTTGCCGCGGACGAAGCCACGGGCACGAACTATTCATATTAACAAGCAAATGCAAAGATTAACCGTACTTTTGTTAATTTTTTTTGTAACACAAACGTTTGACTTTGAAACAAATTCTATCAAACCTCGTGTCACTGTCATGTAAATGTCGTCTTCCCCAGCTGTGGTTAATCTTTCGTGAACCGAAAGAGGGTCGTTTACTAAAAATTAGGAATGAATAAAAATGCACTCGTTTTATCATAATAATGAGGCCATTAGCTGGCATATATTTACTAGCAGACCCAATTTACATAATAATTTGTTTAATAATAAACGTCTTAACTAGTACCTAGGTTTTATCTAAAGCGCAAGCCACACATAAAAGACGTAAGACGCGGACGGGGCGCAGACATATGTCAAATGTATAGAAGCGTCGTGTCCGCGCCCTGTATTTTCTATATGTTTTGCGTCACGACGCTTCTATACATTTTGTATGAAAGGGACGCGGAAGAGACATATGTCTGCGCCCCGTCCGCGTCTTACGTCTTTTCTGTGTGGCCTGCGCTTTAGTTTCGACCGAAAGGTTTTTAAATTAGGCAAACAGCGGAAACTAAAAGTTTTCATAACGAATTTAGGTACGTTCTCGGGAAAATGCAAAGAGTTGTGTATAAAAACTAGAAACAGCAATAATTTAATGTAAACTAGTTACAATTGAGTTCCTAACCAGAATTGTTTTTCAAATTCTATTCGTCAGTACATAAAAATCATATTTAAAAATTACAAAATAAATCTCCGTGCTCATTTTCAGTCACCAAAACCTCCAAGTAAGTGCCTATGTTCTCTCTTCCCGCAAAAACTTCAGAAGAGTGCATTGAAGAACTTTAACCTATTGAAAAATCAGTTTCTTTGTCGTCCAACCGTTAACAAAGAGGTTCATGAATATTGATCAGGCGCCTTACCCGATCAATTACCGAAGAGTTGTGACTGACGGGCTTGCTTCGGACACCCTGTAACTCACTTGTGGACGGAGGTCCCGAGTAAACAATCAGGGTTCTAGATTTTAGCTAGGTTTAGGAACAAATAGAGTTAGGAGGGGACTCTATAGGGGTTGCAATTCAGGCGTTTCGAATAAATGTGTCCTGACACTCCTGACCAATATTTATTTATTTATTAAAACTTTATGCACATAATGTACAAAGGCGGACTTAAAGCCTTGGGCATTTTCTACCAGTCTACCTTAGGGTGATGCAGAGAGTATTGCAGAGGGCGTAGACTAAAGATGGGCGCGTTTCAATTAAATTTAAGCGCCACCCAAATAGTTGCTTTAGCAACGGCAAATTCTTGTAGGATTAACAATCAGCTCTGCGTCGGCGTCGATAGTTCAGGATCTAGCAGCATCACACTATTTAGTGTTCATGAAAACGAACTTCGACTGACACAGTTCGCACGGCATCACAAATAACCATGAGTCGTCGATCAGTCGATAATTGTGCCTATGTCTCAGCTTCTATTCCCGGCGAGCAGGTGACCGGCCACAAATAGACCCAGACCGAGAGACAAACGGCCAAAATTCCATCAAGATTCTTGATTGATAGGTTTTCGAAACTAAAGACCCTTAGACCTGTGAGCATTTGAATTTAAGCCGACAATTGTACATACAAAAATGTACCCAAAACAACACTAAATATGATTTATAATCGTTAAAACTGAGGAGCACTTAGGGAGGGGTGGCTGGATTGTAGGGAATCGCCTATATATACGTTCAGTAGTGAAAAACAAGATCTGAGAATACAACAATAACTCAAATCTAAGGCTAAATTCATCATCATCATAGAAGCAAAACTAAAAAAAACTTATCTATTAATTTAGCCTAATACTAAACTAACCATTTTGAACTAAATTATAAAGAGTCATATATCCACGAGTATTACGCAGTCCGCCATCTTTTATAATTCAAATACTTTCTGTTCAATCACTAGAGAGGCGTCGGCCCTTCGTTCAGAATTAATAAGACCGTGAAATCTGTCTGTCTGTCATCTCAACGAACCGATATATACGAACAATGACTTCTTGTTAACTATCAAAGCTAAGATAAGTTAATGAAATGTCTGTTACTTTCAAGTGCAGTTATTAATTCTAATGAGGTTTTTATCAGGTTCAATTAGTTTGCTCTCACGGATCTGTGGGGGGTATCTGAGTATGCGTCGGTACTATTAACACACATAGGATTTCATTACACAACTGATCAAAAATAGTGGTCACAGTTCGAAGTTCATCAATTGATTTTACGATGAAATTTTTATGATGGCGTGATGGTGTAATAATGATGAATGAAGTCCTGAGAACAAGATTATGGCCGGGGCGAAGCTGTCCAAAAAAAGTTCAAAAAAATCTATCTTTTCATACAACGTCTCTCGTTTTCAATTTTCCTGGCCATATTTACAGTTATAGACGGCTATAAAACATTAATTTGACAAGGCACCGACCCTCGGTAAAGGACAATCAGTGCACTGACTACATTGAGGCAGTAACGGTCACAATTATTGTTTTGTCCCGCACTGGCGAACGTTGATTGTGGCACGCCTTCGTGGGTCCGACTTCATATTAAAAGGACAGACTTCGGAATCTTTAGACGGGATAAAAGGGGTTTGTTTTAAAATATTTGTAGTTTGAAGTGTTCGTATCGATGAAATGTCTTTTCAAATAAGTTTGGCCCAGCCTAGGTAGCCCATATTAAAATTTCAAGTCTTCAAACGCTACGTGTAGGGACTATTTGGTGACTCCACAGAATAACCTAGTAAGCCGTCGGCTAGTGTAGTCGTTTGATATTGAAAATCATACCAGTCAATCTTGCCTTAGTGTTTGATCCATATACCCCACTAATTACAAACAATCATTCCTAAATACTACCAGAATCATGTAAAGAAGACTTTTGCGTCTTTCAAACTTCATAATTTAATGTAAGACGCCAACATATTAAGCTACCCGGAACTGTCAAATTTTCCTAATCAACCTTGAACCTAATGCTTTAGCGGTTAAGTTCAAAATCTATTAAAGAAATTTGACAGATTGTAGTAGCTTGATGTGCTAGCGTCTGTACTTGAAAAAAAACTGAAATTTTTATAAGTATTTTTACATTAAAATTTTTATTTTTTAAACCTGACCGGGTCTACGCCTTTCCTGTTTCTGAATCAGATCGAGGTCAAGCCTGACAGTAAGATATGATTAAACACGCCCTTAGCCAACTGGATGAAATGCAAAACACAGATGGATACAAAGGCAGTGTAAAGCGTTTAGTGGACATGTTAGATAAATTTGTAGCACCATTAACACCATTATTTGCATTAGATACTCGTATATATGGTATAGCATGGTAGAATAAAGGTTTTAGTAACAGTTTTCTACATGTCTCGCCAAAGATTTCCATACCATTGCTATTAAACCATTAAGTAGTTACTTCCAGGTGTAAACGAGTCACCATTAGCGTTAAACCTAGTTAAAAACTTGAGCACACGTTTTATTAATATTATAAAATTCTGAAACTTTAAAACCGGGTTCTTGCCACCGTGCTATGTTGCACGCTGCTTTGATTTTAATGTGTTACTAACCATTAACTTTGGTTATTGGCATGTTCTGATGTACAGCTGTGACCACAGCTTCTGAATCATCTGAGGCACACATCTCGGCAGGTTGAACGGCCTTTTTACGAGTTTCCCGTCATTTTATAGGCGCTCCACGTGATAATTATGCAGCTTCCCTGACCTACATGTCTCCGATTCATATTGAATATTTTATAAACTATGTTAATTTAGTTTTTAACCCCGTTTCTGGTTTAATCAGTTATTGTTCCGCGAATATGTTCTTAATTAAAAATGTTCGTCGTTAACTTTTGGTTTTATGTAGTTAGGTTTATAGATTATGTGTCTTAACGAAACCAATGTTTATTTAGTTCTTTTTATTACGGTTAGGTTCTGCGTACGATGATTTGGTTTTGTTAATAGGGCGTTACTAAAGACTGTTGTTGTACTATCATTAACAATGAAAACGGGATATTTACCATGTTTACTATTTGTGCGGACACAGTGAGTTTCGTGTGTCGGACACAGAATGATTTGCGAGTGACAGTGGTAGTGGTACCGAGCACAAAAAAACGAACAAGAAAGAGGGTAGACCGATTTGCCTGCTCATAAACACCCACTCGTAATAACTTCAGTTTATCCGTGATCATGGTGCTTGCAACAGCGCCGAAATGCCGGGAACTCAAAACATGGTAAATATCCCGTTTTCATAGTTAATGATAATGTTAGTGACCATGTCAGTCTAAAAACCTTTAGTTACTGTTGTTGTAATCTTATGAGCAAATCATAATATCATCAACAACGATATTCATGACAAATAATGCTACCGATATACACTTACTGTAGACATAGTACATTATTCGGTATTCTTAAGCCGCGCGTGTAAGTACTCTACCACGAACTATATACAAATAGGTACTTACAATGAGGTCCCGATAGGTTCCGATATTCATGACACACTTATAATTCAACACAAACGATTGTTTAGTCTGCATCTGACACATGTATAAACTCAGTGTCAAATAAACTCTCACTTAAAACTAACTCTTGTTTCAATAACACTACGTGACATTTAAATGTGCAAAAGCACGCTGATGGATTATCTACATTCGGCGCTGAATCGAGTGTTAGTGTTACAGGGTAACATAACATCACGCCTGTAATCCCCGAAGGGTAAGGCAGAGGTGTACCTAATAGTACACCAACCGGGTTCAACTTTAGACTCCGTGGCTGCTACTGAGAAATTCCTGATGGAAAAACCCAATAACACTTTGCCCGACCTAGGAATCGAACCCAGGACCTCATACTCAGCAGTCGCGCTTGCGACCACTACACCAACGTTGCTGTGTAACAGGATAATTGGCACAAAATTCTCAGTCGGTACTTACGTCTGATGAAGTGTTGTTGTTGCGCTTGCGCTCCAACGATGGTGGTGACCACAAGAAGGGCCAACCACGCCCTTCCGGGGTTTCTCATTTTGTTAGAATCCTGTTGATTTCATGTGTGAAACTGCTATTTGATTCGTGTTGTCGAGCTATAAAAAATGCGCAGCGGAATGTTGAATCAGTCTCAATTTACTGATCGTTTTGCGAACACCACACTGATCGGTTCAATCAAAAGCTATTTATTAGTGAACGTGTAAATTGGCAGTCGAAAGATCAGCTTTGGCTTTGACATCGAATGCTTCAATAATGCGAATTGCAGTCCATCGGAGATTTATTTTTCGACAGATATGCTTGTCGTGGCTGGAGTGGCTTTGCTTAAAGGTTTACACGACGAAGGTTCTTTGTGCGGCGATTTCGATAAATACGGAGGCAATAATACGCTTTGATAAATGGTATTTTATTTTACACTAGCTTATTCCCGCGGCTTCGCCCGCTTGAAGTTCGCTAACTGTCCCACGGGATCATACTATCGGGATAAAAAGTATCTCATATGTTAATCCAGGTTATAAACTATCTACGTGCCAAATTTCATCTAAATCCGTTCAGTAGTTTTTGCGTGAAAGAGTAACAAACATTCATCCGTGCATCCATCGTCACAAACTTTCGCGTTTATAATATTAAGTAAGATTCTGGTTTTAAATAACGCCTTTTCATGTTACTTTTATTTCGTTAAAATGTTTACATTGTTTTCGACAAGAGATTAAAAATAAACTGAGAGATTAAAGTTGCTTTTAAATTCACAATGGAATATTGTAATCCGTACAATATTTCCCTGTGCCACCATTTATAACGCACTCGTGCATTTTTGGTAACATTTGGTACTTAATTAAGTATCTACATTATTTTGTTAGGTTAAAGTTAGTGAACTCAAACGAATTCATTTGTTGCCTAGTGCGATAAAGTGTTGATAGCTTTTGCCATGGAGGTGCAAATAAATTAAAGCGGTTTTTTTTTCTTAAACTTGTCTTCATGTCACATTTCAAAAATTATATTTAGTGTACAGCGTACCTATAGCAATAAGATTAAGAATGTCAGTTCAAACGTGTACAGTTGTATAAAGTTGAGCAAAGAGCTTCTGAAGCGGTTCAAAACCAAAACTTGCTCAGACATTCGCTCTTACTGTGTGACATCCGATAGCTCTTCATATCGTTTGACACGAACGCGCCTCCGTACGATTCTTAGCTCGATGTACAGTCGTCCATCTTTGTCGTTTTCTGTCGATTAAACATGGCTGAGTGCGCCCAGCACATCTGTCACCATGACAGCTGTCATTAGTTTATAAAACTTTGTTTTTATTGCAAGCCGCGGCGGCCAGGTGAACCGCTGAGATTTTGTCCGATTAAGCTCGCTCCCTGTTTTATAGGAAGCCGCTGATGATTGATTTTTATTTGTAACAGGTTTCGTTGTTAGGTTAATTTTAACTGCACTTAGAAACATATTTGATGCAGCCATGAGATACTTTATCACTCAAGTACAAATTATACAAGGTCCAACGCAATTACCTTATGTGATACTCCACAGAGGTATGGATATATGAAAATTATAAGAAAAAAGAAACTTGTTAATGAATTTAAAACTTTACTAGCCTTTCATTTGGACTTATATTTCAGTCTTCCAAATAAATTTTTCTTTCCCGTTGTTAAAAGGGGATATGGTATTCCTGTCTAAAAATCGGCCAAGCAGACTGAAGTATTTCCGGAGAAACCTAAAGCCTGCAGACTGGAATGAAAATAGATAACCCTTTATGGAGAAAGCTTGTCCAGCCCCTGATAAATAAACTAGTTTCAAAGTCAGTGGTTAGATTCAGTTTTGGCTGCCCAAAAGAAAACATATTTATTCCTGTGTAAGACAGAACCGAACCCAATTAAAGATGGAATATGGTCGGAAGAAGAGGAAGAGTTAGTATCAGTGACATTTGACATACTACAGATTTGACGTACTACAGAGTTTGAACAAAATTATGAAATTAATTTGTCATCACCTCAAAATTCTTTTCAATAAAATAAAAGATTTTCCTATATTTGCTGTGATAATTGTTAATAAGTATTTATGATGTAAATGGAGTACTTTACTTAGTTAAATTAAATAAAGACTTTTTCTAAAACATGGATCAGTATTTGATCTGACGGACAATTCTCGCAAGAATGCAAAACAAAGCACAAAGGCTGGATAAAAGTTGCCTTCAAACTGAGTGTGTTTATTAAGCTGTGTTCAGACAGATTCAAAAGCGCTCACAACTATGGCGTCCTCTATGCAAGAGCATCAAACTAAATCAACCAGCCAATAACCCAAACAAGATGCCTTGGGCAAACTACAGCAAATGCCTTTTTTTCCGGATGGGAAGGAAGGATCAGACTTGTACTGACTAAAACCCATCCATGTTCCGTCTCAGCCCTTTGTGTTCCAGGGCCGCGGTATCTCTTTCGAACAGTCCCGCAGCCCTACAGCAAATACCTTGAGATACTATATTCCTGGTACTAGATTGTTATGCAATTAATTGGCTACCCCTATTGTCTGGACTAATAGTGCGCTGCACGCGTACCTATAAAGGATCCTTCAAGAAGCCGTACACCAAGCATTCTGTACATCAAACTAATCAGAAAGATTAGATAATCATTCGACGTTGTTTTCGGGGGGACAACTCAGCGTTGACGATAGCGCTCAATATAACGTATTCAAAACATTGTGCTGTTGGATGCATTTAATAGTATTTCCAAAATTACAAGAAGAGCAAATGGTTTCCGCTTCGTAAAGGGTGATTTTACACTGTTTACACTTGTCTTGTCACTTTGATTTTAGATAGTGATGTCCTTTTTTAATCAACACTTTGTTGAGTATTCCGATGACATATCGTGACGTTTGTGTAGATACATAACACGGCCTACACAAAAACTTATGTATATATGTCGACACACTTACAGTAATCACTTTCCCTAGATATTGATGAATGATAATACAACCTCGAGCTTATAGAAAAGGATTTTTTTCTAATATACTAGTAGGTTCAGTTCATACGGCAATAAAAATAATTAATGTATTAAACAACAAACAATGTATTAAAGTGATATTTAAGTATTTCGTAACTCTGTCGTATATTTTATAGAACAAAAGCCATAATTTTAATCATAATAACATGAGCTAACATAAATCCCACGTTGATACCAAAATAAGACGAAAACGAGCGAGTGATACCCCACGCCGATGTCCGACGATCTCACTGTATCCGTTTTTTTTGGTCAACAGGCATGTCAGCGTTAAATCTTTCGTTTTATTGCTAATTTCGTCTGTACAAGTCTCTATTTTTTATTTTATTTTGTAACCGAAACTTGATTCTTTTCTGTTTTGGTGTAAAGTTTTAAATAACACTGTGAACAATACGTTCTATCGTTTTACGTGTAGCGGTTTTATGACCATCAACCTGCCCAGGCCTCTCGAATCGCATGCTATCTCAATTTTCGGAAACTCTCGGAAGGAGATCCTTAGCCCTATGGTTAATAATAACTGTCGCGTTTAAATAAATAAAATCATCACAATCCACTAGCGCTTACTACAAATTTTGGGTTTTAGGAGTCCTTTACGTCAGAATAACCACAGTTTTCGAAAGAAAATTCATCTCAAAACTCTAGAACAAAATATTAGATACTAAACGAGAACTAAGGAAGACGCCAACTGAGATAATTACGTCATGGTCAACACTTTCAAGGTTGATAAAGATTTGGCTGTTATCAGTTCTTAACATACCTAATGACCTAGTAAGCTGAGATTTGTCGTTTGATGACATAAACACTAGCCCGTTTTACACGTCGACTAAAGTTACAACCAGGTTACAACCAACCTCCGTTATCTCAGATACACTTAATATTCACAAAATACTAGTTTTTTTTTAAACTTCCAAAAGGAGCAGCTTAGGTTAACAACTCGTCTGAATTTTTTCGTCTGAGTGTATGTTCAGCGATATCTTGGCCATTTGGTAACCGATGTGAATGATTTTTTTTTGTTAGGAAGAATATTATTTCGCGGTGGTCCCGTTTAAATTCGTCTAAAATAAAAGTCTATGTTAGACCTTATAATATCAGCTATTTGCCAGTGAAAGTCCCGTAAAAATCGGTCCAGCCATTTCGGAAATTAGCCGGAAAAAACAGCCATACAGACAAAAAATAAAAAAATGTGTTTTTGTTTATAAGTACCGAATACAATTTCATATGCATTCAGTAAAAAGATGTTATTTTGGTATTATAAACAGACACTTTACCATTTTATTTATTTGTATAGATGTATAGAAGGTGTCTAGAAGATTGCTTTTATAATGCAACCCCGCTACATCTCACAACTTACGGTACCACCTAATAAACACGAAAAGAGCATATTTGACTGCAATAACACAGTTTTTAATCAATATTGGCTATCACGAACCATGTGAGTTAAACTTGTGTTCGTTTACCGAAGCTATAATAGATCACCAACATTATGGAATTTTACCTTAATGGGAAAAATATTGCAAAATATTTGATATTGCGTGATTAATCCACAACTGGAATTAACATCTTGATTTTTTATTAAGTAAGCTATTCGCTCGCGACTTCATCCGCAAAAAACTGTGATAGCTCAGCTCATATCCATGATATAAGTATAATGTATAGCCTATATCACGCACGAAAAAGTAGCCTTCAACCAGTGAAAAAATGTTCGGAATTGGATCATTAGTTCCGGAGATTACCCTCTACATACAAACTTACAAACAAATTTTACGTCTATATAAATTAGATTAAATTATTTTTTTTAGAATTGGACGATTTTTAGGGATATCTTAGTAACTATGATACAGTCACAGTCTTTACAGGTACAGTCTTAATTTCTTCGCAAAAGAGAGGGAACGAGAAGTTCTTCAGCCCGTGCTTTAAAAGTCTGACATCTTTATACACGAAGGCACGTTAGAAAAAAATTGCCTGATTACCCCTGACTTTACCATACACATGCTTGTACGATACAAGATGTATATAGTTGCAAGACATCATGTACTTATTGTACACTTGCACACAATCATGATTCTAGCGTGTTATTTTTAAAGAACCGAGCCCTTGATTCGACATCTGTTTTCATGGAACCTACCCACATGATCACGTCATTGGTACAATAAAACGCTAACATTTGATTAATGTTTTGGTGAACGAACATTTCCTGAGAATTAGCTTTTTTTGTTGCATAATAAGATCAATCCATTATGGTTTCTATGCTGAGAATTGGGATAAGCTCAAGACATATTTAATTTGTTCTAAGTGTAATTAAAATAATGATATATGTTTATGATTATTGGGTACATGTAGGTAGATCGGTGTCCGATAACACAGATTGAAGTATTGTAAAATAGCTGTATAGTATTGATTAATTAAATCTAGCCCGATCGCTAGCCCTTCCTTGTTTACCTCCCAGTAAACAAAATCCTAAATAGGAATGACAATCGAATACCGATGACCTATCGTAATCGGAAACCCCTTTTCAACTTTATCACGAGGAGCATAAAAGTGTAAATCGACCGACACGGCAGTTGTCCACGGTTGTACATCATGTGTGTAACGCAAGCGTGAGAAGTAATCCTACTAAGGATCACATGGTAACGTAGACTGAATAAAATAAAAAGTGCGTACAAACTGGAAAGGGTTCCGTAGTAGTGTGAGTGTTTCGTAGTTGTTGAGTTGGCTTGATTATCAAGCCTCGATTGATGACGCCTCTTGTAACTTGTTACAAAATCAAATAACTAATGAATAACAGAATATGTCACAATTTATTCTAATGGTTTATAGGCAATAGTCTTGGGTCTAGGAGCACAATGGCTCACACATACGGACCGGACGGGACGAAAAAATAAGGATTACATTTTTACTATTTGGCTGCAGAACCCTAAATTGATAAAAAACGCAGGTTGTTTAAAGGAATGTATGGTATTAAATTGCAACTGTTTTTCGTTTTTTTTTAGTTTGTACTGAAACAGAACGGTTTCAGTACTTAGTTAATATTTTACATGGAACTTTGTATGGGGATTATGTCGTACAAAGGATACCCCTGTCGAGAAAGAAAATATATAGAAAAGATTTAGATTTGAATAATATGTTACTGTGTTAATAATAATTTAAGGTGCTTAGTTGCTGTTCAAGTTCATCACCTTGTCAATCAATTTAGGGTCCTCCTCTACTCTTTTGCATGCACAGGTGGCTTACGCCTCATGCCTTCCATCGTCAGGGCTTTAGGCAGCGGGAGGGTGCAAAATCTTGGATAACTATAGAGAAACCTATCTATCCGAGGTGGAAAGCAAAAATTTTGGAGCACGCTTCGCTCGCTCGCACTCCTATTTTTTACGTGCTAGTTTGTTTGAACAAAAGTGACCTAATTTAACCGTGAATATCCTAAATTATTCGAGCTCGCTTCGCTCGTTCAGATATCTTATGTCGTTTGCGTTTATAAAGTTTTCTTCATAAATAGGCTATATGAGCCCTATCTCTATAATAAAGAGCAAAAGAAAACCTATGAAGTTCGAGGTGTGTGCTAAAATTTTCGAGCGCGCTACGCTCGCTCTTGCATCCTATTTTTTGATAGGCTTTTCTGTATAAATCGACAAAATGACTCCTTGTACGAATTGACAAACGAAAATTTAACATATCCGAGGTGGAGTGCACAAATTGTTGAGCTGTTTGCATGGAACTGAAGATGCACCCCCCTGGAAATAATCCTGCCGGCACCCATGATATCACGTTCATTTTAAGGCATCTGAAGCTATCAGGTGAACTCCAAGAATTGCCAAATATTACTGGATAAAACGGCCAGATACCTGGTATCCATGAATTACGAAACCACTGTTAATTACTTGCAAGCTTGCAACTGCCGCTCAATTACTATTGCCAAATAATTTTGATTGGGTTTGATTGGCAGGTGTCGAGTCCTACAGGAACCTACTATAATATCAATCTGTGCCTGGAAAATCTTTCCATCGCCTTTTAGTTTTAATGGTCTGTTCTAAGGGTTAATTAATTAGATCGAGTAATAAGAACACATATTCTTTTTTTTCATCGTATTAAACTTGGTGCTTGTGCTCTTGGCAATGTATTATTTTGTACTATACTTATAATTATATTATAAAGAATAATGGCAAAATAATTACTTAAGAAAAAGACAATTTAGTTATGTCAAATTCAATTACTTTTACCATGCTTCTTTTTTTTAGCAAAGTCTTTCATTATTGCAGGATGGAGGGAGAAAATTAATTTCCTTTACTCAATGCGATTAAAAGTCCTAGTATAGTAAGTACTGGAAATTTACTGAAGTGTGAAAGTTGAGCTAGGTATTAGATCTATATAAGACTTAGTGCTGGAGATCTGGTGAAGCATGAAAGTGTAGAAACGAACGAAAATGAAAAAATGCCGGTGTGTTCGTGCGGAAAGTATGTCATGTGTTTCAGCGGCTCTATGGGTGTCATGAAAGCTTGCCTTAATCAGTGCCGGCGGTGCGCCTGCCAAGTTATGGGTTACCTTTTATTATTCTCTCATTACTGGCTTTTCATTAAGACTTAGGATTTAGTTTGTGAATTGTTACAAACTTTGATGACATCATCAATATATCGTTTTCCTGCTTTTACTCTAATTTATGTCTTTCTATCTTTCCATACTTCTCTATGCGTCATCATTCTCGTTCCCTTATCCCAATTTATTTGGGGACGGCGCAGCATGTCTTCTTCTTCCATGCTTCTCTATTATGGTGAAATATTTTGGTATTAAGTTTTTACTAACTAAAAGAACTAATGCTTACTGTTGTTGTTTGTTGAGATACTGGTTACAATTATTGTTACGATAATTTAGAGTATTAAGTACGCAGAGTGTCCTAACTTTCTGTAATATTTTCTTTAGCCCAAAGCTTGTTTATATCCACTTTGAAATATGGTCATCGCTTAGTGGTTCTATAAAGTTAACAATGCCGATTTGGTCATAATGTTAACTTTACTCATACTTTTATGTAAACCTATAAGTACCTAAGTATAACCTGGACATAACTAGTGAAATATAAATGATATTAATATATTAAGATGCTTAAACCATAAGCAAGAGTAAGAACAGAGGAATTCCTAGCCTTTAACTTATTTACCTACCTATCTATAAATATTCAGTTCCAAACCAGGCTATTCGTGCAAAGTCAAGACGTACCAGAATTCGCGCCATTGTTTCGTATGTAAAACAGTTAATATGACATAATGCACTATTATGATCCAAAGAGGTTACGCGTTTAATGTACCAACTCCTGCGCCGATAACTGTTGAAGCACGTTGACGAATTTGCTCTTCGTCGTAAACTACTTTACCTACTTATTTTAAAGAAGATGCCCTCATTCTGTTAATAGTTTACTGAATTACGATTCTAGGATTATTATGAAATAAAGTCACATTTCGTGACAGTGCAGCTGCTTAGATCTTTGAAATACACGATTTTGATGAGATTTTTCCCATTGTTTAGAAAATTAATTTAAGTTTATTTATTGTCGCGTACGATCGGTTTTGGCATGAACCGCGGAAATTCTAGTCTAAGAGGATTATTCTACAAAGGGACTAGATTTTAACCTACGTAGAACAAAGTCGAGGTGCATTGTAACCGCACCTAAGACATACATATAACGTGATTAGGGTACATAGTCCCGACCTAAGACACGCTGCAGATTACGTTTACCCAGGGCATAGGGAACTAGGCCGGACACTGTATTGTTTGTAACCCTGCGTTTACAAGAATACACAAGTTAGGATGCCTACTAGTTTTCATCTAGTGATTTTTAAGACTTTGTCAAATTATAAAACATTATACAAGGTGTAAACGCACCCTTCACGAAGCCGCTCTACGCAAATATTATTGCTGGGAAACGACTTTTATTTTTGGAGTGAAGAATTACGTTTTACGCGTGGCAGGACTCAATGTAACGCACTCAAAACATTGTGCTGACGAATAGTACGGGGGTCGTGGAGGCATTTCAAGTAAATTTATAAAATTAAAAACTTTTATAAAAAAAACACTTATGAAAAAGTTGGTACTTTGACCCCCAATATCTCCGTAACTCGAAGGTTCTCAGGAATGGTCTAGAACAAAAAAAATATCGCAATGACGGGGACAAGAAGTGCCTTTCAGCTTTGTTAAGGGTACTTTTACACCCATTAGAATACATGGTTTATACATTAGAGTAAACGTTACTTGATATAGAGTAACGATACTTAGGTTACCTGTGCAAGCCGCACACCGAATATTAGGTACCACTGCACTCACTGACGGTCGACCACTTTAAAACCTACGCTGTGAGCAATAAGGTTGAAAGTGATTTACCATCAGTGAGCGCGGTACTATAAGTGACTTGACCTGTCTCAGGCTCTTGTCAGCCGATCAATTGGGCTGGACAGGTTTTGATGTGTTTTGTTTGTTTTAGTGGAGGAGCTCGTGGCTAAATAATAACAGCCGCTCGGGTCAATCTTTAGGTTACGCCGTGCTTGCCTAGGTTGGTCTGTTGATGGGTGACCACCCATTACATACCGAGTTTCCTTCGTGCCTCGGAAAGCACGTTAAGCCGTTGCTCCCGGGTATCATTTGTAGGTCTTTGACAGTCGTTAGGTAGTCAGTGGCACAAAAGGTCTGACAACCAGTCTTACCAAGGGGTATCGTATTACCCAGTACTAACTGGGTTGTGGAGGTCAGATAGGCGGTCGCTCCATGTAAAATACAGATATTCAGCTGCATCCGGTTAGACTGGAAGCCGACCCCAATATAATTGGGAAGAGGCTAGGAGATGAGATGTTTGTTTTAGTGGTGGAATCAAACGCAAGTGTTTTAGGTAAAACTACGCCTAACAACTAAATCATCGCTGGTGAAAAATATGGTTAAGCCGGTATATCTGGAGATCAAACAGAGGTATTCCATTACTATGAACTTTTTAAAGTAAAGACATCTATGAGTCCTTTAATAATTTGTTACTTTGTAAAATGCACTCTAAACAGTGCACTTTAGTATTTTAAATTCTTTAATAATTATCATGAACTCTAGAAATGGGATATTTACCATGTTTACTGTTTGTGTTGAGATCTCGATATTCGGCGCTGTCGCAAGCACCATGATCACGGATAAACTGAAGTTATTGCAGGGGGGTGTTTATGAGCGGTGTACCCTCTTTCTTGTTCGTTTTTTGCACTCAATACCGCTACCACTTTCACTCGCAACTCGCTTAATAATATTTCGTCAAAAACTTAATTTAAAAAAAAACATGCAAAAATATATTGCCGTTGCAAACCCCTTTGTCCCATAAATGGATTGAGCTGAAGTTTATCAAGGCTACTGCCAGGCGAGTACGAGCGTCAAACTTAATCAAATAGATTGGCCCGAAAGGGTTCCATGTTTTATATTAAAGCTTTGTTACTACCCAACTAAGGATATTATAAATAAGTCCATATAAGACAAACCAATATTGGGGCAATCTTCCGAAAATAGTCACTGAATCTATCAACACGAACTCAAGAAGCAAACTCAATCATACTGGTTACTTGCACAAAAAAAGCATTTCAAGTGCACCACAAGAGTAGGTTAAGTAGCATGTTTGTGGCAATAATTGTCCCGGTGGTCTTGTGGTCGCAAGCACGACTGCTGACCGTGGGGTCCTTGGGGTCGATTCCCGGGTCGGGAAAAAGTACTATTGGGTTTTTCCATTAGAAATTGGTCGCCTGATCTCTCTCCAGTCGTGTCGGATTGCCGACCCATCGGACTATGAGAGTCCAAGAACAAAGAGCCTGCTCACACACTTGTGTACTATACGAGTAATATCTCCTGCGCCGATGGTTAATCTCCGCTGAGATTGACCGCCGTGTCCACATACGGTCAGAAGGACTAGGTATACAATGTGTGATAAAACAGCGTATAAAGACAAAAAATACTATCTGAGCCCGCGAAAATCAGTATTTGTAAAAGGAAAAGTTATGGTTTCACGTCATTATATGTTATGTTTTAACATTAACTTGAATGTTACACCAACATTGAATTGGTTTCAATCGATTAAAAGTGCTAAAGGCATCGAAAATGTGACGACGACTATTGTTAGAAAAAATCAAGTCATTCTGTGTTAAAGAATGAAGTTTTTACCTTGTAATGTTATTTATGTCGGTATTATGAAACAAACCGACTGAATTTGAAATCCAATAAAAAGACTGCCGATATATTTGTGACTCTCTGGTTGAACGTGTTCTATTTTTGAATCAAAGTCAACATTTTGATGTCATAACAATATCCATACAAAGCCACAGCTATAGCTAATCGCAAACTGGATGTGCTACGAGTATCTACTCGGCTACTCGCCTACGCACTCGAAATGTAACCAACACCGTGTCATTACAAAGAGGTTTTTTCTCAGAAACTTACAAAGAAAAAGTTTAATAACCATGGCTGAGTGAACTCTGTTGTTATTGAATCCAGTTACCACAAGCTTGCAACTGGCTACCCGACACGGACAAAGGGAGTGTAGTGTTTAAGCGCCTTTCCATTGTTCATCATCTTGCTGTCAAGTACGCCTCAAGTTACGCGGGTTAACAAAACTATTTAGATTGTTGATCGTGGTCAGTGATTCTACCTACGCTATCTACACAGATACTGTTTCACTGGAATTTATTGCTAGTCTTGAGAACTCTTTGTTGCTTACGTTTTCACAGAATTATCGTCAATATGTACAGACATTTCTACGATCTATGCGGTAGGGTTTAATGCTTTAAGAGCGTTTTGATTTGTAGCAAAATCTGAAATGGAGATACACATGCCCCTCTAAATACTTCGGATTATTATAATTGGACACATCCTCTTAAATTGTCCTTACATGTTAAATGTTAAAGTTGAGCTTCGTTCGTGTGTGTAATGTAATAAAACTGAGCTATAAAATAAACTACTTAGGTACAATGAGAAAAATCTTAATTTCTGACAAAGACACTGGCTTATTAAAACACATACGGTAAAGGGTGATTAAATAACGAAAAAAACTTTCCTGCGTAAGTGATTGGTTCTCAAACTATAAACTAACATTGGAAAATGTTCAAATAAGAACGTATGAGTGTTGTGATGTAGGTATATGAATATGAATTTATAAATTAAAACATTTCAAACTGATTGGAGAACTGTTAAGGGGTTTTCTTTCGTCTGCTCTGCATATTCAAGTACCAAACTCTATGCAGGAAATATAACTAATATTGCTATTAGTGTTCATGTTTACTTCATTGATTTACTTAAAGTTACTTTGTGATCGAAAACTACGACGGTTCATTTTACTGATGACGTCCTTTTGGGTTCTAAGACAGAATCCAAATATTTCAATTAAATTGATATTATTATAATTAGGTATACCTTATGATTTGAAATAATGGGTACGTCCCTTTTGAGTTAAATACTTAAATAATGTATTATATGTAAACTTTTAATTAATGTAACTTTCAAAAAGAAGCAGAATAATCCCAACGAGTTTTATTGCGCTTCTAGGTACAGGACCCCCCAGACCAAATCGCACTTGACAAGTTTTTTATAACAGCAAGAACCTATTTTACAAAACGTAGTAATCCTGAAGTTTTGAATAATTTATGTTGGTTTAGGGAATGTTAACAGTTCGATTGGTAAAAGCACCGCAGTACGATGCGATCCAACAGTCTGACAAAAACCCACATTGCGGGACACTTATTTAGAAACAGATATTAATTTCAACGAGGCCACGGTTTGCGTGCCTCGCTCTGCCTCGGTCTTGTGCCTCGATTTAAACGCATTAGCGACAAACTAGATAATGTCTGCCTCAGCGATGGCGGGAAACATTACTTATTTCAACACGTTACAATACAACTTAGTCAAAGAGATTCTTTAATATGTTTAGGAAAATAAAACGGAGATTTGTAGCGTTAAGGATGTAGCCAGAAAGGAGGTGACTGCTGAGATGATGAGTAACAGAGAAGAATATATAAAAAGGCAGCAGGCTGTGCTGACCCCAGATAAATTAGGATAAGGGCAGGAGAATGGTTGCGATGATGATCAGGCGTTACAGCAATACTCAACGAATTCAGCTAATGCACCCTCCGTTTAAAGGCAGAAATCGCTTTGGTTCAAGTTTTGGGCAACACAAGAGATATTATAGTTGTTATTTATGCAAATCTGAGCAAAAGCACGACATCGATGCCATCCTTTCGGAGCTTCTTTGCCTAATGTTCCCGACTTAACTCGTACCGATCAATTTGCTTTATTTTTACGTCATAAACTTTGAGGTTCCCGATATCCAAAAAAACTGATTAATCGCCAAAAAGTATACAGTTGTACAGTTAGTTAATGTTTGTGTTTATTAATATTTGCATCCTATTTTTATGGCGAAATGTGTCATTGCACTATATGTTATTTTTACCACCTTTTGTTGGTACAAAAAAAAATATTAATAATAAATAATTTTCACTTTGACTACATTGTGAATAGTAAGTAACCCTCACTACTTCATCAAAATTTACAAAAAAAAACTTTTGTGAAAAAATTGATGGCATAAATAGTGCTGACTACCGTGAAAATATTAAATTGTGTGTGGAAGATCTTAACTGTATCACAGATTTTATTCTATAAAAAGCTTCTGCGAAAACTTTGCACTTTTCAATAATAAGACTGAACAAAACAATATCATATTGTATTGTCAGAATTACCAAAATTCTATTAAAACTTAGATCGATGGGTACCTTTTATTTCGAAATAATATTATATTTTATAGTAACTTTACTACAATTTCTCCTAGACCACGAAAACTAACCTACGGCTACGAAAAGAAATAAAAAGACCGAGCACGTAACTACTTAGATCTGGTTACATATTCCAGTTCAAAGGATGTCTCCAGAGGCCTTTTTAATTCAAATCATCTTGAAGCTTAAGCGGGCGACACACTCAATCGAACTTGTTGTGATGTACCTGAGAAAGTTCAGCTCCGCAGAGAGGGACACCTTTTGTTTAGTCATTTGAGACGGCCCACTTGCCGACTAGCTAGCTATAATAACTTTGCCTCCTTACAAGTTTGGTATTGTGCAAAACGTTGCTTGATAGTTCACTGAAATGGACGCTTTTGCGAACTGTTTTGTCGGTAAGCCGCAGTTCTGGTCACGGCTGTTTAAATACTTTAAGATATTATGGGGGTTGTTAGCGAAAATCTGCTTTCTTTCATTTTGGATGGACTGTCATTTCGGTAATTAAACTACTCTTGGAGGTTACAGTATTTCTTTAGTTTACACAAAAACAAGATTAGGGATTTCTGCTTTTTGTTCAAAGTATAACCCTTTTTATAGTTGCTGCAATTTCTCGTGTGCATTACTATTTTTACTTTTTTGTTCCAACCAAAAGGTTAGGGTTTCCCCGAGCTTTGCAAAGAACCCTAATTTAGTACAGATATGCGCGGTTTAAATAGTGAGCGTGTTAACTTGCTCGCGTCAACTTTACTCGTTTACTTAACTAACCAACTTCAGCACAACTAATATGGCGGTGTTTTGTAAAATATCAACTCGACGCATTTTTTATTCTACTTCAGTTACTTACAGCAATGTGGTTTGTTGGTTCCTTTTTTAATAAATAGGTACTTTGAGCAAATAGTTAGATAAATACACAAAAAGAATGAGGTCTAGCGTAGCATTTTTATTTTAATCATGGACAGTACGTTTAATTTGTTGTAAGCTTTCCGATAAGCAGGTTACTATTTGTGCCCTTGTATTACCTATCCGTATATAAAAAATATGTTTACTACTGTGATTAAAAACTGTAAACAATGATATTCAGAGTTCAGATTAAATTATGACGCAATGGGTTTTGCCTGTGCTATCTTTTTAACATATTTTATTGTCTTAAATAATTATGATTATTTTTTAATGTATGTATGTTTTATCTTAAATAATTATGAGTATTCTGGGGCAAAAGTATTAAATGGAAGAAAAATATCAGTTTCACTAATGGTTCATTTTCTGAAATAGTGATTTGTGAGAAAGTAAGGACAGCCTAATGTCTTAGCACGTGTCCGTCGCGTAGGCTCGGCGTAGGTGTGCCGTAGCAGCGACGTAGATGCTTCGTAGCAGCGGGGTTGACATTTCGTAGACGTCGCCGTGAAAACATTATTATTACCGCTTTAAAGTAGTGATTAATTAACTGATTAATATGGTTTTAGTTTTTATTTAAATATATTGGAATTTTAAAGCACGGTTCGAAGTGATAATTATCTCGATAGCAAAAAAACATAAAACTGTACATTTCACGTGTATCCGAACGCGATTTGCCGCTGCCGTGTGTATTCAACCGTGTTAACTTTAAAAAAAATGGTAACAAAAATTGGTTTAGTCCACAAACAGAATATTCAATTACTAAAAAAATACTAAAATTTGAGTTATGTTTAATGTTAGTTTCACACGGTAAAACAAAACGTAATTATAAACTTTCTTTGCATGATAATTCAGTAATGAAATTATCATTTATCATTTGTAAGTACAAAATTTGAGACGATCAAATTATGAATCAGTATTGATAATCATCCAATAATTGTCCGATAATTATCATGATAATAATTATCTTCATAATTTCCAACCCAATTTTAAAGTGAATGAATACTTACAAAAAATTTATTATTAAAAAAAAGAGGTTTTCAAAACAAGCTTTTACAAAATTGCACTTTATTAAAACTGAACGCGTTTCCAAATTTTCGTGCCTGCCCGAAAAATATATCGTTGGCTTCGCGTCAATCATAGGTAAATAAAAAAGTTTTGAATCCCTCACATTCTCTTAATATTCATATTAAAACACTTATTGCATCACTATGAATGGTGATCGTATCGTAAGGGCAAAACTAAGTTCAACCGATAAGAAACGGAAAAATATTTTGTACAAAATAAAGAAACTTTTCAAACAGTTTTTTAAATAAAATGTTCAATATTTTTTCAGTTACCTACATTTTACTCAAAAAGATTGTTTTACTATTGCGAGCTTTATCGGAGCTCTCATACGTTATTATCCGATTCAAAAGATACTTTCATATTTTGCGAACATTTCGTGGATTCGATAAACTCAAAATTAACGTGAAAAGCTCCTCTGAAATGTCTGATTGCTGTACAATTACAAAACAATAAACCATTATGTTGGTTGAGTGTTAAATTCACTATAAAACAAACTTCATGTTATAGGGTGACTGGTTATTATGGGCGCGCGCGCATTTCATACGGCTGTTGTGCTATTGTGATAGTGAAAGATTATTTTAAAAAAATGTTTCTTCGCGAAAGTTGTTTGTTATCATGAGTACAATCACGTTTTTAAGTATCGGTCACTAATTACCAGTCATCCACAAATATGAAATATGAATATCCAGCGGGTATATATAGCGGTAATCGTTATGGATTACTGCTAAATATAGCCGCTACATAGTAAAACACAGCATCCTTGACCAAAAATGGTCGAGATAAGAAGGACCGCAGACGGAATACGATGTAGCTACACTACCATGTCAATGAAATGATAAGATTATTATTATAAACAATGCTACGTGACCCACAGCCTGTTTATCAATCACTAAGGTCCAGAAGGGCCGAAGTCAGCTGATAATAAATATGTAGAACGACTGGGATCTTGAATAACAAGATGGCGTACAGAACTCTGGAGCGGTTGCTATGGTGATAAAAAATATTTTATTACTCGACTAATTAAATGATTACAATATGGGCGTTGTGAGTTGATTGTTTTAAGCATATGATTGCTTTGATTGTATAATAATTCGACTACTTATTTGTTATTGAGTAATCCCGAAGGGTTAGGCCGAGGTGTACCTCACATTTCGCTAGTTATCTATGCTTTAAGTCCCATGTAATAGAAGGCGAGCCTATTGCCATCAACTGGGCACTTATCTAGACTCCGTGGCTGCTACTGAGAAAATCTTGATTAAAAAACCCAAAGCATTTTGCCCGACCCGGAAATCAAACCTGGACCTCGACCATTTGCTCAGCAGCGCGCTTCCGACCACTAGACTAACGAGGCAGAGGCAAAATAGGAAACATTTCTAATTTCGTCCTATCCGAATTATACTACAAATATACTTATAATACTCGGAAACTACTAAATTGAAATAACTATACTGTATTTTCAACGAATCGCGTAACAATGGTGCAACCAGAATCAGTACAAATCCCTAAACAATACACTCGACAAGTAATCGCACTCCCACTTATCACAACACTACCAGGAAAATCGCAGATTAATCTTCAAATAACAATTTTGAATGTTTCTAGTGCCCTTATTTAGCTAGCTGGCACTTGTTGTAATCAGGCTGTTACAGTGACCAACTTACAATCGCGTTTTAACGTAAGTACTTCACTTATGTACACCTCCACAGAGTGAATAACAGTCAGAGAAAATAGTTGTTCATGAAAATGACACGCTGCGTCATTAACGTGTTATATCGTAAGTATGGATGTAGATGGCTATAAGAGTAGAGGAAGACCAAAGAAACGATGGATTGACTGTGTGAAGGATGAAACGGCTAGAAAAAAAGGTAACTACTGAGATGACGAGTAATAGAGAAGTATGGAAGAAGAAGACATGCTGCGCCGACCCCAAATAAATTGGGATAAGGGCAGGAAAATTTGAATTTAAGGCTATTTAAGTTGGTAGTCAAGTTGCGACTATGGTTAATGTTTTACCTACTTAGGAACAGTACTATCTGTCTAAGTAGCATACATGCTGGTACTTTCCGAAATGCCAAGTAGTAGCATTTGCATGGAATTCTGCGACTGACACGATACGATTACGAAATCTAGTAAAGTGTGTGCTACAGCGGCTTACTTGAAATCGCAAATAAATGCTAAATTACTTGACACGCGGCAACCGCCCACACACGCTTCGAGCACCTAATAACGCAATGCTTATCTACAACAAACATCTCATTCACACATCAAAGCCTATTTAAATGCTCCTGACGGTAAAATAACAGTATGCGACCTCCTTACGTCGAGAGGATAATAACACGATCCTTTGCGTATTCCAAGTGTTCTGTTTTTATCTTTATAACATAACACACAACACACCCACATTTCTCCAGTTATGACTTAGTCCAATGTAATAAGGGGCGAGTGTAATTTAATAGGGGGCTATTGCCATCGACCAGGTATTAATCCAGACTTCGGGCCGCTACTGAGAAATTCCTAATCGAAAAACCCAATAACACTTTAAAATCCGATGCGAGAATCGAACACCTCATGCTCATCAGTAACGCTTGCTACCGCTAGCTAAGGCAGCCTTCTTTAGTAGTTACTTTTTGGTTTTCATACATCTTTATGTACAAAACAATACCTAGTACATTGAGTAGATACGAGTTACAAAATTCCACACTCACAGATTAGTGATAATGGATGGGATTCCTAATCTAATAACCCTATCATCGGTTATTAATTTAGCTGCCGCATAGGGTAATTGTATTAGTTGCACTTAGACTGTAATCACTGATTACAGTGTTGGTAATTGCCAGTCTGTCCACGACAACTGAGTCAAGAGCCGTTGCACCTGTCCTATATGATGGATGACTTTTGACAAACATCAGCGTTGATGATCATGAGTTTCACAATAGTGTATTGCCAATTTCAACTATATCTGATATACGCGTATTCCAATTAAAACGTTTCATCTGAAATGTGTAACTAAATATGGATTATTACATGAAACTCTTGAAGTTTCATTTCAATTTCGAATTTTTACACTATAACATCAATTTATAAACATGTTTATAAAAACCTATTTGGTTGTCGCTCTTTTGTTTCAAAGATACACGCATCAAAGGGAAACAAGCTGCTAGAGATGTTGTTCTAAGCACAAGTAATTCGGTTCGTAATACTCGTACGTAATACTGTAAAAATTATTCCATGTTTATTTGTACACGAGATGTGAACAAACAGACACGAGAAGAACTAGGGATCATCGGGCCTTTTGACAAAGTGGGATATTTTTACCAACAAACTTCAGTTGTTTGAGGTCACTCTGTTCTCAGAATTCATGTTTTACGTTACGTTTTTATAAACTAAAAATTCGATGTAGCAAAAAGCTCCATTAAATTTTGTTTCCGCTTAAAACTCGCTATCAAAAGTATCCATTTACATTTAATAGTGTCGTTTTATCAATTTATTCCGTAGAGATCAATTTTTCAAAGTACTAATCATGCTTTATTAATTATTGCAGTGTTATTAATTTGATTAGGGAGTTGGGTTTGTAACCCGATGCAACAACAGAATCAAATACACCAATGTTTGTACAGTGAATATTTTTTTTCTGGATTTAAAGCACATTTGAGCTTTCACTAAAAAACAAAGCTTGGATGGCTCGAGTTACATTAATATTGCCTCGGATCCCGTATCAAACTGATAAAAGGCAAATTCAATGCACCTGTCCGTACGTAACCTGTCACTAGTGTCCAACCGAAGCTTCGGCTTCAGCCAAAAAAACGACATTCGCTCGGATACCACGTGTCACTTTATTTAAAAAATACATTTGAGTCCCTATTTTTTGGGCCTGAAACCTTCTCAATACACTTTCACACTTTAATATACATTTTATTTTTGATAGGCGCGTCTATTCTCGAATTTCTGACGAGTATTGTTGCTAGAGTAAAATTGTATTTTTTAAGATAATGGCTTTCATTGGTTTATTAGGATGTATGGCCAATTTATATCAGTGCCTCTCTTTTAAAATGCGGAAGTTCAGTTTGGTAAGAATAACTTTGAGAGGGAGGCTAACAGAAGAATTCAGCTGAAAAGATAGTTTATAACCCGGATTAACACATAGGATACTTTTTATCCCGGTAGTATGATACAATTATCGAACTCAACGCGGGCAAAGTCACGGGCAGAAGCTAGAATTTATAACGAATCAGTATAACGCCCTTTTCAGAGGAATTTAAACCACATTTTCTGTGTTTGCTCATAATTGCCTTCCTTCGAAGGAAACAGTGCGAAGCTGAAGTGCTGGCACCATCTTCGGGTTTGACTCCTGGCTTTTGTACCCGAATTAATAACGTCTCCAACATGATTCCTCGAATGCAAGTCATGTTCTGACGATCCCTCTTATTTCATTTTGAATTCAGTAGGACTTACAAACTGAAAGCAGAGATAGGATATACCAATCTCAGAAATTCGAGATTAATATTCTGAATCTCCAACATGCATTTCAATCTTGAAAATCGTACTCAAAGCTTTGTAAAAAGAAGATGGCCCTATAGCCATATGAAAAGTTCAACGTTTTGTCAAGTACGAGTAGCTTGGTACTTGGCACTTGGTACTAGGCAAACATGAGACAGTGAGGGCACACCACGCTGACACGGTGTCCTTAACCAAACACGGCGGGTCACTTTCGCGGGATCGACGCGGGCGCATGTTTGTCTAACTTTGGTGGCGTGTCAGAAGATACAATTTCGTTATTAGATGAGCTCAGATGTGTGGTCAAAAGTTTTAAGTTCCTTAAATTAAATATATTTAAAAAGTAAATAAAAAAAAAATAGATTTAAACCTCTAATTTTGTAAAGATTTTAAAGTCTATTTTATTTTCAATAACATCAAAGTTTATGATTGCGGTTTCCCATGTAAGTCGCGAAAACCATTTCAGTGTCATATTCACTGAAATCTACCAAAGTTGACAGCTGAAATCGAGAATTTGCCAACGAGATTGAGGCTCACATTAAACTAAAATTATAAACAAATCTAGTTCACTAACCTAATTTGTTAATGTGCTGTGAACACAACGTTAATGGGTTATGGCTATACTACAATACTGATTTATGTTTCTTATGAACTGCCGGACATTTGGCAGTGCACACCTGGCAACACTTGCGAGAGACTCTTGCGCAGGGCTGGCGTTAGTTGCAATTTGAAAAAAGGAATTTAAGAACCTATTAATGAAGGTATATAAGTATGGAATAAGTAAGTACCTTTATATTTAAGTGTGGCTTGTGTTTGGACTTTAGTCTGAAAGTTATTTAAAAAACAATTTGTAGTGTAAAATATTTCATAACGGCAATATTTTTTTACTTAAATACTAGTTAGTTAGATAGTTTTTTAATGTGATTTAATGGGTACTTTTTGTAAATATTGAATTTGTTGTATTATATTGTACTAAATCACTGTAATTTAATATCCAGTTATTTATACTAAGTTTCTTCACAACACAGCATAACTGAATGAAATCTATTTTGAGAACTGTATTTTTGCTGTGAGATTTCTAGTAATTTCACTTTGTTTTCTATAGAGTCTAGTTTGTAGTTGATGCTGTAATCCAATTAGCATTGTTTAAAAGATGTCGTAATATTAATGATAAACATATTATAATACCTAGCTAACATAATATGGTTGCCACCCTCAACTTTGTCTCACTACATTTACTTTTTATGTACTTTTTTTTTGTACTTTTTTATTTTAGGTGTACCTATTCGAATTTTCTCATGGATTTGAGTACACTGATAATTTGATATATTTTCGGAACTCTTATTTATAAAAATGATATAGATTAGATAGATTAGCATATAAACCAAAAAACTTTTTTACCGAACTTCCAAAGAGAACACAAAAAAGTCGAAAACAACTAATCTTCTGGAAGTCGGTGACGTTGTTTGCCACCGTCTTCCGGAAGTAAAGTTATTTTTCACTTTTTAGTTTTTTTTGTTGAAATGTATGTTTTTTAAGGTTTTAGTATTTCAGCGTTTTTAGCTGTTGTATGACGGTATCACACACAAATCTTTGTCGAGTATTCATTTTCCATTGTTACTAAAAGTTATTAGCAGATCATCCACAAAGATATACAAGAAAAATATGTATTATAGAAGATAACTGAATAAAACTTATATGGGGCCACCGCGTGAGCTTCTTCAATCAAATGAACAAATAAATAAATCAGTCCATAATTGACGCAAATTTCAATGAACGTACATAAAAAAATATACATAAAGCCGAACATATAACCACTTCCTTTTTTGAAGTCGGTTAAAAAGGTGCCTTTGACTTTTGCAAAATAGCCTGACATCCAAAAAGAACCATACTTGTACATATTTTTATCAATATTATAGATTTGCAGTTTGTTAATAATGTAAATATTCTTTGAAATTGAAAAAACCTACAAAAAATGCAAAACCCTAAAATGCCGACCCTACGTCAAACAGGGTTGTTAACCCGAACGAAATGGGTACCGTTAGTAACCCGCGCGCGCGCACCTTAGCACACCTCAGATGCACATTGAAAATGCAGCCCATCGGATCTGGAGTGGTCCAGTACTCGCGCTCGACTGCCCAACTAAGTTAACGGTTCGAGTATAATTCACAATAGAATATTGTCTGTCTATGCCGCTTTATGTCTTTGAAATGTTTCATAATATTCCTAAATCTATTTGCATATAACAGACTAAACTTCAAGCCTACCTTTAAGTTAGCAGTGTCATAACCAGTCAAATTGAATTAATTTGATTTGATTTTCAGACTAGAATTATTGGCGATCCGACTGATTGAACCTCAGATACTTCTTTTTCTTTTCCGACTTTCTTACTGTAGCTTTAAGACCGACTTGCCGACGACTCGGACACAATTTATTCGGACACCTTGTCCGAATCGACACCTTTTAATTTTAATACTTTTTCCACTTTTTTTTTCTTTTTCGGACACCCTCAAAATATAACCATTATGTACAGTCAGGGAGACTATTTGTTGACCAAAATATGCCGCTGTAACCTATCAAAATAGTACTCTTTTCATGAATCATAGGCATAATGGGTGTAAAAGTACCCTTAACGAAGCTAAAAGGCACTTGTTCTCCCCGTCGTCATTGCGATTTTTTTTTTGTTCTAGACCATACCTGGGAATCTTGTATTACGGAGATATTGGTTGTCAAAGTTCCAACTTTTTCACAAGTTTTTTTAAAATACAAGTTTTTAATGTTACACAATGTTTTGAGTGAGTAACATTAAGTCCTACTGTAAAACGTGATTTTTCACAGCAATAATTTTTGCGCAGAGTTACTTAGTCTGATGTACGAAATGATTGGTGGACGGCTTCGTGAAGGGTCCGTTTACACCCTGTATCAAAAAATCAGTTCTTTGACCGACTAACTAAAAGACAAGAGACAAGATAAAATCATGAAACTTGGAAGAAACTAGATCAAATCTTACTAGATGTAGAGCTGCATTAAAAAGGCTTTTTCAAATTCACCCCCGACGAAAAAGGGGAGATGTAGTGTAAATGCACCTGAAAAATGTAATATTGCACGTTTTGTCGTTCTACGAGCACTCAAACTAAAACTTGCCTAAGGTATTTTAATTTATACTCTTTACATCAAAGTAAAATAAAGATACGGACGACTTGTGAGAATTTTTTCTTTATATTTTCTCGGGAAACTTAACTCTCAAAGATATTGCACTGAAACGGTTTTGTATGACGGGTGGGAGTAAACAGATTTTCCTTTTAACAGGACCTGCCTTTGTTTTGAGAATGCGTTTGATTAAATAAGTCTCTGGAAATGCTGAGCTAGGTTAAAGAGTTTTTTCTAGTTAAGGTTAAGGTTTTACTAGAAAGAAAATTACAACTTAGAGAGCCACTTTGAGATTTATCGTTCACTTATTAAGTTGTCATCTCTCTTGGAAATAAACGATTGAATCTTGTGATATAGACTTCGGGGTAATAGCGAAACGCACTGTCGATGAAAAATCCGTTGCGTTACATTGCAGAGGAGACGATTTTGACATCTGAATTCGAAGTTGTTCGAAAATTTTTGATGATAGAAAGTGTTTTGCACAAGTATGGAGTAGGTTAAATTTTAAATAAATTTTTAGTTAATCATGTAACATTTTTTTGATCATAAAAACCCAACCTATTTTTTCGATGTCCTTATGTATATATGCTATATTTATAATTTCCAATAGGCAAGGAAAACCATCTGATTACTAATCACATTTTTCAGATTTAGCTTTCGGGTACTTAGCGGAACATGGTTATAGTAAAAATAAGTTTAAAAAAAATTTAGGTTTCAGGCTAGTTTGTATATGAACATTAAATTTTAAAAATTCTATAAAAATTAAATACAGATTACAAGCAACGAATAACATAATTGATTGGTTACAGAGGGCGCGGCAGTTCTCTTTTTTTTTATTAAGAAGTTGCAAATAACAACTAATACAAAAAAAACTAGATTAACACAAAAACTGCCATTCAACAAAATACAATTAAATTCCAGAAAAGAATAAAATCTTATCGTACGTGCAGTTTCAGTCGGTACTAATTTCATTTATTAAATATAAAATAATCAAATGAAATTACTACTGAAAAAAATCTGCTCAAAATTACAATAGGTCACCAGTACCAAGATTATCTGCAATGTCGTAAAACATGTAACATGTTGAGATACCAGCAGTTTGATCTAACTATTGTTTGCAATGATAAGAGATAACGTAAGCCTTCACCTGCCGTCGCCCGAAAAAATCTTAATTTTTCACAATTTAAAAGTACGTCGAGAACTCTTTAGAAGTTAGCGGATAAGTTTTCCATGCCGATGCAACCCTCGAAAAGTTACCAACAATTTTTCTCCGAAGACGTGCAACCGCGAAGCATCCGATGCCAATTTTAGGATTTATATTTTTTTAACGTTTTAGTAGGATATTGAAGCAATTTGTGTAACTTCACTGATTTGTTACCGTTTGTGTGGTGTTCGATGTGTCGCGAAACTTACGGGTTGGTGAGACCGCGCGGGAGCTACCGAGGACGTGCGGCTTGGCGCACGGGTGGAAACCGACTAGCGCTTGGCCCGTTGGCGGGAACGCCGTCCAAGCCGCCGTATATCAACCTATGAGCCGTGACTGCATCTCGCGGGTTGAATAACTCATTAGAAGTCGGGATTCAGAGGAAATCGACCCTCTGATAACTTTGTAACTAACTAAACACTCCATTAGGGATTGTTAGATGCACTCGAGCTGCTATTTTTGGCCGACATAAGGTAAAGTATTCAAAATTCTAGCCGAAAACGGAAAATCGTGATGTAGGTGAGATATTCGTCGCGCTTAGAACTGTAAATGTAGACCAAAAATATCTAAAAGTAGCTCAAGGATACCATTTTTAACAAGAAAACCATTTTTAATTGTAAACCTACTTTAATTGTTGATTGCGCAAGTATTTCAGGAAATTACTGTGTTACGTTGAACGATAAGGTAATTGTGATCCCTTCAGCATTTTATTATGTACATGGTGGAGATCTAACCCAAATGTTTACAAGTTAAAATAAAATGAAAAAGGTCTATCCGAACTGGTTTTTTTTATTGAATTTTGTTCTATTTACTTATTTTCAACTTAAAAAACGCACTTGTGAATTAAGAATTTTTTATTCGGGACATTTGTTCTCCGTTGGCGAAGTTTCTTTCTGACTAGATATTACAAGAATCTCTCGTGTCCAGCGGGCACTTGTGGAACTCTAGAACGACAGTTAAAAGGATTAGAGGAGCGACCGCCGCCGATCTTTTCTTTGCTCGACTTACGACCACACGTCCACCTCAGAAAATACGAGGAAATTTTCTCGCAAACCTGAGCCGAAAGCGAGGGTGTTATGAAGTGGAGACCTGCAGTGACAAACGTGTATCAAACGATTTGAAGAAATAAAATAATAGAACGAAAAGTATTTTTGTCATTAATTATTAGGAAACCATGATTTAATTTGCTTTTTTTTAGCGCTTTACTTTCGCTGGTTGAAGAAGAAGCAAAGGTATGAAGCAGCTAAACAGCCTTATGTGAAAACTATATACATATAATATAATATGTATTTGAATTTAGAATACAAATAAACGTTCGTTTTGTTCATAAAAGTACTTAATTTCATATAATATAATATTGTTTAAATTTATGATATACTATTTTTAAACATTTATGCTTTAAAGGCTTATAAAGAAATAAACGCCACCAGTGTGAAATGAAAAATAAAACACACAAGTGTGAAATCCTTTGCATTCTGAACCAGTTTTCGAAGGAGATTATTGAAAACATTGTTACAGAGCTTAACGTGATACATAGAACAAAAACAGGTACCTATGAAAAATCATTGCATTACAAAACAGATTTTTAAACAAAACTAGTATAATTTACTGATTTTAAGTTATTACTCACCTATTTCTTTTTGTGCTGTCGCATACAGAAAGCATGTAACTACTCTATCTGCACCGATCCTTTCCGGCACTCTGCATCATGAGCAAGCATCCGTAACCAGCAACTTTTTACAAAATTCATCCCTACTACACACGAATATCCTACTACACACGAGTATCTCTAAAAAGATTTTTCCTTCAATATTTTCTTCTAAGACACACTTCGGGCCGAGTTCACCCGCACTAAACTACCGCGCTTAGCACACTCCCAGTAAACGGATTAGCAATGAACTTAGACGCGGGAAATGTTCAGATTAGGGCCAAGATGCGTTCGCGGTGTTTGCTAAGGATTCCTAATCCAACTGATTAAATAATCGGTTTACATGGTGCAACTAGATTTGTTGCAAGGGAGATACACCTTACGAATATTTTGTACTTAGTATTCTTTTTAAAACAGTCAAGCCTACCTCTAGTCACGGATCGACTTTACCTGAATATAATTATGGTCATTATCATTACCACACTGAAAACGGGTAACTTGGATCTCCCGTCATCATCGAACTCGTCGTCGATCATCCCGTTTTCAATATTAATGATGATGTTAATGACCATGTCAGTTTAAAGACTTATACGATTATGGTCGTTTTTTACGAGAACTTTACGAAAAAATGTGATATAAAATAATCTAAATAACACATAACATAACTTGTGCATAAAACATAAAACCACATTTTTCCTAATGTACCTGCTACACTGCGTCTAGATAAAATTAAAATGCGTTTAACAACATAAGAACAAAACACACTTTAAAGCTGTGAAGCTTGTAATGTAATTAGGATTTAGGAACATTACAAACAATTAAAAGTTAAAGTTATTAAGCACTTCAAAAATAAAAACGGGAAACGTTGTTTGACGTGAAAATATATCGCTAGCCCTCTCCCCGGCGCGGCGTGAAACATAGGCTGCTAAGTAGCAAAGTATGTACCCTATCTGCCGAGCCACCTCAAGATCACTCTTTAAGTAACATTAATCGGGTTTCTTAGGTTCCAAACAAACTGCTAAAACGTCGCATCTCCACCGAACACTGTCTTACAACTTATAACCGTATATTGCACAGCATAGAACACACGTTTATTTGTTACGAATTCTAAATCTCGAGATTTTTACTGAAGCAACTAAGCGCATCATACGTCACAATTTGTGGCTCTAAAATGAATTATTATAAATAGGTAAACTTTAGTCAGACAGGACGAATCTTAGATATACCTGGCTCATTAGAGTTATTAGGGTTTTATAGCGAACCCACGAATGAAGTTAGTAGAACGGTCTAGTCTTATTCGCTTAGTGTACTAGTGAATCTAGCGATTGAAGTCGTTGAACTAACTAAAGATCTTTAGTTAGTTCTCCGAATTATTTGCCGGAGAAGGAAGACACAATTGAATGACATTAGGCGTTCACCTTATGTCATTCAAAAGTATCCATAAACTGCATCTGCAAATTATAACTGTAAAGAATATCATGCAATTATTTTGGGATTTTGCGATGCAGACGTTGCTTTTTAAAGTAGAGAACAAGCAGACGACGATGACATTGCACAGGCTTTAATATCTCATCAAACAAATCGGTCCTTTGTCAAAGCAAAGCACACAATTCATATGAATTCATTACCATTTAATTTCGGAGTGGTTAAGATCCCATTCACATGTCTCATTGTGTTTATCTAAACTTTAATTATATTCTTAACATAAATAAATCGTCATTTAGTAGCTCTTGAAGCCGAGACTCAAAGGTAGTGCAGACAGAGCCGCGGTGCCGCGATGTCAGCTAGTGTTACACACACGCGATCAACTTGTATACGGTATTAAAGTGGTGCCGCGCTGGTAAAGCGATAGCATTGCGATGTTGGCAGGCTCCCGCTTATATTGTTTACCAAAAAACATTTTTATTCAGTTCCAGCTTTAAATTCTGGGACACAGGCTTACTTTCTACGCGAGAGAGTGGGTCATAATCCACCACGCTGTTGATTGGGGGATGCAATAATACGAGCCCGTTAGTGCCCTACTACAGGACGAAAGCCTCTTCTCATGCAGAGAAGGCATGAACATTGATCAGCATGCTTGCTCAAGGTGGATACGCGATGAGAAGTTCAAGCTCAACATTACGAGGCAGCATGAACTAATAAGTTATACCGAGAGATGCCTAAAAGATAGAGTGAATGAATAATATCATAGCAGTCCAAAGGCCCATCGATATTAATCGTAATTGCTTAACAAATATGCCCTTGATTTGGTACATATTTGTCACGTTATGTCACAGTTCAATTTGGAATTTCTTCAAATTGAATTGAATTTAAGTGCCTCCTTGTCTGACTTTCAATACCATTCAGTGTATTGGTTATTAAAAAATAACTAGAATCTACCAGCCTCTCTCATTGACGTATTGTGGAGTGTGCTAAACATTGGAGCACATTTAATTGTATTTTATAATTTGTACTTGATCGTGAAACTCATTGATTAGGGGATTACCTATAATTAAGGTAATGATAAATTTAGCATTAAAAATCTCGTATAAGTAGGATTAAATATGCAATTTATTCAGCTATTGCAATTTTTTGTCACCAAAATATTTAGATAAAGATTATTTATCTACAGATTTTTACAAAATATTTCAGAATAGATTTGAACGTATTGTCATACGCTCGACTATACAATAGGAGTTACAGGAGATTGCAGGAGTGATTTTGTGCAGAGTGATTCTGCATTACCGTATAGGTATTGCAGTTTTGTAGGAAATTATTTATTCAATTATTTATTTAATTTTACCTATGAACCATTTCTATGTGCGCCAGTGTCCCTCTCACCCTGTTTATAACTTTATTAAGTATTGTGTATTTATTTAAGGCATGAATGCGAGTGCAAACAACGAGGATATAATGAGTCGGAAACTCAATAACACATGAATGGTTCATTTCTAATTTACCTCAGCGTTTCGCGCAGTTCACAATTAAAGCAACATTCACTGACCGAATTGTACCTGTTGGACCATTAATGACACATTACGCTGTTGTATTAATTGTTGTTGTAATTTATTGTATTTCAATTATTGAGGAAAATTTTCTATTATTGATGGAAGCTTAAGTATATAACATATAAAATTGAGGTAGATATCTTTAACTTTACATAAAACGCTGCATGCCGTTTTTTCCGTTTTAATATACCTATTATCGTCGTGTATAGAAATAATATTCAGGCTTCAGTTTGAACCCATTCCTAGAAATCATAGTTTGTTTGCAACTTAAATAAGATGCTTAATTGAATTATTAGATGGGAATTATAGGTACACTCAGATTGAATCTATCCTGCATACGATCACAAATACACACACACACCCTGCGCGCACGCTTAACTTCATTTACTTAAATCAAACTTATTGTTGATATACTCGTGGCCTGGTTCAACATTAAAACGATAGCTAGTTTCTCACATTAATGAAAGTAATGTTTACTGGAAGAGTGGACGTAACCAACACAAGCAAATTGCTTAAAAGGTGATTCCAAACTTCATATTATTATACGTATATACTTGAGTGGGTGAAGTAAACTTTTTAATTATTTATTATTGTGTCTTAGACATATTTTCTCAGACCCTTGGCTCCTGGATCTTCAAATTTTAGGCGGTTTTTATGAAATGAGACACTAGGTATATTAATTTATTGTCTGTTGTATCTGACACTAAGGACTAAAGCATCTCTAGATGATTTGGAGATCACCTTTTAAGCAGGAAGATGCTTACGTTAGGTGACTCCGCTCTTCCACTTACAATTAAACAATTACGCAATTGAAAAGACAATTAAAAGAAAAAGGAGCGCACTTGTGTGATGTATGCGGGTGCTTACAATGCTGAATAAAAGCTTATACATAATGTTCCTCCACTTCCTCCCTACCAACTGAAAACGTTAAGCACGGTTTCAATTTGTCACATCACCGTGTCAGAAGCATTTTGTCTTAGAAAATCGTGTTATCGACGTAAACAATCTGTTATGAAGCTCACATCCGCCGCAGTCCATCTGCTGTGAAGGAATGGCGTTGACCCAGCTTTGCTTTACACGGCTTTCGCGAAACTGTATCGTAAACCTATTAACGCATAGGAGCTGGCCTAAAACTGTATAAATTATCTTATATTAATGTAATTAATTAATTATAGATGTAAGAAAGATGAACAAAGAAATTAACATGTTAAACTTGCAACCCACCCCCGCTTCGCAGTTTTACGGCTTGGCAAAACATTGAGATTTCATTGTTATATTGAACTTCTTAAAAAGTCTCTAAAATATTGTGAAAACCGCATCAAAAATGGTTGCAATTAAGTAGAACAACGATAGTTGTCTTGTCTGGATTAATAAGATTAATTCCGATAATTTAGCCTACAAAGTTGAATAAGATCTCGATGAACTGGAGACGGGCTTAGGTCTCAGTAATCATAATTCGTCGGACCCTTAGAAAACCATAAACGTTTTGCTCATGAGCCTATCGATATCGATAGGCAATCGAATAACCACCTAAGAGACAGGTTGTAACTATTGATACCTAATACTCCTATCTACATACAAACGATCGCCAGATATAGACCAACGTTTTACGCTAACCCAATTAAACTAGGCACTTGTTTAGTTTATCGTACGGTCCTAAAGTTCCTAATGTCAGCCACTTGGGTTCTAAGTATGAATGAGTGCGATTAGGCGGCGTTATCAGTAATTCTAAAACAACAATGACACAATCTCTATATTTGATTGCATAACAACATGTCGGCCGGCCCATTTATTAAAACATTCTGAGAAATCATTAGCCAGCTGAGATGGTTTGAACTTTTCTGTGGTCGCGTCATACGCCTGAAACAATTGAGGCCCAAAGGTTCTGCTGTACCTACTAAAAATGGCGTCTTATTTATTACTCGAAATTAGACACATGATGGACAAGACCGTGACACGAACTGAACTGCTGAATATTTATTAAGAGTCTTTTAATTTGAAGAGATTTACGAGTTGTCATTGTAACCTTATATGCCTCAGATTTTTTTTCTAGTTGTAATTTAGTTTTCCGTCAAACTGTATCAACAGGCCTAGTCATCTGATCTGATTTTTTGGTATCAATCAAGAAAACAAATTCACTCTTACTTTTATGAACTCACTCTTACTTTGATGACTTAAAAAATTCTTACCTAGCTCTTTCGCTAAAATGTGTGCTAGTTATTTATACTATCCGCGCACCGGTGATGTAGTCACGGAGCGTTACTCATAGACTATAGAATATGTGACATCACCCGGTGATAACTCGACCACTCGCATTCCGCCGTTCTCGACTAAACAAACCTAACTTCAATTAAAAGATAAATGATAAGTTTGCCAACCTGTATTACTTTGCCGTAAGATTGGCTACTTTGATGTGAAGGATTCTGGGGAATGGATTGATAGAAGAGAAGAGCCAGTATTACTCCTAGTGATGTTTGTTACTAAGATATCCTAACCTACCATGTGATCCTTTTATTTTCAATATTACCCTGCGGGCAACGTGGCTGCCCAGGGTGCGTTAAGGGATTCAAGACGATTCTAAAGCGTCTCGTATTTCTACAGCGACTTTCAATAATACAGGGTGTAAAATACCCTTAACGAAGCCGAAAGGCACTTGTTCTCCCCGTCATTGCTTTTATTTTTGTTAAGGGGCGTGCCTAGGAACCTTCTAGTTACGGAGATATTAGGGGTTAAAGTTCCAACTTTTTCGCAAGTTTTTTTTTACTGTTATGAACTTATGAGCCCCGTAAAATTCAATGTATCCATCAGCACATTGTTTTGAGCGCGTTACATGGAGTCCTAAAAAAAAGTCTTTTACCAGCAACACTTTTTGCGTAGAGTTACTTAATTTGATGAACAGAATACTTGGTTCATAACAACTTCTCCAACTCTGGTGATGAGTGTACCAACAGTCGTTTCTGATTCTGCTAAATAAATCCTCCCTTTGATAGCCTGCTTTCATTAACGTAGAGATTTTCGTGGAACCCATTTTGCAATACAATCTCTGTTTGAACGCTTGCATCAACAAAACAAAACAAAACCAGATTCCCATCTAGTTTTGTAAATTATTTTTGTTATTTTTTTTAAACAGGAATTTAATATCGCAGTCTGACTCAAATAGAGATATTTTTTAAATCATGACGAACCTATACGAAGTGTTCAAATATTGCAGTCTTTTGACCTGTCCCATTGAAATGCAAAGAGTGCACTACGAAACACAACACGAGTTTTTCTTTGGACATAATTACCGGAGTATGCCTGACAGACATAGTTTAAACAAAAAGTGAAATAGTAAGTCGGAACTATGTCATAAAATGTGCTAAATGAGGGCACTGCACGCAACGGCCCGCGGGCTTAGACCTACACAAATGAAGACAGTAGCACAGTGGGCATGTCACTATGAACTTACAGTATCTCAACTAGGAACAAATTGTCAAAATCAACGGAGAAACTGCTTCAGGTAACAGGTTACACGTGAACAAGTCGGGGCTGTCGCATCGAGACGAGTGGTTGCGTTTTGTTTGTGTGTAGTGTAACACAACGGAAGGTTTAGTTGACACCCGCGTTTGATTTCACAGAAGGGCCTAGTTGATTTACGGGTTGTCTTTGTACTGTGTCAGTAGGTAGTTGCTAAAAATAGTACCGACACCACACTGACACAAAACTTTTGCAAAACGTCTTTTACCAGCCCGTTGTTTACTTTGCCTCAAATATTATTTAGTAATCCATGATTCGTTTGTTGTACCTTCAATATCTTTTTTTTGCTTAACGTTTAATTTTCACGCTATCATTACTATGACAGTCGCTTTATTTAAGATCTATAAAATGTGCGACTAAGAATTTTCTTAGTCATACTTGCGGTTATTTAGGTTGTCCATCTACCTTGAACTTTTTGGCATTTTTTCGTACGAAATTTTGAAAACAGTTTACAGATTGTCTCATAGATGAAAAGACCTGGTTATTCAATGATAAGCTACCCTTTAGTGTGGTAAAGAAATGACGAGGTGGACTATACCAACTAGTATATAAGTTTACCTAGTTAGGTGAGCATTCCGTTGGCATAGTGATGAAGGTCATCATTTATTTATAGATTCGAATGCTCACATATTATTTTTAATATATTCCATTGATTGACAACACATCATTACCATTGCAGTTAAGTACTTAATGAGTCCATTTGTTTGCCCGACGTAATTTCCTCGTTTGATATACCGGCGCCTATCGAGATGAGATTTCTGCATGAGAACCTTAACATTATAAAAGACGAGAACATGATCGAAGTACACTTAGAATTAAAGCTAGAATTTACATAAAAGCGAAAGTGCAATTTATTTTAAAAAAAAGCAAATTTGAAAAAACATCAACCTGTATAATTACAGTGAGCGATAGTGTTGCCGATAAGGATAAAAACTTGCAAAGTAATGTAAAGTGGACGTTTTTCTTTCAAGAAAACAAAAGTCGCATGGCAATTAAGAGAGACAAAGTGACATAGGTAGTACAGGTACTATTACCGAATACGTCGATGGCAATGCCTAAAATGTAAGGCCTTTTTTTTTTTTTTTTTGCGGATGAAATGTAAGGCCTAATAACATAATAATTATCTATAAGGTACCAAAAAGCTTATAATATGTCATGTTCTATTGAAAGTCATTATAGAAACACGAAACGCATTGAAATCGTTTGCCACTTGTCTAGTTAAGAATGGGTAGTAGGTTCGATATCTATCCGCGTAAATTACTTAGCTCTAGTTGCTATAAATACAGTTCATTATTATCTCAATGGCTGCAGTACCAACAAGTTGACACTTAGTCATAACTTCATTTAAGGCCGGGATGCGCTTGCATCCAAGTTATTTATCATATGTCTATATTATCCCGCAAGTGCACAGAATGATACATCGCTGACATCACTTCAGTGACATCACTGGTTCTGCAATAACCATAAGATTATGGAGGTTTATGATTTTGTCATCGAACTGTGGCTGACTTAAGACATATGTACTATTTAGGGGCCCACATACCTAATAATTACAGAATAATAAGAAAATTAGAGTCAATCTTCACCAGTTACGTTTGGCAGTAGTACATGCAAAAAGATAAAAGAATCTGCCGTCGGTCACTTTCACTGCCAATGAAAATGAAATGATAGGTATACATATTACGCGTATATGTACGACAACCTTCAGTATACTAAATATAGCAATACTAGAGTATTTGTGAACACTATTAATTATTATACGGAACCAACGTCGCCGTAGACAGTAAGCGCCATAAGTTGATGTAACTCTTTTAATTATCCCAGTGCCTAGCCGCCAGGAAATCATAGACGATATGTGTGACTAATAAATGATCTCAAATAAGTCTAGTTTTATTTGTATTTTATGAGCAATTAACTGTACTAGAATATTGTGATTCACTGTGGACATTATTATTTCATTGTAGTCGGGTAGGTTCAAAGCAGCATCTACATAAAGGGTGTAAATAGACCCTTAACGAAGCCGAAAGGCACTTGTTCTCCCCGTCATTGCGATCATTTTTTTGTTCTAGACCATACCTGGGAACCTTCTAGTTACGGAGATATTGGAAGTCAAAGTTCCAATTTTTTCACAAGTTTTTTTTCAAATATCACATTTAAAGGTTATAACTATAGTTTAATTAACTCGATGACCCGTTTACTATGCAAAGCATCCATCAGCACTAAGTTGTGAGTGCGTTACATTGAGTTTTACCGTTAAAAGTGGCTTTTGACCCCAAAAAAAAAGTCGTTTCCCAGCAATAATTTTTGCGTAGAGTTACTTAGTTTGATGTACAGAGTGCTTGGTTGACGGCTTCGTGAAGGGTCTGTTTACACCCTGTATATGTTCGTTACTTGATGCAATAGGTACAGGAAATCATAATGGCAACTACAGAGTACATTGATAGTATTCATTCACTCAGTCATTCAGCCCGTAATTAAGAAAGGTCCGAACTACTTCACATCGTTCATTCACAGACTGCTCGACAACTGAATACTTATCAATCAGTCTCAAGCGGTTATCGATGCTTGATTGAGAACTAGTGACGGTGCTACCATGATTAATAACACCCGTATGGCTCAATGTTTATACTAGTGATAGAGAACACTTTGAGGGCTAGAAAAAACCCAATGTTCATGCTTCAAAGTAAAATGAAGTAAGATCAGATAGATCGAAAACAGTTTTTGATACATAAGCGTCCATGGAGTTTCTTTCTTTTTTCTCCATACGATGAATGCTTTACACTAGACAACCAAGTTCAACTTAAACTGACCGTCTCTTTGAGGGATTAAAATGTCTCTAAATACTTTGAGCTTTAAGTTTCAATCGATTATTCACATAAAAGTGAAACCGATTTCGATCCACCTTACACTGATATTAATCTACCTCCGTCTCCTCTAATACCCAGTTCCCTGCACAGTTGGCACAAAGTTCACGCGAGCACAGTCGTCGACATAAATCAGCTGTGCGAGCGACATGCGACTGATAGTGTCGCGATCGGAATGTCGCGACCGCCGCTTGCGACGGAAGAGACGTCGCGATGCGTCTGGGAGAGCGGGCTGCCGTGTAAACAGGGCCACGGCACTAGCACGGCGAGGGTTAAAATTCTAATTACGCTATCCGTTGAAACGTTTGATGATATGGTTATAAAGCAGGTGGAAGGGTTACAAAGATGCTTAGACAAATGCAAATAAAAAACAAAGAATTGGGGATGAGAGAGAAAAGTACAATTAGTAGAAAACGATCATTAGAATTGATTTTAGACAAGTGATGCTACAACAAAACACAGGTAGCCTATGTATATCAGTGAACATCTTTCAGCTATTATGATGATGATCATGCCTTGACATCTTGGAGTCATCTTTGTTTTTAGTGCGAAAGAGAATGTAAGCTATTTTAGTACCTTCCCTTTTAATGCCATGAACAGGGCAGCCTCTAAATTCCATTAGGTTGAGTGTAATCCCTGGTGTAATCCCAACAATATTCTTTAACCATCCAATCCACAAAAAAACAAGGAAGAGAATTCAAAGCAAAAAGATGACGACGAAACGCCTATCGCGTCGATTTAATTGGGTTGACAGTGAGATTAGCTATTTAGAGCTATTGGTTGTACATAGGGCTACTTTATTGGCGTGTTTGGGATTTCTGGCTTTCATATCATACGTAACATCACGCCTGTAATCCCCGAAGGGTTAGGCAGAGGTGTACCTAATAGTACACCAACATTTCGCAAGTTATGTTTAAGTCCTATGTACTAGGGGGCGAGCCTATTGCCATCAACCGGGAACGAATCCAGAGAAATTCCTGATGGAAAAACCCAATACCACTTTGCCCGACCTGGGAATCGAACCCAGGACCTGCTGATACTCAGCAGTGCGCTTGCAAACACTAGACCAACGAGATCCTACGGTTTTCATGTTACTTTAGTTTACTATTAAAGCTGTATAAAGTTCTCCAGGTAGACAGGTTCCTTGAAGAGATAAATATTTAATACTGTTTACAGTACAATTCACCATGCTATCAGATATACGAGGAAGTACCCTTATAGCGCGCCTTAAGAAAAACATTATGCACAACTTATTGGAATCTAATTTAGTGTAGGTACTACTTAAGTAAGTACTATTTATTGATACAGTTTCTAACCTGTAAGTAAACATACGCTGCCCACCCTTGAGCCACCTAACTACTCCAAGAACTCAACACGCACCAAACATATGTCATATTATCACTATTTCTACATATTCGGCCTCCAAACAGAGGTTATCGGGGTTCGTCCAAACATTGACTGGTACACTTATCGGTACTTTAATGTACCAATATTGCCAATTTAATATAATACCCTATTACTAGTAAGAGAGACATCCACAATGGATAACTCGGAAAATGTACCGGAACACGCGAACCGCGGTATTCAATTTCATAGTAAAACTTATTTTTATGTCAACGTACTTATTCTGATCACGAATACCAAAATTGATCACTTTTGTGTAGAGTTTTTTTTTGTTTAGTTTAGTTTTATGGCTAGTTTTGTATGTATTCTCAGAGGGTCGCTTTGCGTTGTTTTTGAAGAGAAGGCAATAAAATTAAATCATGTTTTGAGATTTATTAAACTTTGAAAGATACCATCTAGCATCTACGAATGTGACTGTTGTTTTCATTGCAAAAATATGTAACATTTATGTACCACCTATCCACCCATGTTATGCGAATAAATTATTTGATTTGATTTTACAAAACAGCATGTTTTTGTTTAACGATTTTCCTATACTACGTTTCTTACCGGAACATCCCACCTACCTACCTTGCTAACTTGCTTTTATTTCGTGTCGATAAGAGCTTATTATCGTAATAAGTAAAGGCTCAGCATGTCTAGTCTCTAGACAAAGAAAGATTCTGATATGTATAGAAATGATTTATGCTACCGAAAATTAAATCTTTTTGTAAATAGAAGGCAGTAATGCCAACCACTTTGAAGTAAAATTTGAAACTAGAACGAGATCATTCATCGAGAGCATACGCATATTGTAACAATTCAGATTCACTTGTTTCTGTATAAATCGAATTTTAAATCTTGGAATGCTCCACCTGAGAGCACCATTTTTTTTTTACTGTCGCTTCTATAACTAATTATTGTTAACATAGTCTATGAGCAGGTATTCGGCAGTCACCATAGTCCTTCGTGAGGGACACAGAAAAGACTTTCTGATTTGCGTGAACACAAAGGTTTGACGAAAAGAATTGAATACCAAGGGAAACTCTTCAAATTAGGTTAATAACATTGTGGTATAAGTTTTAAAACAGGTCCATAACTATTATGACAAGACCGAAGTCGTTTATAAATGACTTGAATTATTTGAACTCGTTATGTAATGGCTAGAACTAACAATATTTACTGTTCGGTCTAATTGTTAATTGTTTGCAGTATCTAGAAATTAAGGAGTGGAGAAAACGCGTAAGTTTATGAATATTAAATATAAAAATATTTGGAAAACCTATATTGTACGTGTCGACTTGAGAACCTCATCCTTTTCTCGTCGGTTTAAAAAAACTGAAAACAAACACGTTTTGCAATACACCTACCTATTTCTAGAACCAAGGGAGCATCTACCTTTTTTTTGTTACAATTTTCACTTTATTCTTTCATATAATTCCGCGATATCCCCAAAGTTTATTTATATTACTGCGCTACAGATAAGCAAGAAATTATTGTGAGCTCAATAGACAGCATGCAATTATAATGAATACCAACTAAATATCGATTGGCGACGTCACGCAAGCCCTTCGGATAGGGCTGGGAAAGTCATGTGGATTTATCGATATTTTTTAATCGGTTCTTATTAGCTAGCCAATTGTTTAATTTATTTTTATTTTTTGGCGATTTATAAAAAAGTAGGAAAGAAGAAAAGGTGTGCCTCCGACCGCTAATTAATTGTGATAAAAGCAAGGTGATGATGAGTTTATAATCTTATATGTAGCTGTGGAATTATTCTATAAGATTCTAGAACATTTTCAAGCACATAAGGAACCACTCACTCTTTCTCAATATTACCATACCCAAGATACAGGCTGGCGGCTTGTGCTTGTATTAGATGCGGCTTCACAGACGCTTTCAGTTATTTTGTACCGCGATGTTGTCGGGCTTTATTAAAATTACAGTTGCAATTTGTCCCTACTATACAAAAACTTTCTATTTTTATTGGGCAGCACTGACACCGGTGAAGGAAAATATCGAGAGGAAACTAACTTAGGATTAATATAAGTCTGAAATCACTATCCCGCCTTGAGCAAGCGTGGTGCTTCAATGCTCGTGGCTTTCCTGTATGAGAAGAGGCCTTTGTCCTTTTAAAACCCCAAAAGTCTTAAGTCAAAGAATAACAATAAAATAAGATAAGAATAGAATATTTCACTATATTTGTAATTTGTATATAATAATATGAAATACAATTAGATAACATAATATGTAGTTCAGTTTAAATGTTTTGTTTAATTAATCAAAGGTCAGATTAATAGTAACGAAGATATTTTGCCGTTGTTATTGTGACCCCGATCTCAGCAACATTGAGTTAACATAAATTATTAAAATAAGTTTCTAACGTTGGATTTAAATGTACGATATCAGTAACTACCTACTTAGCAAATAGCGATTAGGAACTTTTTGAGATATTATAAAGAGTGGGAATATTCAATAATTCGTTTACTTGTCCGGAAATATTCGTTCGATAAAATAGTGTTAGCCATCTTTGAATAGAAGACGCTGTCCGTGGTGGTACTCGTCTAAGGACTCTAACCAAAAGCTGGCAGTGATAGCACTCGGCATAATGATATGTAGGTATTACTGATACGAGCACAGTCACGCGTAACAACTGATAATGGAGCCAAAATACTACTGATTAACGTGATTATTTCTGCGAAATCACGTGCGAAGAATCTCAATTGACCATTATAAATAGGTAATTAAAATAAATCAGATTGTTGTTCATGAATGAACGTTCGTGTCCCTCTACAGGGATTGTCAACTCTTACAGTTGCTAGCCAGATGGAGCTTTACAGAACACTGAAGTACGATTAAAATAATATTCATATAAGAGTTGGGAGAAGGGCTCCTGGTTAAAAGTCAATTTTATCGATATCGATAATTGAAATTCTATCTACCACCCATCACTAGACGGTTAACCCTAAACGATGCACCCAGGGGTCGAATAGTCTTATTATAATGAATATTATGTTTTGGATTTTATGACCCTACTTAACGTGGATTATGTGGAACGCTAAAATATTTTGGTTAAGTAGAAATCGAATCAGTTGATGCGACAATACTTAATCATTTTCGTTTTGTAAACAACATTTCGGCGTCTGTTTTTTTGTTATCGTTTATTGAAGTTGCATAAGTTGCTGTTTTTAAGATTCTGTAGCAAAATTGTATGACTGCTTATCCTTCTGACTTTCAGGGACTACTAAATACTACGGAATAGTGATAAATAATGCATATTTATCTAAAATATATTCAATAGCCACGTCAAGCGAGAAAACGATAGCAGCTACATCCGGTAGAAGCCGCCCCCAACATAGATGGGGAAAAAGCTGGACAGATAATGATGATGAAGCGGGAAAACAATCAAATTATCATTTTTATGATAACTAACAGGCATACATATCGACGGAACTCCATAAAACCCAACAAACATCTGTTAGCAAGACAATGCCAAGGCAAAGAACATAATTAATAAAACAGAACATCTTCCAGATAAAAATATGAAGTGGCATCATCACCGAATCGAGCGGCTTTAGTGTCTGGCATTGCTTGTTGCCATCGACAGATTCGTGAAGATATGCAGGGTTAAGTAGAACAATAAATGAAGATCAGTACTTGATGAATTTCCAAAACATCCATTCGTAGTGCACACCTTCAATAGATATGAAACTTTTGTACATAAACTCATGTTTCTAGACCCCGCATTCGTGTGTTGTCAGCGAAAGTATTGAGTAGAAGATAGTATAGGGAATCCAACATGTCATCCTGAGCATTTCTCGTGACGCGCTGTGTTGTCATGACAACAACTTGAGCCCGATCGCCCAGTGTTTAGCTATCGTACACAATGATTAGCTGTCGCGAGAAGATTAGGGATCCAGGATGCTGGTCCTACCACCGATTTCATTCTGATATATTGGACTAAGCCGCAAATCTTAGTGACTGCGTTTAGCGCTAAACAAAATTAATACATCATTTCGTTCGAAGATGACAAAGACAGAATTATATTTTAAGATTAAACGCATATAGGTACTGCTAGGTTTCATTAAGTTTTTTATAAATTTATATTCATCTTAGAAAGATTTGAAAGTTGAATCCGATGATGGGAAATCTGAAATGCATCAATCCAATTTTTACTTGCAATTATTTGATGGATATATAACCGTTGCCCGCGACTTCGTCCGCAAAAATTGAAATAGCTCAGCGAATATGCATGACATAAATAAATATAAGTTATAGCCTATAGCACCCACGAATATAGCTTTCTGTCAGTGAAATCTCCGGATCATTAGTTCCGGAGATAACCCCCTACATACAAACTTACAATCAACCTCTTTTTTACCTCTTTATAATATTAGTTTACTTTTGTGCCTAAAATGGCAGCATTAGCAGAATCATAATATGATAATAATAAGAATTACTTACGTAACAATTCATAACATTCTAGTTAAGTAGTAGTTGCAATGTTACCAAAGAGAATAACGAAGACAGTCCTGAAGCTGCTTCAATACCATGCATACCTGCAGAGGTATTCTTACGGGATTAACATCGTTACAGTTTACAAAGCATCTCTCCAACTAAATCCTGAGTGATGTTACATCGAAAATACAGAATATAGATTGCGTCTCATTTGTACTTGAAATGTGTTTTGCATGTTTAAGTTGCACATCATTAAGAATGTAATGTAAATTGTATGGATTAACAAAGCTAAAATAATAATGTGTTTAAGTACTGGCACAGTCAGGGAAATTAATTATTAAGCATATGGACACACACTACGACAATAAGTGTAATAGCCATTCTGTACGGCTTTATCAATAGGTAAGTAGGCTGCATGTTACATAAAATATCTTCGATGTTTTCTTAAACGTCCTTGATCCTATATATCTATTGATCAAATCCCATCGATTTATTTTAAATTGACAAGTAAACATTAAAGGAAACTCGTACATAACCTTGAGCGAATCTCCTTTAAAGAACATAACTGGCATGTGTCCTGCCCCGTGAACAACCTCAATCAAGCATCATGATTATTGCGACAGCACAGCCTCAGGCTCTGCCTACCCGCTCCCGGTCAAAACAAAGGTTTATTTTTAAAGCTTTGCTCACAAAGTGGAAAGTTAAGGGAATTGGGGAACTACATGTGCTACATTTTCTTGGAAAATCGGTTGAAATTTGAAGGCCAGCGCCTTACGAGACGTGTTGGAGGGACCCATTTGTAGGACGAACCCTTTAAAAATCGTTACAGACATATTAATAGCAAACCTATATTTATCGCGACTTGTTAATTAGGTCTGGTTTTTCTAAACCAAAATTTTGAATTTTCTTAGTACCACGCAACGCAGTTTGCTTTTGCGCAACAGATCCTTAGTGGAAGAATTTTGAAAATTCATGCCCAATAGAGATTCAGTAAGGGATGAAAGTTTGTAAAAATGTTCGTCAATTTCGCCGAAAGGAAATCATTTCACACAGTTTGTTTTCTGCATAAACCGTAAGTTGAAAAAGATGACCCTTTAAATTCTAAGACGTTACTTATGCAATAACACTGAGTGCTAGGGAGCGGCTAGTAAATGATTAGTACTAAAACATTTCATTAGCGCCGGCTTTTAATTATGAAGCTCAGTAAGCCTTGCTAGGCTGTTTACGCTCAAAACTGTGCAGCACGCTTTTCTTTGTTATTGTGACTTGCGGCAAGAGTATAATTGGTGTGAGGATAAATGGATAGACAGATGGGAGCATATCACTGCCCAGAGGTTAAGACTTCGCTTCTCATGAGCCAGGATGTTAGTTAAAATCAAGACTTTGCGAATCCTTATGAACTTGTCCTGGACATCATTGACATCGGTGAAAGAACACAACGTGTCACTTGGACTTCACTCAATCTGTCTTGAGATGATCAATGCTGCAAGAGGCCCTGTAGTGAGGCAAAAATAGGCTGGTATAAATAATTCTAAAGCCAAATTGAATGGGTTAATGCATCTACCACCAACTTGGGGGGCAAGCCGTATGACGGCCGAATTCCTGCCAATTATAATGCAAACCAACTCGAATCAGTGTTATGACACAATTATAAATAACGACTTCGTGTGCATCGGGGCAGCCTGTATCAATTTGTTCCAATCAAGACGGGGGGCGCCAAGTCCCACTGACAATTAGAACAAGTTAAATCGACAACCTTGGGGTAACACTAAATTCAAACATTTATGTTCTATTTGATTAAATTGTTCCAGCGGTGACATCAGACGGATCATCTACGGTTTTAGTTTTTAATTTAATGTTTAGTTACGACGCTACCAATGACCTACTGGCCTTCGGGAATTAAGAACAATTCACAAAGTACATCTTACTAGGGTTGCCATCCTTTCGTTTCGGACCCTCGTCCGGATTTTTTCTTGTCTTGTCAATTGTCTCTCTCTTGTCTCTTGTGGAAATATAAGATTATTTTAGATAACATAAAAATAAATTACGAAAATTCTAAAAGTAAAATGTTTGGGTTTTAGCAGAATTTATCTATTGCTGTACCCATCAACTATGACCTACCTTACTGTCTTACCTAGTATATATCTTACTTTTTCCATTGCAGTTGCCAATCATCATAATTCAACTCCTAAACTTTTAGTGCTCAACTTTGGCCTCTTAAAAGATGCCCTCGATAAAATATCATGAGGCAATGTCGAAAAGGTTGTTAATAATAAAACTGATTTATGTATTAGTAGGTAGGTAATGTATGTAGATACATCACCTTGTAAATTGCAATTCAATTTCGCCTTTTTTTATTGTCCTTTGTGAGTCTAATAAATACTTTTTGTTTCTTTCTTTCTTTCTTTCAAATGCAGTTACCGAGTTACTGCCCCATAACAAGACTTTCTGTCAGACTTCTTCAGATCCACACTATTTTCGCAGTCACTGCATGTCACAGGCGATTATTATTAGCTTTTACATGGTCGATTTTTCTAATAAAAATTACAGGAAAAAGTGTCGTTAGTAAACCGCATACCGTAAAAGTGGACTCTCTTTTTGGGTTATTGAACAAAAAACTGATTTTCTTGGAGAACCGAAAGACACTCTCTGCCGGCTCATTCACGCGTTTTTTTTTGCCAATCAAAATGTAATAAACACAACGACAAACAAGCAGATGATTGGCGTAGATTTTATTTTTAGGTTTTAAATGGACATTTATTTCAAACCTAGGAGCTTTTAATTTTACAAAGTATAGTCTTCAATAGTAGTTTATTACAATAATTTAAAACAGCATCACGATAAAACATAATTCCTAGATGTAGATCTGATACGTCTTCAAACAAAGGGACCATGAGACAAAAAGCTAAACTGCTGAATCAAAGCAACAATTATCTATGCTTAGAACTGACGGGAGGAATGCTAAACTCATCATAATACAACAGTAGATGGCTTAATAACGGATGTTATGGCAATAAGGACACCGATACGTGGCACAGTCAACACGTGATGACTAATATTGAGATTAGAACACTTGGACATGAAACTGTGAGTTCAGTTACATACAAGGAAGGGAGTAAAAAATCTGCTAAGTTTGTAAGTTTGGATGTAGGAGGTTATCTTCGGAACTGCTAATCCGATTCCCAAAATACTTTCACTAATGGGAAGCTACATAATTCCCAAATGCCAACGTGCATTGCTGCGCTGATCCTAAATAAATTGAGAGACCTGTAGGCGAATAAAAACAAAACTACTTTTACTCTACCTCTGCAAGTCATCACATCACGCATATTTATAAAATACTCGAAAGGGACTACAAAGAAGAGTATTCTCGAAAGCAAACACGAGTTGAAAGCGATTGAATATCCTCCGACAAACAGAAGCTTTCTATATATAACTTTAAACCTGAACAGTCAACTCATTATCCTAGAGGCAACGCGGCTATCCATTTCATAGGACATTACAGTCTTTAGCGATTAAATCAAACGCGTATGATGGGATGTACAATATCGTTAATGTTGCTCGTAATTGACTGTAGAACTTCACGGAGTATTTATATTAATTTAAATTCAAATCGGTTGCAGCTGTATTTCAATTTAAGAGTTACCGTTAAGATGGATGCGCAAAGCTAACTCGCGAAATTCAATTCAGTTTGTAATTGTGGAATTTTTGGTTATGGTAAACCCGATCTGTATCTAGTGCCCAAGATATATCTTTCCAGTGCTTAAAAACTAGGCATACCTTTGGGGGCAATTTAAATTATTTATCGCCTTTTTTGTATTATTTACAAGTCACAGTCAGTATCAGATTGTTTATCATCAACAATAACCAATGGTAGTTTAATGTAACCTGGTCGCTGTCTAAATAGCATAGAGTAGTGTAAATAAATTATCTTATCGTAAATATTACTACTGTTACTTACTGCGGCATATTTGCCTTAATATTATAAGGATAAATGATAATACAATTGGTCGATTTTGACAGCAAAATTAGTTCAAGAGCCTGTAGTATAGTACCAAATTCAAGTATTTTGATACGGCTCGGCGGCAGTACTTGAATCGTCTCCACTCATACAAATGCCCAAGTATTCCCACTTCAGATTCGTTACAGTCTATAACTATTTGGCTTATGTGATTTAAATGTTATGTATATTCGTTGGTCAAGTGTAAATAAAGCAAACAATATAGGTTTATTGTATTTTGTAATACGCATAATTGCACGATTTTTTATTTCATTCCAAAGAATTATGAAGAAAATTCGTCTGCTCGACGACTTGAAAAAAGTAAGTATTGAAGTTGAATTATTGTTCAAATTAATAGCATTGGTCACCAACCACACAGGCTATAGAAGTATTTCAAAGGTATAATATCACCATTTCATAGAAAATCATTCCTTATTAGCTGGTGTGTCACTTATGTTTTGGTACTCAGCCTGGAATGCTGCGGAGGCGCCACTTAAGTACGAAGCTGCTTTTAGTCTCAAGCACTTCATAACGATATAATTATGTCACGGCTCATAAATAATCATTCTTATTTATTTATTTTGGAAATAGCATACTATACAGGCAAAAGAGCACAAAGGTGCCGCTTATATCATTTAGAAATCTCTTCCAGCGGAGGATCTGCGACAGAATAGATAGACAAGAGACGAATAAATTAAGCTTTAACTTAAACAAACATAATTACATCAGTGGAATAAACATACATACTAATAAAATTAAAATTCATTCTTATTTATTTATTTTATGATATTTCAGATCTTGATGCACCGACTATCTTGAGTTTCAGTGTTGAAGAAAAGTGTAAATATTTCGAAATTACTCTCTCAAGAGGTCGTCGGACTCAGAAGAGTGGGTGGCTAAGAAATTGGGTGAATGATGAGTGTGTCTATTTTAGCTAACTGGTAGTTCTCGGAAAACTAGGCAACAGAGCTATAAATAGAACAATGGTCAAAGTAATCTTTTTTCTTTTTGAATATCGTGCTGATCCTCAACATCTACCTAACCTTTTCCCAACAATGTTGGGGTCGGGTGCTAAATGCCAGTATTTTACAAGGAGTGTCAGCTAGACTGACCAAGTCATTGAGTCACTATAAAAAAAAATTGTTTAATTCTCACCACTAAAAAAAATACAATTTACTAGGTACCTACATAAAAATGATTACAATTGTTTTTTCGGTGGTGGTTATAACGAGGTTCATAGAGACTATCAGAGAAATAAATCCCTGCTTTTTCAAAGTCTGACAACCTGTTTCACCAAAGGGTATCGTATTATTAAATATCCGCTCCATGTGAAATACTGGTACTTACTCAGCTGCATCCGGCTACACTGGGAGCCGACCCCAACAAAGTTTGGGTAAAGGCTAGGCAGATGATGAAGGTCTCTAAAACGAATTCTATGCTCCATCACTGTAAGCTCTTTACCGCATTAAATAATAATGAAGTATCAATTAAAAATTAAATAGATCAGTGGTCTAATAACTACCGCCAATACTCGATTATTATTGCTTATATAAATAGGCCATCTTCGTGTCTCGAGTGCACTCAACGATTTACAGCACTATAATCGACTCAGCCTGGCCGGCTTGCATAATTGCAAACATATGAGTTCAAGTACCCCCGTTGTTACGATACATAGAAGATTTTACGCATAAGTAGGTTCACGATAAAGTAAAAGAGTGTTTAATATAAATATTGATGGACATAGAGGGAGTGGAAGATCAAACTTTGAATGATTTTAAGAGCTTTTTGTGATTTACTTGTTGAAAACGATTCAAGTATTTCCACATTTTTTAACTTTCTTCTAAACATATTGCTAAGGTCTACAGACTCGATTAGAAAGAAGTGGTTTGATTTATATTTAAACACAAGTTGAGCAATCGATGGACGAACCACTCCTTGTTAAATAACTTTTTATTTGTATTAGGAGGTAGTATTGCGTATTACAGTAAAACAACCTAAATTAATAAAAATTAAAACAGCTTTTATTTATTATTAAACTTTCACTATCCGCAAAGCGGTGTCAAGCGTTCCTATTGAGTTAATCCTTTTTACAATTATAAGACAGCGAAACATAAGTATTTCCAAATATTATATTAATCTGTCATATTTTCCTTAGATCTTGCGAAAAAGTTTCCGTGTTTAGACGAGTGAACTTACACATCCTCATATTACGATACATGTTGAAGTAATTCCTGTATACTTATAGGTAAGTATCTAAGTAATTGAAAAAGAAATAAAAAACCTAAGTTTGTGGTGTTGGTGGTGTACTTTATCCATACTAAGTTATTTTTATCTCTAGCGGCTCCATCACATTTCTGGAGGCTGTTTGAGCATTATGCCATGCAATTTGTTATCACGGACATACCCGGATCTATTGCTGGCCGAGAAAGTAAGACGATTGGAATGGACCACTTACCTTTCCGCTTTCAACGGTATAACTATCGTATCCAAAAGATTTGTCGTCGACACGACTGTCACAACAATCTTTTCACAATCTCGTTCGCGTTCATCACCATCATTAACAGCATGGCTCCACCTACTGCTGGATACAGGCCATCTCCCTCCTATCCCAAGTTCTTTAGTCAGGTCTGCTGATGCATGTAGTCGGAAACCTGTCACATGAACATGTACTTACGGCTAGGGCAGCCAGCCTCATCAGCGCCGTCGTAACAGTCTTGGATGCCGTCACAGCGATGGCTTGATTCCACGCATCGGGTCTCGTCGCAGCGCAAATGGGTTGCAGGGCAGTCTGCGGACAAATGTAATAGTTTTATCACCCCATTTATGCAGTGCAGCTTGGGTCACGAGCCACGTTCGCACTTCACTTTTTTCCTATTACAAGCTTTTATTTAACTTGTAATGTTCGTATGTGTGTAAGTTATCCGCTTCAAATCTTGCAACTGAATTTCTAACCAGTTCCCCCAACCGATTGAGCTGAAATTTTGCACAGACCTTTCGTTGTAGTGACAATACATTTTTTGAGGCATGACTTGATTGTGCAGCATGCAGCTAGGATTTCCTCCTCACGAGAAAACTCCTCAACGGTTTATAGCATGGACACGAAACTTTGTACACGCGTTCCGCGTTCAATGTTGAAAGATAAACCTAATTCATTTGCATTTTTTTTTAATTACCCATTAAAAAAATCGGAGGTTTCGGTACGAACACGTAGTAATCGTTTGTGCGTCGATGTCCCTTCCACATAGCATTTTGATGGCATGATTAGGGAGTAAACTATACAGGGTGAATTTTTGAAGTGGGCACAAATGGGTGGGTGGTGGTCGGTGTACAAATTCAAAACTAGGACGAATACCGAAAAATACTTTACTTTTTGTAAAATCAATATTCCTAGCTAGGAGTCAAACCAATTGATTTCGAAAAAAACTCACACTGAATTATAACACCGTTGGATAGTGTCGCCAATAGGGATAAAATTCTAGGAAGTGGCATGCGGCTTTAAGGAAAAGGTTAAATTTCATGTTTCTCATATTTTAAATTAATTTATTTGATTATTGATGACTCCCGCAGCGCAGCCATTTTTACAACTTTATGTCCTAATTTCAAATCTTCACGGTTAGGCAAAAGGTAAAGAAAAAATATATAAACAATTGAAATTAGAGCAAGTGAGTTGGCGCCAATAGTGGTTTTGTTCGACTTTTCGTTGATTAAGTATTGGTAAATATTTGCAATTTATAATAATTTTAATAGCGACGCTATCGAATGGTGTTATAATAGGTGTTTTTTTTTCAAAATCAATATTGATTTTTCGAAAATCCAATGATGCAGTTTAAGTTTTCATCAAAATCGGGCTCGAGACTCCTACGATAATTTTTCGGTATTCCTCATAGTTTCGGATTTGGACATCCACGAACACTGGAAAAATTCATCCTGAATACCTAATACTTTATGTATGATAGAGACAAAATATATTATCAATGTTTTACCATTAGTGGACCCTTCCCCGTAAGCAGGAGTAGCAGCATAGGTTACAGTTTCAGTCTCACCGTAGGTGTCAGGTGTATCTTTAGAAAAAAAAACAAAGGAAAACAAAAAATAAAAAAGCAAGAAACAAAAAACTACCTCAAATATTTTCCATAATTTATCAACAATGTCTGAGGTTTGCATCCCAGAATCGCAATAAACATTTTAGAATTAAAAACAATTAAAAGTAAAATAAAAAAAAAAATAACTAAAATTCGTACCCGTTGTGTAATCACCAGATCCGCCTATATCGCCTCTTGTAAAAGTTCCGGATACCTGGTCATAACCAGATGACGGAGTCTCACTGGTACTATCGACTGGCGTACGGTTATCTGGATTAGATAGTCCTGAATTAGGATTTCCGTTTTGGTCATAAGGAGACCTGTTGTCAGGACGCGCGGTTTGCCCGTAAGGATCCCCATTACCTGAGTCAACATTTTGACCATTGGGATCCCGATTTTCTGGACCAACATTTTGACCATTGGGATCCCGATTTTGTGGACCAACATTTTGACCATAGGGATCCCGATTTTGTGGACCAACATTTTGACCATAGGGATCCCGATTTTGTGGACCAACATTTTGACCATAGGGATCCCGATTTTGTGGACCAACATTTTGACCATAGGGATCCCGATTTTCTGGACCAACATTTTGACCATAGGGATCCCGATTTTCTGGAACAACATTTTGGCCATAGGTATCCCGATTTTCTGGAACATTTTGGCCATAGGGATCCCGATTTTCTGGAACATTTTGGCCATAGGGATCCCGATTTTCTGGACCAACATTTTGACCATAGGGATCCCGATTTTCTGGAACAGCATTTTGGCCATAGGTATCCCGATTTTCTGGAACATTTTGGCCATAGGGATCCCGATTTTCTGGAACATTTTGGCCATAGGTATCCCGATTGTCAGGAACAACATTTTGACCATAGGGATCCCGATTTTCTGGACCAACATTTTGGCTATAGGTATCCCGATTGTCGGGAACAACATTTTCACCGTAAGGATCCCGATTGGTGTCATAGGGATACCCATTGTCAGGGCGCTGGTCATAAATGTTAGGAGTTTCTGGTGTTGCGCTGTCAGTATTCGGATACTCTGAAGTAACTTCATAAGGATATCGGTCACTTGGATTCTCCGCTGTAGTTACCCCATTGTCCTTATCGTCGATGTTGTTATCGTATTCGTCCGGTGCTGTTTCCGTTGGCGTTTCTTCAGAAGCTTTAAAATAAAATATAAAAACAAAAATAAAACACAAAAGAATAACATCGACATCTTGTAAGTTTAAAAAAAAAAAGAATTGCGACACAATTAATCTGTACTTTCTGACAGTCGGTAAAATACTGACAGTAAAGGAGTAAAATAAATAAAAATGTTGTTTAATACTGACTCGGAGGTGGAGGACAATCGTATTCATCGGTGCCGTCCCTGCAATCCATTCGGCCGTTGCATCTCAACGACAATGGCAGACATAAATTGTCATCGCACTTGAACTCATAAAAGTCGCAGTCAAACGCCGTTCCTAAATTAAATAAAAGTAGAAAATAAATAAAAAACAAAAAATACTGAATACCAAATACATTGCAAAAAAATGAAAACAAAACAAAAAGGTAAAGGTTTAATAAAACTTATTCTTTTCTGGAACAAAATGGCTTTATAATATCAAATACCAACCAGGGTCAATCAATTGTGCACTGAAGTCCCCATCACGCACGGAGGTCTCTCCAAGGCGTCCGATGTTTTTGATGTGGTTCCTCAAAATGTCCTTGATGGTGTCCGTATCTTCGTTCCTCGTTGTCACGATGTCCAAGGTGACTTTACAGAGAAAATCGTCATTGACCAGAGACCTGGAAACAAAAATACATGTGAGTACTTTGTCTTGACCCTTGTTCTGTTCGTCAGACTCAGTTAACTTTTAGGTTCAGTCCTCTTTTAAGCCCTGTCCAAGATCTTCTTGCATATCACTGACATCGGTGAAAGCAACTTAAAGAAATTTCAGGGTTTTCGGTACCCTATGTAAGTACTATCCAGTTTTTATATTTTTTGTTTTTTTTTGTTAATTTTAATCTTTTTTTTTGTCCTATGCGCGACAAATACACACCTTTTCTTATGTAAGAATTTTCATAAGAATGTTCGTTGGTCGTTGCTGACCATTCCTCTGCGCAGTGATTTCATCACAGAGAAGCGACGGGAGAATAATTCGATTTTTGCGTTAATTTAAGGCTATTACGCTCCGATGGAGTATGCACCAATATGTAAACATTTAACAACTTTTAAAAGGGTTTTTCTCCTACTGTTCTGATTAAAATTTCATGTTGTTACGAACATAGTATTCTAGAACTCATATTTTTGAAAAGATCCTATCTCCAAGTTACGATCGTTATTTGAAAGTGTATACATATTGGTGCTCGTGACTGTACATACAGTACACTAACGTTTCTTTCGTTTTAGTTATGTTTTTAATCCTACGAATTAGGGGGCGAGCCGAACGCCATCAACAGGGCCCAAATTCAATTCTAGATCCATTAGTACCTAAAGAATTACTGCCTGTAGTTGGTCTGGCTGTCATTGTTATATTACTTACTTCAGCATTATTTTAAGTCAGACTCGGAGTCTTCGCGCATAGTCTGCATTTTAGCCGGAAATCAGTCACTGCTGAGTATAAACCTCCCATTCCTTCTTTCACATTCCCATTTCCCAGTTCTTTGCGTCCCTCATCCAGGTATTACTTAGCAAATCTATTATAATGACGTAGGGACGACGCACAGACATTAACAAGACCCTCTTAACAAAATTTACCTGCATTACCATACTTGTGCCTTTCTTTATATCGTTTAATTTGGTACATACGTAGGCACAGCTTATCTTTTTCTTCTAATTGTCTTATAATTATTGTTCAACCAACTTTGTGTGTAGAAAAAAGCGGTAGTCCAACACTGATTAGTGAGCTATACAAATCACGAGTGTCATGTCTCTTCGATTCTATTCACCTCATCGATGCCAGTGAGGTATGATCTTAATTTGTCGTTTGTGAGAGAGAAGAAGATTTCATGTGACCGACAGAGCCATAGTAGGTGTAAAAGTACCCTTAACGAGGCCGAAAGGCACTTGTTCGCCTGTGCTTGATTAGGATTTTTTTTTTGTTCAAGACCATACCTGGGAACCTTCTAGTTACGGAGATATGGGGGGTCAAAGTTCCATCTTTTGCGGAAGTTTAAAAAAAAATACAAAAACTTTAGGTACTTTAAATTCCTCCACGACCCCAGTATTATTCACTGCGTCCATTAGCACAATGTTTTGAGTGCGTTACATTGAGTCCTACCACAATATGTAATTATTCACGCCAAAAAAAAATTTTTTGCGTAGAATTACTTAGTTTGATGTACAGAAAGTTTGGTTGACGGCTTTGTGAAGGGTCAGTTTACACCCTGTATAAGTCTGTTTCTGAGCATCTTGTATCTTGTTTGTAAAGTGTTTAAGGATGAGTAGTTTTACTATAAAATACCGCAATAAAAAATGAATCAAGTTAACAGGTTTGACAGTACCTACTATCTCGGTCTCCCAAAGTTTTGTAGTTTTGCTGACATCAATGCGAGAGTCACCTCTGGATGAACATACAGAATATCCTGACCAGGTAGGACTGCTCAAAATATTCCATACAAAATATACGGAAGAAGATACCCGGTCTGGTCAGGTTCTTCATTGCTTTTGTGATTATTATATTGATCTTGAACAACACTTACTGTATCCTGACGAGGCTCGATCGCTGCGTGCCGGGCAGGCTCTCGAAGAGCAAGTCGACGGCATTGGCCAGCGAGCGCGAGATGTTCAAGAACTCGGGGGAGTCCCTGTTGGAGTATGCCGTGATGTACGGCTCCATGACGAGGAAGGTAACGCGGAGAGTCTCTGAAAAGTTGTAAAAGAAATGTTTATTACCCTGAAGGAAGAACAATATTCATTTGGACCTATAGAAGTCGATTTTGGCTTAGTCATAGCATAGTATAGTCAGGCTTAATGTCCCCCCTGCTGAGGCACGAACCTCGTCTCCGTAAGAGAGAGTGGGCAGTACTGATTGGTGGATGAGCCTCGTCTTCCAACTTTAAGTTACCGACCTGGCGAACTGCCTGAACTTTATTAGAGCACACTCGTGATACTTACTTTCCCTAAGTTCGGAATCCGACTTGTCCGGCGCTCCGGACCCGACGTCCACGTCATCATCCTTGCCATAACTGAAACAATATACATTCAGTTACTTTTTTTGTGTATGTTCAAGAATTACTAAGAACACGGGATAGGGAAGAGCGTCTGATTCGATAATCAACTCGAAAATTCGACTTTTTTTTTAGTATGTTGTTAAATTATTGTTAATAATATATAAAATGAATAAATTAACTACCATTAAATAATCTGCTAAAAAACTGTCAGAAAAAATGAGTTTTGCACAAGTATTGGGTTATTCTATCATTCACGGGGGTGACCATGTAAAGCTAGTTTATTATGTGCTTTAGAAAGAATCAGATAGCTTACCTGCCATTGTCGTCAGGAACAGTATCTGTGGCTGTTTCCGCTTCCGATTCCGGTTCTTTAGGGGTATCAAAGAAGGAGAACGATGAGAAGGGATCTGTAATAACACAAATATAAATCAAACACTGTTTTAAGCTTTCACGGTTTGCAACTAAACTTATATTTAAGCTTTCACGGTTTGCAACTAAACTTATATTTAAGCTTTCACGGTTTGCAACTAAACTTATATTTAAGCTTTCACGGTTTGCAACTAAACTTATACTGTCACTTACGGGATATCTTCCGTGATTGTCCATTATTTAATATCAGGAGCTCAAAATATCGTAAGTGACAGTATAAGTTCACAAATATTACTGATTAGTTTTACTAGGGGTATCGTGTTACCCAGCAATTGAGTTGTGGAAGTCAGATAGGCGTCGCTCTATGTAAAATACATTCAGCGGAGCTGTCCCCAACATAATTGGAAGAAGGCAGATAAATTTTATATATGAATACTTATAAAATATCAAATAAATTCACACATCGAAATAAAAAAAAATCAAAGGACCTAAATATCATAAAACTGTAAATGAAATACACTTTTTTAAATATTGGTTCACTAACGTTAGTTACAATTTTTTTTGAATTACCACCTTATATTATGATTTATTGGTTTCATTGTTATCATTGTAGAAATTTATTTGATATAAAAAAAAATGGTAACAAAAGTTATTTTGTAGCCGTAATATTCTGATGACACATGGCACCACTTTCAAATAAAACCCAAGCTCGTTTTCTGAATTAAGCATTTAAAGTTGAGAACTCTACTTTAGTATTACCTGAAGTGAATACTTCAATATAGCCCGCGAAATTCTCAGTTTTCTTTAATGCAGTTTTCAGTAAAGTTTGACCAGATTCTCTTAAAAACTTGAAACGTTGAAATAACATATTTTATATCAACTGTTTCGACTACGTCATATCCTGTATCACAAAAACGTTATAAACTTAATTAGTTTCATACTTACTCCATTGTCTTTTGAGTCGTTTGAGGCTGTCTAGAACGGTGGGGTCTTTCTGTTTCACTTCGAGGAACTCGTTAGAAGCGTCCTCCTCTCCCTCCCAGTAGATATCGTTCGTTGATGATACCTGAAACATGGTAAATATTCTTTATTAGACAATCTTACTACTATTATAAATGCGAAAGTTAGGATGGATGTTTGTTACTCAATCACGCTAGAACGGCTAAATAGATCTTGATGAAATATGGCACAGAGATAGATTAGAGTTTGGAATAGCACATAGGCTACTTTTTTTTCTCACACAATCACATTCAAATTTCCACGCGAACGAAGTCGCGGGTAACAGCCAGTACTCTGATACTTATAAAAATGTACCTAAACTAATTGAGCTGGGTTTATGGATTGAACAAAGATAATAATCATGGCAAAAGGGTCATCGTCACCATCATTGGTGAGAACAGGCCTCCTCTTTTCTGATATGCTCTCCTGACTGCGCGAGTCTCAACATTGACTTTAGCGTCTTAGTTCTACTTAATTTTTTCTTCATATATTGAGATGTATTTTATTATTTAGTTTAACACTGCTTCCAAAAACACTGAAAACCATATTTTTATTATTACGTTAAACTTACTTTATAGGTAATAAATCAGTCAAGATATTCGTCTGTCGACAAAGACTTGTCTGCAGCGATCGAGAGATGCGAAGTGACAACTTAACGCCTACACAATACTTCAGTCTCCCAAGAAATTTCGTGAAGAAATGTTTATTAGCTACATAAGACCCTCGGCTTGGATTATATAAGTAAATAGGTGTTGCGTGATTGGTCAGAACCGCTCGGTCGCCCCGCCTTTATAACGATCTCGATTTAACTGCTGAATCCCGTTCTAGTAATCTCCGCCTTTATTTTATACATTTATATTATAATGTAGAAGAAGAACCTCTCTTTTGTGTCAGGAAAAACAAAATACTTTTTGCTCGAATTATGACGCCGCGAATGCAACGCGTACAGTCACTCATGCAGCTAAGTGCAATGATACACGATCGGGTTTTCTGCGGAAAATTGTCTACTTATACAAACACCCATTTACTAAGAAATTACTAAAGAAACAATAAGAAATATTTAAAACGAATCTAGTTAAAATATTAGAGACAGAGGACACTGCTTGGATCAATACGCGGGCCTTGAATTTGGGGCGTTAGCGCGTTTCATTCATTTGCTTAGGTGTTCACGGCGCGCGGTAGTGTGGGAAAGTAGAACATTCTCATTAGGTACAAGTAAAGGAGTAATAAGGAGCATTCTGTTAACACAGATGTGACGGACGGTCGCGAAGGACGTGGATAGTCAATATTCTAAATAACAATTAACCAGTCCTTACAGCTACGTTTCATTTTACAAGTTAGGAGGTTGGCTAATGGAGGATATTATAATGTCTATCAAAAGATTTCAGTACAATAAAAAATGAGTTGCGTTATAAACACATTACGTTATTAATGTATTTCAGGGTGATTGGTTAAATATATAATTTTTTTTTTTTTTTAATTATATTTTTAACCAATCACCGTTTTTTTTTTTTTTTTTTTTTTTTAATTATAATTATAATGTGGTTAATACTTTAAGGGAGTGAAGAACTCACAAAGATGCGCAACTACCGGACTCGCTCGGAAATATGAACAAAAAAACCTTCCTACATTTTTCCACTTATGCAACCTAAAATGTATGGATACCACAATTATTTTTTTCGTTTGTCCAAATTAAAAGTTATTCATTCTCATGAGCATTACGCGCCCCTAAACTATTGCCGTCGTGCACCAGTGTGAGAAGAAATCTTTTCTGAGGTTCTACAATTCAGATTAGGAATCCATGATGGTTGTCTATTGTGTTCCCTAACTGAGCCCTGTGTTTCCTACTCGCTTTTGTTAACAATTCAAGGGATTTTATACAAGTTTACTTTAAAACCATCGAATTTAATATCTTAAGAAACGGGTTGTAAAAATCATAGACTGCAAAAAGAGATTTCAAATATCTTGAGTTGGGCGTCATGCTCGAACAACTCAGCCACGCCAGCCTCCAGGTCGGAATCAAAATGAACATGACGAAAACGAAGTTAATGACAAAATATAGCACGAAACGCAAAGTAGACATACGGGGTGTGGAGGTAGAGCATGTCTATGAGTATATATACATCGGCCATATCGTCGTCGGACAATAGTCTCCTTCCAGGCGAGGCAAGATAAAGAAGTCGCTAGACGCACCGAAAATGCTTGGAAGAGTTATTGGTCGATGGAACACTTCATGAAAGGATCACTTTCGGTTTCCCTCAAAAGGACATGGACACGTGCTTCCTTCCCACCCTCACCGAAAAGGTGGACAAACGTGGTCATTAACGAAGCGTCAGAAGTCCGCACTCGGGGTCTGCCAGCGAGCCATGGAACGAAGTATACTAGGAGTCAAAATTGATGACCTTATACGGAACAGTATACTTCGATCCAAGACTCAAATCGCAGAAGTTTGCAACACAGCCGCCAAATTAAAATGGAACTAGGCAGACCACAAAATTGTGCTAAAGTGGCAACAGTTTGGGTTCCGAACAACAGAACCCGGCGACGCGGTAGGCCTAGAAAGAGATGACGTGAAGAGCTGGACTTTAGTCAAAGGGATTGGACGCAAACAGCTAAAGACAGAGATAACAGAGATAAAAGAAAGAGGGAAGAAAAGTCTTTGGCCTGCAGTGGGACACATCAGGCTCATAATAAAATAATAATAAATAAAATATCTTGTCTCTATTTCAATAACAAGAAGTTTTCTTAGTATGTGCCTATGCCTCATTTAAAATCCTACTTTCGAAAACAGATCAGGTTTTCAAACATCTTATTAGCTGATATTAGTGATCTTAAATTATAAAACAAACATTGTAAAGCAACACAACTGCTGTAAAATACTTCAGTTATATTTCACACGAAGCTGGATTAACTAACGCCATCTATGATGTATGATATGAACTACTACAGTTTCAGGCGAACCAAATTCAGTTTAGCTTTCAACAACTCTCAGCCCTACTCTTGTAAAAGTTTAAGTGAGATTTGAGTGAGTCTTCTGTTTAATAACCGGGCAGAAATTATTGTAGGTTTAGGAACAAAAGTACATTAAGGATTGAATTTAAAAAAGTTAGTATTGGGTTAGGCAAATAATTGGTATTTAATTTTACTCAAAAGAAAAATCAAACAGGTTATTTTATTTATTTTATTTTATACGAATTACTGAAGAACTTAGATGAATTACATGTTATTATATATCATATTTTTAATATACTATTGAAATTAGGCTTAGGCTTATTTAGGCTTATGTTTCACTTTACAAAAACGGGAAAATATGAACACATATTTAAAAAACTGAACTACCCCGACCCCTATTACCATAAGACGGTACGATACACCCGAAAAAACGTTAAAATAACAAAAAACCGGACAAGAGATCGTAAAATCGTCATTAAGTCGTTGCGGGGGAGTCATGATTCGCAAATAAATCGACACTCGAGCCGCAATTAGGGGCGGGTGGGGTCCTCGGCACAAGGGGGATTTCCTTGCAATTTTAGTTAGTCCAACATGATCCGCCGACGGGTGAGAACGACAAGACTTGCAAGCTAATGGCCGCGGCGGGACGGACGACTTGCCCCAACTCACTCTTGACTCGATGCGATACTTTTTCGAAAGTGTTACGTATTTAAAGCTAATTTTTGTACGCTATCTTTTTCGAGTTTGTCGTTTTGTTCTTGGTATAACATTGTAAGGCAATTTCGATATATTTTCTTTTTGTTTCAGATAAAAAGATTTTTTATTTTTTTTCCAACTTACAGGTAACAATAGGTTATGGTAAACGCTATATTATTAACTTCAAAGTATTTTTTATAACCAAAATGAAATATTTCGTAGGTACTAGGTATTTCAAACTACAAGTTCAGCGTCAGTAAGCTCAACTGAGAACGTGTGCAGCTTAAAGGTTGACGAGCGGACAATTTATTGCATTCTACAATACTTGGTAGAAATCTTTATTATTGTTGTCATAACCACTAATAACTGTGAACAAAGTGATGTTCTTTCTTATTTACGAGAAAAATAATGTTTAAGTCATATACTGAAAAACGAACTGAAAATTGACTGTCTTTGCATGTAAAAAGCAAAATCTGTAGTAAGCATAAAGCATTATAGAAAAATAAAATAAAATATGGCATTCTAAAGTTTTAAAATAGTAGTTAATAAACTAATTCGCACCATATTACATTTTTCATTTTTGTTAAGCTTAAAACTAAGAACATAAATATATTTACCTAGTTGTAAACTTGTAATCACTAAATTGTATTTTCCCATTGGCGGACAAACGTCTCCCAAAATCAAGCAAATAAACATTAAAATAATACATTACAAATAGTTGTCGGGATCGAGTTTCTCTCATGAAACTCGCAAACTTTAGTATTCGACCGTTGTACTAGATGGCGCTGTAGGCACCTCCGACTAGACGCTATCATGAAAACATTTCGCTATTTTGTGTTTTAACGGTGTAGGTACAAGTACAGTAAGAATGATGATATAAGGAGTTAGACAGTACTAGGAGGAACGTCGTTTGTGAATAATGTCAGTATGAATTTAGCTAATCTACTAATACCGAAAGAAATAAACGAATGATAGGAACAGTCCACTTCTCCCTAGCATGCTGGATAAATTCAGAGAAATTTCCTCGCAATTTATTATTGAACAGGTTGAACTCGACGGAGGAAATGAAAACATCCTTTGTTTTATTTCTAAAATGTTGTTGAACAGCATCATCGAAACTAAAACATGTCTGTTTGTTTTGTTAAATACAATTTGTTTTTGTATTGTATGTTTAGACAGAATTAACTTACATTATTACTGTTGTATCGTCAATCGCGCGTCTGTGGCAACACTTTGACTTTGAGGTAGCCTAGCGTAGTACATAGTTTTAATAGAATAAAGAGGCCAGCTTATGCTGTTTTTGTTATCACTGACCTGCGTTCTACTGTACGTAGGTTTAGTTTGTTATAATCTCCACCGGTAACTATATCACTAAGTGTAACGATGTTATAACTGTCGATAATTTTAGAATTGATGACCGTCATGACGTAATGTGATTCAGGAAATCGATTGCATTAATACGTTTAGTAGTAGCGGCTAGAAATCTCATAACATGGTCAATTCGTTCTAAAATTAGGTCGTTTAGCCTGTGACTGTTTCATTGCCAAGTTTGAAGCCACACAGCACGTTAAGCCGTTAGTCCCGGATGTCATTTGTAGGTCTTTGACAGGTGCTTAGTGGTAAGTAAGTCAGAATACCTGAAAGTCTGACAACCAGTCTCACCGAGGGGTTTCGCATTACCCGGTAACTGGGCTGTGGAGGTTATTTTCAAATACATAGTACTTGCTGATGCGAAAGGACCGTGGCGAATAGTGGTGATGTATGGCAAACTCATTAAGAACCGATGCAATTATTCGATATCCAAAATTAGAATCGTCATCAGCTATCGATTGGGATTGGATTTCAAGAGCGCATTTTGTTCGATGACGTCAGCTTTCCTAACATCATTTTAATGATCAATTTGTAGCCCAAAATCACTGGCTTGTTTGTCAAACATCCTACTAATTATGACGTCAATCTGTTGCCTTGATGATCAATAGCTCTAAAGATAACTTGAAGGAAAATGGTTAAATCTAAAATTGTATCTGCAACGTGCCCACTGCTGTCACACGAGCTCTTTGAGAGGATGAAGGCTCAGTCTTCGTATTTTTGTTATCAAAAGACAATATCATATTTAGTATTTCTGCCACATCATTATTTAAACCAAAGATTTTTCTTCGGTGATTGTGAGTCCACTTTAGATCAGATACATAACATGAATAGATTCTTCCTTTTGAAGTTCAATTTTAGATCGTCAGTAAACATTATTGTATAAACAAACAACCACCTATCAACTTTTACCTAACAAAAAACTAAATTCATCCACGTTTTGCGTAACAATTTCTGCAAATCTTTCAATATCTCTTTCGATTCTAAACGGAAACCTTAAGTATCAAGTGCATTTATATAACAGTTCGCGTATGTAAACATACATCTGAGGTTTTTAATGTAAACATAGTAACTGATAGATGGATGTACATTGTACGTACATAAGCACCGCATACCTGGAATGTTGCCGATTGATATTTAGCGGATTCAAAAGAATTAGGGGAAACGTATAATAATTGGGTCAAGAAGTCAAGATCGTGTTGTGTTTGTGCGTACTCAGTGCGTGGTAACGTAACCAATATGTGACGTATATATAACGTTGTAAAAGCAGGTTCGGGAAGCTTTTGATGCTAGTTTTTAATAGTGTGATATTTGTTGGATAATGTAAATTAGAGAAAAATGTCTCAATGGTGCAATAATAGTCGAACAGGGCTACTCGGCTGTAAGGCCATAAATAGGTGGTGACTGGTGAATAATCACCATGGCAGAGGATGATTTTATTCTATTGCTTAGGTACTGACTTGTAAAGCCGGCAGGTATAGGTATTATTGTGAAAATTCGGAAAACTGTTTGGCATGATGTATAATTCTAATTACGTGCGAATTTCGCAAATAAAACTTAACTTGAAAACGTTTGTAAGGTACCTATTACTTATTTATTATATAATCTACTTTTTACTGAGGCATGTTATGGATTTCTGGAATATTCCTATAGGTACTAAGTTTTCTATTCGAAACAATCTTTTGCACGCAATTTCGTCGTTTCTCCATACTATCGCGTTCATAATATTGGTAAGATAGTAAGAAGTAAGTTCCTTCTTAAACTTGGCAATCTTCGCACCTAAGTAGGAAGGTAAATTCCTATTTGTATAACTAGAAACACGGAAAGCGCGCTCTGTCGTCTACCTTGACAAAAACACAAAAGATTGCTGGGAGAGAACTAGGGATTCTCATTTCTCAACTTATTTTTTTTCTCGAGTCTCGGGAATTGCCGACATGAATTCCTCTTGAACTCTCGAGTTATCGAGAAATTTAAACTTTTTGAAAGAATATTAAAAATTTACAGTGCTTACCTTAATTAATAGGTATTAAACAAAAAAATAAAATTACGATTTTTAATAATCGTCAACATTTATTAATTATTTAGTCTCGTTAGGTTATTACTTAATATACTGAATATTATGTAGCTGGGCTGCAATTAATAACACAGTAAAAATAAGAAAAATATAACTGTGTCAGTAGCATTTACCAATCAAAACGTCATTTCCCGACTTCTCGAGTTCTCGACCACTTTTTTCCCGTCTAGGCCAAAGTTCTCAAGACTTCCCACTGCGAGAAATCTCGATGAGAAACCCTAGAGAGAACGCTTCCATCTGTAGGAGGGTTGCGTTTAAGAACCTTGCGAACATTATGAATTTGATGGAAAAAAAATGTGATAAAATGCTTCGTCAGTTTAAGTAAAGTAAGAGTCATGATAAATCGAAGAAGACCCTTTTTATAAATGCCTACGAATTTGTGTTGTTTATCAGATCTAGACAAAACTATTTTGTCTAAATCTACGTAGCGGACACCCTGTCATTGCAACTCTATTTCAATCATAAAAGTATTTGAACTAAAATACTCTAACTGTTAAGACAATCCCTGGCTAAGTCGTTAAAATTCGTCAAAAATTAATAGAATAACGAAGAAATGGGCAAGGGGTATGGAGTTTCCTCATTAATAGGTACCTACTGCCTAGCTATAGTAACGAAGGCGGGCCTTCTAATTGTCTACACAATTAGTAAAACGGACCGCCTCCCGAATTAAATTAAATTTGAAAAGCCGAGCATAAAAAGGTAACGGGTTTGAACAACATTGTGTTAGAAAGTTTTTGTATGTATTCTGTAATTAATATAGCATCAACAGTTTTTTAAACTATATTTGTTGCATGCAATTTAAAATATGAAATTCGAAAAAAAAATTGTTACATTCAATATAAGTTTACGTATGGTCGCTATAAAATGTAATACAAATACAATATACAAATACAAAATAGTTTTTTGTCACAATTAGCAAAATCAATACATTTAAACGTATTTGGAACCTCGTTTTAAGCAAATCAGTGCCTGTATTAGGAGACTCCACGCTTCCATATCGTTGGAGTATACTTACACTAACTATGAGTTACAAAAAAGTTGTGTATTGTGACATTAGGAGTACACTTATTATTATACGATGTGAGCATATAATTATGTTTTGGTGTGTATAGTGTATGGTGTGGTGTGTGTAGTACCTATATAGTGTGGTAATATCATGTTATTTAAAGTGTACGTCCACTAAACATAGGTTTTAATAAAGTCTCTCAAAGCTAACTTACATTGAAATACAGCGTAGTAAAATAATGCAAAAACTCATATTCGTGTCCAAGTAACAATTCTGTTTTTCTCTTTTAGTGACCTGTGTGATCCCTTTCCACTTAATATTAAAACCACAGTCGACTATCCAATATTACCGAGGGGTATCATGAGTTTTCGAGGTCTGATAGGCAGTTTTTCCTTGTAAAATTCTGCATTTAGCTGGATTTAGCTTCATCCTGTTAGACTGGAAGCCGACCTCAACAAATTTGGAAAAAAAAAGATAGATTTGATGTATCAACGCTAAACTAGTCCAATAAACTATTTAAACCAACGCTAAGACGCTGGTTCTCCCACTGCCCATTATCTATCAGTTATCAAGTGAACCAAGGTTACGTTAGACACCAAACCATGTTAGGCAACGAGAGCCAACAAACGAGAGTTTACTATCAGCCATGGTTTAAGTTATAAGCGATTAGATTTTTTACTTCCGCTCTCTTAACAAGTTGTTATCGAACGGTAAGGCACTAGGTAACTGCAGATTTTCAAACTAGTTTACTTAATATGACAGGTTGGCTGAAACAATTATTTATTTTAAAGTAAGTAAAGGATTTCGGAGATAAATCCATTGCACAATTATCCCACTGGTGTTTTTTTTCCTATCTGAGATTGCTTGAATATTAAACAAAATGACATAAATAAATAATTGGTGAATTGTGAGTTTTTATTTCACGTTAATGGCATCAATAGGTTCCTACGGGTTTGAGGAGGTCTACCCTTCAATGTTGTCAATAAATGAAACCGCTGTTCGCTTGTGCATTGACTCTCGTGACATTGAACTTGGTTTGCTCCGTGACGCGGGGCATATTAGCATATCTCTGTGCCGACTAAATACTACAATTTGTCTGCAAATTCATAATAATATGGTACTTAGACTACAAAGTCCTTCACGACAATATTATGCTGGTTTTTAAATATTTTGGTACTTACTTCCTTTTCATTCGGCTGGTGCATTTCTCAATTTTATTATTATGATATTTTTTCTCTTTTCTGATACATAGCACTGCTACACGTGTTTTCCCCGAAGGGTTAGGCAGAGGTGTACTTGTATAAAATCCTAAATTTATTTAGTCCTACTACTCTATTACATGAGCCATAAAAGATGTAGGATCATCTTTTAAGTTTCATGTAATATAGTGCGGGCCTAATGCCATCAACCAGGACTTTTCGTTTATGCGTGAAAATCTAAGCTGTGACTGCAAATTCACGACATTATCAGACTGTTACTTAATTTTTAAATGTCCGTACGTGCCAACAAATAAAGCTTAGGAATAAAAACCCTTCACCAACAAAATCAAAGAGTGAAAATAATTTTCAAATAATATTCTCCACCGTCCCTTGTGTATTCCGTTTATAAAGTTTATTTTATATAAACGTAAACGGTAACGTCAAAGTTAAAAGAAAAGTTAAGTTGGAAGTAAGTGAGTAGTCATGACAACTCAGTGCAGTGGGGCAGCTGCTACTTTACTGCGCTCGATTTTACTTTCGATTTCTTCCGCGCAGCTACTAACAGAGTGAATCTTCTTATTGTAAAAACTAGCGACCAGCGAGTGTTATAACGAATTGACAAAACATCCAGATATATTTAATTTATGAAATTTAATTAATGTTTTATACACAAACAGATCTCAGAATAAATTTCCTATTTAATGGTGAACACCACTTCGAAATGCGTTACGTTGTTATGGAAAAAATTCAACAAAACAGGCACACGTGCTGATTTGAAGTTTTTTTTTTCATTTTAAAATACGAGTAAGAGAGAGAAATCGAGCAAAAGAAAATAAAAGCAAACGCTTAACATGAAATACGACTTTTATTAATTCTATTTCAAGAATTTCCCGCCAGGAAGCTCTATAAAAAATCTCGGAAGACGCTTGTTGTCTGCAGACCTGGAGGTAGAAAGAATCCTTTGACATTTAAAGAAAGCGCTTCGTAATTCAGGAGAAAGCTAATTACTTAATTCGAGGAAGGGCGACAAAAACGCAAATAATGTGTTGCGGAATTGTGAAAATTAATGGTCGTACTAGTTTGTCTTTGTATGAGAGGAGACACATCTGCCGAACGATATCGATGTCTCAAACAATAGTGTATTGGTCTATTAGTAGTTATAGTAGGGGAGCCCAAGAGGCTAAACAGGGATTTACTCGAGTGTCGTGAGGACCTATTAGATTGTGAAGGTTTTCAAAAATGTATAAAAACATTCACAAAACATACTCGAGCGCGTCAGATATTAATAGTGTATGCGCGTGCCCACGTGTTTCTGATAACGAAAAATATTAATTTGCCGGTTTGCATGGTGGGGGTGGGTGGCCGTACGCAGGGGTAGAAAATAGGAAAAAAAAATCATTCATTCGAGCGCGTCAGATATTGAGAAGGGATGTTAAGTGAATCCTCAAGTAGCTATTCAAAAGACTGACGATTTGGACGCGACCAAAAGTCATGGCCGATCTTTGAAAATGCAAAAAAAAATCGTGACTTTGAAATATTCGGGCGCGTCAGATTATTATACAGACGCTTCATCTTTATGTCCTTGTCGTACTGACCCATAATCTGACAATTATGTAGAGGAATTTCCTTATTCTGACGGTTGAAAAAAAAAATGTTTGATGTGTCATCCGAAAATTCTACATCATTAAATGTCCGGTTTACTTCGACGATACTCCAAAACCCTCTTGCATTTTTTTAAATATTTCCGACGTAAAGGGATATGCCAGGCCGCCATAGTGATTTAGGCCGTGAGTGCCCACATGTACGGCCGAATGCTAATATTAGTAGAATATACCACAAATAATTTATTGATAAAAGAAAAATACTTTTGGGACGGTGCGAGAGAGTGAGAGCTAGAGAAAGATTTAGAAGGTCGCGAAGTGGGAAATACATAGCAGCGACTGCGTGCACCACACTTTATTGATGATTTTAGCTGCTTCGGCTTATGCAAATCGGCAGATTATGTTATTTCCGTGATCCGTGACTAATTTCCTTCAAAATAAAATAAAATAACCGCGCTCGAAAATTTTTTGCAACTTTGTGACTCTCCCATTTCCTTATGTCACGCTAAAATTGTCAGATTATTTAAATGTACACTTTTCTGCATGTTTTCTGCATTAACTTACCTTGCCTTAATCTGACGCGCTCGAGTTTTTCTCACGATAGATTTTTTTTTACTAATCTGATCGACTGTCCTTGACTTTCGACCCTATATAAAGGGCTCAGGTATGGTGGGAGTGCTTCACAAGTTGCAAGGTTGCCTCCCTTATGTTATTCTGCCGCGCTCGAGTAAATCCCAAAATCCCCGCTTGGGCTCCCGTACTATCACATTCCGCATTCGTAACCGTCACGTGGCCCTACAATTGTATGAGAATGCACGATGCACATGGCCATTTAACAGCATACGAGCCGGACTATTATTGTTAGTACTTTGGAAGCATTCGGTTGTACAGTCGGAGCCGAAAGCTCTTGAAATATGATATTTATAAATACGTCTAATTACTCGTACCTCTTTTTTTTTGGGGTAGGGCCACTCGCAATTCAACTCGATAAGTTTGCAATAATGCTCAACCGTACTATCCTGTGGTGACCTCAAATGAATTTAAGGCCCCCAGCCAGGGCTTACAAACTAGTTACATGAATATCTATAACATGATACCTAAGTAACTACGAAGAATGAAGACGCCTGATATGCACGTTAGCGATATTGTGGACGATTGTACCTTTTGAAACGCAATTAGACAGTGTCTATCATATGGTGGAAGGTACTCAGAAGTTTATGATGTTCGATATTAAATTATTATTTTAATCGATAGTCAAATAACTATGCAAACAAAAAAGAGGCAAAGAAATATTACACTGTTCTTAAAATCCTGTTTCTTTTTTGTATACATCTTTCTCTTAAACCAGTGTTTGAAAAATGGATGATCATTATTGGTTACTTCCTTTTCAAAAGTGTTTTGTTAAGTTAGGGCTTCCAATTAAAACTCGTAGCACACTTGTAATCAGTGCACCGGATCGGAGACACCTACCTCATTGTACCGGCTGATCCCGGTCCGAGCGAATGATTTCAAAGAAAGAATCCTGGTCGTTAGTTCAGGCGATGCTGACCCTGAGTGCTTATGCGTTGAACTAAAATCAGCGGTCCGAGTCATGTTCAAATAGTTATTTTTCTAGTCTCATGAGATACCAATGTAATCAAACCTATCATAAATCAATAACACTCATCAAGTAGATATCATGAGAACCCATAATGTATGAAAGCACTCACAAATATTGGTCAATCAGGACAAATATCATAAATGAGGTGTTTAGCCCATTGACCTCCATCGCGTCGATCTAAATATACACGAGACCGAGACCAATATTTCTAGTAGACTTTAAAAAATGGATGCGATTTAGGGCCCGCGATTTAGGTCCTACCGTTTCATCATCATCTGCATAGTCTTTTCCCAACTACATTGCTGAGGCTTCCAATCTAAACGGATGCGGCTGAATACGAGTACTTCACATGGCCGAATGCCTATCCTATATGACTTCCATATCCCAGTTACTGGGTACGGAGAACAAAATACCCTCTAGTAACACTAGTTGTCCCTTTTCATACAGTTGGGTGTCTGACCACCCTTATGGACTGTCAAAGATCTATCAGCTCAAGGTCAAGTCTCATGTCTTCAAATTTTGGGTTCTAGGTCTTACCGGTTTCCTCATAGATGTTTCCCATCGTTAGGAAACCGGCATTTCTGGTCTTTAACATTTTGAGAGCGTGCTGATGCTTCTCTGGGTTCGTACCTACGATCAAATAACTTATAATTCATTAGTTATACTATCTATAACTGTAGATCTGTGATAGGTAAGTATATAAAACGATGGTTACAATCTAAAGAGAAGTTGAGTTATTAAACACGGCGTATCATAATGTGGTATCATAAACCCATAGGTAAGTGCATGCGAATAGGTCTAGTTCTATTCGCATGCACTTAAATACCATCTTATATTATGAGGTAAAGACTAGTTTTAATTTACTCAAAGAAACTAGCAGCGCTGGCCATCTAACAATTATCAGTTGTCCGATAATTGTTTTTTATAAACTGAGTAACTGCTTTTATATACATATTTTACACTAAATGAAGGTTACGTCTAATGGTAGTGAAGACAGATTTATAATAAGTTTACTGAATGTCTACTTTCGATTTTAGCTCAACAGATGGCGCTTCTGACAAGTAAGGTCCAGCCGTTAATTCTATTCATACTTTAAACTAACAATTACTTCATAAAAAGTTTATTTTATTACGTGTATAACAACATAGTGTAAACTTCAGATATTTATTTAAAATATTGTCACTAAAATGAGCAAGCATGAAACATTTAAAACATTCTTACTCCAAGTAATAACAAATTAGTTCCTAGTTTGCTACCTAAAATCTTCAAGTCATACTTAATTAGGAATGGCTCAATCTTGACCACAATCGTGAATATTTATTAAAAAAATACGTGATAAAAAAGGGAACTCTCTACGACATTTCTGATTTCTCTACACGACCGCCTCTAGCACGATTTACGCCATTACGCTGTTCTCAAAATTAATGGGAGAGTGGAAAAATACATGAAATACGTGATGTGTACAGGTTTTCTTTAACACAATAGAGGTTAAGTCTCAAAAATACGTGTTATGTATAAAAAAGTACAAATAATATCAACAAAATATCAGTTTAACTTTTGTGTAGGTACCCCACGTCGACCCTGCCACTACTGTAATGTATCAAATTAAGTTAGTTACGCGTACTCGCGGTAGTGTTGCCAACCCACAAGAAATGTTTTAGTTGTAAAATTGTAAACTGTACTGTTCATAATTAATTTCGTTAATCAGTAGGTAATATTATTATTTTACGGAATGTTGTTGATAGAAAATGTAGTAGAAAGCTTTCATTTTATTATATACCTGGTATTCTGCGATGAAATAATGGAATGGTTATTTATTTCTGGAAAATTTTAGGTTTCAGGAATGCAACCATTGTTACAGAATTGTTCATTAAATTGTTTTTATACTCCAATATGAACTGTTTTCTTCTTACAATTCCCTTCAAACAGTATTTTTATTATGAAGTCGTATTTAAAGCTACACGCTATTTAGCTAAGTTATTACCATACATAAGTATGGTTCACCCACTCCTCCCAGGCCTCTCCTCTCTTCTATACTACCGTAACTGTTGCAAATTAACAATCCATTGTTATGCACTAATGGAGGAAATGATCAAAGGATTCAACGACATGTAGGTAAGACGTAAGTAAAGTCTGACCGTATCCTGTTTTCGATTTCCGGTAGGAACAGTCGCTGTCGGAGTCGCTCGAATAAGAGTTGTTATTTTTGGTTGTCAACATTAAATAAATATCAAATAAAACGTTTATTAAATATGTCTTTCAGAATATAAGTAATATGCTTCAAGTTTATTTTAGTGTTATTTAAACTTAAAGAAAAATATCCCGTGTATTTAGGTATAAACCACTTACTGCGAGACTCTAGACGTAACACACCATGATCAATACACACATTTATCAGCTCAAACTACTCTTTGTTCTGACATTTTGCTATTTAGTCACGCTTCAGAAAGGCTGGGTTATCTAACGCATTGTTTGGTATATTAGGGACGACACCAACTATTTTATTAAAACAGCATGGAACTGGTTCTTTATACCGAGAATAATTAGAAAGAAGAAGAACCGCAAGCATGCAGTAAACTCACTCCTTTTGGTACGATTTGAATAAATTAGTTTTGCTACGTCCTAGCACATCTTCTCATAACCGCACACCGGTTGCGATTACTACGCTCCTCATTTTCAAAGTCAATCAATCAAAACATAATCTAAATGTTACGACAGACTAATATACCTGAATGCATTTTCGCCTGAACGCTCATAATGGATGTACTCGGCAGGGCCAAAACGGGCAGCCGACCAGTACATATAAACTGACAGTTTTCCAAGGTAATGTAAGATTTAGGTCTGTATGTAACAACAGATGCATGCATACACACATTGTTTGTAGATTTTAATCGATATTACTTCATAGTATCCTAACTGTTGATCAAGGGCATAGCCAAACTTCGACGATATCGTCACAGCCAAATTACATCGTAGACAAGTAGTTACCCACTGCAAACAAGAGTTAGACTTCTTCATGAACTGACAAAGTGAGAACTCATTAAGTGGTAACTGCACTTAATTAGTTTAACAAGCAAAAAGTTGGTCGATACTAACTATCATTTATTTTATGTTTTATTTAAAAGACGACTGACATAAGTAACTCCAATTTTCCAAAACTGCAACTGTAATAGAGTCATCTAAAATCACCTCAGAAGATGTCAAACCTCGCCAACATTTAACGAATGTTAAGTAAAGTATTAAAGTTTGGAGAAGTATCGAGAAGGCAGTGGAGTCGATTCCCGCGGCTCGTCGAGGTGGCATGGGGAAGTTAAGTCCACTTAGCAAGCGACGGGGCCCGCCGAGCCGAGCCGAGCGGGGACGCTGCTACCATAGACCTAACTCACTGTACTTGAAATCGGAGGGCATAGACACAGTGACATTCTATGAGCGTTAACGATGATGAAATACTCAAAAATGTTTTAGATTGACAATAAGTAGTACCAACTTTTTTTAAATGAGTCTTTGTTATCCTAAATCTATAGAATCTACATACACTGCATAAATTTAAAGAAAGGGGCACAAATCCTAACACCGACCTGCTACTAAGAAATTTATAAAGCAAACACCCAATAACACTTTGCCTGACCAGGGAATCCAACCTCAGCAGCAAGCAGTAGCGCTTGCGATAGACCACTGAAGTAGTTTTACTAAATGTGACGTCTTGAAAATAAAAACTTTTACCGACGATAGGCTCCAAAAAAAGAAAAACCAAATCGTAACCGTAGTTTACTACTTGGTTTGTAGACATACTTTTGAAAAAAGTTTTTTTAAATAAATAAAACCGTCCTATTTTACTGTCACTGATTACCGCAAAGTAACGCTTAATTAAAAAAATCGGAGTAAAATCTCACGCGAAGTTCGTCAGGGAAACTCCAGTAGTAGGGAAACCGTTTATTTACTCAACAAACAGATTAGCCGACACAAAAGTGCTCATCGCTGACGGAGACCATTCATAGAAACTAATACTATTAAAGCATTCGCTAATTGACCGAGACCGCTCATTACCATTAGCGGTGAACTTAGAACAAACACACGTGGACGCTTTTGATTTGATATTTGATCGTTATCTCTGTCGGCCTGCAACTCCTCCTAAACTCTCCGTCGTAGTAAGTTCAAGTTCAGACAAATTGCTGACGCGCTCACGGACCGGACGTAGAGAGTATGTCCTGAAGTGTATATCAGTGCCTGTTGTCTGCAGTGACTCTACAATCTGACTTATGCAACCTTACCTTTAGTAGTTAGTTCAATATTTCAATAAATATTACTACGTAGAAAAAACTTCGCTATATGTAGAACTTAGCTTTTAGTATTATTATCCTTTTCATGATTATACCTACCCTTCCAACAGCAAGCTCCAAAGATACGAAGTTGAGTCTTTTCAAGAAACACCCGTGGAAGCCTGTGAAATGACGGCTCCGCTTATTATAGAAAGTTTCTATGATACTAGGTATCGAGTATATCGAAGTAGTGCTGCAAAAACCTTAGATGAACGTAAGCGTAATTCTCGTCAATAGTTTTCTTTGAAACCTTGTTGTGTAATTCAAAAGAAATGAATAGTTGCCACGAAGGGCGACATGTGAACAACGTTGCGGGAAACGGCTAGTAGAAAATAAATAAATAACGTAATCATGAATGGTTCGATTAGCTCGTCCCAGATACAAACATTTGTAGATAAGATAAACATTGATCTTGTTGATCCAGCACCTGCTTTATCGTAGAATGACACACTAAACGTTACTCGTATGCCTACTGTAAAACGTTACATTGGGGTTAGATTTCACGGGCAGGAGCTCAAGATTAGAGATTATTTATAATTTCACTATTGATACTGAACGCGATCCGGCAACTAAGCCGAGTTCAAAAGCTGTCAGTGCGATAATTGCCATGGCAACTCTTGACGCCGTATAGATCGCATTCAATATTGGTGAAATCCGTGTTGCAGTTACTAACTAATATCATACATCGCCTCAGGACAGTCAAAAGTAACCAATATTGGAAAATGTTTTTTTTTCCAAAAAGACTTTTCATATTCCGTACGAAAACTAATATTCATACGCTTTTAACAGTGGATATTGCTTTACACGATTACTTTAAAAGGCAAACGAGATTAGTTCAGAACCAGAGTTTGTTTTCCCATTAATAACAAGCTTTTACGAAAAATTCCCACAATTAATGTAGAGAATACAGAAACATTACTTGAGTACAAAGAATTAATTCAGGATTCTTGCATTGATAACTGACATTACTGAATTTCCCTTATAAAGTACCAAGTAAGTAGTAACTTACGTACGCTACGAGACAACTACGCGGGGTCTACGCAGCTTGAACTACGCGTCAACTAAAGGGACAGAATAAAAAAGAAAACATATTTGTCTTCGTTTACTCCGAATTGTACGAAAATTCAGTTCTTGGAAAGTCGGTATGTTCTTATATCTACCTAGGTTATAAGAACTTGCAACTGCAACTGACATAAGACCGTATCAGATGACGTCAGACGAATCATAGCAAATAACATCTTGTTATTTTATAGTTTTTAATAACGATGTAATAATCTTACAAAAGCATTTAACGATAATTATGCATGTCCGGTGCACCGTGGGTGACACTTTATTATTTTATAACTCTAACGTAGCGCCTACAAAAAAAAAAAACACGTGAAGAGTAACAAGAATTTCTAAATTACTATAGTTCGATTTTTTATTACAATTTCAACACAAATTCAGAACGGAATACCAATTATTTGGAGCTCAATAAAAAAACTTTGGGAATACCGTACAAATTCCTCTATTATTTTCGTTACTATTTTTTACGTTAGATCTGAAATGCCTCGAGATAGGGTTTGATTGATGTTGGTACTGAATTTTCAATAGTCGACCAATTCTGTTGAAATTTGGCACTCGATAACATACGAGAGACCTGGAATGAATAAAAGGAAAATGAAAAAATGTGGTTCATACTGTTTACAATGTTAAGAGACATTTTCTCTGAAGAATAATATCTAAATCAATGCACTGCATGCTCTCATATCCTTATCGGTGTATGTCTCACACAGTAATGAAATGTCCTAGAATGTCATCCGCCCGGGCATCGAGTGGGGTAGACAATCTAATATTATACAATCACTAAGTATTGTGTGCGTCTTTTCAAGAATATTGAAGGATTTCTTCATTTGTCCTGTTGAATCTGTCGTAGAATTTACCGATTTCAAAAAGATTGTTAACGAATCCAGTTAGAACTAAAACAGTTCGAAGTAAAACAAATAGATGGTTTTCAGAAAAGTGGAGTGTAGCGTCCAGGTATACGAATATTGCACGCAAAATTCAATCAAACTTTGATTGTTCAACGTTTTCTGCTTTTTGCGCAGGAGCTTGTAAAATGTTTGTGAATCGTACTTGACGTATAGCGTCAAAACCAGAAAGAAAACTTTGCTTCAAAAGTTTAAAGATCATTGCTAGTAATTTTTTTATTATTGCTGCAGTAAATCAATATATGATGCTGGGTTTGAATAGGCGTGCGTGGAAATAACAGGGTTCAGTTTGTTTGTTGTTGTTAAGTTCTTGTTACTGTATTTCTTGTACAAATATTCCGTCGAACAAATGAAGCATAAAAAACTTTCTGCGAAAAAAAACCGACTTCCAAAAACACACTGAAAAGTTTTTTATTTTACCTTTTTTAGTTGTAGGCACACAAATTCTTGTCATGAATTAAATTTGACATTATAACTAAAAGTTATTAAGAGATTATCATGTTATCAACATAGTCCACGGAGTTATGAGGTAACAAATATAAAAAATAAAAAGTACTACCGAATTGGGACCTTCTCCTTTTTGAAGAAATTCGGTTAAAAAGGAATTAAAACTCGAACTCGATCATACCTACTTTCAGCATTGTCTCCTATTGTCTGTGGATATGAATAATATGTGCTTTTAGCGTGATTTTCAATCAGCTAATTTCTGTACCAATGTTTGCAAAACATCTCGTGGAAACCGGTACAACCACTTATTTAATTGACAATGTTCATAATCGCGATGTACGGAACTTCCATTTTAGACTTAGGGAACGGAATCTAGAATCTATATTTTTAATGCTAGTTATCTGATGTGGCGAGCTCACTAGATTTATGTTTTTCTTATACGAGCTTAGATCATAAAAGATAAAACAAAGGACGGTTTTAGTCGATTTTGAAATTCTGTCTGAAATACCAAAGTGTTAATATTTTACCGGTTTCTTCTTGTATATCTGTTAAACAATCTAGAATAGGTTGATATATTATCGTTTAAGTGGCTTAGAAAAAATTGTTTCGATCAAACTTAGATGATTTCCAAGTAATGCTTAAAAATTCCTATGTAAATAATGTGATTAATTGGAAACGTTATAATGTTCTGCCCTTTTAACTTTTTAAACTTATTTGTGAAGCTTTTGTATGCTTTAAATTCTGCAATTTTCAATTCAGAAGTTTGTATGTTCTGACAAAAACTTTTTACTCATGTTTCAGTAAAAAGTGAGGTCCTTGTTTTTGAAAACCGTGCTTTTAAATTCTGGAATCCGATTAGAAAGTAACACATACCGTTTACGAGTTCTTTTACGGATGTTTTTTCTCTCAACACTGCAATTCGTTTACGCAAACGAAGTACAGTGCAGACCTATACTGTATGGAATTTTTGAGATGTGGCATTATGGGCCTTAACCGTTTTTGCTGCAGAAAAAGGGTCTTAGAGACGAACCATAATTTATCGTGAAATTTCGATCTGTCTACTTAATTTATTACTTAATGCAAATCGAAAATTCTCGGAAAGTGTTAGGAGTTATTTTTGCCCTGTCCTTGACTGGAGTGGGAAAATCCAAGCAGATAACTTTATTATTAGTGGTCATATTTCTAGTTTAGAGGGGGCGTTAGCTATTACGAGTTTTGACCATATCATTGAGTTTGAGTTGTTGTTTGTTGTTTGAGTTTGAGTCTTGTCCTACCCATCCTGCACAACCACTTGCACCTACCAAGATGTAATTGAAGCAAATGTTAGAGCTGTGCAGGTGGCTACATACTGCCCTAACACAATTTGAGTTCATCGACACGTAAAGAAGAAGAACCATATCATTTTGCATTGACCAATCTTCCTCCCACAAGAAGGTGGATCCCGCAAAAGGATCCCGAAAGATGGGATAAATCTCGAAGCACTTCATATTGAAGATATCATAAAATAAAAGAGTAAAGGGAGACTGCTAGGTACTTGTTGCGTTACTTGCCTCACTGACCTATAAATGTAATCAGCTTAAAGACTTCCGTAAATGATAAGCATTTGGTACACTTGTTATCAATGCCGCTCCATTTCTACATTATTTTTATGCTCTTTGCAATCCCTTCGGAACAGGGGTGACCGGTGGAATCCTGATAACTGTAACCTTTGACCGGACTGCGGCATAACCAAGGAAGTTATGAGTTGGAAAGGCATCGTACTCTTACTCAAAAATTATTACTAAAGATTAGCAAATAGTTGATTGTATTGTTTATTTTCGTGCTAAGAGAAAGAAAGCTTCTTTACGCCTGTATCTTTAAACAAGTCAAAGTAATTGCTTAAGATACGATTTTTATTCGGTAGTTTAGTTATTGCTTGAAGTTAGAACTGTCAAAAGTTAGAATTCTTAGCTTTGCTTTGTTTGGCGGTTCTTACTTCCTTCAAATTCTTGTCTTTTGCATAAAAATTGTTGCATAAGTAATTACTTCAACTTGACTATACAGGGTGTAAACGTACCCTTCACGAAGCCGTCAACCAAGCATTATGTACATCAAACTATATAAGTATCTTTACGCAAAAAATATTGCTTAGAAACGACTTTTTGGGGTGAAAAATCACGTTTTACGAAAGGACTCAATGTAACGTACTCAAAACGTTGTGTTGATGAATGGATAGAATAGTACGGGGGTCGTGGAGATGTTTAAAATAAAAATCTTCTATTAAAAAAAATCGTGAAAAAGTTGGAACTTTGACCCCCAATATCTACGTCACTGGAAGGTTCCCAGGTATCCATTCTAGAACAAAAAAATGATCGCTATGACGGGGAGAGCAAGAGTCATAGGAACCGCTTTGAAAGCATTTTTGAAGCCCTCAGGGATACCCATAGGGGTTAATTCTATCTCAACAAATAATTATCTACCAAAACTGGTCGAGACAATAGATTTCTAAAAACCCGCCTCATCTCTCGAATGTCTCTCTAGTCTTGAACCAAATCTTTCCCTCAGTGACTGCACGTTGTTTTTCTAAGAATTCAGTGAGTATATATTTTTGCATAACATCACCAGTGCGTCAGGTACAGTATACTCTGCATTTCAAGACAACCGTTGACGTATTTACGAGAGGTACCTACGTAGCTAACAGAAATACATTTTTTATACACTGCGATGTTTATATTAAACGCCCAATATCTTAAATACTGTGTCTAGATTGGAATAAACAATGCTACCTACAGACTCAGCACGTCGGCAGGGCTGCCGCTGGTAAAATAAACCGCTTTAAGCTGTGTCCAGTAAACATTAGGCCTACAGTAATTTTGTTTTATGCTAAACAGATGTTCTAATAGGTATACATACATCAGTTAGCGCGTGTGAATCAAATAAAACAGTCGTTACTGCTATTTTAAGTAAAAGTACTATTAGTTATTAAAGTAAGGTTCTTTAATTGTTAGTTGATCAAAGGATTTAATACTGCGTTTTGACTACGTCAAATTTGTTTTGAGTTCCCGATATTTCGGCTTGCAACACTGCCGAAACATCGGGAATTCAAAACAAATAGTAAACATTTTTTTTAGTTTTCAGTATTAATGATAAATGTAATCTGATGACCGGACAAAGAGCTCAAAATAAAACAAACTGACTTTAAAAATGCTGGATAAGTTTGGTAAATATTTATCACGTCCATTTTTTTAAAATAATGTATTGATTTATTATTTATGTACACACAAAACACATGTAGGTACAGGAAATAACATACATACAAGAAGCACAAAGGAACCGCTTAGGTATTTCATTTATAAATCTCTTCCAGCGATCCTGCGACAGGATAGGTAGACCAATACGTGGACACGGTGTGTAAAAAGATAAAATTAAGCCTAAATATGTTTGTTTAATTTTTTTTTTTAATAGAACGGCCGACGCCACTACACACACTATTTAAACATATAATTTATTTAACACAGTCATGCATTCTTCTCACAAAAAATGAAACAAACAAACATAATTAAATCAGTAATAATATTTTTGTGTTAACCCTAATTGCATTTGTCTTTACACGTCAATATAAATATCCTGCATGCTAGGTATGTATTAGTAGGTTTATACTGAACTTGCATCATGATGTCATAGGTAATCTCTGCGGTCGTAAGAAATTCTTGGAAACTACAATGTAATAGCAATGTATTTGTTTTACGAGAGGAGCATGACCGACTGTCAGACATGCCTTTAAATACACGGGTATTTCAGATACTTTAAAGAGAGGTTTTCAGAATATGATGGCATTTGTCATACAACAATTTGAGCCCATCTCTCAATGACACCTTAAAACAGGGATTCCCAACTAGTGGGTCGCGCCCCACTTGGGGAGGGCGTAGGGTGATCCAAAGGAGAGCGCGCCGAGCGGCTCCAGATTTAAACTGTACATGTTACTATAAAAGCCCGAACTACGGTTAATCCTAAGATTTTCTAGTAAAACCTTAGATTTAAAAACTCTTAATGGTAAAATTAAGCCCAAACTATTATATAATCATCGTTCATTTCGAACTTTCACCACCAACACTCAATAAATCTTAGATTTTACCCCAGAGACACGGTAAATGTTATGTGCCAATAAAATCGTGAAGTCGGCGACTTGAAAATACCACGCTTTAGAGCATACTGCCATGATTGTCAAGTTTGACACGTCACACTTCTACCGATAGCTACCAGTGAGCTCTTGCTAGTAAATTACCTCCATGAAATGAAAGTAGGAAGGTACTCATCTTTCTCAAGAAAATTTATAAGTTTTAAACTTAGTTTCCAATAGAATAACTTTTCCCTTGTCTGTTAAAACAAGTCTGTCGATGTTCACAACTATGATGATATATATAACGAAACTTCATCAGTGCTTTATTATTAATAATAGCTAGTAATAATTCTAATAAGCAATACTCACAATAATATGTCGCTTTATTTTTAACTAATACCTAAATAATTTAATGGAAAACGAAACCGCTCAAATACACTTTGACATATTAATTTATTGTTGATAAATTTATTTTATTTTACAACACTTGTTTACTTATTTCATTTAGAAACAATTTAACCGCAAAATAAGGAATAACATAACCTCTTGTGGTTGTTATTTTACGTGGTAACAGAAACTTGCTGCTTGGCAACCGAGTAACCAGACCAGTGCTACCAGCCGACAAAAGGCTTAACGTGCTTTCCGAGGCACGGAGGAAACTCGGTATGTACTGGATGGTGCCCCATCCACAGACCAACCTAGGCAGTAATATACCTAAGCCTTTGATTGATTCTTCTCGTGAGGGCTGCCTGTTTTTTGGCCAAAGACTCAGTATTGTCGTCCATCGTGGCAATGCTGCCACCCACAGTCAAAAGGAAAAATGACCCGAAAGCACTTCGTAAAGCAAATAATAAGTTGACAATATTATTTATTGGTAACATAAGCGTAGGATGTATTTAAACACAAAATGTACAAATATACAAGTTGCGAAATTCCTAAAACGATTTTCCTGATTAAAATAGGCATTATATTCGTAATTGTCTTGTAAAATCACGAAGTAATTTTGTAAACTATCAGTTAACCATAAAGGGGAACTCATTAACATGTGCGACGATAATATACGCACGCCATTTCTCGAACTTGAGCTGTAGCGCTCCTACAACGAGAGGAAACTTATTTTTCAATCTCAATTCATGCCACACACGTAATATTTAGGTATCGAGTGTAAAATGTAGAGTTTACAAAATACTATATAGTGTTTCCTAATATTATCAGTGACCGGTCTGTCAGCATCTCTATCCTCCCACATAGAGCTAATAAAGGCAATTTTTCTTTAATTATAATGTAACTGTTTTCAGAAACATTGAACTAAGCAGCGTCAGTCTTAATTATGCAAATGAAGCTCATCATTAGTCGTCTTTACCAAGTTCATCTGAATGTGGGTGGTATCGTTAATATTTTGACCTACTAATTTCATATGCATCCTGGTATTCAAGATCTCTCAAAGAACGTTTAACTACTTGAGTACATATCCATGTAATTCTCTCTCAAAGAGCGAGGGTAATCTATACTAGTTCTATCTCAGAATACTTATTGCAATATTGTAATTTGTCCTATTGTCAACAAACATCAGACATCGATTGTTCACAAACTAACGTAGAATTTCCGACGTAATGCTCTGTAATTCTTGGGCATTCATGCAAGTCTGCATATTCACAAATTTGACAAAATACACTTAATTTAAGAAGCAAAATATTGATCGACTATGCTAACCAGATATTATAATATCTGATAAATCAAACGGCTTTATGCTCTGTAAGCGACGTGTTCCCACATTATATTCTAAGCGAACAGTTCGTGGCACGACGCAATAAATATGTTGTATTTTGATTAAACAAATAGCTGGCATTATATTTGAAACATTTACGGGCGTATCATATATACACCCAGTGAATGAATTTTGAATTGTAATTAAACATCATGTCCGTTGTGTCCTTACATAGAAATAACGTAACGCGGCTCCATCTATTGAATTAAAATGAAGCCAGGCATGCTATATTACCAAAACATACAAGAGTTCATATTTAGTGAATAGATGAATGCAAAAACCCGTTATTAGTCGATCTATTAGTGCGCTATACTCATTCTGTATTTAGTTTAGTCGGGGACAGTAGTTCGAAACAACTAGCTGAAGTTCGGACGCTTCGGTACTCGTTTGCTGGACCTACTGGGGTAAAAGTAGCCTGAGTCTACGGTCTTTTGACAGTTTAGTGTCTACGATTATTTATAAACGGGTCAATTTAGGTGGGGTCTGATTCTCTTGTACTGAAGTGACTGACTGCCTGATCATGCTTTTTGTGTTTTTTTTCAAAAAAGCTAAATGCCATTCATGCAGATATAAAGCTAGTTTTAATTCCGTACATATTCAGCCGCTTAACTATCCTAAGGATGAATGTCACTTGCATGATTAAAACGATGATATCTAGAATCTCAGGCCACTACTCTTCAGCCAATTTATATGTGAAGGCGGGAAAACACAGAATTAAAATGAATGTACCAAGTTTGACATATTGATGCATTTTTCCTTGACTTGTCAGTGCCACCTTGAACCTTGAATAGCAGCTCAATGGTAATTTTGTATCCATTTATATTGCCAAATTAATTATATTTAACTTAACATAATATCACGCCTGTAAACCCCGAAGGGTCAGTCAGAAGTGTACCAAATGGTACAACCCTGTTTCACAAGATTGGTTGCAACACTTTTCCGAGAACTGTGTAAATGTTTCATTCGATCAAAATGATTGGAGTAAATATTTTCCTTACAATACAATATTCTGCCTACATTATGATATTTATTGACAGTACGAGGCTCCTATTGTGTGGTTCAAAGATATGCTACAAACCCTTTTACAATAATAATAATTAGGTATCTTTTGTTTAATTGCCTTTAGAAGACAAATACACAAAAAAAATGAACACGGTCGCAAAGGTCCTATGTCAAACATAATAAATAGCCTGTTACGTACTCATTGCTGGTAAATAGGCCTTCTCTCTGTAGGCTATAATCGTCCGCGCGAGCCCAGTGCAAGTTGGAAGAGGTCACATGTCTTCGACTTTTGGCTCTGGGACAAGTCAGATGTCCTCCCGATGTTTCCCTTCACTGTTTTGGCATATTTGACACATTTATAAACATCATCATCATTCTCTCGCCCTTATCCCAATTCATTTGGGGTCGGCGCAGCATGTCTTCTTCTTCCATACTTCTCTATTACTCGTCATCTTACTTCCATTCTTGCCATATCATCCTTTACACAGTCCATCCATCGTTTTATCGTGTTTTTGGTCTTCTTCTACTTTTATACCCATCCACATTCATACTCAAAACTTTTCTCACGACATTTTCCTCATTCGGCCGCATCACATGTCCATACCACGACAACCGATCGGCGCCACTTTCAGACTTCCTGTTTATTATAAGTAACACTAATTACAATAAAAGGTTCGACTCAAAAACGTTGCATCGCAGTTCTGAAGTTTACAAACGAGCACAATGTGCTTATGTGCATAAATTCGCCGAGGTATGGGAATACATCCCTTTATTGTTACAGACTACCGACAGCTTTAATGTTTGCTCTCCTAACCAATAACGGAACTCTTCCAATTTGTACATATGCAGACAAACACGCCGGGGTCCAATCTCCCGATTTCAATATGCATGCAACACAACGAAACAACATAAACATCGCTATCGTTGAGGTAGCGTTATTGAGCTGTCTTTAAATCGTCAGCTAACTAACTAGCCAATGCAGGTTTTAGCAATGTTCATCTGGATTACTGTGATACTGTTCAACAATAAAACGGTCTCATTAAAAGTTCGGTGAAACCGATACGGACAAATTGTAGACGCGGGTTCGGCTCAGGGTTCTAACAGATAATGAATGTACCTACTTAAAATCTGTCCGTGTCCTCTGTCCATGCCTGTCCTCAATAGGTCCAACCAGTAAGGTTTGACAGAGCCTTCAAAATACACTAGAGATAAGAAACATCATCACATATTAATTTTCTTTTTTCGAAATCAGCTTCGGAACTATCATATACAGCGTGTTTTATTTTATGCATACAGTATATGAACCCTCCAAGTAGCAAACAGCACTAATAAGAAATCTTTAACATGCTTTTGCATAGCCGCCTCATTTTTTCGCAGACCTATAGTTTTAAGTGTTAATACACGTATGGCGTGCGGGAGCCGGCGCGTCTTCACCCTGAGGGTCCTTTGTCACCCTCCCTGCGCCTCCCTCCAAACAATTGCTAAACATTCAACGGACTGCATACATTCCGACATGAATAACGAACTTTTCTACTAAGCTTTCAGTATTTTTTTCTATTGTTTTAATTCGGGGACAATGATGTCATTTCCTGATTGGAGTATATTGTGATCCAGGCACGTGTGCGATAAGGGGAATCAGCCGTAGCTAGACGTCATCAGTAATAATCTAGATTTCACAAAGTAAAAGGTGCGTATAATAATGCCCTACATTTAAGGATTCGAAGTTTTTTGTCAACAACTTCGCAATACAAAATATGTTCCCATAAAAAATTAGCTTTGTTAAAAGATTAGTTTACAATGACTCCTATTCTATCTATCTATCTTAATTTGATACTAATTGATTAAATCTTTGGAAAATCCTTTAATAAGTATTGTAACTTATACGGTGGTCGAAAACATATTACAAGAACTCTTGAAGCCAGTAGGTACACGCCCCTTATATGATACCAAGATCAAATATACTAATCGCAGATCTAATGAAGCAAGCAGAGATGACACAAATATCAATACTGTGAAATGTTCCCCGCGATAAGATTGCATTACCGTTAATGGGCCGTAATAATAAACGGTGATTAATGATCTTTGAGTCGTTTCAGAAAGAGGTACACCATTTTGCGTCCGACTACATTATTTCTTTCCTTTGACGATTTACAGAAAAAACGTCTCTCCAGAGCAGAGCATACGGTGACAAGGAGAAAAAAATAGGAAATAACAAAAATATCTAACGAAGGACGGGAAATAATGACAAACTAAACAGAATGCTATTGAGGTGAGCTTTTCGTCGTTGCAATTCAATTAGTCACAACAACATTAATTAACATAAAAAACTGTTTAGCAGGTAATGAGAAAATAAACAAGATGTGAAAACCCTACGTCAAATTTCTACATTTTACACTTGCAATTTATGTGGTATACATTATAAAGAGAATTCTATGAATATTTTCTTTTGTTAGCCTGTCAAGTGACCCACTGCTGGGCATAGGTATCTCCTTCCAAACCTCTACATCTTGTACGATCTCTGGCTATGTCCGCCTCGCAAAAAACTATCTACCAACCAACTATCATCTATGTAAACTACAATATTCGTAAGATACTCAGATCACAGCATCCGCCAGACGATGTCAGAACACAAGCGGTGACGTAGGGAGCTTCCCTGTAATTACGTATAAGTACAGGTGTTGCGAATCTAAATCCCCTTTGAGTGAAATCTTAATACTGCCTAGGGTTGACGATTTGACAAAGTGAAGATCATAATACGCTGTATATACTATAGCCTGAGTGTGACAACACACTATAATGCGAAACATAATGTCTGATACATGGAAATTAATAATTGTGCATAGGAAAAACAGACTGTTTTCAAAATGTTACAAAGAATTCATGATTATAACTAGAAAATTCATAATGCAGTGAGAAGAATATTTCATATCACACGAGCTTTTAATTTCAACAGGACTAAAACTGTATTTAGACTAAAAACTTCGTCTGTTTAGAAACATGATCAGCTTCGAACAATATAATAAGGCGTAGTGCATTTATTGGATCGTCATATTCGAGGAGATGGATGCTAATAATATTGAACCTGAATGGAAGCTGAATACTACGAATTTTAAATCCAAAATTCCTTTAAAAGCTTATTTATATGTTCGGAGAAGCGATCGAGAACTGCAATGTTGCTGCAATTTCAAACCCTTTAAACTTCTTGAAATACATAGGTTGTAGCTAGAACAAACGCTTAAAAATTATCTCATCAATAACATCGGAACGAACTTGAAAATAAAAAATTCTAAATCTTTCAACTGTTTCAGTAAACATGGAATCGCTAATAGATCAACTAATTTCTTGAGTTTACAGTTAGATCCCAGCGCTGCAGACATTGTGTTTGTGAATGTCGCGGTGTGACAGATATCATTTATATGTGATATTAGAATAAAATTTATTAGAATAAAAATTGCAGAGACACCCTATGTGATATTTTTTATGTTTGTTCCCATTCGTTTTGGTTTGTTATGGCTAAGTGATATCAATACATTTAAATATAATCATGGAAATCTAACGTGTAAAACTGCTGTCTCCATGGAAAAAGGTAACCACTTACTAATAACTAAATAGTGATCTGCTATAAAATACTTCTTTATATAAAAGTCATCTTCCTTGTTCCCTTTAAAATAAATTATTTGGAAACGTAGGAGATAGCAAGGTACCACGCATAACACCACATTCTGTTTTTAGTCGGTTCAAAACGGGCTATGTAGAAATTAGAATAATAGTAATACGTAAACTTCATTAAAGACATCATTAGACCGTGCTCGCAGTCGGGCAACAAGTAATGTAGACTTCACCTTATCAAAACGCAGTCCCAGCTAAAAGCCTCACGGAATATACTGGGTGGAAGGGTCACACAAACTTACCACCTATTCTGAACCCCAAAGAAATTTCTTCGGCAATTTTAAGAAAAATCTGCCATTTCCTACAGCAGTGCAATACCTACACGGTCGAAATTATATGCTACTGAAAAATTCTATGCTTAGCAATCGCACTTACGACTGTTATACCGACCGACACATAAACCTTTCACATCAAAATCTGTTCCATAATGTTGAAGAACAACGAGGTAACATGAAAAGCGGCTCTAATAAAAATATAAACTGTTTATACATTCTTTTGTCTAGGTATATTATGGCGTTTGGAAAATCAGCTTGCTTATTAAATTTATTACGACCTATTAGGCGGCTGGGGCATTGGATGTGGAAAATAATGAACCATGTATTTTAGAGGAACTAGTCCACTAGAGGACCACATTTTATTCATCCGTAGATAAGATGTTCAGGTTTTACACAGATTATAATGAGACCTGTGTCTGTGTGAATGCTAAGTGTCGGTTGCAAACCACTTTATTTAATAAAAGCTTTGCATTACCAGACCTAAATATAAACCTAAGCCTGGCGCCTTTTTTTATCGCTGCGACGGTCCTTCTCTATTAGTTCCCTTATCAAATCGCTAACACTGATAAAGAAACATCCATGATAGCAAATTTAAATTAGTTAATGGACTTTTATTACTTTTTAGTTATCGTACTATCTGTACTTTTGATATAGAACTTTTAGTTTGGAAAGCATTTTTTATTGAATTAGCTTCTGGAATCGAAACACCTGGAAGTCACATCACACAACTGGGCAAAGGCACAGTTGTGTGATGTCGCAGGATAACAGGTACACTAACAGTATTGATTTATTTATATAAAGTTAGTTTTTTTTTTTATGTTGGTACTCCTCCAACAACAGGGTGACTAGCCTCCACTAATTATATAAAAATGTAATGATTAAAAGCGGTGGTTTCAACAACTCTAAGAATTATCGGTGACATCTGTAGAGGGGTTGGATTTAATAGCTCATGAAATGTATGTAAGCAAGATGGGGAAGCCGCCAGTCGAGTGGGACTGGCAAAAAGCACCTACCTATAGCTCAGATCGTATTGTGTCCCTCCCGTAGACCCTCGCTATTCCTTTGAGTGATACAGATAAAGTCATATTTGTCGGTTTCCGAAGAGAGGTATAATGACACTCTGAACGGCCATTATCTTTTAATCGGTGTCTCAATGAAACCTCTTTGGGTTTTTGGTTTCTATCTTTAGGAACAGTCAAATCTTAGTGATTTAGAACAATTCGTGTACCTATAAAAAGTTTGGAATAGTTTATTACTTTGTGTAATTGCCATCATATTCACTGTTTCACAAAATAATCCGCTTAAGGCATAATGCCTTCGACTTCGAAGGTAAAAAAAGCGGACTGAAAGATCCGCTAGATATTAATATGTTGACTATAACTTAATCCATTGGTATATCGCATGGCAGTCTCGTTAGCCAGAATATAATCCCTGCTCTACTTTATGAAGTTACAGCTCCGATCAAAACACATCGCCTTTTATTTTTATTATGCACCGTATTTCCGCTTGGATTTTTCCCGACTTATGCACGCTAATTTTAATTGACGTTAATTCTTGTCAGTTTTGATTAGAATGAAAATATCAGTTATCGAAATACGGAGGCAAGATAATTTAAGATGCTCTAGAAAGGGTACCTTTATACACATACCATGACAAGTGATTTTATCCTATATTTATTGTTATTTTATGTGTTAACTAGCTTCTGCCCGCGACTTCGTTCGCGGATCCTGTTGCTTATGCCAGCGACAACGGGGTCGTCAAAATCGAAGATCTGAAACGTCTGATGTCGAATTCTAAGAGCCCGGGGACGGGAAAACAACGGGATGCGCGAGACGATTCGAGACGTTCCATATCTTTCATTTTTGTAAGTCAGAAGTCGATGCGTAGATACGCTTGGAACTCAAGCGTAATTCTCTATCCGTGAACGTCTCCGACTCGCGAGACAATGCGTGACGTTCACGATCAGCGGTCAGTCACGCATCACGTTCTCCACTTGTCTCTACAGACCTAGAAGTCGATGTGTAGATACGCTTGGAACTCAAGCGTAATTCTCTATCCGTGAACGTCTCCGATTCGCGAGACAATGCATGACGTCCACGATCAGCGGTCAGTCGCGCATCATATTCTTCACAGTTCTCTAGAGACCTGGATGTAGATGCGTAAATACGCTGAGAACGCAGGCGTGCTTCGTTATCCAAGAGGAAGAGAAGAGAAGAGAGGAAGAGGTTTCCACGGAGCGAGTTGCAGCCTGATGTTCTCGAACAGCATCAAGTCTCTCCTGACGTTCTTCGGTAGATTCTTGGGATCTTATGATCCTCAATCTTTTAGCTCCATTGGAACATTGGGAAAGATTTGACCTCTTTCTAGGCATGGTTATAGTTTTATTGTGAAGATACCTGATCAATTAAAATCTAAGTGACTGCTCCCCTGCGTTACCGGGTAGGCTACCGTGTCACGAAGATAAGTGGAAAAAGTCTAAAACACTCAAATAACATAAGCCCGAAGGCATATTTATTCGATAAAATAAAAAAATAAATTGGAGTTTTGTCCAGTAGAGTCAAATTTTCAATGATATACCGTCGTCATCGAATATCAGTCCTAAACTGTTACCGCCTTCACCGCGTGGAGGTACTCCCAGCTTATGTTATTTTATAATTATACAGTGAAATTAGTGATAGCTTTGATTTCCACATCAGATGTTTCTGATCTTCGATTTTTATAAGTCAACAGGAAATGCCCATCAGACCGAACAACTTTTGCTAAGACGTCATTATTATATGTGTTATAATGTAGCTGGGCTCTTGGAGTTCCACAACAGGTGTTCCAGATCTTCGATTTTTATAAGTCAACAGAGAGTGCTCATCAGATTGAACAATTTTTGCTAAGACTTCATTCCTATATGTGTTATGGTGTAGCTGGGCTCTTGGATTTCCACAATAGGTGTTCCAGAACTTCGATTTTTATAAATCAACAGAGAATGCTCATCAGATTGAACAATGTTTGCTAAGACGTCATTCCTATATGTGTTATGGTGTAGCTGGGCTCTTGGAGTTCCACAACAGGTGTTCCAGATCTTCGATTTTATAAGTCAACAGAGAGTACTCATCAGATTGAACAATTTTTGCTAAGACGTCATTCCTATATATGTTATAGTGTAGCTGGACTCTTGGAGTTCCACATCAGGAGTTCCAGATCTTCAAATTATTCTCTCATCAGAAAATGCTCATCACGTGGAACAATTTTTGCTATGGTACCATTTTTGTATCTCTTATAGTTTAGCTATTCTATTGCGGTTCTGCATCAGGTGTTCAAGTTTCCAAGATAAATTATAGCCTATATGTTGCCCAGACTTAATACCTATACAACAAAAAAAAAATCTTTCAAATCCGTCTAGTAGTTCCGAAGATTAGCGTGTACAAACAAACAGACAAACAGACAAACAGACAAACAGACAAACAGACAGAATTTTTTTTTTGGATTCGTGCTCTATTACTGTTTCTAAACCCCCCTCAATTTTTTTTTTTTTAATTTATTCAATGTACAGACACAGTTTTTTTACTGTCTTATTATATGTATAGATATATAGATTAACATAATAAAAAAAAATCAAAAAGTTGCAATCTTAATCGGGCGAAAATGTCGCATTTGAATTGATACTAGTGTAGTGTCATATACCTTGTTGTCATGTGACTGTCAAAAAGAAAAAAAAAAAAAAAAAGTCCCGTTCTTATTGGTTTTCGTCACAGTGTGTTATTTTTTTTAATTAAAGGAGGCTGGTAGAGAGTGGCTCGGCTGGAAACTCGCGGTAAATACTGAAGAATTAGCCACCACCACGTATCGTTTGATGCAGTAAAGGGATGTCAACAAGGAAATATAATTATATTAACAGTAGGGCTTTGTACGGTTAACTTAAGAGAAAACTATAAGGGAAGAATGTTATAGTGAAAATAAAATATCTGATTGCAAGATTTGCTTAAATTGGAAAGTAACTTGATTATAGCATATCCTAAAATAATTATTATAAGCAATATCTACTTATGAAAAGTAACTAGGTACTCGTACTTTAGAAGTTGGTAAGTAGATACAATTTTGTGTGTAACTAACTTTAAATATTTCTTATGATTAATACGTATTTATGTAGGTACAATAACAACAACGAGGAAAACCAAGGATTTATAGCAATACATCAACAAGCTATAATATTTCTATTTCGAGCAGCTGCAAAATACTTTATGTGAGTAAGTAAAAGGTAACTGGTTATTTGTGACTGATACTCAAACAAGTGCTTGTACTCATTATTATGATCAAAATATCAAATTCAATCTGCTATGCTATGAAATTTGATATATTGAAGAACATACTAAAACATAAACAGCTTTTCAGTATGTTTGGTGTGCACTGACATCGAAAAAGTGGGTAAATCCTGTGGGACATCTGATTTTTGTGTCACGTTTGCAAGCTTGGTTCCATAGAAAAAAATGTGCATAAAGACGCCTGTTTTTTTTAATATTGATGACTTATCACTAGAGACTGGATTAAATGCAAATGAATACCTACTTGCGATGTATTTGCATATTGTGGCTATTTTTTTGAAGATATTGCATATTTCCTTTAACTTTAATTGTATGTATCTGGAAAAATAAAGCACCTAAAAAATTGTGGTTATTTTGAGATAGCAAATGACATCTCCACTCCCTCAAATTTTATTGAATCACTCTTTTTAGCAAACACCCTGTATAAACAGCAGTAAAATCTGACAGTATATCTTACCTAGATCCAACTAAATCTGTGTCGGATACCCCCTCAATAGGAACCACTTAATTAATTAACACTGCAGGGTTCCCAGAATAGTTACAAGTAATTAACCAGATTGTGAAATTCAGCACTCTATGCTAGTGACAACCTTTGATCAAATCTACTAGTCTATTCTGTGAACCAAGCCCTGGTACGGCTGCTGACACGCTGATTTTGCTGCGGTACATTATCTGTGAGGACCCGGTGTGTACCGTTTTGACTGAACTTTTTCAAATTGACATTTTATGAGCACAGTGCTCGCTAACACTAAACATGCGTATAAATCGTGATTTGACTGAATATCACAAACTCCACAAAAATTAATAAGGTTGCCTAAATAGATCATGCAGAAATTAGTTTTATTTTTTGACTTTTCACTTGATAATAAAGTTAAATTTCAATGAGATGACATCTGTGATGAGAAATTATTTACCTACTCGTGCGAGTCGAGTACACAGTCCGGGCCAAGTGGCGACGAGGGGAGACCTCTGGTCAAAAGACGTCCACTACTGATCATAATCTGCAGGGGATGACTTTCGGCTGATGTATATGATTGTGTATCATCATACATTATCACTACTCAAAATAAATTGCAATGGCAAAGGCTACCTACAGTTTTGCTATCGATTTGCATAAACTCGTCAGGAGTGTTAAGACCATCATTTCTCATCTGTTTCCTCAGGACAAGATTGAGGTCAAGAGTAGGCCCAGTTAAAAAAAACCGGCCAAGTGCGTGTCGGGCCACGCAAAACGTAGGGTTCCGTAGTTGCCCATCAAAATATGCGGATGATGTTTAGGAAAATATGTTATCCATGAATATTTTATAAGTTGGTCGACTATTACTTGTAAACTTGAAAGCCTACTTAGCTGTGATAGTTTTCCTTATTATATGTACTCCCACCGTAATTTTTTTCACACACCCAAACACAACCGTTTTGCTGATAGATAGGTGACACTTGAGTCTAACAAGAATTAGCACTTAATATTTTACAAACAAATCCCTTAATCGAAAAAATTATTTGAACAACTCGCAATATTTTTAAAGACCGATCCAATGACATACCACACTATGGGGTACCCTAAAAAAATACTTTCCGAGATTTTGTTTTATCACTTTGTCGGCGTAACTAATCTGTACGTATATATTCATTACAAATTACAGCTTTCTAGTAGTCGAATAGTCTTTGAGCTAAGCTGCGGACAGGCAAGACGGACATTGCGAAACTATAAGGGATCGAATAAACCGATTTAAAACAGAGTTCCTGTAAAAAAAAAAAAAAAAATGAATAATTATGGTCTCTGCTATAATAAAGAGTTTTTTTTTTACATTAAAAGTCTATTATCTTTATTAAAAATAAGAATGGAAACTTGGGCACAGCACTAAAACCGATGTGCGTCCACATACATAAATTCATACAGTAATGGTCGCTCCGTGTCGTCTGAATCAAGCCTTATCCGTGGATTGTGTTGCCATTGTTATTCATCGGCGGCTCTCGAGGATCTCTGCTCAACGAATTTTAACATTACAATAATAATATCACGTATGCATTACGCCGATCTTTGCAAGTATGATAAGAGGGATATCACGATGTTTTATTTGGTATAATGTAACATTTAGCTGCGAAAGTGCCAAACTTTTAACCTTTGGTGAAAAAAATCGACCGTTCCTCTGTGAAAACTATTTAGCGAGCTTTTCAATCAATTCACGGTATTTATTGGTATGGCGGGATGTGGGCGGAGGTCTGCGTGTTTGTTTCTGATTTTTCAATGTAGTCAGCGAAATTCAAAACATAGGTTTTTTTTTAAATTGCGACGCTTTTTTTAAATATTGATAAATTGAATCAATAAATCTTTATTATGTTTAATCAATAAAGCTATTGAAATTACATTTCCTGCAAAATCGAAATATGTTCACGAAATCCAATTATTTTTAATAGTTATTTGTCTTTCTTGTTTTTCGCAGTCTATATCCAAACAATAACTGCAAATTTGAGTACACGTTTCAACCGATGGATGCTGCCGTACACCGCACACGCCACGTCACGACGCCGCCGCGCGCCGTGATGTGTCCAGGCCCTAAGTATAAAGCATTTTTCAAACGACCGGAGAAAACTGAAACTTTTTATTTTTAATATATGGTCTTACCACTGTAAACTTAAAAGGCTTTTTCTATTAAAGGTTTTGTAAATTCCATTTTCTTTAAGTTATTTAGAATAAGGTCATGAAGTTCTGCCAGTACTATAATGGGTATAAAAATAACCCTAACGAAGATGAAAGGTTCTTCCCGTCAATGTGATATTTTGTATTTCTAGCTAGACCACAACTGGGAATCTTCTAGTTACGGAGAATAATAGGTCAAAGCTCCAACTTTTTTATTTTTTTGATTTTTGCATAAAGGTACTTAGTTTGATGTACAGAGTGCTTGGGTGACGGCTTCGCGAAGAGCTCGTTTAGTTACATCCTGTATTTAAGATCCTCAAGCAACAGATACAGAAAACCGAAAGCCCGTCATGTTAAAAAAATATGAATTAATCATACCGTCCTACGGTGTGTATTGGTAAAGGCATAAAGGCAGGAAGTTGATGAAGATCAAAATGAAAATATCTTTAAAAAGAGAGTGTTATCCTAAATATACTATTCACCTTTTATTGAATACATACTTTCATAATTACCAAACTTTCAATGAAAAAATAAAATTGTAACATAAAATATGTCATTAAAACCGCTTTTTCCAATATGGCTAAATGAAAGGAAACCTTCCAAAATAATATTAAAATGAGAAAATAAGTTTGTATTTTTACCTGTCTGTTGACTTTTCAGATGACAGATGATTTTCATCGTGGATATAGTTAAATAGACGCTAACCAAGCTTCCGGCAACACTTGGTGCCTACCTAAGTACCTAATATTAGGTTTAATGGACAGATTGCTTCTTTTGTTACTGTCACAATAAGCCGATATTCGGTAATTGTGTCGCTCATTGTCATCACCTAACCCGTGTATTGTTTCAAAATGTAATTAATAGGTAGACGCTGATTACCTAAGTACTAATTAGACTTTGAAACTAGAACTCAAGCGAATAATTCCTTTGTCATATATGTCAACCTCCATCCATAGCTGGTAATATTATCGATTGCATTGATGGTTGATTCTCGATTTTAACAGATTAGTTACAGATATTGCGTTATGTCCGTCACAGTCTTTGACTAATTCGTACAGTATTTAAGGACTAAGAAAAAAAATATTTTTTAAACATCGTTGTTTTGTTAGCCTGCATCACATTTTTTAATTAAAAATTATTTAAAAAATGTATTGCATGCAATATGCCTTTAAAATTGGTAGTGCTGTAAAAGTTTTACCTTTCATTTAATTATATCGACAGTAATTAAATTATTACAACGGAACAACCCGAGTAATTTGGAGAAAGAGTTTTTAAGTAAATCGAAACTCCAACACGTATCTAATATTATGTCACATCATCATTTTAAATGTCGAAAAATGAAACTTATCGCTATCCAAATCCTGAACATAGCGTTGAGAAAAAGTCACGATTACGTTACTAAACTAAAAACTTTCTTAAGCATACATTTAAAGTAGGAAAAGGAGTTATTTAGTATTTCAAGTAAAGAATTAAATTAGATTCCAGCCAGTGGCTATCATATCAGTTTTTCGCGAGCAATCAAAACGGCAGGATCAATCAATGTGCCGGTCATCACGGAGTACACGCGCTAAGAGGGATTTCTTGTCCGCTCCGAGGTTTTCCGCCGCCCGTCATCTCTTCATATTGAGATTGATGTTAGTACCGAGAGCCAGCCCGAACAGAATACTAAGAGGACAGAACGGCGGACCATTCTTCGCCAATTAGCCCCCGATCCAGCGGGGTTTGTCCCGCAGTCCCGCAACCCCGCAGCCCCGCAGCGGACCAAGACGGGCACCACCCCGCATACTAAACTGACGTCATAATTTTTCATATAAGCTCAGGCCGATTAAAGTACGACACAAGTTTTGTTAAGTGTTCGAGTTCGGCGCCTAGCTTTTTTTAGTGCTTTTGGCCGTCCGCGACTGGGCCATTCGGCAGGTTTCGGGGCTCTGTTTATGAACGATTTCAGGTTTTTAGATTCTTGAGCATTTGCATTTTATGTATCGTCTAGTTACAAATTAATATGAGGAATGCAGACAGTACATGAGTCAATGTGTCTCCGATACTTGTGTAGTGATGGATTCTATGATTCTGCTAAAACAATTTTTAAATAAACACGCTTGAATCAAAGCAAATATAGTAAAGTATAAAAATAATGAATGGTGCTTCCGCGTAACACCATAAAACACTTACAACTTTACTGAAAAAAAAAAAACAAAGCACCTATTCACATATTCACAGTTAAAGACGTGTAAAATTAGCATAGCTTTCAAATAGGGCGTTAACAAGCCAACGTGCCACTCGGCTCTTAATAGATGACGGGTTAAATTAGTCATTAGAGAAATAATAAAACATGTGTGAGTTGCGACTTGTCGTAAACGGGTGTCGAATCTACATCACTTAGTGAAACAACCTTACCGCTTGGCCACGACCTACTCGATCAAGCCCAACACGCATGTGGCGACGTCGATTGTGAACGAAACAAAAGAAAACAATTGCTTACAACATGCCACGATTCACGGTGCGCGACGGCAACGCGAAGGAAACCATGTCGCAAGTCGGATCGTATGTGGTCGTGTACGTGTACTCATCTTCCTAATAGAAATAGCGCTGTATTACTGTTCTAAATTACGGGCGGCGTCAAAACTTTCAGCCTTGTCTTGGCGGTGATTTAAATCAAATTATCTGTGATGGTGACACAATATGTGACGTCACTTTTGGATGGCTACTTCGTGTGAGGTCGGACTGATTTGACTTTGTGCTGTTTATTTACTAGAAAAACCTTCTGGTGTTGTACTGTCCTTAACTAAGTCTTGTACAGACGGCACCTCATCAAGTTACCACACTCAGTTTTTTCAGGTACAGTTACCTGAGGCGACTCACACACAACAGAAACAGAACACCTAAGGGTTGCGCCTCATCTGGCAGCACGGAATCGTATTTATCCATGCCCCTATCCTTTTCTGTCGCTCAGAAACGTTATTTGCTAAATGAATGAGAAATAGCACAATCTACAGGGTGTAAGGGACAGCCCTCGACAAACTGACAGGGTGCAAACAGCTCCTTATTTAGAATCAAATTCCACCGGATTTTTTCTCCGGAAACATTTTTTTTTCAGTTACTTTTCCTTTACTCCAATTTAAAATTACATTACTTGTACACAGCACTCCATTTATGTAAATAATACGGCTAAAATAAAAAATACAACAATAGACGTTGAAATACTCTAACGAACGGCGCTTGAAATGAGCTGTTCACTTCCTGCCAAGCTACAGAGAGTTCATCGAACTCGTCGTCGCGCTTGTCGTTCGCTACGTGCGTTTTACCACGGTAACGATACATAGCGTATGAGGAAATAAAAAAAATCAAATTTATTGGATTCCCATAACATTCCTGAAATAACTTCTTGTACCGGTCATCTTACTAGGATATACTGAATTCACCCCATCGGTTTGTGGAGGGCTTTCCCTTACACCCTGTATAATGGACTACGTAATCCTAATCCTTATCTGCACAACGTATGGGCTAGCATACTGGGGCAATCAGAACTCCATTCAAGTCGTATCGGCTGTGATAGACTCTTAAGCGCGGAGAGTGGCTGTTTTTAACTGGTTAAACAAAGGACTTGACAATATTTTTGATTCAAAATAAACGTTGTAGGGGACATCGTAGCATAATCTTTTAGCAAGGAACACGATTCTATAGGCCCAAGAATTGTTTTTTTTTAAATCTATTTTATACAAAAGTGCAGTTAAATCGTTGAAAAAAAATCTTAATTCGTCAGTTGATCTAGCTAGGATCATTGTACCGACTGAGTTCATGGTTAAAGTTATGAGACAAAAAAAAAGTAAAAAAAAAAAATCTGCCATAAATTACTGAGTAAATTAGGTAAACTGGAAAAATGGAGCTTAATTGGAATGGTTTTATTTTTTGTAAAAGATCGACTATCAAACATTTACATCGTTAATCCTTATTGATCATGTCCATGGTTTTACCAGTCGGTATGTTTAAATCCTGGCGTGCACCATGTTTCAGTGTAATCCCCATGAAACAATGTGGTGCGTCCATTATATTTGGTACAGGTAGGGTAATATTTAGTATGAATTTTGTATGAATCGTGCAATATTATTTAGAGAAGGTTTAAAATACAAAACTGTGAAACATAAGTCTTTTTTTATAAAAGGTTTGACGGACCCTTCACGATGCCATCAACCAAGCATTGTGAACATCAAACTAAGTAACTCTACGCAAAAATTATTGCTTGGAAAGGACTTTTTTTTGGGGTGAAAAATCATGTTTTGCGGTAAGACTCAATGTAACGCACACAAATCGTTGTGCTGATGGATACATTGAATAGTACGGGAGTCGCGGAGATATTTAAAGTAAGTATTTAAAATAACATTTTAATGTTATTTTACATACTTACAATGTTATGTAAATATGTTAATTGTTTTATGTTTTTTATTCTATTTGGCAATGTCATTGGTATACCTATATACCCCTTTCGGATCGGACAGAACCTTGTATAAACAACATTTAAAGTTTCAAATTAATTGAACCAAGAACCTATCATTCGACATACCAATTCTATTAACTTCACTTATTTTATATGTATAATAATACTAACTGTTGCCCGCAGCTTCGCCTGCTTGAAGTTCAGTAACTGTCCCACTGTCCCACTACCGGGATAAAAAGGATCATATATTTTAATCCAGGATATAAACTATCTATGTGCAAAATTTCATCTAAATCCGTTCAGTAATTTTTGCGAGAAGAGTATAAACATCCATGCGCAGAAACTTTTGCATTTATAATGTTATAGTAAGATTCTATCTTTAATTCTGCATCCTAGTTTTAGCGACTCTGTTAGCGAATTGTTTGAGCAACTGTAAAAAATCGACCATCTATAATGTACCTACTACAATTCTAGCAAATTATTGTTTTTACATAGTTGTCGACTTTAGAATCGTTCTATTTAATTTTCATTACGTTAACGTCTTGCATTCGTGCTAGGCCTGATACAATACGATACTAAACTAAGGAGCGTGTAACGTTTGACAATTTTCTCAAGTCATAAGCGGCGATGACTCGACTGCATATCAATCATAAAAGTGTTTAAATTATTTAGGGGAACTTTTAAATTGATGAGTATGATTTGTGACCGTTTATAAATTAGTTCAATAGGCGAGCTGAGAATAAATATGTCGCCGATTGACGACCGTCTGTCGCAAGTGACAAAATATTAGTAATAGGTGCAGAAAATGTTCACAGATCACTTTTAATCGAAACCGGTTACAGCCGAATATAAAAAATGGCGCTGTTTGCGAATACGTCCTTTAAAGCTTCTGGTTGTTATTAGTATTTTTTTTCTAATATGATCAAAGATAACTTGGTCGTCTTTGATGGTCACTTTTCGTGTTTGTACGCACGACGGCCAATCAAGCTACACAAAACCAGTTTATACGGATCTCTCTTTGTATAGGAAATATATAAAAAGCGAGGCCAAGTTATACTGGAAATGTACAGCTTTATGTGCGGCCATGTGTACGTGTTCAACATAGTTCTTAACTAAAAAAATAATAGTCTCTTAATTTTTTTTTTATGCGGCTAACACCAAAATCAGAGAATAGAGATATTTGGAAACGTTTATGCGCCTAAGTCGTTTAATATCATTGGTAAGGAAGCAAGGTTAGGTCACTATTTAAAAAAACAAAACCGCTCTCCTGTCTCTGCCCGCTTCCGCCTGTCGCTTGCGCCGACATTTACTCATCCGTTGAATTAGCCTGCCATTCGACCGCCACTGGCATGTTTGCCATGGACTTATAAAGCGAATCTCATCGAATGGATTCTTAGGAACTGACCCGACGAAATATGATTTTTAGATTAACGACGTCCAGAACTAAATTGACTATGATGCATGTGTAAGCTTTCAATTCAATTGGTCAAGTTAATAAAATAGATTCTGGCCTTTCCTGGTAGATGGTGCACCTACTTCATATGTGAATCTTGTCTTGCTGACATTTTAGAGTATTTCGTTGATATTACCTGCAACAAAAATAAAAATAGGTCAGCAATAATTAAAAAAATACAACTTTGTTCATAAGGGTAGGTTACCCTTACCGTTAGTTAGCCGTCTTATTATTCATGCTGTATTTCTTTTGTCCTGTTCAATAAAAATAAGTTTTCATTCCAATTCCCTTAAAAAAACTAAACAATTAGAGTATTCAATTGAAATTAAACTTCTGAAATGAATTCATAAAAATAATATGGTAATTAACTTTAAAACTGAAAAAAAACAAGCTAGGTAACAACTCCAGGTAGATTGGTTTTGAACCATTTAAAACAGATTTCCGCTGATTCAGAGTTTCACCACCCCATTTTTAATCATTTCAATAATTATAGGTATGTACCTAGTAATTTTTGATAAGTATGTATTAATTAGCTGTGTTTTATTTAGCCATTTCTTCCCTATATGTAATCTAGCAATAAAACTTGCAGTGAAAAAGTACTACGATAATTACATTTAAAAAACATTTATTTTTATGTCATCAAAATATCTAGAAAAACAGTTAAAAAAATAGATTATTCCCGATGTCCGCCATCTTTGATTCTGCTTTGTCCCCCATATTCGTTAGAACGCCCTTGATTACGTACAATGAAAATGACCCCATGAAAATGCACTAATTTTCCTAGTCGCCACCTTTGGTTTTCACTAACCATGAAAATGAGTTTTATGACGAAAAATTTGCAAATTTTCGAAGTATCTTTTATTTTAACTTTGATTTTTATTTATTTCAAAATATGTGTGCTATCGATACGAGTGACTTGTTAGAAGTCAAATTGGAGACATAGATAAATGGCGCCTGATAAAAAAATGCGAATGGGAATATTTTATACGGACTACAACTACAGCCTCCTAAGCATCACATCAGATTATTTGAGTATTAAGGCAGGATGTAAAAAGGGGAGCGCCCCGCGCATACCATTTTTTTTTTTGTTTCTGCAGTGTATTTTTCGTTTGGCACACCCGGACTTTATCCCTAACATTATTCCCAATAATACCATTTCGTCAACCAGTAGGTTTTCCGTTAATTAAACCCGACAAACCAGTACCATCGCACGAGTTATTTATATTTCTTTTTCTGACTGACTTTTCGTCCGTGCCGTTCGTCTGTTTTTGTAGTTTCTATCTGCCAATATGTGATTACTTCTACAGAAAAGTGCCGCGTCTCGCGTCTCGCGCAGACGACTCGGTCGGCGGCGCCGGCGCCGGCGCACCCGAGACGACGCGCGACGGAACCCGGCCCTCGAACTTACGAACGATTTGCATGTCTGATGACGTTCGCCTGTGTCCACAGTGAACATCTTTTCGGGACCTTTTTGGGATTATATTAAAATTAATCTAAAATACACGGTACAACAAAAAAGAGAGGAGAAATAAATAATTACAATCGCACAGGTCGATCTTCATCATCAGGTCAGGCTAACACACGCTTGCTGAGGTAGATGGGTGGCTATCCGTTACATACCGAGACCCCTCCGGGCCTCGAAAAACCATATTGCATTTGGCAGTAGTTAGGTCAGGCAACAGATGATTAATTAATCAACAATATTGGTCGCTTAGGAGTTAATTTCTTTTTTTAATTAGAGACGGTAGGCTGAAAGGGCCACCTATATTAGTTTTTAGCAGCGATAGCCTACTGGTGTGACCGTCGGAGTCTCGAGTTCGAACCCAAGGCACGATTTTTGATTTTTATTTCACCTCAGATTTTTCGGATTCATGTGAGTATTGTATAATTATCACTTGCTTCGGTGTAGGAAAACAGTATGAGGAAACCAGCATGCCTGAGAGATATTTCTGAACGGCATGTAAATTTGTAAAGCCAAGTCAGAGGCCCATGGGCGGCATTTTCTTTTTCATTAAGTCAAAGAAAGTTTTCGTTAAAGTGTAGTCTATGATGAGCAATATCCTGACGCACATACGAGTAAGTACTCCTGATACACAAGTCTTCATGAGTCTGGTGGTATTTATTATAAAGATCGTTTGACAAAATAATAGCGATTGCAATGATAGGTTTTAACTCTAATCTAGACAAAGGGCAATCCGAAAGCAACAGAATTTGAAAGCCTAGATTAGACCCTTGGAGTAGGTCTTCATTAGAATACCAAGTTATGCAATCTGCAAAGCTAGCTCGGAGGGTCATTAAAAATATGTGAGGCAACCACAACGAGAATTCATATAATTGAAAATATACAATGGTTTTGTAGAAGGCTGCAGATCAATTACATAGTGAGCGAAATGGAAAAATGAATTTATTTGAGGCTAGATTCTGTTTGATGCTACAATTTACTACATCCTTACTTATAAATACATACTTTATTTACTTTTAATTCTGTGGCATGCGGAAGAAAATAAAACCTTGACTGGATGGAAGATGGGGGAGGTAACTGCTGGAGTAGAGACCACGAGCAGGACGGACGAGTATGAGAAGACAATTAAGCCCGAGGAAACTAGATAGCCATGACACACAACGGCAAAAAATAAAAAGATTTTGAGGAGACCTCCCCTCAGCATTGGTTGGATAGAGGTTGAAGAAGAGAGAGAGGGTTTCTGCTTGTGGCTGCGATCGTGTGTTTGTCGGAAATTATCCAACGGAAATATACTTTCGGGATACCTAAGTATTCTATGTCAAACACAAGTTTTAGTCTATCCGTGTTCCCAGTTTCGTAATCGGTTTCGGTGTGAAAACCTAATTAAGACAGATCGAGTTAAAATATCATCGAGGATTCAACAAATTTCGTGTATCTACAAGGTTAGTAAAATATTATCGAATACGCCGCGGGCACTAAATACAATTTTTTTTTTTTTGTATATAGTTATTTTTTTTAGACCGAAACTAAAATCATAGAACAAATGGTATCAACATAGTTCGGCATAAGATACAAGAGCCAGACACGAGATCATAGATTTTACAGATTTCGATATTATCAGAGATTTGAATTTATATCATGGTTGAGATCAGTTTGATGTTACAGAAGATTTATCTAAGAACATCAATTAATCTTTATAGGTTTATCACTTTCCGGTACTTTTAATGTCAGGGCGCGGATAGTAAATTTATACCATGGAAATTATGTGTTGCTCGAATTGTTCATTTTAACGATATCTATTTCCGAGAAACATTAGCAACCGAACTTAGAGAAATGAATTGTCTATCTACCAGACACACTACTTTGATTTTTTGAGTTTTGGCGGTAATACACGAAGAGTTTTAGACAGTTTTAGTTAGTAGTCAATTTGAGAACGTCCGGGAGAAGACGGCAACTGACCAGGACAGTGTAGACAGAGTGTGAGGAGAATATCACTCATGACGTAAGTCGTCAGATACTGTCACAGTTCATTCAGCTTCCAGCAGCTAATAAGTTGGTTTACCTTTGCTTTGTCTAAAAAAAGTAAGTTCGACCAGAGAATCATTCCAACCTGAGAGGTCCTAGCACTATTAGACGTAAATGCGTCGATTTTTTTTATTAAAAATTCTTGTTTCATAAAATAATATTTTAAAGAGAATATTTAATGAATTTATTTGTACCAATGCTGGCTGGTTGCGAGACGCACGGGACGGATCAATGTGGCGACACTAGGGGGACGCCTATGTCCAGCAGTGGACGTCTTTCGGCGGAAATTGTGGGAATGATTTTGATCAATGGATGATAATTGTATTTTCGATAAAAAAAATCGATGTATTTACGTTAAGTTAACGTGTGAAAGTTAGGTAAGCCAACTTAATAGCTCAGATAGCCGTAAATAAACTGTGAAAAGACAATAATTTTTGGTTTTCAGCTAGTATTTCCTATCTTCACGTAACAATTTCGTCTAAAACATGCGTGAAAGGGTAATGATGCAACACGCGTTATCTAATCTAATCCCGCGTAAATATAGAGCGGTCTGTTTGTCTGATTCTTTAGATACGCAAAACATGTGAGCGTGTTATATTTTCGTAATATCAAGCCATAACGATTCCATCTGTAATCCCAGAAGGGTTACGCAGAGGTGCACCTCATTGTACACCCACACTTCGCCAGTTATGTTCCAAGTAATAGGGGGCGAGCCTATTGTGACCACCCGGGCACGACACCAAACTCCGTGGCTGCTACTGAGAAATTCCTGATGGAAAAATCCAGTAATAAGAATGAATTATCCATTTTTCTCATCTCTTGATATAAATATAATGATCATCAGACCACATAGAACTTAATTTAACAAAGATGGACCGAGAAAATGAATGAATGAAATGGACTGATATCAACCAAAATTCACAGCAAATATACAAAAGGGTCATTCCAACAATGTCACGAGCTAAGCATTCCTTCCTCTACCCGTGTGAACGCGCCTTATACGATGATCCGAGATCCAGAATTTTGACTCGATGCGAACACGTTATGACTCAGAGGTCTTTCCTCGCGACCGAAAACGAGTGTACCACTAATTCGATGACCATCGAAGTGAAGGGTTCTCTCCAACTTTTAGCAGGTGGAACAAACTCGGCATTGGATGGTAACCGTTGCAAAACGTTCCTTTACCCGATATATGCACCAGCGAAACTGGTTTGTGCGTAGCGGAGACTTATTTATAGGTTTCGGTCACTTTGTATGCCTTATATACCGTTAATGTGTTAAGTGAAATGGTTTCTTTAAACATGATTCGCATTGCAACACTAACCGAACGATGCTAAAGCACTATAACCTCCTTTTTTTACTGACTTCGAAAAAATTCGACGAATTTTGAATGAAAATAAATTCCTTGGATCCTTTTTTGTTTCTTAGAATCCAAGATCATAATCTCTCTAGAAATCAACTAACTAAGACTAGATAGTCAAGGATAGACAGTGTTAAAGACTTGAATATCAAGTTTCTACAAAGCAAAGGGTCATCTTGCATGCAACTGGAAATATTGATACATTTAATAACAAGATCATCCAATTATGATATCATTGAATAACAATATCTAAAGTAAGCAGTTTGTATGCTACTTAGTCATGAATTTATTCCACAAAAGTGCAGACTGAAGTGTTTTTCGGAAGGTGTTTTTGTGGAACTAACTCTGATGGACTGACTGCCTCGTTGGACTAGTGCTCGCAAGCGCAACTGCTGAGCATGAGGTCCTGGGTTCGATTTCCAGGTCGTATTTATCGGTCGTCGTTATTGGGGTTTTCCATCAGAAATGTCTTAGTAGCAGCCACGGAGTTTGGATATGTGCCCTGTTGACGGCAATAGGCTTTTACATGGGACTTAAAACATAATTCACGAAATGTGAGTGTACTAGATTAGGTACACCACTGCCTAATTAGGTACAGGCGCTTTGATTACATTTGTGATTTTATGTGATGTGTGTGTGTTTTATGGAAGTCGGTTTTCAACGATTAAAACTGTCATGCATAACCTTTCGTCTATGGCCGGCTTTAGAGTACTGGTAAACAAAATTACAATTTACAGGAAATTAATTCTGTTGCAAAATATAATTATCTACTGTTAGTTGCAACGTGCCTTTTAACATTAACCTTTTGGTTTCTATGTACCTATGCTGACAGCTCCTGAACGATATGAATGAGAAAATAATTAAAGGTAAAATTATTAAAAACCTGCACTGCGGGATTTCGCATAATTTATTTTAAAATTGTTATATTTTGCCAAAGGCAATATGCTGGGTGTTAAATTAACGGATCAAGTTCGAAACAGTATACCGCTCGAAGACCGTTGACGTGGCGTAACTGGCTGCTTAACTTAAATGGGGCTGGGCTGTACATAGGTACCGCAAGCCGAACGAGCGATGGGCACGACAAACTCGGATTGGTGCCCTGAAATAGCGAGACCGGCTACGGGCGACCACGAAGAAGATGACGGAACGACGTCTTCCGAGTTCTTCCTAATCTCACGAAGATAAGCATCAAAGTCCATTTTTGGAAATAATCCCCTAAATGGGTCAAATGTGTTTAGCGATGAAAATTTATAGGAAGGATTTCATTGTTGCCAATGCGACATTCCATCAACCAACCGAATAATTTAATCGTTTAATTTAACTGCATCAAGCAGAGACCTTAAACTCCAAAAGTGACGGTTGTTTTGTTAAGAGAATTAATAAAATATTGTATGTGATGAGATGCAGGACAATATGTAATTTAAATTAAATAGGAAACTTCGAGCTTTTATGAACAGCATTGTTGTTTGTTATTTACTGAGGTATAACGGAAATCGAAGCGCCAACTGTTCCCAAATTTTCTACCGTAAATAAATTTTTCGTCGATTATTAAACAAAAATCAGATGTTTTAAATAAAAGAGCAATACCTACACGGTCTAGAGCAATTGATACATATATTCTTAATAAACTACAAAAAAGTTATTTTGTCGAAGGGTCTAACTAGAACCACTTGTTGAATTTATTAGACGAGGAACCTGTCGAAATAGAGTTCTACTGCCACCGACCAGTTCACGTTCAGCGGTGGACGTGTGGCGAGTGTGATGCTTTCAAACGTATGCGTAAGCTATGCAAGAAAGATGAAATACATCGAGATAATTGAACGGAAGCCGTAATGGGGCCACGCTAACTAAACTGTGAGACAACAATGTAAACACGTAGCCATTTAAACATGTGGCCCTTTTGTCTTTTGTCTGTGTCATCAGTAGGGCTACTTATGCAACTTGTCATATTTTAGTTCTCAAAGCGCAGCGGACTCGCGGCGGACTATGGCCTACTAGTCTCCTAGAGAAGTTTGTCTCCCAGTCCCAGCAGTAACGTTATGTAAACACCGGCCTCACCTAGTTTAAGAAAAAATACCGTAAAACATAAGATAACATAACACCTTGTAACCCCCGAAGGGTTAGGCAGAGGTGTACCTGCGATTACACCCATATTTCGCCAGTTATGTTTGAGTCCCTTGTAATAGGGAGCGAGCCTATTGCCACCAACCGGGCATAAATCCAGACTCCGTAAACTCCGAAACCTACTCACGTTAAAAGTAAAGCCTATCAAAAAACACCACATTTTTTCGCCTGAAGAGCTTGATATATGAAAGTTCTACACCACAACACCATACCTTCACACACAGTCTCACGAACGTTGCAAAGATATGAAATGAATTACCTAACAACAATGGCATGTCGCTAAACAGCGTCAAAATTAACAAAAACATTGCCAATTAATTATCAAGTAGTTGCTAAAATAAACATTAAAATAGAATTGGATGTTATTTATTGTTACTACAGCAGGTGGTTGGCACATAAATATTTTATGCAAAGTCAGGGAATATGACTATGAAGCAAATCGGCTTCCAAGATAAAAAGCCCATTTATTGAAACCACAATTATCGCTTTTTGACACTTGTTTGAAATAAATAAAACACGAAAAATGACGTCGGTGTCAATTTATTTCATAATTAATATTAATATTAACTTGATAATTTTACCATGATAATTTTCTTGATAGTAACAAACATCATAAAACAATAATTACTTAAACTTGAGTTCAATTTTGTTTGTTACTGTTTCAGGAATAGGACCACAGTGATATATCTGCCTAGCCTTTTCCCAACTACGTACGAGTCGGCTCCCAGTCGTATCGGATTCAGCTGAATACCAGTAATTCACATGGAGCGACTGCCTATCTGACCTTCACAACACAGTTAGTACTAGGTAATACGATACTCGTTTGTAAGTCTGGTTGTCAGACTTTCGAACCAATGATTACCTGCAACGACTGTCAAAGATCAATAAAGGACAACCGCGACTAACAGCTGAACGTCCTTTCCGAGGCAAGGAGGAAACTCGGTATGTATCGCGCCACCCATCCACGGACCAACCTGGGCAAGTGCAATGTTAATTATCAAAGAAAATAATTAGCTTGATTATTCCGAACCCTGCTATTTGTAAAATGTTTTTATACCGTCATTTTATTTATTGAAAATCTTTGTTCATCTGCCACCCGGGACTATCACTTAGTTTTCAGATACCTCGTAGTCAACCATACCTACCTTAAAAATATAAATCAAATAAAATTATTTTATTTAGTGTCATTTTCCATCACCATAAAGTTTAATAGTATCTGACGTGCATAATTTCAAACTCGAACAATGTTCGTCTTAAATTTATAATCTTAACCGAATGAGCCGAGAGCCAATCAGAAGCCAGTGACGTCACCAACCCAAGGATTACAAGAATCACCGAATAACCAAATGACATATTGTTTATTATTACAGCCTGTACAGTGTTCAGCTATTCGGCGCTTGCGCATCGTAAATGTCTTTGAAAAGAGCCCAGTTTAATTTATGAGTAAGTGACGAAATCTAATCACATGCCTACGATTCACTGGAGCTATTATATTTTTGAAAGGAAAACGTTTTACTGTCAACGTTCAATAGTTTTGGCTAGGGAATTACTTAAAACACATCTGTCTAGGACCTACACTAACAACCATGCGGGTGGGTCGAGAAGAACTTAGAGAGTGCAACAATAACTATATTTTCGAGCCGTTTGGAGTTGAAACTCATGGCGACGGGGGATCCGAGTGCTCACAGCCTTTTCTAAGGAGATTCAAAAGCCCAGCTAACGCTTGGGCTACGGCCAAGGGCGGGCTTTACCTTGGCCAGAGGCTAAGCGTTGCCAGTCTCTTGGGCACATTACCAGCTGACAGTGTTGAGGAGGTGTTTTTTATGTCCTTTTATAATTTGTTGTTAGTTTAGTTATTTTAGATTATTTATTCATTTTAATTTTAATATTGTTTAATATAGTTAGTTTATTGAATACAGTATTATACTTAGTTTACGAATCAACTTTTTGACATCACATTTATCTGTATTGCACAATAATAAAACCATTATAAACTTAACAACTGCCGATTTCATCCAGCACCCCGACGAAGTAAATATACAGAGCATACCTCATCATTAAAATGTCAAAACAGACAGAACCAATAAAATATCAATTTTCTCAAATCATTTCAATGATTTGCCGAGCACACGCTATGCGCACGCGCAAGGTCTCGTATTTCTTACACAGTTTTAATCGCATGACATAAAAACTACTTACGTAAGTGTCAAAGTTCCATGAAAACATCGTACGGCCGTTCATAATCGTATGAGCACACAAAAAACTTGCATTTAGTCATTTACATTATTTTTGGTACCTACCGCGGTGCTGTCATACTCTTATTGGGGACAATAGCATGTTATATTACGTACGTAGTTGTATGTTTTAAGACGAACTGATTAAAACGGAAGAAGATTTCAATTTTATTTAATTATTTACTATCTGACACAGCCAGAAGACGACGCGGTAGACCTCGCAGGTGATGGCGGGAGGAGCTGGACAGAACCAACGATCAGTGGTCCACATAGGCCCTGGATCGAAGGATTTGGTAGTCATGGGGAGAGTCCTTTGCCCAGCAGTGGGATGAGAGTAACAGTCACTGACACGGGCTAACAGTAACAGTCACTACAGAAAGTTCGATTTTGGAGTGGTAACCGGCTATAACAATCCTTAGTAGATTCTAGGACTTTGCCGGCCTTGTTTGGATTTATTACTGTAGAACAATGTTCTCAACATGATCTACTATACGAATAAATGAATTTTGTCGTCAAATTTTCGACAAATTACAGGAAATTGTACATTTTCAATTCGCTCTACCTCTGGTCTCTGCCCTATGGTATTTTAAATAATAATAGCCTGAGTCGTGCATTTTTTTGAATCTTAGAACTATGCAGGGTGAATTTTTCGTGGACGGCCAAATCTAACACTATGAGCAATAGCGAAAAGTACTCTATGGAGTCTCGGGCCCGATTTTGATGCAAACTAAAATTGCACAATTGGATTACAATAAGTCAATCGGACCCGTTGATTTTGGTAAAAACACACACTGTATTATTACACCATTCGATAGCACTGCTAATAAGGAGCAAATTCTGGGAAGTGATAACATACGGGAAACTAAAGGAAAGAGTTTATTTTTAATACGTAATCAACGAAACGTCAAACAAAATCAATATTGGCGCCAACTCACTTGTAAGTTCTAATTCCAATTATTTACGATTTTTCTTTCTTTTACTGTGGCCTTTAACGGCGAAGATTTTATAAAAAATGAAATTAGAACACCATGTTGTGAAAATGACTGCGGTGTCATTTTCGGTGTCATCAAACAAGGACATTAATTTGAAACAACAAAAAAACTTAAAATTTTACATTTCTCCTACAGATATTTAAACTAAAAGTACTTGATAAAAATCTCTCCTTTTTGAGTCAATGTCCACGTTCTTTTGCCAGCCTCATACAGACACTTTGTGTAAATTCATTCATCACAACCCACACATAGGGTTAAAGCATACACCCATTGGACCCGTGGACTAGATTAGGTAGAATGGACCTTCCATTCTCTCTCGAGGAATGAGTAAGTGTCTCAGCAATGGGGACATAAAACGCTGATAAATATGAAATAGTGGAACCAACCCTTAAACCATCTGGTTTGGTACCTCCACGTAAATCCTCCACCAGCACACTCCACAATATTCAATATTTGATATCCATGACTTTAAAGTACTTTACTCTTTGTATTAATACTGTAATTGAAATTCAATACATTTAAGCAGCTGCATAAGGATGCAAAGCTTTTCGAAATCCGGGCGCAACAACGAGGTTCCCAGCAATTTTGAGTATTTTGAACCAATTTTGAGCCTCTTGGACTCCCGGCAGCCTAAGCATTGTATCCCGACTGAATTCGGTTTCCAAATTTAATTATTTGATACCACATTTCAATAATAACCCGATTACAATGACATTCATTGACACATTCATTGATGACAGTTTGTTCCTGTACAATAAAAATGATTTTGCGATGTAAAATTAAATGATTCATTTTCTGTAAATTTTTCAATATTTTAGAACTTTATGGTGCCTTTAATTTCTAGCTGACTTGATCCCTAAGAGGAATAGCCGAAATAGAGAAAATAGAGTTTTTTTTTATTTTAAATTTTCGGCCGTTATTTCAGTTCATACGCTTGAAACTGCTACTACAAATTTTCGGCAGATATGTCAGTACACACACTTGAATACTGCTACTACAAATTCAGACCAAAGTAATTAGTACATAACAACCCTATTTTACGTGACGATAAAAATGAACTTTTAGGGGTTTAAGCCGCACCTACCTAAAGCACGGTGCGAAATTCTGGTTTCCCGCACAATTTTGTGCGCGTATAAAACGGGAACCACGTCAGGGAAATTGAATGGCAACACTGACTTAAAAGGATGACTGCCCACATTCAACAAAGTAAAGCCTTTGCTAAAACACCGGTAACCACATTTAAAATAAAAACGGGGAAATAGCCGATACCTTTAGCTTTTGTGATTAATTGACCGAAACTCACTAGCTGTCGGCGAAAGTAATGTTTCCTAAATAAGCTTGGTTCTGTGTATGAATTAGCTACTAATATTTTAGTAGAACTTACTATAATTATACACGGAATAAGTGCTTATCTTCACCTGAATCAGTACTAATTAGCTAGGTATATCATTTAAAATAGCACTATTTTAGTAGCAGTCCTCAGTCAGTGGGTAGGTACTTATAGGTGCACCTCTACCTCCCTTCGGGGATTAGAGGCGTTTTATACTAATAAATCAGTGCTAGATCCGTAAGATATTAATTAGATAAATATGAATGATATTTTTTGCATAACACAATCAGGCAATTAGGGCCAACAAAATATAAACAAAATCCACTCATGCGCAGGACCTAAATAAAATTATCATAAATTCATTATCAGCGCGTCAACGAGAAAATTGATTGTTTCTTTGCATTATGTGCTAACCTAAATACTTACTCGATAATTCTTAGTTTTTTAAGCCTAAATGTACTTATTCGTAAACACCCCTAAGCAAGATGGATGAAACGTCCTTAAAAACGTAACCAGGGCAGACGGGATGGGAACGCCGAGAACTGGGGGGCTTGGGAGATTCCTATATCCAGAAGTGCACTACAACAGTTGATTCAAATTAATAATGTAGCCTAGAACAGCTTTTCTATGCTAAGTTCTGTACATCACATAAAAATAACGTATACAGAAAATGAACGTAGTCCCTGGAGAATAGCCTTAAATCTATTAACATTTCAGAAAGACACTTGGTTATGACTTAAGGTGCATTATACATAAAACATAAAACTGTCTAGATTACGAATCTCCCCATACAGCATGCTATATAACTTCAACGATTAAAATAAACTCAATTGCATTCAACATAGCCTAACTAATTCACATCACGTCTCCATATAGCGGTGCTGTGATAAATCAGTCATAAAAATTTAAATACAATCAGTTTAAACGTGTGAATTAACACGTTAAAAATCATAAATGTTTATGTATAATGTTAGGTACCGGATGAACACCAAAATGAAGCTGGAACCTAAGTTATATGGTGTAATGAGTTTGCCATACGATTAGATTAGACATTGCTATATTGCATGTTGTCTCGTGATAAATTAATTATATTATAATGGTCCTGTTACAATGCAGTAATGTTTGATATTATGTCATGGTGCTATACCAAATCTGTGAAGATAATTTGTTACTGACTGCGCCGGCGCACCTTCTGCGCTTAGACATTGTTCGTTGGTTTAGGTGTTCAATCAAAATGTAACCTTGTTACTAACCACGGAGTAAGGATGTACCATATATTTTTCGAGGTTAATTGTAACATAATAGTACTCCTCGTAATAAAAGGGGCTGGTGTTTAAAGCTAGGATTGCTTAACCCATACATAATTATGTACCTTTTTTCTAAGTTATTTCAAATCAAAGTGCAACAGCAAAATATCTTCTCAAACAGAGAAGGATCTAACTTTGAACAACAGCTTAAAATCAGTTACTTGTAACTTCAGGGTTTTCTTTATCCTTAGTGAGGTTTTCACAAGAACAGATTTGCAGTGCAACCGCGATGGGGTCCGAATACACTATCTCTCGGACCCCAAAAATTAGCATCAAACAGCATAGTGCTGGTAATATTGCTAAAAATGAAATCGTTTTTATTTTATGTGTACATGCGGTACTAGTGCCAATAAACATTTTCCTTTCTTCCTTTCAATAACAGCATTACAGTTTATAACCTGTGATTTGACCACGCACGTTTGTAAACGTAGGCTCAAGTGATATGCCCGGCGGTTCCTGTCAGTTACACCATATTGCCTCGCTGATGTTCCGTTGATGATGTGAGAATTGCAAATGCTTTCAATGCTGTATTAATGTGAAGTTAGATAAATTAATTGTGTACCATCAATTTGAATTGAACAACTTAATTTTTCCGTATTTAAAATCACAATTGTCATTCTTTTATTTGATGTCTATTAAATGGCTGTCACACGACAAATTAACGTAGGGTGTCAATTTGCAGGACATTTTTGTTTTTCTGATTGTGTTTTCAGACAAATTATGCACTTCGTTTGCGTCACTTAATATGTAAGTAAGTACCTACCTACTTTACCAAAAATAAACTTCTCGAAACAAGATGAATGTTTTCAAGCTAACGAAACAATCAGGTTTCAGACTCGTCTCCACATAAGTAAGAAAAAACCTACCTGTCGACACCGCCACTTTATTTTGAAATCTATACGTATGCAAATAAGGAGCACGTTACAGCGCAGGCACGCACATCCGCTGCATCCAGGTGAAGCAACACAGAATGCGAGATGTAGGTCGAATGCGTTATCACCTTATTGTTATCATAATTCCTCATAGTTCCCACATACTGAAACATTTTCTTTGTAATCAGAACATTAGACTGTAACGTAAACGTGTTTATATACTGAGGTTTTGCCGTCTGAAACTTGCACATGGCGCTTGCTATTAGTTGCGCAAAGGACAGTATTGTGACAAAAGTCGTCACGTTACCTACCTTCGAGTGACAAAAGATGACTTAAAGTCAAGATCTAAGTTGGTAAAGTCAAAGCATATAGTTAAAGTGAAAGTAGGTCCGTTCTAATACATTACTGAATTACTGTAGGAATAGTTTAACATGGTGTGGTAAGTGACGTAACCTGGTCTAAGGTGCTCTATGAAGTCGGCAAGATTGTGGACGTGCTGGTGGCCCTGTGCTAACAATCCCTACTTCCAAGTTGAAGGGCGTGTTTCTTTGAGTAATATATTTCATCACCACTGGTATAAAACGGTGACGACAAAGCATCATGAAGAAACCCCATAAAACCAAAAAAATTAAGACATGTGACGACTGCCATCCCATACTGGTAGTGGGTCACAGTCCACTCGCACCCACAAAGTTTCCCAGCATTGGGAACTCTGGCCGGAAAAAATTAAAACTTGGTAAAAAGGGGTATTAAGTACCAAAAACTTCATATTTTTTACTCATTTTCGAGAGAACAACAACGACCAATGTTGCTTTAAAATGTATGTTAACGTAACATTATAATGAGTATACTGTAAGTACCTCCTTTTAGTACAATATAACTTCATTATCCATTGTTACTCACGTCGGATAATGAAGTTATGTCATTTTATCGAAATCATTAATCAAATATCTATTAAAACTAAAAACTTCATGTTGAAATAATGAGGTGCGAACTACGATGTAAAGTTTTTAAATCTGTTTTTAATTTATATTAATTTTTACAGAGAAAATGCACTAAACATAATCTGAACATAATTAATTTAAACTTTTCTAATGCGCTTTAAAGCTTGTAAATCGGTAAATTATGAACAACACGGAAATTGGAATCAAATTATAGCCAAGATAATGCCGGCACAGCTTTTAAAAAATCCGTTAGACAACGCGTTTCAAAAATCTCATTTAGGTAATTAAACTAAATACATTTTGTACATTATTATAAGGAAACTGACACCGTTATCAACGTTTATGTATACTTATTGTGCAAGGCGTCATGGGGTCAGTGTGTCTGATAAACTGGCATAAGACGATAACCACAAGAAAAAAAAAATCACATAATATTAATATATTTTTATTTAATTTATCTTACGTTACAGAAATAGCGAGATGATGAATATATGAGAAGAGGTTCTTGATAACAACATATTGGATAACCTCGATAAACGACTATCTCCAGGCTACTGTGCTTGATATCGTGCGCATGCACATGATTCGCTATGTTTGTATAAACACCGCCGGTAGGCAGATAACCAGTACCCCGAGCTTATTGTAATTACTTCTGAGAAATGCCAGCCGATAGTTTAGGCGCCTTCCTCACTGTCGCGAGATTTTGTTCGTAACACAACATGACCATTTAATTATGAATAATATGAAAAACTAAGTATGGACCCACAAAATATAATTAATGCCGTGATTTACTTCCAACAAGATGACATAATAATATATGTCATGTGTGTGCATGTGTATGTATGTGTGTATTTTGCAATTACACACCAATAGATGTGTAATTGCAAAATGCCTAGTAACTGTGTTTAAATCCTTATGCCATTCAAAGACTGAGCATGAGGAAATAGTTTCTAAATTCTAAAGTTTACCATAGAATACAGATAACATTCAATGCTTGTGCTTTCGGAACTCGCAACACACGAGCTCTAGTTAATTTTTCTGCAGCTTTTGCTTGTAGAACATGATTCCTACGTCAATAAACGGTAGTTACGTTCTATCACTCAACTAAACAACCAACGGATAGGCTAAATTTTGGACAAATACAAAACTATAAATAAAAATTCTCCTTCTTTTTTTCCACAAATCTGGCCTTTTTCGTTGAATTTGCTCTCTTAAAAGCCGCATAACGCTCAAATAATATTCTTTATTTACTGTCCTTCCAGCAAGAATTCCGAATGCACAACACCGCGATAGTCAAAGAAAACTGTCAACATGACTTTGACTTTTGATCGACTTTGGCATGGTTTTTTCGGCTTCGGTTCAGTTGGAAGGCGCCACTCCCAAATTTGTTGACTAGTTTGCATATCAAACTCGTAAACCCACGTCTCGTCACCAGTAACAATGCTTTTCATAAATGTTGGGTCGAAATTGACTCGTTCTAGCATATCCTCAGCTAGGCTTATGCTATTGGGTTTTGGGACTAGCCGAGCGGCAACATGTTTCAGACCCAAGCGATTATTTAAAATGGTACGGACTGACTCGTGAGACACAGAAAGTTCAGCGGCTATCTCTCTTAAACTTGAATGAGGATTTTTAGTCACTATTTCCTTCACTTTTGCGATGTTAACTTCAGTTGAAGATGTTGATGGCCTACCAGAGCGAGGCAAATGTTCCATCACATCTCGACCGCTCTTGAACGCTTTTTACCACTCATAAGCATGTATATTTGATAAAGTTGATTCACCGTAAACCTTCTGTAACATTTTCAGGGACTCCGAACAGGAAATTCGATTGGCGATTCAACATTTAAGACAAACTCTTTGTTCCATTTTTTGTCCATTATGAAATTCGCAATATAAACTAGATATGATCTAACTAAAAACAGCTCTTTATTTAATCTAAATAACAGATGCCACTCAAACTACGCACCAAAATGGAAAAAAGCAAAAAAAAAATGAATTTGGAACTATAAACAAATCATCCATTCCCGATACTTTTTTGACGGAATGTATAATGTAAGATCCAAGCCTGTTTCCGATTTGCCCTTTCCGACCAATCCGTTAAGAATGAGTCCAGATCGTCACAACAGGTCTCAGGGCATGTTTTTTTAATGCTACTTTAACTAAGCGTGTTAGTATTTAAGTTTCTTACATCTCTTTTAACAGCACCTTTAACATGTTTATCTATGGTCCCCTGTGCTGTTCTGATCCTATACTGTGTATGTTTCTCTGCGCCAGCAAGTCCTTGCTACAATAAATGTTATTTAAAAGTTGCGCAATTTGCGCAATCAATCCATTTCATTATCGGTTACCGATAAATTTTACAAAAACATTTGTTATACAAATAGTAGTAGATGCATTCTTGACCTTTCACATGATACAATTCTTAGCGGGAAGTGACCCAATTATCTTTATTTAACTGATAGACTGCTCAGTATTGATTTTAATTTTTATATGAATAATTCTTTTTAATTGTAATGTGATAATATTTGGCGCCAGTTTAGTTATGTATGTCAGACAAACAACTGTATCATCTTGTCCAATGTAAATGACGAATAGTCGATTTTCGAGTGGCAAAGAAAGCATCTTATATTCGGAACTGCAACATCATTATCAGCATTCTAATCTACGGTATCTTAAACTTTGTGACTTTCTGTCCACCTAATGGCATTTTTTTTCAATCAGTTGGTCCCTATGAGTGGACACATTATTAACAGTATCCACTACTAGGTATCAGCCCACCTGATGAATTAAAAGCAAGCAAAACACCAACAATTAAAAGCAAGTTCGAACTTCTCATTGGCTTTACTGAAAAACATATTTTTCAGACTGATGGAACAACGTCACTTGGTTAGTTAAGGATAGCAGATACTTTGCAGAGAGATCTAGCACTAGCATCATTAAGTTGGAGATGTTCGAACCATTCACTACTTCCACTCCATTTATAGAAACTACGTAGCAAATGCAAGACTAACCTTTCTACAGTATCTGCATATAACCTATGCAGAAGACTGCTTGATAAACTTTTCATGGCTCATCACTTACGTGAATAACTTTGTTGCCAAGTTAACCGAACGGCTGAATGGACTAGCAGAGCTGTCTTGGCCGAATATGCCGAATAAACACACGAATGTCCAGTATTAACTAACGGCGAATACTAATAGTGGTCACTGTAAAGTAGTTTCTATATCTGTCGGCACATGTCGCATACATATCTGTCTGTGTGACCGCATGGATTTTCCTGACTCCACGATGGATTTTCATGAGGTTTTCACCATATTTTAAAATTGTTCGGAAACGTTTATTTACATAATACATACGTACGTAAAGCGCACATAGGAAAGTAATATCGATGTGTTGACATGTACGAAAAGCGTGGGCGGGACACGTGACATACAACTATGATCCAGAGTTTCATACAAACAGGACGCAACAAAAACTCACCGACGCGAAGGTATGAGGGTTAACAAACGTCGAAGGCCTGATCTGTTTATGTAGGCATATTTAAAACAGCAGGGGACATTATTGATTGATATAAATATGTAGTTATGTACATAGTTATGAGACGCTTATTTCAACAGCACTGGGGATATTATCCAGACACCTTGTAAATAGTCACGGACTCGGTTAGGTAGTAAGTTTAGGCTAGCAGTTATTGGCCCTCCCAAAAATTTAGGCAAGGCAAGTTACTCCACGGATTTCGAATGAAGTTATTATTAAATAAACCTAGTCCCAGCATGCAGAGACAATATTTCAGGTTAGAACGCGTGCAAAGATCATTTTTATCTTATTTACCAATTGGGAGCGGATAAGGAGAGTTCTTGGCCTATACGTAAAGCAAACATACGTACGACAGATAGGCGACGCTAAATAAGTCAAACTTTAACACTAAATTTAGGCATAGCCGTATCACGGTACAGATAACCTTGATAAAAATGAACGCGGATTTGACGGGGTCAAAAGTACTGTAACTTTTTTTTTAAATGACCATAACTTATGATAACTTGGTTATAGCTGCTCATCAGTTGCAATAGTTATCCAAAATACGAAAAAGTTCAATAGAGAATTTAATATATTGAACCATTTAAATTAGACCGTATAAAACATTCAAACGGTCTAATTTCACAAATTCAACAAAAGCCTGTCAATTATTCAGCTCTCTTGTCTCATTTGCCAATTCAGGCATTCGATCGGCCGGAGAGAGATTCTCTAAATACCACTGTTAACACACAAGTATTCTAGGTACATAAAGGGTGTAAAAAGACCCTTAACGAAGCCGAAAGGTACTTGTTCTCCCCGTCATTACGATCATTTTTTTATTCTATACCATACCTGGGAACCTAGTAGTTACGGAGATATTGGGGATCAAAGTTCCAACTTTTTCACAAGATTTTTTTGAAATACATGTTTCTAATGTAAGATTTTTACTTTAAACACCTTCACGACCCCCGTACTATTCAATCCATCCATCAGCACAATGTTTTGAGTGCGTTACATTGAGTTTTACCGTAAAACGTAATTTTTGACCCCAAAAAAAAAAGTCGTTTCCCAGCAATAATTTTTGCGTAAAGTTACTTAGTTTGATGTACAGAATGCTTGGTTGACGGCTTCGTGAAGGGTCTGTTTACACCCCGTATGTGACAAAATCTTGCAGATCACTTCACTCAATTCCTAGTATCTTGCGTTGATAACTAACAAGCTGGTCACCTGGTGAATCAACTAAGCGGTGAATTTGAAATTATGTCATCATTATCATACAAAATTATGTCGCTAACTGACGCTAAGTCACATCATGTAAAACAACTGCTAATAAGCACCTTGCAAGTTAATATAAATAGAGTCTAGATTTAGATTGAATCAGTGAAATGTAAACATCTTTATCTAGCACTTAACGTACATATGTCCTGAAATGTGTGATGCAAATTTGATTAACATAACTTCAATAGTTTTATATATCAACGCACATTATCTCGTGGGTCATCGACATATAAGGTAGGCCGCAAGTAAATAGGTACATACATATAAACGGTGTAATTACCTACGCTAAACAATAGCTTCAGATTAACTGCTCGTTCAAGTTCAAGAGTTCAGTCAATCTGGTATACGTAGACACAAAAATGCAGACACCCGCGTACACCGGACAGTGACTGATGTTTCAGTATTTGTATGAAGGTGACAGTGTCCACAGCAGTTCTTAGGACTCTACCTCGACTTCATAAAGTCCAGAAAATATGGTTTAATATTTTAAGATGTCGAAAGCCTTTGAGTAATCTGCCAAAGGGCCCAGTGAACTTTAAAACCAGTTATTTAATCGGAATATCGTAAAGGCATGCGTAAGCGCAGATGCTTACCGACTTCAGGAGTTGCTGTCGTACTCGTAACACAAGGAGTTTTAAAACTGTATGACAATTATTACAGTACTAGCTGAGTCCGCGGCTTCGCTCACGTGACCGTGTATTCTTTTGGTTTTGTCAAAGTTTATGAACGAAAGCAACACGCTGCAACTGTAACGTAGATGAAACAACCTGGGTCCCAACGGTTAATTTGCTAAAAATTAAAAAAATCTTTCAACTGAGGGAAACAAAAGTGAAAATATGTGAAAAGCACGTTACTGAAAAATACTGTACCCGCTTGAATTTAATATATTACTGAATTTTAACCGTCAAGATCTATCAGGTTTCATCTGCCAGCCACAGCACTGGAATCTTGGTTGTCTGGTAATTGCCGTATGACTATCGCGCGTCCACGCCGTTTGCTAATCCAAATTGTCATGTTGCAAATCCATCCACACATCCACAAACAAATAGATATCTGGTTCTTGCAATAGGTGAAGTCGGGCTGTGGATGATGATGAAATCCGTAAAGGTACGGTTCCGAAGGTGACGGCTGACGGCAGACGGCAAACGATAGCGTCATTGCGGTTGAATGTAAACTAAATGGCACTGAATTGATTACCAACGCGATATCAAGCCAGCTTCGTCGAATTCACGAGTCAGTCAGTTTCGCCAAACGTATTCGTCTAACAAAAAAACGTCGCGACGCTTGTCGCTCTATTAGGCTTCAAAATTGTGTCGTAAGCCACGCAGCTGCCCAAGGGCTTTCATGGCCTCTTAGTAAATTGAGTAGAAGTCCTTTTTGTCAGTTGCTCAAATAGCAATAAGACTATTGTTTTAAATTCTGTATTAAGTCCAAACAGTGTATTGCTTTGATTTCCATTTGAATTCATTGCAATCGACGTATTGACATCATACGATTACACCGACTCATCTAACTTGTCACAGGAATCACAGGGTGATTGCGAAGCACGGCTCAGTGCTGCTTCCAACAAACATTGATGTAGTGCACACAAGGTACGTGCTGTGCGAGAGCGGTGGACAAAGGTTAAAGTCCCTCATAGACCCTTTTCACCCTCAAATGCACTATCTAGAGCCGAAATTTAAATCACACAGGAGTTTCAGGAGGCAGTGTTCCCCAACAACATCCGACGCGCCCAAACGGAACAACGAACGGTCTATATTTATTTGGTTTAAAAAAGACGATAATAAATAGCCTTTACTGATAACCACAATTAACTATCAAGTTTAGAGCTCGAAATGTTAATCAATTGCGTCAATATTAATTAAGAATTGTTACTAACGCTATTACCTACTTAACCATAATTGGGTGTCTCGCTTCTGCCAACCCCTTAGGGAAGTACAGGCGTGATGTTAAGTTTATGAGTTATTTTATTTCTGATAGTAGGCCGCCATTATTCTCATGACAGTATATATCTATAGTATTAGAACAGTCATCCTATCTAGGTATGAATTCCTACAAATGCCCTTTTCAGAAAATTTAATTAACAACTTTTTATTATCAGTCATTTGTGTGCCACTGCAGGGCGAAGGCCTCCCTTCCCTCTTTCCACTTATCCCTATCCAGTGCTGTTGTTTGCCAATACTTTTGAAAACAGTCGAGTTCGTCCAGCCATCTCCTTCTGGGCCTGCAGCGTTGTTGCTGCTGTTTGCGACCCATTGTGTGGTTACTTTAGCCCATAGCTCCTCCGGCATGCGACAGATTTGGCCCAGTTCCATTTCACCACTAATATAACTATTGCAAAAATCTTTGTGTAGTAGACGCACTATTCAAATCAGAAGACCGTGTTTTGTCAATAAGTAATCTTATATACAAGAGACAAGCACAGATAGAACTGTAAGATAGTTTTACAGGCAAAGTATTGGATCTTAGATTGTTTGCATTGAATCTTTCTGAAGAAACAGGTAAAAAGATCTTGCTTTTATCCAGCAAAGATTCCCAACAATATGGTGGATTACTTAGTTCTTTTAGCACTTTAACTACACTATATTATAACTAGCAACCCGCCCCTGGTTTTTTATTTTTATTACTACTTGACAAAACAATTTCTTTGTTACAAATTTCTTTGTTATAAATGTAGATTACATTTTAATTTATTAAACAAATAACGCTTACAGAATTAATTGTTTAAATAATGCTGTAAACCGCATCGAAAACCAGTTGCAGTTGAGAAAAACACAGGCATGAGGAGCGTTTTGTGTTCTAATATAGATATAGGTGCCTACCTACAACCTGCAACTTTACCTCAGTCAAAAGTCCAAGTACCATGTCATTTATATTACATTAATTTCCAGATTGATGACTACCACGAAAATTGGTTAGTTAGAAGTTTAGTGGTAAAATGAGAAAGCTTTTAAGATGTATACTCCTATGGCAAATTGAGTTGTTAGATGACGCAGCAGTACTCTCGATTGGGAACACTTTGTCGCTCCGCACTTACACCGAGGCCACAATAGTCAAACACCTGGTTTTTGAAAGCATAATAAACTCAACAATAATTAACCAACCCTATTTCATTAAATGCTGTGTTTCTGTCAAACAATCACAGTTAAGATCTCTCAAAAAAACTGCAAATTATTTCTTTATTGGATTTCCGAAACCTGCACCTGCATAACACACGATCTATCACAACCGGAAGGATTCTGAGAAAAAATCATTACCCATTGCAACATACGTTTGAAAAAATCGTCAGACTCGAGGAAGTTTATATCGCAATGATTATTGTTCAATTATTGTCAAGAACTGAATTGCACTAGGATTGTGAATATGTTACAGAATTATCTCACGGGTGTTAAAATGTAATGGTAGTGACTACTAAATGATGTGCAGTATTAAAAATCTAACTGCTTAATTAGATAGCTGAACAGGAAGAGTGGCAGTTTCTCAGAAAAGAAAATCAGAATGAAAAATTCGAAGACCCACATGGGTTTCGCGTGGTGGGTTGCAGCCCACTCCCTGCCACATACTGGAGACCTAGAGATGTGACCCAGCGTTATTGGCTGATTATATTATTAAGTTGCCAATCTAGCTTTGGACACATCAAGTTGGAACTTGATCACTTGAACATCGATGTGGTAGGTCCCTGGATTGCCTCCAGGCGCGTCTACACAAAAGGAAACTCTTCAACGGTTTCTGGTATCCTCTTTACATTTGTGAAAAATACCAGTCATAGTACTTTTTTGACATTTTTTGTTCAGTGATCTATATTTAATAATATTACAAAGAGGAAAAGTTTTTTTGTTTGTTTGTACCGAATAAGCTCCGAAACTACTGTACCGATTTTAACCATTTTTTCACCAATAGCAATTATATTTATTATATTTATATCATGCAATTATTACGAATGAAGTCGCGGGGAGAATTGATAGTCATTAAAAAAATTGCTTTATTTTCTAAAAATAATCTCGAGTTTTTCACCCTATAGAGCAAAAAAAAACGATAGAAAATGTAATGATTTCATTGATTCCTTGGTATTTTTATTTTCAAGGGTTTGTTCCTTACCTGTCCTGTCACGCCAAGAAACAGAAACATAGAGATTAAAACTTGTTACGCGTACGTATTTTTTTTAATCATCTAAAACAATGATATCTACAAAAAAATACGTTGATTCGAAAATGTGTAGAAAAACTCGTATTAAACGTATAAAACCAGTCATAAATGATGAATTATGACGTAGCAAGCAAGTTTGGCGAGTGAGAACATCATATAGATACACATTACATTTACATTTAAATAATTTTATTTCTTACTGGTATTTGGAGTAACGTGAAAATGTAGCAATTATTACGATTTTGCCTTTTGAAACTATCCTTTGATAGAAAGTAAAGTCAAGTTAATTTTTCCACGTATTTCAAAGTAAACTATTCTGTTTCGGTAAGTTATTTATAATTACTATAGATTTTTCTGGAAAACAGTTTTTTGTTTTATTTATTAATAGATCACTTGAAACCGAAATTAGTAGAGTTAAGTTTGACATCTCCTACGTACGATTTGAGTTAAGAAAACTGAGGAAGATTGACGTTTACTGCAGCTAGTAAGTGGAATATATTGTTGCCTTCACAGAATTGGGGATGTGGCGCCCAGGCTATGTGGCTATGTGGCTATGTGGGCGATATGGCTATGTGGGACAGCTTTATGCAGTTTTTTACGCATTTCACAAAGCGATGTCGACTCAGTGCTAACTGCTAAGGCTACAACCAAACAACTTCAAAATTTTCGTACCGTCAATTATGATACTTTAAAAATAAACCAATTATTCCCCGCGTTGATCGATTCTATAAAATATAACCTGTTTTATGATACTTTTTTATAATAAACGCGTGCGGCTGACAACAATAAATTCGGAATTCGATAACTCGACATCCGATTTATTTTACTTGGCGATTTGACCTCATTTAAGATTGCACACTTAATTAAATAATTATATTACTTTGGTAGACAGAAACACAGACTCGACTTGAATAAAATTAGCGTGGGTAAGCAAACAGTTGTAACAATACACCCGTAGGTAATACTTTGCAGTTATAAAATGGTCGTAAGACAATAAGCGTTTTCTTGATATTATACTGAAAATTACATTATTGTGCAATCAACACGCCGCCTTATTCTTATGTAAAATTGACATTATATAAATTATGAACTGCCTGCTAGTTTAATCAATGAATATAATAAACATATTTTATAACTGGGTTACCCTAAACTTTATCAACGTCAAATTATCTGTTTTATCAACTGATACTTAGATACTAGAAACAATTTTTCGTGAATTACTAATTCTGAAACTACTACTGTGCTGCAAATAAGGGGAAACCCATTAAGTAAATTCACAGATTCGTAGCTAAGTTATAGTAGGATGTCCATCTAAACTGTGCGTAGCCATGTTCATTTATATTTTATTTAAACAAACACAAACTAAGCAGTAAAGTTAAAATATGTTTAGTAGTTCTGTTGCAGAAACCGGCTCCGTCACCGATACCTAGTTATTACTTTAACTTAGTCAATACTCAAACACAAATCTTTTGTCCAGTTAAAATGAGTCAGGCGTGTACAATAAATACAAAATTGCGAGGTCTAGACTGCGCGAAGTCAAAAAAGTTTTTGCAAAGTTATTTTTCAGAATCGTCGCGGACTGGTTGCGTGCCGGCTTTTTGGCAAAGTTTGAGAAAAGACTTACCTGTAGTACTGTTGACGCTAGGACTAGCAGAAGGGCCGCAAGCGGGACCCTTCCGGTCCTCATGGTGGTCCGAAAGAGTTGGAAGACGAATGTTGGCAAGTTAGTCCGTCGACCGGTTGGCGCGCGTCGTCGTCCGCGCCGCACCACTGTCGGACCGCGAGTGATGCCCGCACCCGCTCCGCTCGGCTGCTCCGCTGGGCTCCTCCGCTCCTCTCCTCTTTTCGCTTTGCGTCCCAAGTCCAGAAGCGCCCGCAACGACCCGCTCCGCCGCTGCACACCGGCCTGCAGCGCTTCCTACGCAGCCTGCGATACACTCACGTCGTCCCACTCCGATACCAGTTCTATAATGTGCATTCTTATATCATATTTATCTCACTGAGGACCCTTTTCTTATTATATTAAGACCCTATACAGCCGACTATTTACCTTAAGATTAGTTATGCAAAAGTGAAGTAATTGCATTCTGGATCAGTATGAAGAAAAATAGTTGGTCTCGTTCCCGCGTGTGAGACTGTGAGCCCTGCAAAGTTCTATGACCCCTCTCCTGCGCTTATCACAATGGCGCAATCATAAATCAAAAATGCCTTATGTTTTATCGCGTTGTGGAAAGAAAAATATTCGTTATTTCTTTAACGTAGAGTTTGAATTGTGTTACTGGGTGAATCGTAGTGATTCAAAGTGATATCGTTATTTACTTACTCGTCGCGCCCAATTCCTTGGCTCAGTAAGTTATACCTACTCGCATTTAATTATAGTATATTATATTTTCGAATAGCAATAAACATGTAATGAATAATTTGCGCTATTTGATTCTCAGGGGGAAGATAATAGTTTATTTTAAAAATAACATGAGAACGAAATCAATGGAAGATTCTGAAAATTGTGATCATCGTATCTTAATACTTTCAACAGTAATCTAGCTAGTTTATAAGTGGCAGATAAGAGTTCTTCAGAATTGGGTTAGGTTATAAAAGGTTAGGTTAGGCTATCTAAAGCCATCCGCGTATCACGATAAACTTTAGTTTGGGGATGTAAGTACTCAAATTAGGCAACGCGTTGTTGCCCAGTGGTACCCGTACGGCACTTCGAGAACTTGTCTCTTGTTTTTTTGATCGGGATTTAATTCCCGCTCGAAACAATACGACGTATTACTTATGATTATCTGTTTCAGGTATACGTGTATGTGTGATGTCTGACCATTTACAGTAATACTAGATCACACCAAATAATGCCCCGATTTTAATTGGTTAGGCCGTCATCTAGGTGTTGCCTTGTGTTTGACAATTGGGGTGGATTTAGTATCGTTTGGCACGAGTTAGGGGGAACAGTCATAAGTGCAAATTAGATTAGGGTCCTTTTTTAGCATGCACGGTCCACAATAATTTAAAATCACAGAAGATATCCCGTAAGTGATAGTGTAAGTTTAGATTAGGGTCGTTCTTATATACACTAAAATACTATTGGAACCCCATTTACCGTCCTCGTTTGTTGGACAACAATCGGAATGTTTCATATAAGTTGCGGAATATGGAGTTTCCCGGTTACCTAATGGTTGGTAATACGCTAGCCCCTTTCACATGGGACGCCTGGTGAAATGTGGGTGTACATAATATCTCTGCCTACACTTTCGGTTAGAGTACGGGCGTGATGTTATGTGCTATAGGTATACGTATAACTATTTTCAATATGTAGTTTCTTGCCGGTTATTTTACGTAGTAAAATCCGAACAACCACAATTTATTTTGTAGATGTTTCAAGGGATAGTTGACGAATTTTTTTATGACTAGCTTATGCCCGCGGCTCCGCGTGAAATTCGATAATTGTCCCACGGGAGCATACTAAGTACCGGGATAAAAAGTATCCTAAGTGTTAATCCAGGATATAAACTATAAAATTTTATCCAAATCCGTTCAGTCATTTTTGCGTGAAAGAGCGACAAATATCATCCATCCATCCATCCTCACAAACTTTCACATTTGTAATATTAGCAGGAAGTAGGATTAATGTGTTATCTACCCTAAATTTTCCCAACAACACAGGGGTCAGAATTCCAAAAAATGCTTTCAATATTTTGGCAGTAGTAATTAGGTTCCCTAAAAATATTTTAATTCCGTATTCTAGCTATCTGAAGAGCTCGTGGCTAAATAATAACAGCCGCTCGAGTCGATCTTTAAATTAAGCCGCGCTTAACGACTGTTATCGTATTACCCAGTACTAACTGAGTTGTGGAGGTCAGATAGGCAGTCGCTCCATGTAAAATACTGGTATTCAGCTACCTATCTACATCCAGGAGCGAATAAAAGATTCTCACACTGATGGAGAGCTACACTATCACAGAGTGCCCTAGGAGACTTGGGCACTTGGGCAGTCCCAAATGTACGCGGCCTGGCGAATAGATGGCGGTTGTTGTTTGAAAATAATGTATTTGGTAGCGATTACCAACCTTATAAAACTAAAATCTAGACTTTCAAGCTGCCATATTATTTATTATTTGCTTCGCGCCCAAAGAGATTTAAAACACATATAGACAGGACATTGGGAATATTGTCATACAATAATTTTCATCCTGAATATTTTCGATTTTGACACACGAATGCTACCTGACAAGCGGGCGTATGACACAGATGACACTAGACAGAACGAATTGTTACTAAGTAGTAACAAGTTTTGGATTACGATTTTGTTCGTCATGACCCGTCTATAGCTCGGAAATATTTAAATGTATTTGTGTCAGATGAATGCGACCTGACAAGGTGAAGTATCGCACTGGACTGATCGACTTGTTACTAATTTGTAACAGGTTTTGGAATTGTCAGTTTCTTGGTCTTGTCCCGTCTATAGCTAGTTATATTTGAATGTCTTTGGTCGCCCATCAAATAGTGAAAACCGTCACTGACTTTTTGATCATGGAGAAAATTGGTCACCGTTACGTGATACAAAACTTTCATTTGGAAAACTTCTGTCCTACGAATATCAAAGCCGAGTCAGATTCTACTACGGAGGAGTCTGCTTCTTCATTTTAAACAATAAAATATTGGGTGGCCGAGTTTAAACGAAGCCATACGAGCTGCTAAAACATGAGCATCGCAGTTCTCGACAAAATGAGGTGACTAAACCAGAAATGGTGAAAATGAAGCAAAAAAATATTGGAAGACCATCGATTGAAACGCTAACTGAGATAAGGTAGAAAGGTCAAGAAAAGCTGAGCCCAAAACGGCTGCCGCAATTCCTGAAAATAGAACAACATAGAGTTCTGAAGATGTTCCAGTCGAGTATTAGGCAAAAGTTCAGGGCAATAAAGTCTAGTTTCTGAAAATTTACATAAAAATATTAAAAAAATAAAAAAACCTTAGATTTTTTGTGTTTTTTTTAGTTAGGCTGGGTATTTCTGGGACTGCAGTCGTCGCGAAGTCACGGTAGGAAGCTGGTCTTCTTCTTTATCGTGTGGTTAGGTGCCTAACCTGGTGTCAGAGTTTTATGCCGCCCATGGGCCTCCGACTTGGCTTAGGAAGCTGGTGCATAAGTACAACTTTTCTTTACATAATTATGTACATAAAGCCCACGGGGACTGGCAGAAACTAGGTCCAGAACACCGCTGCTACCAATACAAGAAATCAAAATCAAAATGTTTTATTTCACATAGGCCCAGATGGGCACTTATAAAACGTCGACAAAAAGGTGCACGGTTCGGATTGGTCGTTTCCAATGGAGAAGAACCGGCAGGAAAGTCCATGGTTACTCTTTTCAAATCATTTGGTGTTACAATATTATCACGGTTACAGCATTTGTACTTAGAGTATGGGGGGACAGCGTAGGCCCGACAATAAGTCGTTGTTTACTACAAAAGATGCATGACAAGCAGCTGGAAATCTACAAAGCCCACCGTGTTACCTAGACTCTTCGTCAAATGAGGTTGTAAACTTGCAGTTAACATTATCAACAATGACACTTTCATTTTATATATATTTTTAGATGTTGGCATCGTAAGTAGTTTGAGCGACTTGTTTGCCTGTAGATGGACTAGTGCGGATCGTGAATGTTTACGATGTTGTGAGATGATGATGTTGATAGTTTGGTCATCTTGAGAGGTTGAGTGAAAGGCGACTAACAAAAGGTATTTACAAGGCAGATGTGAGTGGCATCGCCGGGAGGGGACGCCCTAGAAGGACATACACATCTTATTCGTGAGGTTGTTCAGAAATGTCAGGTGCGTAATACTGTAGATATAGTTGTGTTATGTTGTACTTGAATTTCAAAATGAATAAATGGTAGTATTCTTGATGGGGAAGTCGCCTGGTGCCTCTGGGGCTCAACGTATCCACTTGAAGATTGTCTACTCTAAAAGGTAAAATCATTTGGTTGACGAATGCTAGTAAATTGGTTTTTCTTCTTTTCTCGTCCTTGGCCTTAGGGAGTATAAAGGTACTGTTCAAGCGAGCCAGGCAACAAGGATCCTTTGGTACTCGTGTGACATTGCCAGGGGGCTGCAGTTAATAAATATGTCTTATTGTTTGGACTGTCTCGTTGGTCGAGTGGTTGCAATTGCGACTGCTGAGCAATGAAGTCCTGGGTTTGATTCCTGGGTCGGGAAAATTGTTATTGGGTTTTTCAATCAGGAATTTCTCAGCAGCAGCCACGGAGTCTGGATTTGTGCCCGGTTGATGGCAATAGGCTCGCCTATTACAAGGGACTTAAACGTAACTGGCGAAATGTGGGTGTACTATTAGTAGGTACATCGCTGCCTAACCCTTCGGGAATTACAGGCGTGATGTAATGATAAGAATAAGAATAATTTATTTTAAAAGTATTACAAAAGTGTCAGTGTACATTTAGGCGCAGTAGTGTAATCTCATACAATGGTATAATGAGTGCTTATAAAATGATGATATGATGATGTTGTTTTGCAAAATGTATTTTAAAAAAAACATGATGTGTGACGTCAGTTCTAATTTTGGCCACACGTCATAATATCCTGGTAGAAGCTAACCTTAAGAGTCACAGTTAAATGAAGAACGGTGCGATCTGTCAAACAGGTAATTTATAATGAACTTGTCACGGGCAATCATAGTAAAATTACCATCTACCATCGGGATGTTTAAACAGATTCTACATAATTATGTTAGTCATTAGGTACGGGTAGCCGCTGGCTGGACGAAGACTTTGACATCAGATATCTGATTAGCCAGTATTTACTGGGGCAGTGGAGATCCTGATATTACTTCGCCTGATATTAAACGAAGACACGTTTGGATTGGGTGCAGATACCGATGTGTAAGTATCTGGCCAAATTTAAGCAAAAATACATAAAGACTTTTCATCTTCTTTTTCTTCGTTGTGTCCATGATTCCCATATCTATTGGATTCAAATTGGCTTTCTTCTCCAGAATTCTTGAAAATCATAATTGAAAAATAACGGTTCTTAATTTGTTCTGTATAATAATTACATAATTTCTGGAACACCTCTCTTTTTTTCTGTCACAGGTCTAATTCAAAACATTTATTTTAAATTATTTTTCACTTTTTTTGTGTTTTTGAAGTCGGTTTTAGTTTTGCGAAAACGTTTTTTATACCTATTTCCATTTTTGTTGTCCTATACAAATATTTGCTATGCTGTTATTTTGCATTGTTAACAATACATTTCATGGTAATTGGCTGATCCTCAATAAAATGAAACTTAACGTACCGAACTGTCCAAATCTGAGTGTACTGTACACGTCTGCGTACACCCTCAGAGCATACAGGCGTTAGGTTATGTTACGATATTGTGTATAAAATAAACATCTTAGCGATTGCAGCAATCACGGCAGATTGGCTGCCCATTATTGAAGAATTCCATTGTATATCTCCGAAGATCAGCATCAGATCTTCACCAAATTGAAACGGGACCAATATTCTTCCAAACAAAAAAGAATCATCAAAATCGGTTCACATCTGGCGAAGATATCGCTGAACTTTGCCCGACCTGGGAATCGAACCCGGTATCATGCTCAGCAGTACCACTTGCGACCACCAGACCATTCACTAGACCCATTTTCTACGTGGCAAGATAAAGATTCTATTGAGAATCATCTACTACGATACTTACAAACTTTTAATTAAAAATAATTAGTCTGAACTTTGTCTCAAATATATGGCAAAGAAGCAAGAATTATCTTATCTGAAAATAAAAACAAAAAACAATGACGCTATCATAAAAACCTTGGTTACCTACTCAAAAATATTATCATTAAATGTATTAATTCACGAATCTTAAAAGTTATTTACAACTTTAAAATCTTTTTATTTTCAGGATTATTTCGTAATGTTAGTTGTATGTACCTACTTAATTGAGCAGTACGTAATTCCAAAGTAGGTAAATACATCTTCTTCTTAAACTGAAAATTGTATGAACCCTGGCCTGCTTAAATTCCGACATTTTATTTTATTTTTAAAATAAGAGCCTACCATAATATCTTTAGAAGATTTTGTCTAGTACAACACAACCTTGTTTGTAGTGATACCAGCTATTTAATTTAACTCAGTTCTTATGAGTGGCTGCTATTTGAAAATTTAATAAATTGGCGTAAATTCGGCACACTAACATTTTCAAATTCTTTTTTATTCCAAAAACAAAGAACCTAAATATTGTAAAGATTAACAGTTGTTATCTATTTCAACATAACTAAGTTTATTTCTATTATGAATTAATTACCTACTTATTTGAGAGGTCGGTAACCGCAAATATTGCTTAATGGATGCACTCTCTATATGTAGGAACCAATTATATTTGGAACATTATTATACATACACATAAACCGATGGACTCTACCCAGGATTTCACTACTAACTCTCCAAGAACCATTAAGAGCTGTATGGCCTGTATGTGGTACAGAGCGAAACATCAGGGGATAAGTTTTTTCAAATTGATCGATCTACATCAGGCATTAGTACTTTAAATTATCTGCATAATTTCTATAAATAAAATTATCAAAAAAATCCGTTCGGTCTAATATTAGTTTTAGCCATACATTGGTTTTTTTTTTTTAAAACAGCTGTTTCCTACAAAAGTGCAATACCTACACGGTCAAAATGTACGGAACACTTGATTTTTTTTAATAACGATGAAAAATTTCTATGTAATGAATACACCATGTATTCATTACATAGAAACCGTTTTCGCGTCGCTGTCCACAGTCCACCCTGTATAATCTACTAAACTTTCGATTTTACCAGTCGGCTTGTGCTGAATCATACCGAGCTGACCAAGTGTTTATCACCCATTATACGTACCCAGTACACGTCCCTATAGGGTACTTAACATAGGTACAGAAGACAGACGGTATGAAGGAACTAAAACTTTTGTTTTGCCAACTATTGCCAAGTTCTGACGTCAACTTTTGTAAATTCAACAGGTTTCCCCGACTTCGCCGGCAATTGACGTATAGTTTACCTCTTTGTGGAAAACTTTTCAAAGTCAAAGTTTTTATTAGTGTGATTTTTGATGATACAGTAGGTCTTATAGTTAGGTTAGTTAACAACATAAGAATTTAAAATTTATATTACCTATAAATTAACAAAAATTTCAATATTTAGAATACAATTAATCATTTTAATAAATATTCAGAACACAATTATTAATTGTGACGATATTCTTGTCTTGTCGATCTATATAGGGTTGCTCTGAAGCTTTTATGAACAGCTTTTTCAAGTCTATGTTATGTAAGAAATGTTTATATTAAAGGGAACTAATTGTTTACAAGCTGTTTTGTTAATTACGTAGAACTACCTACTGGGTTGGGGTGCTTTGGCAAACTTTCACGTTATGAAATATAACTAAAATTTTCACGTTTCTTACACCTATGTCAAATATTAGAGTAACGACCAAACATTTGGCAGTTTTTCGGTTTGATTGTGAAGCTTGGAGGACGCTTCGGTCCAGCAGCTCAAACGTTGATAATTACATACGATCTAATTAAGTAAATTTGCTCAGAAAGTAAAGGTGAGATTCTATTCCTACTGCTCCCCAAGCCGTCACGATTTCCAAAAGTTTATTGCTACCTATTTTTCACTGCCAGACAGCACATAAATACTAACAAAATCTTTCAATTCCTTTACTACATTTTACTTACTTTTACACAAACATGAACGTTAACATTCTTGCAGGGTACCTACCTCTCAGTCTACATCGCTTCAGATTTTATTTTTGTACCGTTCATCTATTTATTTACAGAACGTGCATTATCAGGTAATTATTTCATAATATTTACAAATGTTTGCGGAAACTTGATTCTTTCCTAGACTTCAAGAATGTTAGGTAATAGATTCTCTTGTAAATCTCTTCAGTGGCATCATCTAAAATTCTAGTTAGACATTGACCTCGAGCGCTAGAAATTGTATCGGTACTAATCGGTTGGAGCATACCTACTTAGCTATCACTTTGGTTTATGTGCTGGGTTGTTTTAAATACTGTATAATTTGGAGGAATCTGATGAATTCAGTTACTAGAGCATGGCAACCAACATACAGTCAGGACTATTACGTCATAGTCAATCTTTAACACTAAAAGCGACACCGTGTGCCCCGACAAAGGCCCACCCGATTTAATATCCAGGTTAAACAAACAGGTTTCTCCTGCTGTACAGCTAAGTAATTCTCCTCACTCACTGATGAAGGCAATGCATGAATCTTAACTATTAATACAGGCAAATGCCTCAGGCCTTGTCCAGAAAGGAGAATCTATCGCGAATACGCGCCTACGACTATGTTGCTGCTTCCAGACGGTAGGAACGGATTCAATAAGTCAGTAACATGGAGTTGGACGAGGTTCACGCGTAAACTAGACACAACCAAGAAGTCTCTAGTCTAGATTCAAGTATCTCGACTCGGGCGCAACAAGCGTGCATCACTCGCGACTCAGAGAGTCTGGTGAAGTGCACGTGATTTATGGCCGTTATTTTTTCTTCCTAGTTTTTATTAATAAAATTGTTATACTGGGTGGCAATTCAGTTACCTAAATCTTTCAAGAAGGCATATTCGTCCTTATATTTACCAACGTTCCTAAAGAAACTTATATCTAACCCGACTGTTGCGATGCACGTATGTAAAGCTCTTAACACACTTGCTGTGGGTGCGCAGCAAGCTCGCCACGTTTCTTACCCGTGTTCGCGTGACGTGAGCGATTGATGTGATTGTGCAATATTGTGAAATCGCAGACAACTCGTCGCTTAGTCGCGGCTAGCTCGCTTCTCACAAGTGGTAAGCACGGTCACAAATCGCTTTGCAACAAACACGTCGAGTCAGTAAATTTAGACTAGTCGGCGTCGCCGGCCGCTGTCACTTCGAGCGACGCAAAGCGGCGGCCCGTCCTCCCCGCGTCCCCCATCATTGGGACGCCGAAGAAAGTTAGCACATCAAACCAGCTGGGACGTGTTTACTCGGCTACCGTTATTGCAGCTCCTGCAAAACATTAGCGGCAACTCCAAAGACGCATGGGGGCCACTTCTGGGGTGTGAAAAAGAAAATGAAAAAAAAATATTTGCAAACTATATCGTGTTACATATCAAATAAAAGGGCTCATTGTGAGCATCTCAAATATTTTTTTTATAATTTTAAGATAAATGGTATTGAAGTTATTTAAGAAAATAGGTGAAAATAGACCTTTCCCCCCCACCCCCTCTTAACTCCGAATCTACAGGGCCGAAAATTTTGAAAAAAATACAATAAATAGTTTTTTATGATTAGGAACAGAAAAACGTATAAGAAAGCTATAACAACAAATAATAAAAATAAATTAAAAATTAAAGGCGGCTCGCCAAGTACGATGGTACGGAACCCTTCATTTGCGAGTCCAACTCGCACTTGGCCGGTTTTTTAATACTCTAAGCAGCATAATCTTTTGGTACAGAATTATAGATGTCGCCACATCCATTCAGAAATTGGTTTTCAAACGTTTCTGAAAACGTCAACGTCAATATAGTAATTAGTAATATTAGTACAAGGAACTTATATACTAACTGGAATGATTACGTGCAACGCAAAGACGTTCCGAGTGAGAGAACTTCGAGAGTGGATGGCATCTCTTTCTAATAGGGTATCCATATTTTTGTACTTAAATTTGGGACAGTTATTCTGTTCTGACTAGGCAATAGGTTGAATACTTTTTCTTTAAAGGGACATCTTCAAGCCACCGTTGCTGAAGATTCTCATTGTTGCGGAGTCTGCATGGAAACAGAACAGTATTATTAATATGTTACAGCAAACTACTGCGCGCAACAAGTGTGATCTCCGAACAGTGATTTATCTCATTTATGAAAAAAAATATGAACTTAACTATTTTGTAATGCTTAAAAGTAATTTATATTGCCATGATTTCCATAAATCGCGAAATGTAAGTGTATTACGCGACGTACACCTCTGGCTAGCCCTTCGGATTTACAAGCGTGATGTTATGTTAGATTTCCAAATATTAATAAGAATTACTGTGATTTTTTTCAAATAAATTAATAGTATTTTACTTGACCAAGGAGTTTATTCAGACTTTTTGGATTTGACTCGAGACTTTTGTGTCGAATAAAAAAAAATCGGTTGAATCGACAGTTGCCGCCAAAATGGAAGGGTTTAAAAATGTAAAGATAGAATTCAAATGTTTATTTTCAAGAAGTTACTTTTGCTAATATTAAATTGAGTAAATTATTAAGTTTTGCTACTGCATTATACATAACAATGTTTTGTATTTTATACGCATGTGCACAAGATTATAAATATCGATATGGATAATAAAAAAGGCGTATTCTTTACAATATTTTCATAATCCCCGTTTACAAATGTAAAACATTGTCACCCTAGTCGTAATTTGTAAACAAAGTTAATCGAACGTACCTGAAAAAAGAAATTGCATATCCATCAACCCCTCACACTATTAAACCCCTTCAAACAACACGATTTCACCATATTTATAGTGGAAGATTTCACTTAAATACAATAAAAAGCACCTGAGCAAGCAAAAATACGAGTGCAACGCGAAACCGTTTCGGCCATTTTTTTTTTTTTTTTTTAATCTTTCATGTATTTTGGTATTCATAAAATGTAAATAACTACTAAAGAATTCAATTTCGCAAGAAATTATTATTTTCATAATTGGTATTTAAATATCAAATAATTCCAGTTAAGATTTATGTGCTAGTTTAGCTATCAACGTGATTTCCGATTGCTATATAAAAAAAAAAGAAAATATATTTGTTTATTTTTTGATTACTGGCAATTATTAGACAAGGACACAATCCACTCTCGTCGCTTTCTCGCTCTGAAGTTTTCTTCCCCCTTTGGATAAATTAAAGTAATACGAACTCTATACCTTTGAGATAAAGTTCATTTTCAAACGGTTTTTTTAATCAAAATTTTGTTCGTACTCATTCCAGTTAGTATATAAGTTCCTTGTATTAGTATAATTGATTTGACACTTGACAGATGACATTCACAAAAACGATAAATAATCCTTTTTCGCTTCAAATGTTTAACCCTTAATTCGACAATGTCCATTATACTGTACATCGATATTTTCCGTTATTTTCTGGAGAACTTGGCTTGGACTATGCTGATGTTTGTTACTCTGATCTATCCCAAGATCTTTTAAACAAATTGGATCGTCTTCTTAATAATTGTATTCGCTTTGTTTTTGGCCTTCGCAAGTACGATCACATCTCTTCATATCGTTCTCAGCTTAAGTGGCTGCCTATCCGACTCAGGAGGTCCCTCAGATCTCTCTGTATGCTCTTCACTATTTTGACGGATCCTCGTGCTCCCGATTACCTAAAAGAATATTTCAAAGTGTTGGGCAGTTCACACAATCGTAACCTTCGAGCTTCTAAAAACATACTCCTTGAAATTCCCTCACATCGTACTGGTTTTATGTCCAATTCTTACGCTGTCTCAACTATTAAGCTCTGGAACGCGTTACCCCTTGGCATTAAAAAAGCTGAAAGCAAAATGGCTTTCAAAAAAACAGTACGGAAGTACTATTTGAAATCTGACTAAATTGCTCATATGCTTGTCATTAGTAGTCATAGTAATTATTATAATGTTTCTCGTATTTTGGACCATTTGTATGTATTATAATATATATTAGTTTATTTCATTATATTTGTATATATGTATTAGTATGTGCCTATTTATGTATTTCAATTTATGTTAACAAAATGATATTTTTCTAATTTATTTTTTTGTACTCTATCACTATGCTGTCCTATTTGACCCCAAGGTTGACTGGTAGAGAATGCCTTGTGGCATTAAGTCCGCCTATGTACCACTTTTGTACATGAAGTTTAAATAAATAAATAAATAAACTTGGCAATGTCCAGTATACAGGACATGCAATTTCTAAAAATCTAAATATACTAGATTTTTTTGATTATTTTTTCTGGTTTTAGGAACATCTAACGATACAAAAAAGAGATACACAGAATTCAATATTTTAATACATTTTTCCTCATGCCGGATTAAGGGTTAAAAATGAAAAAGGTGGGCAAGGAGTATTTATACCTATAAATCACTATGAGATCTATCACAAATAGAGAAAAAGCAGAAAACAGTAAGGGCATAAAACATAAGAAAGATAACTGTGACACGAAATGGTAAGTAAAGATTTAAGATCTAATTGGCTAGTACTAAATAAGGTTCAACAGTAACACATCAAGATTCACCTATAATTTTCGTGTTGTGGTTTTCAGGTTCCCAGCAGCAGCTGAATACCGCGCATTTTACATGGAGCGATTGCCTATCTGATCTCCACAACCCAATTAGCAATGGGTAATACAAAACCCCTTGAAGACTGGTTGTCAGACTTTCGGGCCACTTGCTACCTACCAGATACCTGTAACGTCTGTCAAAGATCTGCAAATGACAGCCGGGATCAACGGCTTAACTTGCTTTTCTGAGGCACAGAGGTAACTTGATATGTAATGGGTAGTCCCCCATACATGGATAACCAAGTGTGGCTTAACGTAAAGAACACCTGAGTGGCTGTTATTACTAAGGTATAAGCTCCTCTACACAGCAGACGAAGCATGCAAAATACCAGCTCATGGAAACCACGGAACTCTTCTGCTGCCTTGGCCACTGTGTCCTAGGCAGGCCCGCTCTGGATATGTGCCTCGAGCTCGAGCCTAAGAAAGTTTTCCTCAAGGGTTTACTATGCCTCAAGGATGTGTGATGTGAAGTACTGACAACTGTTGTATGATGGTGTAGTTGGCGTTATATAACCCGTCAATGTCTCATAAATGTGTCACAAATGTGAGTAACTGTAGTTAACTAGTAGGTACTGATGTAAACTTAATAAATTTTTCAATAAAATATATTTTTTATAAATTTCCACATTTTTCAAGAAAGAAATGCGTTGTGTTACCCAGAACTGGATTGAGAAGTTCAAATAAAATTCAGCTGGATCCAATTAGACTTCAAGCTGCTGACCGCAACATGTTTGGGAAAAGGCTGGGCAGATAATATTAGGAAACTGGACAGATTTACTTTTGGCAGAAAAGTCTGTAAAGATAAAATTTAAAAAAAAAGACTTCAATGCGAATACATTTATTTTCACTTTCTCATATTATGTCCATTATTATTTACTTCAATATTTACAAAGCTGTTAACACCATTATGTCATAAATTATTCCTAAATGCTATCAAAATATTGATAGTTTGATTTAGTCTTGAACTGGAGTCTTGGGAAACATTAGAGTGAAAATGCATAGGACAAAAATACAAATTTTCGTAATGGGAAAATGGACCATAAAAATATAATAATTTCTTATTGATTAAATTCACAAAAAAATACATAAAAATTGCAAAGGTGACCTTTGCCTGTTTTCCAATATGAGCTTTGCTGGATAGGCCAGTACTAAAAATACTTCACTTAAAGGTGGAATGTTGTGCCATATCTATATTTGTTTAATAATGTCCTGGATGACTCAATACTTTTTTTACTAATTCTCTTACTAGGTATGAGAATACATAATACGGTGTGGAAGAGGGACACCAATGCGGAAATGGTTACTACGTATTCAGTACATCAGAAACTTTACATTGGTTATTAAAAAAAGTCCAATACCTACATGGTCAAAATTTATGGAACAGCTAACCAAAACAAGAAATCTTTAAGAGCAATTTCAAGACGAGGAAGAGCGATAAAAATATGTCGACAATAGCTTCCATATTTTCATATTATTATCATATTTCATTACATAAAGGACATTGCCTAATTTTGTATGGAAGTTGGACCAAGTGCTGCCTAGAATACTCACATAGTGCATTTTGTTCCTCAGACCATCTCCAATGTGCATTTCAAAGCGCATAAAAATTCTATCCCAGGAGTCCAAAGAAAAACAAGTATCTTGTTTTGAATATTTTTATGGCAACAAATGTACAAAATCAACTATTAAACAGTTATTGTGCGTTCAATTATAATTGTATTTTGATGTTGTAGGTAGTACACACGGCGGTACATGCAGCTGTAGATTTCCAGTATAAATTGGCCTCGCTTTGTATAGATTTCCTTTACAATGAGAGATCCGTATAAACTGGTTATGTATAGCTCGATCGGCCGTCGTGCGTACATTATTGTTAGGTATCATTTTTTTTTTTCTATAAGGCATCTCGCAGTTCAGCCTAGGAGGCTGGCTACTGCTTAACCGGACTAAATCTGTGGATGCCTCCAGCCAGGGGCTTGAAAATACTTAAAAACTAAGCGACCACACGCTAAGGGCACCCCTGTGGGGTACGAAAGAATGAAGAAATTGTAAGAAAGAAATTGAGAAAATAATAATTAAGAAATTGTCAAGAATGACTCGTAAGTACTTGGCTTGCTTACCCCAAGGGATAGGCTTGCCGAATATAGTGATCGGATTGGGGGAGGGCGATTAAGACGCGATTTGTGGTAGAGTACCGCCTGACTATAATCGAGGTTTACCTCGATTCTCCACTTACGGAACCAAGCGTCTAGGACGTTGGCTGATCTTTGTAGATTACTGGCGATGGCATTTTGGCCTTCCCCGGTGTAATATATTGCCGTGTCATCGGCGAAAAGAGCTAGATGAGCTCTTTTGCTCTTGGGAATGTCGCTGGTGAACAGCGTGAATATTAGAGGAGATATTACGGAGCCCTGAGGGACTCCTGCTCGTATGGGGTGAGGGGAAGATAGCGCATTCCCTACGCGGTAGCGGAAGGTACGATTCTACAGAAAGTCACGCAAGATGAGCACGAGACGGTCGGCACTCCTAGTTGGTAAAGCTTTTATAATAAGCCGTTGTGCCAGACTTAGTCGAAAGCCTTCGCTATATCGAAATATAACACGCCCGTCATCGCTTCACGCTGGAAGCCAACGCTCACGTGTTCGACGATGCGGTCGGCCTGTTGGATATAGGAGTGTTCGTTCCTAAATCCGAATTGCTCGTTTGGAATGAGGTTCTTGGCCTCGGCATAGTCCTTGAGACGCTTATAAAAAAGCATCTCGTAGATTTTGCCGAGTACACTCAGGAGACTCATCGGCCTGTAGCTCGACGGCTCGGCTTTAGGTTTGCCTGGTTTAGGAATACCTATGACAGTGGCCTCTTTCCATAGTTGAGGGAAGATTTTATTGCTCAGGGCGCCTTTGAAGATGGCCGCCAACAAGACTATGAGCTGCGCGGGGAGAACTTTAAACACCCTATTGGTGAAGCTGTCGGCGCCGGGGGCTTTCCGAGGCTGAAGCCTATCTATGATGTCTTTCACTTCGTCGGGTGTGATCGAAGGAACAGGATTACCAGGGTCTACTACGGGGGGAAGGGCGGCTCTACGTTCGGCTTCTGCGTCCACCTCATCGAGATGTCGCTTGTCTACTGGTTGAGAGCTGGTGGTGCACTGAGATTTCAGGCTGTCGGCCAGGCATTCAGCCTTCTCGGAGTCGTCAAAAGGGACGCTCTTATCTGGACGGGAAAGTAGTTGGGTAACAAAGGGACGCTTATCACCGCAAGCGCGGGTGAGGGATCGCGACAGATAATACAAAAGAACAGGTTTTTGTCTTCCTTCGACGTGATACGGTACGATGTTACTGTAACTGAAATACATTTTTGAGAAAAAATACCTCAAATACGTTGTTTAATGCAAGATTATTCATTATCACAAAAACTGGATTTATTTATTTTTCCAGGGACCAATTCTTTTTTTTGTTTTCTTTTATAGTTCATGTGTATACTACAGTACCACTAGACCAATTCAAATTCCTAGGCAGCACTTGGTCCAAACCTAGGCAATCTCCTTTCCCATTGGGAAGACACCAATACGCACTTTATGTACAAACTTTAACTTTAGCTAGTACATAAATTGTTGTTACAACTTTCATCAACTGTCGTTTCTAAATGTTGAGTTATGAAATCATGTAGGTTTTTTTATAAATTACCCTGAAGGGAGTTTTGAATGAAAGCGACGAATTTAGTTCGATTCAAACTTGTTCATAATTTTTTGTCTTTGTTCGAACAGCCGATTCAGTACTTTAAACAGTTTTTCTGTAAACAAACTAAGAAATAAAGTGTCAAAAATGAAACGCAAATACATCATTATCTCCTTCCTGCCCTTGGCTCATTCTATTTAGGGTCGGCGCAACACGCAAATTTGGTTGATTCACTTTAAATCTCGTACCTATTTTTTTTATGGCATCTCGCAGGTTAACCTATGAGGCTGGCTCCTGCTTAACCGGACTATCCTGTGGGTGCCTTGAGTGTAAGACCTCCAGCCAGAGGCAAAAAATCGTATAAACAAAACAACAGCGCGCTAAGAACGTCGTTGGGGACGGCAGCAAAGGGACAGTGAGTGAAAAACTCATAGGTACATTTGTTACACTCTTTGTAGTGCAAAAACCATTCTCTCTCATTTATTGTTTAGAATGTTCTCAGTTAACACAAGGCTCTGACTTTCCGAGTTTGAATCGAACTGTACATAATACGTAAGAAAAACAGTCTAATTGAAACAATTCTTAATTCTTATTTCAATTCAAGGCAACAGGGTTTAATTTATTTAAAAAGACTGGTATTATTCTTTATTGTCAAGATAAATACATAATCTCATTTCAAGATTATCTTATTAGAATAGAAATAATTCGATTGTTTCATGAAACCTTATACCAAGAAAAGTTAAAAAAGGGTGCATTATAGTCACACACTTGGACATCACATTTTCAATAAAATAATACACTCTCATAGTATAAATAAAGATATATAAAATATATTTCATACAAAAATCACACATGTTACAGCCTTACGCAGAAGACAGATCATATGAGGACACTTTTTATTTATTTAAACTATGTACAATATGTACATAGGCAGAATTAATGCCACAAAGCATTGTCTACCTCAGCCTTTGTGTTTAATAGGAATTAATACGTTACACACACGCAAAAAGAAGCCGAGTGCCGTATTACTGGTAACTTAATTCTATGCCCACGGAGAATGACACATACAGTCCGACCTCTGCATTGCCTCTAACTTAAAATAGTAGAATTTTGAATTCTCTTAATTTATAAATAACATTTTGTCTGAGGAGTTTAAACTTTTGTCAAGATAGCTGTGCAACTTATACATTATAAAGATATGGTAAAAAAAAAACTACTTAAAAATGCAATAAATCTTTTGCTACTTAAAAAGTATGCGAAGTGCCTACAACGAGTTTACTTAAAAATAGAATAAACTTTAGGTTATTTGACAGTTTATTAAATTTTATCTAAAATCATTTACAAAATTGGAATGACTTTGGATTACATATTCATAAAATATTTTGTTTAGGTACATTAAACTAGCCTATGGTAACTGCAATAAAAAGTGTGTTGTAGTGTTGTACCATCAGAGTGTTTTAATCGCAAGAATACATTTTGCGAACAAAAGGCAGCAAGGATTTTTGTACCATACAATATTTAAGAATAATCGTCGCATATGTGAGAGCTCAATAGGCTAGTTGATTACATTTTTTTAAATTTGGTTAAATTGCTACCTTCGAATATATTTTACATGATACGATATAGCTTAGCATATGAGTAAATCCGAAACTTTGACTTAAGGCAGAGCGATCGGTAGAACTCGAAAGCTGTCATTTTAAAGGAATTCTCTAGTCAGCATGAACTTCAAAACAGTCCACCTTTGTACATTGGTGTGCTTAAAGTGTTAAATAAATAAATAATTATCATTTTCTCCTCCGAGTCACATTCGGATTACAAGTTCACTATGGAAGACATGGGGAACCGCAGCAAGTAGCCAGACTACGTCACCATTAATACATAGTCGATGCCATACAGGGCAGCAGAATTTTAAATCATACTACATGGAAAAGTTGAAAATCTAAGCGAGGCATCTACAAGGCGGTCCATGAAAGAAAGAAAAAAACAAATTCTCTTTGACCGTTTTCGGACACTGCGGCCAATCTCATCGGAGACTAGCATCCACGCAGAATATGTGTGTTCGCTAACACAGACGCACTCTCTCCACTCTCCTAGTCTAATGCAATCCGACACGACCGGAGATAGTCCAGAGGCGGCCAAAGAAATGAACTGTCAGCAAACCCACGTCCGTTTTCACTAAAATACTATATTATTAAAAACACAAATTTTAGACAATAAATTCGTAACTATTTAATGATATACACAATAATAGCGGCGATGGAGGTGGAACCGGCGCGAGTAACTCGCCTGCGCGCTACAGTAAGCGGCCAGCTCACCGAATTGGAACAAACGCTACACTAACTACAAAATCCGAAAAATTACAAATGTAATTGAATTGCACTGTAAGGACGCAAACTTGGAACCTGAAATTGAGCAGCAATACTGTACAGAAAAGCGCATTTTACGATTAGAGATAATGAAAAAGATTACAAGGCTTGCGCCCTACATCACCGGCCATACCGTCGACATACGTCACGGCTTCAACTGAAACACCAAGAATAAACCTTCGTGCGATAACTGTAAGAAGTCGATCTATAACAATTTCCTTATCTTGCAATTTATAAGGCGACTGAATGACACCGATATTCGAACTACTGTAACTACTACTAACTGGTCAATGATTTTTCTGATTTAATAAATAAACGTCAACAACTAATAAAATCAGACAGCAGCTATATGTCATCAAAATGCTCTTAATAGTCAATGCTTTGACATGGAAACACTGTACATATTTAAAAAAACTAACATCACGATAGACACATACACAAGAGAAGTTTTTCTTCACACTACTCGGAATGCACATGTAACGTAGACCACATTACGTGTAAATACAATTGCCAAACAGTTGAAGGAAAAGTAGAAGACGGGTGAAAATGCCAGCTGCATAGCGTACAAGTATTATCTATCACACATTTGAAATAATCAAGGTGTATACCCAAAACGGTAAGTTGATAACAAAGACAAGTAAGACGGAATGAACTAGGCAAACAGACAATTAAGTCTCGACACCCGTTGGATTGGATTATGTCTTTGAATTCTTTAAACAACAAAATGTGATTAGAGGTTAAAAAATATACAGAAAACGTTGCTAAAACCATCCGTGGCCCCGGAAAGGTTCCATGGATGCATATTTGGCACTCCTCACAGGATCTCTTAATTAAATAGAATGAATGATTTTTGTCAGTAGTATTATTACTTTACTTTTTCCATACCCAAATGTATGGGGCAGCTGATTATATTTACGCCATTATATTAGGCCACTGGCGATAGTTGTTCATTTTGATAGTCTGTAGCACACTCTTCCGTATTCCGTTACACGCTGTATAACAGAGAGCTGCTATTGTCACATTACCTTGAATTGAACGGAACGGAAATACGAAGTTAGCTAATGCCCAATATATATCTTGTACTACTGTAATAGTTTACCGACCTACAACGCAATACCTTGAGTATGGCGTGTGCAAAGTAACATAATTCAATGTAAAAGCCACTGAAATACATTGTGTATTTATCTATATCGGAAATCGAGATCTTAAAATTCATTTAACTAAAACCAGTACTATATCAGGTCATGCGGAAAGGTTTGGAATTCCTGATATTATTGTAATTTCATGTAGTAACTGATATCATTGTTTATCTCTTATTATAAATTTGCTAGCTTCTATACTTTGTTTTATCAGTCATCATTTCCCCGCCACTCTCTTCTGGGACTGCTTGCCTTTGCTGTAGAACATGTCCAGGAACAAGCCTGAAAATAAAAGAAAAAAACTATGTAATGACATGCGACCACGACGTAAATGTACAGGATTGGATTTTGAGATGTAGAAGTATAGGCACCTTAACTGTTGTAGCTACAGGATATGGTTTTAGGAAGGTATCCATGTTTTGAAAAAAAATCGATAAATTTTTCAGATTTTAGAAAAACTGTTCAGACAGCAAGAAAATAGCCAATAAAAACATTTTTTTTTTATGTCTGTTGATCCTGTTTGACTTAAGCCACTTAATTTGGCCCTAATACTTATCTAAGACCCTCCTCCTCACCCTCGAATCCTCTAGCTGCAACGGTTACAGTACCTGGAATTACTGCCCCATCTCAAATTTTCGGCCATATAGTGCTGCCTGTTTCTTTAAGCATGTGGCGTTAAACGAAACTTACGCCAAACGTCTTGTTTTTATTAATAGAGAATGTGAAGCTAAACTGAGAGAGCAGATAGCGCCTGATTGTCACCCGGTAAACAAATCTAATCACCACACCAATCGATCGAAGACGATGATCGTTCAATTGGTGTAATTGAAACTGTCGATCGACGTCGACTTATCCACTCTACCATCGATCGATGTTCTCTATCGATGATCGATTGATTGGTCTGGTAACACCCTAACTGTCAAAGGGTGTCTCATAAACAGTCACCAAACCATAGATTCTTACTTTTAATATGACCGTAAAACAACTAATGATTTCTGAAATTCAGATTGTTCTTTTTACGTTTTTTTTTTGTTCTTCGGAACTATCATTAAATCGAAAGTAGGTTCTCACATAATTTAAACGGACTTCAATACACAAAACCAATCATTCTATCAGTCTATCATTTAAATGTACTTTACCCGTACAGATACAATTCTCCAAGTCATACCTGCAAATACTAGAACAGCTCCGAACCACTGGCGCGGCAGCAGCACGTTGCCGAATATGATGACGGACATCAGCACCGTGAAGAACTTCCTCGTCGTTGTCACCACGGAGCACGGGAGTGGGCCGTATTCTGCCACCTGAAACAATAAGATGAAAATGAGACTTGCGCTAAACTTAATTAAAATCCAGTTTTGCTGATCCATTTTTTTCTAGCTAGTAGTGTTCCAGGCAAAGGCTTCTTTTTTTGCGTAAAGAAATCCTCACGGATTCCTCCACCCTGGGGTGAGTGAACTGTCAAGAACCTATTAACCACACCCTATTATTTAACTACTTTTGACCGGGGTGCTGCAGTACTTGCGCAGTTCGTCGCGCTCCCCCGGACAGGTACTGTCCGTCAGTACTAGGCAACAGTCATCGTATCCTACCCTCGTTACACCTGTCATCCTAACGTCTGTCACTGAGTTTCATAACTGAACAAGCTGGCTTCAGGCCCGGCAAGTCGTGAACCAACCTGACTTTCAAACTGCGTGCTGATAACCTGCTTTCGTGCATAATATCAGCTTAATCTTACACAACCACCATTGCCAAGTATACCTTACATAAAAAAGAGCCTGTGGCTAAGTCAAAAAGAAATTCAGTCGTTTTTATCCTCAAGATTTACATCATAATTAGCATAGCAATGACCACAAACAGTATTATCTGATTGGTATACGAACATTTTAATGAATATTTGACAACATACTCTGAAATCAGTAGAGGCTGTGAAAAATTTTTTTTAGTAAATTATGTTGCACGACAGATAAAGCACTGGCACCTGAACAGTGGCGGTATACTCGTAAACGTAGCCAGGTTGTAGCCACTGGAACCTAGTCTAGGTTTTTGAAATAGTTCCAAAAATGTCTGGAGTGTGAAGGAGTTTCAAAATTCAAAATCACCAAACAAAAACCGAGCAAGCCCCCTCGTATTATGCTGGAATAGAGGACATCACGTTATACACCCAAAACCCCATTAGTAGGCATTGAGAAAGCGACAAAGAGCAATAGAAACTGAAAAAGAGAAATGCAAAGTTTAGTCCGATATCACATTCTTTGTTCATTTAGATCCACACCCGAACAACCTTGTAGTAAAAAGATTACTCCCATTTTTAGCATTCGAGAACTATTGGATGACTCAATGATGCCACCAATACAGACACACTAACAATAACTACTTAAGACCTTACAGATGAGTAAAGTGTGCATAGAATCACAATACTGCTGACTAAGTGGGCCATATGCCTAGACAGACACTCTGCAAACTAAAGACACTTCTTAGCGTGTCGACGGCCATCTAAACTGATTTAGCCCAAAATTTAGCGACGAATTTAGTATTTTCAGTAGCGTCCATCAGCTCCTGTAATGCACAAGCAACAGGACAGGCAGGACAAGATGTTAAGTGACTCATCGACCTGCCGGGGCTGCGGGACTGTTCGAAAGAGATACCACGGCCCTGGAACACAAAGGGCAAAGAAGGAACATGGATGGGTTTTAGTCAGTACGAGTCTGACACTCCCTTCCAGTCCGCCCAGAGCGGGAGGGATCATTTGAAGATTTCCCACCCGAAAAAAAAAAAAAGTGTTTCATCGTCTGTGGAACAACACCACATTTAACCTCCAGGGCAGAGTCATCTATGAATCTCCACCTGAACAGGTTTGCCTAGCTTTCGGCCAACCTGTATCCGGAGTCTATTTAAAGACTTTCAGATCAGTCATGGCAGCTCATGTCTAAGGAAAAACCTTTATCGTCATAGCTTGAGTCTTTCTTAGAGCATTCACCAGTGAGTAGAGGGCATACTTTAAAAAAGCTGTTATGTCTTTTCAGCCTCTGTGGCAAAAAGATATCAATGGGTAAAGGGTGTCATGTGTCAGAAACCATTTTGGCTCTTTCACTAGAGCTTGCCACTGATCTGCGAACTACAGGTGCCTGCCAGTGGACAGCATCTGCACGGAGGTCGGTTTGAGGCAACCAGTTATAATGGGCACGTTTCATTTAGAGCTGTATCCACTAACTTTGCATGAGCTGAACGACTCCACAAGGGGCATGCGAATTCACCCGCAGTAAACGATAGCGCCAGCCCAGTAGTACGCAAAACATGAGGCGAAGCACCCCACTTTGACGAGACAAGTAGCTTTAGAAGACAATTGCGAGTGTGTACCTTCAGCTTTATGTTGTTGCAGTTCTGACTGAATGGAAGTGACCTGTCCTGAGTAACATCAAGATATTTCGGGAAGTTGCTGTGCTCGATGAACACACCTCCCAAACGATATTGAGTTTGCGGCCCGCAAGAAATTTGAAGGTGTCTTAGAAATTAATAATAGAAAGAGCAATACAACCAAAATAAGAAGCATGGTTAAGAAAACCGATAGCAACCAAGATACAAACTATATGAATAAACATAACAACGAATTCGCTAGCAACAATTAATGTTAAGAGTTTACAATATTGGAAACTATGGCAGAAATATACTGTTGCTTACTGTGAATCCAAATAAGACACGCAAAAGCAGTAAAAGGTGTCATACTTTCTAGCGGTGACATGACATCGTATGGACTTCTGTGTGTATAGACTTGTGTGTGTACGAGAAATGTACAAAATTGTACACTAAATTAAAAAAAGTACTATTTAAACTTACGAGAAAACAATAATCAATGTGTCAGCGCCAGGACGTATTCTTTCGAGCGGGCGCTGTATATTTCACTAAGTAGTACCTCTTTTAAACTTTGTTATGGGCCAAAAAAAAATTTACGGAAAGTCTATATTCAATTTCTGTAACAGCTTGGGTATATCTATACTCGTAGGTATATTAATTTGTTAATTAAACATTCGATTAGAAATAATTATTAACTTTTCAATCATCTTTCAATACATAAAAAAAATGACACTAACTGCCTTGGATGTTGATCTTGATACTTTTTTGGCCATAGTTCCCACATGAATCCCACTTATTCAAATAATTAATTATTAATAAAAAATTGGCACATGATGACTTACAATATAAAGCGATATTAGTAAAGCTTTAAGTAAGATCTGCGCAGCGTCTGACAGCAAATGCTCCATACTCATACCAATAAAAAAGGAAGACGGCGCGCCGCGAACATTTAAAGTGAAGCCACCTTTTTATCGTGTTAATATTACGCGGCGCGCTGATCGGTCTATCACCACTATGACTGGCTTATTGGCCACAATAGTCCTGATAGTAATGATAGACCGATCCCAGTACAGCGTGACATGGTCTTTCTCGAGAACTGGGTCGGGTACATACTCGTAGTACGGTCAGATTCCACAAGTTTATATTTCAAGGCAAGTTGCTGGTGAATAATCCTGGCTACTTGGTTGTGCCTGTGCAAGTACTCGCCGTTAGCCAGACAAGAACAACCGGAAATAATATGTTTGATGGACTCACCCGGACGGTGAAATGCCCGACACACGTCAACCATCCCGTCCTTCATAATATATTTCCAGTAGTTGTTCGTCAACATAACTTAAAATGTGCAAGATCAAGTGCTACAACAATAATCCATAAAGGCGATAGCATTCCACACAACTGTGTATGTTCCAAAGGTATCTAAAGTCTGACATACAACGCCAAATTATGAAAAAACTCAAGAATCATAATTCAGGATGAAATCATTACACACATCGTATAATCATATAGACCCATCATAAGTCTTCTAGCGGTTATTTTAAATATACATATTTGAAAAAGTTCTATCACGCAGATTTTCACTTAACCCGTCACGAAAACACACATAAAGGCAGGAGTGCCACAGGGCTCTATATTTGGCCCGGTACTGTGTTTTATATACCAGCTGATCTACCAAATACAGACAATGGTATAAAGATTCTATTAAAGTTTCGCATACAGTACAGGAACGCTTTGATAAAATTAACACATGGATGGAGAAATGGTGTATCAAAGCGAGTTAGCCAGCAAATCAGTCCACGTAACGTTCGCCCTTTGATAGGGAAATTGTGCTCCAGTCAAACTAGGAAACAATGTATTGTCCCAACATGACACAGCCAAATACCTTGGTATACACCTGGACAAAAAACAAACCCGGAGACAACATTGAAAAAAAACGACATTGAATCATCGTCTGAAAACATTGAAATGGCTACTAGGAAGACTTTCACAAGTATCTCTTGAAAATAAAATACTTATTTTTTATAAAACAATAGTATATTCTGTATGGAGCTATGAACTCTAAGGAACAGCGAACTCAAAATTAAATGTAGAGATTCCTGCAAAGACACCAAAATAAAGTTCTAAAAACTATAACAAATGCTTCGTGGTTTACCAAAATGTCTGAATAACATGACAATCTCAAAATATAGTTAAAAAGAGAAGAGGATTAAGCATAGAAAATACTTCATGGAGTGCATTCAAAAGCACATCAACAGCTTGGCTTCTGTAGTGACCAACGCACTTGAAAACCGTCGACTAAATAAACCGCACACGAGGGACACAACTTGATCTAGACAAGAAACAAGAGGGTTGGCCATCGCTGGAGGGCCGTACTCGAAACGCAAACAAAAAGAAAATAGATCCGCTAAAGGGTTGCGATAGCAAGATTTAGAAAAACTTTATGTTGCAGGCACATTGCATATTTAATTTACTTCTATTCTGGATACATACTGTACATTAGTGTACATACCCTACATTAACAATTCCACGTTTCTCCAGTTATGTTTTAAGTCCCATGTAAGGGACAGGCCTATTGCCACCAACCGGACACAACTATAAAATCCGAATGGCTACTCAGAAATAATGGAAAACCCAACCCTGAGATCGCATCCAGTGACTTCATGCTCAGCAGTACGGCAGATGTTTGGAAGTATGGTTTGCTATATGTATACTAGATTTTTATTCTTACCATATAGAATATGAACATTTGCCCCAAAGCGCCGACGATGGCTAGTCCAACGAGATATATTATTACTTCAGGATACGTCGACACAAAAACGACGAACTTGAATATTTCACCGCTCAAAAAGACGCCCACCGACAGAATCAGCGATGACCTGAAACGTAACAATACAAGAGGGTGATGGAAACGTAAGATTCTCATTTTTTCAAAGGTATTAAACGGTGCGATTTAAGGTAAGGTTAAACCGGTAGCGACAAACTGCGGACGAAGCTACTGATAATTCTGGACCCCCACAGCTAATGTATGGAAGTGTCTGATGTCTACATTTAGTAAGCAATGTGACAAGACAAATTTGCGCGGGGCTGCCGGTCACGAGGCATCACCCTCTGGCCGCGGTAGCTTAATCTTGGTCAGTTAATACGAACCCGTCCTTATGTGGCCTAGTAAGCAATCTGTCCGTGACCTCTATAGAGAATTTTGGCGCCCGAATGACGATGACGGGGGCGTTGTTGGTAAACATTTTGTGAAATTGTTTCGTGAAATTCTATTTAAAAAAACAAAGTTGGGGTGTTAGTTCCAACGATTTTTGACACGCGCTTAAAGATCATTTGTATTATAAACTAGCGACCCGCCCTTGCTTCGCACAGCACCACCTATCGGGTCCAAAACTATATCTAATGTAGCCTATATTTTAAGTTAAGTATTTAGCAGTCGACTGGTGAAAACTACGTTCAAATCTATGCAGTCGTTTTTGCGTGATGCGCATACAAACATACAGACAGTTAGACAAAATTCTAAAAACTGTTGTTTTGGCTTCTGTTGCTCTAATAAAGACCCTCATATATATATATATATATTTTTTTTCAATATCTTCAATGTACATACTTCGGCCTGTTAAAATTTTATTATAAAGGGTGTAAAAAGACCCTTAACGAAAACGAAAACCACATATTCTGCCCATCATTGGGATCATTTTTTTCTTCTAGACAATACCTGGGAAACCACAGGTTCTGGAGATATTGATTTTTAAGATTTTAACTTTACTTTAATTAACTACATGACCCATTAACTATTCATAGCATCCATCAGCACTAAGTTTTGAGTGCGTAAAATTGAGTTTTACCGTGAAACGTGATTTTTCACACCAAAAAAAAAAGTCGTTTCCCAGCAATAATTTTTGCGTAGAGTTACTTAGTTTGATGTACAGAATGCTTACTTGACGGCTTCGTGAAGGGTCTATTTACACCCTGTATGTATAGATGTTTGTTTTTTGACCATGGACATTTGCACGGTCGTATTCCGATTCTTCTAAATCTAACTTATGTGAATGCAATGTACTAATATTTTGCTGTTTGTAACACATGACCAGTGGTTATTAAGTACTATATTTTCCGCCTCTTATTCGCTTTTGTCTTAAGTTAATAGAAAATAGGTTATAGTCTAAGGAACTGACCATTTTTGTCTATAGCAACAAAAACGATTTGACCCTCAGGTGTATAGTAAGTCTACGCAAGCGGAGCCTGGGCACAACATGAGCTAAGCAAGCATGAACACGATGGATGTAAATTTCGCAAAACGCAAGTAACTCATCCCCAACTCAAAACAATAGATAATTAAAATTATGTTTTTTGTTTTTTTACGCTCAGCACTAGTAATTATTAAAAGGAGGCAACGTACCACCAGTTGGTATTCATCATCATAGCATAAGCAGAAGGCGCAGATTCACTCTTGATGCGCTCCTGAAACAATTAAATATTTTGTTGATTATAAAAAGTAATATTTTTTTCAGAAAAAAAATGGTATTTAATGGTTTTTTTTCTACAAATAATAGTGGATATTACAGTCAGCAATGTTAAAGTTTAGTGCCTATCCAAAAAAATGCAAAGTGAATAAAATGTTGAGATAGTGTAAAATGCTCATCTGTGGTAACACTGACCTGGAGCTAGCCTAGTGTAGTACAGAGTTACAACATAATAAGAGATCAGCTTGCTACTGTACACACAGTAATCACAGTTCAAAAGTGGCTATAGCAGTTTCTGGCTGCCTATTCATTTATTTTGTGGTAAATAATTATATGTGCCAGCCTATTACAGTCCCACTGCAAGGCAGAGGCCTCTTCTCATACAGATAATTATTTTAATTCAAAAGTAACTCTGCACGTCTGTAACCATACCTAACCATTGGGTTAGGCAGCCACACCCACATTACGACAGTTATGTTTAAGTCCCTTGTAAGCGAGCCTATTGCCATCAACCGGGTACAATCAGCCTCCGTGGCTGCTACTGAGAAATGTCCTGATAGAAAAACCTAATAACATTTTGCCCGTCCCGGGAGTCGAACCCAGGACCTCATGCTCCGCAGTCGCGATTGCGAGTTCTAGACCAACGTGGCTGTCAACATGTCTGTAACCCTTTCACGCATAAACGGATTTGGTTGAAAGTCACACACGGACAGACTATGATCTGGCTTAGGACTTAGGATGCTTTCAATCCCGGTAGTACATTTTTACGGGATAACATTTCGTGAATTTTCCTGAAGTTCATGCGGACGCAGCCAAGGGCAAAAGAGTGCAGAAACCCAATGACCTAATTGTGTTCTCAAAATAGAGATCTACGCTCGAGTACTCACAGTGAAAATGTATAGTAAACCCAGTTTAAACTAGTCTTGTGTTATTAAATATTCCACTTTTTTTTACCTTTACTTATGATGGTGGAACTAATATTTTAATTAAGTTTTACATGTAAGACATGTTCATAGTTCATACCTTCTCATCACAGCGCTGCACGATTGCGGGTAGTATAATTTACACATTTTCAATTTGTTACTATGAATAGCAGAAATATGAACACAGTTAACAAATACCAAGATATTATGAGATATGGTGCTGGCAGAATGTTTTGTCTCAAATGTGAAAAGCCATTTAAATTGTCACTTAAGAAAATTGCTAAGAATAAGTTTTGTTTGTGACCGTACATTACACTGCTGTACAGTATGGCCAATTATCATCACTTGAAAGAAAATAAACCTTACCTGTACAGCACCAGTTAGCCCATCCATGGTCAGTGACAAAAACAGCAGCATTTCCCCAATTCCCATCCCGGACGACTCTTCCACAGATTTCTTGCCTTGGTCTTTGTACATAAACATGACTATGCCAAGTACTATCAGCAGCACAAAAATATACTTCTTCATTGGGTAGGACTTATGTCCAATGAGAACACCAAGTATCATCACTGGTATTGGTTTTGCTGCTTTGCCAACAACCTGAAAATATGATAATGAATACGATATGATATGATATGATAATTAATACTAAGTATTAATTTCATAAAAAACATATAACATCAGCTTCCTGGTCTTTTCCAACTATGTTGAGATAGACCTCTATTCTAATAAGATGCAGCTGAATACCAGTATTTGACATGGAGCGTGACTGCCTATCCAACCTCCAGACTAGTAAGAAATATAAATTTATCATTGGAAATAAATAAGTACTAAGTTTAAGCTTGTGGTGTGGTCCAGATTTGAGAGGGTTGTGGGTAAGTAATAACAGACACATGAGTTGATTGAAGGCTAAGCCACATTTGTCGAGATGGGTCTGTGGATGAGTCCACCCATTACATAAGTAATTATGGAGACATCTATGTATCTAGGATAGCATGTGAAGCCAGGTCCTGGATGTCATTTGTAAATCTATCCTATTTGAAGTCAGTTAAAAATTACTCTAAAGGAAGCACGCAAAATACGCGCTTGGATGTGGAGTTGCGGACACCAGCCCGTTATACAATACAATACTCTTAAGGAAGTCCAGACAAAAGGCAAGGGCAGGTAAAGTCCAGATGAGATCTTAAAAGCCGAATGAATGTGGATAGATGGTAAACCTAATTTCATCCAGTTAGACTGGAAGCCAACAAATTATGCAAAAACAATGTTTGTTCTTATTTCTTTATGTTTTTTATTTACTCTTTTTGATCTCTATAAAGGTCAACCATACAATAATAGTATTGTAGTGGTTTATGCTGTGCAAATATGGATCGAGTTTTCAAACAATAGACATTACCATTATTTATAGTATATATCTTAGTAATAAATTAAATTTTTTTCAGATACCACTGTTAGTCTCTGCATCACCCAAAGGTTGACTGAAGGTTGGTAGAAAATGCCTATTACATTAAGTCTGCAGCTACTGTATTTTGCGCTTGAAGTGATAAATAAATTACCTGTGTTGGATAGTTGATCCATTGCAGAGCCATGTTTGAACAGACCATTGCTAGGAGGTATGTAAGGGCTGATGAGAAATAATACACTGTTCTGGTTGTATCCACTTCCCTCTTCCATGATAACTGCAATGAGACAGATAGTACTATTAACTTTTTTTAAAAAAATATAATTTGGTACTATTAAAAGGTACATGGTTTTCAAATCAAAAGAGTACAAATATGGATTTAGTTTGTATGATTCAACGTAATAGATGGACTCGCTATATTATACATTTATTTGTAACACCCGTTTGTTTCAAATAAAGATTTCATTTCATTTTATTTTATATTTAGGCGAACCACCACTTCAAATTCTCAAATCAGAAACTGGGTCAAAGACTAACACCCAGTTTCTGATTCTACTTAGTCAATACTTACAGTAATTATTTCAATACCATTTAGCTTACAAAATTCACAAGTTACAACTAGTAGTAGTGTTAGTTTAAAATTTGAAACTATCTTAGTTTTTTTGCAATTTGCAGGTCAGTGTCAAGGTGTATATTAAACAAAATATGATTCGCAACCACTTGATTGTTTGATTGATTTGTCAAATATAAGAAAAAAATCTCTTCACTTCCTAGGGTGGAGACTCTATATGAACCGAGATTTTTTTCTGGTAATTTTGATATTTGGTGCAATCAAGTTAAATTTAAGACTGTTTATATCACCTCACAGTTTTCCATCATCCAAATAACATTTGTGTCGAAATCAGAAATTGATAATAACATTACTATTTAATTTTGATGATGTAGTAGTTGCAGTCCATTAAACATGAAAAGTTGGCCTGATTTAGGACTTGAGGAGTATACTGTTACGAAGGTATCAATTGATTTTATTGATAAGATTCACTGCTACAGTAGTTTTATCCAGTTTTCTGCCCAGTTATAGTTCCATATGCCTTTTAAAAGAAAGGGATCTAACAGGACTGGATAGTCTAATAATTATTATTAATTAAGGTATGATATAAAGACTTACCATGAGAAGTTGGACGAAGACGTAATTCACCACACACTGTATTAGGACCAGTGAAAGTGAACACGTGAACTTTTCATTATTTTCACCATATTTACCCCGCGTTATTTTCTCTTGTAACATTCCATAAATGAAATAACATACAAATATTGCACCCGCATAAAACAGAAACCTAAATTCGCTGCTGCTTTTAGACATTTCGCTGAAACGATTTTGCCACGCAGAGACTGTAAGTAAAAAATAAAGTGATACAATAATCACAAATTACTCTACAATTTTACCGTTACTTTCCAATAACTATTAACTACAGTACCTTTATTTACGGTAGGACTCAATTTAAGCAAATTTTTATTTTGCGAGACCCCAACGTCCACTACAATACTTGACATAAGCCACACTTAAGCACAGAACTTCACTGAAGCAAACAAACTTCGAAGCCGAACTGTATTTCAATCAATTCAAAATCAAACCAAGGTCGAAAAGCAGATATGATACAGATATCTGTCCTCTTTACTCAAAACCAAATAGAAAGAGAGTACTAGTGATGCTGTCATTCGTCCACGTGTTCTTGACAACAGTTGACAACAAGACAAGTTGGGATTGCTGAATAATATCGATATATGGACATATCGATATTTATTTACTGAATTTTCAAATGTTTTAGCGAGTTATATTTTATAGGTACGAAATATTTAATACCAACTCAATTTGAATCCCTCTAATCGAAAACGAAATAAAAAGAAAATGTTTTACTTGACTGTTTTGATTTTTTTTTTTAGTTCTACATTCTGAACACAGCTACCACAATCTTACTACAACTATAAAACCTACCTACTTTAAAATATAATTAAGTTTTAGAATGGTGAAAATGCATTGTTCACTATATTATTATTTTCTTTCTTTATCTTTTCTTCTTAAGAAAAAACAGAGAAAAAACATTTAAAAAATTGCTCACCAGCCCACGGTGGCCAGGGTTCCAGAAAGAGGAACCTCCTAACATTACGAGCCGTGTTCAGGACTACTGCTTTCTGAATCAAACCCTTGATCCAGCTGATTATTATAATTTTCTTAGCTCTATTTTAAATAGGTTAGAAGATCTTTGATTTTCTAATACTTTGATTTTATTAGACTGAGTTTTTTTTAATAACTTACAAAAATAAATTAAATATCATTTAATTTCAGAAGATTTTGGTTTTCGGTTCCGGTTTGGTTTGGATACCAGCTATTGCTTCGAAAAGGTTTTATTCGTGTCTGTGATATTGAAAATAAAATGGTGGAAGCTAGGCAATCCATATAATTCAAACCATAATTTTTGTAATTCGTTATATTTAGACAAAATCTGTTTCCTGCGTAGATATTTACATCGATGCTTTTTACCCTTCTGACACCCTTCCTTACGACTTACGACACGTCCAGACCATAGACACAGTATCCAGCCCATCTCAAACAAAATGTTGTAATTTTGAAACCTAGCCTTTTGATTTAAAAACTATCGAACTCCTTTAATTAAAGGCGAGTTGGAGTTTATCTTCATTGGTTTATTTATTTTATGTTTTAGTTTTGCCAACCTAGCCCCGCTTTACGGGTCTCCTGTTACCAAACTCAACGTTTAAAAAAACTCAATGAAAGCTGATTTGTTGAATAATCTGTCACTGTACCGTCCATCATCACCAAAATCCTCTTGCAACCTACTACTACTACTATTACTACTATTTAGCAAATAAACCTAGTAGGTTTATTTACTAAATTGTCTAGCCTTATTCATTTATATGTACATACCTATATGAAAAATCAAGACATTAAATCGTTCCTGCAATCTTGGTTCTTTTATAATTATAATAGAATAGAATAGAAAGAATAGAAAATAACACTACCGATACTAGGCTACTGTTAATTTTGCCTGGCAGATGTTTTAGGGTTCTGTTGCAATATGGCTAAAAAGGAATCCCTAATCATTTCTTCTAAAGGGGCCTGCCGGTAGACAACGATGTAGTGAAATTTCGAATAAAAAATAAAAGTTGACATGGGTAAGGGTATTTATAGGACCTGAAATCGCAAAATGGGATGAAAATAAAAACTGACTTACGGAGTACAAAGCAAAAAATATGTAATATTTATTTTCAAGCTTAGTCGCGTCAGGGTAGTGCTAAAGTAAACGGCAGATATTCTTTCTATAACAGCATTCTTCTTTTTCATATTTCTATAACGATGTTTGACATTATTTTTTTACCTACGTTGCATATGTATGTGGCTAAAATGTTTTTTTATTATTTTATTTAGAAAGCGGTCCACCACCGCGGCGATGACGACGCCTGTATAAAATTAATACTATATAAGTATTGAATTATAACAAACCTGAATATCCATAAATAGCCATAATATTACCAGAAAATCTGTCCACCTATAAACAAAATACTGAAAAAAAAAACTATTCGTTTACATACGTTTTTGAATATGGAACTTATGTTAAAACATTTTGATACTAGCTTGTTTTTATTAAAGTTCTATTGTTTTATGTTATATTACATTTTATACAATGGATCAAAACAAATTATGTTGTGTTTTTCATTTATGCTGAGACAAGACAGAGCTGTGCAGCTGGCTCTCTACATACTGATCAGACAAAGTTTGAGCGAAGAAGCTGAGAACATGACATTAACTATGATGCTTCCAAGTAAGTGTAATAAAATATTGGTTTGTAGGATCCAACTAGTTATGTACATAGTAAGACAAGTACATCGTTATTTTTCTCGAACTTAGTGTAGCGCCATCTGCCCCTAGTTTTATAATACTTTGTAAGATAGGTTTTGTTACCCCGTGGCAACACAAGAGGGATGCACATGTTAGTTATGAGTAAATAATACAATTTTTTATCTAACATGGGTATTAAAAACATCCACAATCACAACAGTATTCAACATTTTAATAAATAACCTTGTTGACATTTGATGTTTAATAGAAAAGCAAGAAAATTGTGTACAGTCGGCTCTTCGGTATTGAACATAACATTATAATAGAATATTGTGTGTGGACCAATTTATTTCATTCAGTAAGAAATTATTCATCAGTTGTTATGTCAACTCTATATTTTATCTGTAACCGATGGATTCCAATTGGAACTCGGTAAAACGGAACGCAGTAAAAGGCGTCCACAACAATTACCAAAAGCAACTCTATCGTGTTGCACAAAGGCTTACTCTACAATACGAGTCATGGCCTTCAATTTTACAAAAAAAATGCTTTAGCTACGATGTAGAATAGGTAAACGTAAAAGGTTATTTTTTATTGTTACTCTGCAGACGGACGATTTCCGGCCAAAAGTAGAATTAAATATCACGTACCTAATAGTTCAACATGTATTAATTTTACTACAAACATATTACAAAGTTCTCAATACAACTGTTGGAAGTTATGTACTTAATATAAGTTGGTAAAGTTTAGTCCAAGTTGTGATTTACTTGTGTTCAGTGTTGTTTAGTTCGAGTTTACATAAAATTTGGATACTAATTAATTATTTACTGACAAAGTGTTAATCGTTGTGAATGACAGTAAGAATAACGTTAAGTTAGTGTTTCAAGTGTTAATTCTTAGCATGACATAATTGCGGCAAATTCAAGTGTTTGTGAGTGATCGTTACAGGAATAATTTTCTAGTATGACTCATGGTCCGGATAACAATGGTTTCTGTTGTTATAACATGAACTTGTGTTATTGTAACTACATCTTGTATTTGTTACTTAGTGCGACAAAGTTTTATAAATGATATTCCAACGGTAACGGAACACAAAACTTTTTAAAAGTAAGTCAAAACTTTTTTTAACTTCTAAGAATTAATTTACTGATTAGGTACTGCTCTGCTATTTGTCATTTTCTTGAATATAATTGTGTTTAGAACAACCTCAAATGCTTGTGCTAATTACCTAACATGTGACAAACGTACCGAGGTATCTATAAGGACGAGTGGCGTCATTTTAAAAGTCAATACTTAATTGCATAAACTAGGTAGGTACCTATGTACCACTAAGCACTAACTTAATTTATCAGTTTGCTAGAGCTGTAGGTTTATGCGGTACCTAGGTAGTCAGTCGTTCCTTTAATAGGTACTACTCTAAACAAATTGTCTGTCGCTCGATTTTTTTTGCATAATGAACATTAACTTGGTAGCAAAATGTTAATTTTACGAACTCTTCGACATCTAACCTCTTTGGTGTAGTGCTTGAAACAAAAATATTTACTTATTAAAAAAAAAACATATTGGAATTCAATTAAGATTTCTGTAAGTTTTGTTTTGGTCAACGTCTTGGTAAAGGTTCTGCAAATTATCGTAATTTTAGTTGACACGATTTGTGCAATTAGACCTGTTCCAATGATTCAAGACAGATATTAGCAGCGGTCTGTTGGTTTGCACCTGGCAAGAGTGCAAACAACGTAAAGTTCCTTGGTGACTTCCATGACTCCACCCTGAATTGGATTACACATCTTTAGTACTGCCGCGACGTGTCCGTAAACTAATATTTACTTTTAAAAGGCTTGTGGACTCTGCAAACCAAAACTGCCGGGCATGTGGGCGACTTTACAACGCGTTTAATTTACAGGCCGTCGCCGCCGCCATGTCAGCGTCAATTAGATCGTCTCCGCAGAGTGGTTCGCTTAGAGCTGTGTATTATGCTCTGGCAGAATCCCTTCTCGCGTACCGTATTTCAGCGTAAATTAAGCCACGATGTTAAATTACGTTACGTTCACGATGCGACGTGACTGCCTCGTTTGACTAGTAGTGGACTACTGATCATGAGGTCCTAGGTTAGATTCCCAGGTCGAGCAAAGTTTTATTGGGTTTTTCCACGAGGATTTCTCAGTAGACTATCTGTGAGAAAGCTTTTTGTACCTCAATCAATTTTGCGCCAGCATTTATCTTTCACTTATGTTCCACAGCTTATAACTGAGAAACGTCGCAAAAACCACGCATGGTACACCCTTCGCCGTAGGACCGTCCGCTTTTGCTTGTCAACATTTCTATGGTCTCGGTCTTATTCTTTATAACAAAGATAACAAACCACTCAACTTGTACGAGTAACCATCCTCTCAGTGCAAATCGTTGCTGTGTGGCTGTTTAACAAATACAATGACCAGCACCCATCTCCTGTGTAGCATAATAAAGCATTCGTATGTGTCCACAACTCGCCTCCCGAGTCTTGTTTGTACATAGCTTTAGTTGACACGCTAGCATGTCCAGCACCCGTATCAGCATCATTCTCCGACCTTACCCCAATTTATTAGGCATATCTTCTTCTTCCATACTTCTCTATTACTCGTCATCTCCTTTGTAGCCATATCATCCTTCACACAGTTCATGTATCGTTTTTTATTTAGATTTTTTTTATAGCCGCGTCCACATTCATACTCACTTTCACAAGATTCAGCCTTTTCCGCATCACATGGCCACCACGATAACCGATTTTCAAACAACATTTCCGTCACCGGCGCCACTTTCAGAGCAACACCCGTCTACCGGGTGCTAATTAAAATACGCTTATAGGGCTCTCAAAAAATAAAGGTTTAACCTAACATCCACATTTTGTTATCTAAACCACATAAAAAACTAGATATTAACGATTTTAGCATTGTTGGCAACCAAAATAACTATTTCGGGTTCACTGAACGTCAAAATGAAAATTTTGACGACCCTTAAGGCTAAATTGATAGATGTGGATTAATATCGGCACGAGGCATTAGGACCTAGGAACTGATGGACGCAACTGAAAGTGCCAAACTCGCTGCCAAATTTTGGGCTGACTCAATTTAGATTGTCATAGACACGCTAAAGAGAAAACTAGGACCTAGTGCTTCGTGCCGTTAATCCTAGTGACTGGGTAATCATTTACCTTAACAGAGTTGCTGTCTGTAACCGTAGTAGGGTCCCGTTGGCAAACGCACATCTACCTAATCAGCTCGGTGGATGGTCGATGGTCTAGGTTACAGGCAGAATTAACTTCAGACGATTCATAACAGGAGCCGTAAATACACAGCAATACCTAGCTGAAACATTACTGAGTCGTGATAATAGGTGATTGCGAGCTAGAGTAATTGACCTAGGTATCCTGAAGTACTTTTGGGATTGAAATCGTTACTTTTTTAATTTGATTCAAACAATGATGATCTCGGCCTGTCGCAGTGTACTTAAGTTAAGTGACTGCAGTGCAAATGTCTCCCGCAAGCTGCACCCACAACACCCTGTCCTCCGCCTAGCGGATCAAGTGTGCCCTGACCACCTTTTAAAAGTCCTTAAACCATGCTCTATGCTTGCTTTCTGGAAATTAGATAAATGACAATCGCTACCGGAATTTCAATGGGATTCATTAAACTTTTCGGTAGCGTACGTCAATCCCCTGATAGCATGTCACTATGTCCTTATCTATCGCTCTCAACTCCTTTGCTTCATAGGTCATCGGCCCTTCGACAAACATAAAAAACCCCAAACCCAAGCCTAAAATCTGAATGAGTATTGCGAATTATTATTTGGTTTTCAAACAAAACTTTGTGAAATACAGAATGTATTTCTATTATTATTTTTCGCGTGCAGTATACCTCAAGATAAATACACTCCATCAGCAAAGAGAGGGATTATGTTATCTTATTATGTCAGCAACCCTTTCTTGACTCCGAACTCTGGCCGAATTTTACTAATGAATCTGAACGCGATCATCACATTTAAACTCCTTTCAAGAGTTCCGCCTTTGTCAATTTTGTAGCTACGGAATGCAGTTTAAATGTGCTGATCGCGTTCAGTTTCATAGGTGCAATTCGCCCAAAAATTAACGTAGTTGCAACTGTTGCCATGAATCGGGAAAGCGAGATAAGTCTACTCGATCATGTTCAGAAATTTTGACAGCCAACTACTTAAGCCTCTACTCTTATTTCGAAATATTATCATAAACATAACGCTTACCTACCCTTTACCTACTGGTGAGCAAGCGTGGTGATTTTTATCAATAAGATTATGAAAACCAATATAAGAGCACACCAAGAGGCTGGATAATAACCCCTTAGTTAACCTTTACGACATAAGATAGAACTGGACCACCGGGCGCTCTTCCGAGCGGAAGTCACCGGGCAGATAACGGAGATATCCAATAAAGCATATCATAAAGTGATGTTAGCAACAATAATTTTATATAATTTCCTGTATCCAGTAAACTCTAAGATTTAAACTAACCAACACCAGTCTCAATCAAGACGCAAAGTTTGAGGTTAACTACGTAGAGCGGCTAGACTATTAAAAAGTTATTAGTGTTTAATTAACCACAAATATTTAATGGATTCTGATTCTGTCTCGCGCATCAACGCTAATGTCATTTTAGATTGTAGACCTTACTCTATGTCACTGATATATTTTATTTAATTAACTTACCGTACGTTTGAGTTAATCAAACCTTCAACAGCAAATAACAATAAAACCTATGTACCTAGTACCTACCTAGCAGGGCACTTGCAGATGATAAAGATTTATTTCCACAACTGAAGCGCGGCCTTCTGTTGGCCTGGCCATTACTGACTGACTAGCCTGAGGCTGTGTGGTCTGAGGCATTTATTTATGTTAATGATTAAAGCGTAGTACGTACCTAGCTATTAGTATTTCCGGTATTTCAGGGCAATTCGGAATAACTTTTGAAAACTATGTTTTTAGTTAAAGAACTTTTTTTCATTAAATAACCTCAATGATTAAAAGCACTTAACAACTGGCTCTGGACTGACCTCAACACCACAATCACGGGGCAGGATTGTTTCCAGAGGGGTGCATTTTCAGCTTCATGAAAAGACGACTCCATAGCGAATTTCTGAATTTTATGTCGACATTCACAATATCATGTCAATGACATTGTTTAAATCGTATCCAACAGAGTTGTTAATCACACGAATACGTTTCTGAATTCCACAATTAGTAACACTTTGTCAGGCTTTGTCAGACAAAGCACAGTAACTTAATAATAGCAAGAGCTACACTAAATACGGCTGCGTCATACTAATACAATGCGCAAAAATAATTTTCTGAAATAAATGCTTACCTAGTTAGAAACCCACATAATTATAAACACATTACATTTATGTGTACTCCACCTGCCTGGTAGTAAGCCCGGCGACTTCCAGAATTGGTAAGTATAATAAAAGCTTTCTTATCTCTATAAAAGATTGCAAATAACAAAAACAAATACCACACATCCCAAAAACAAACAATGAAAAGTGAAAAAATTCTTTACTTTTCTAGTTTACCTTTTTAGTTGTGATGAATACGAATTCCGGGATATCACAATTAAATTCATTTATAGACAGACATCATCAATAATCCCAAACACGGCTCGGATACTTCCGGTGCCTACTTTCCGGCTTCATCATCAGATCAGTTCGATAGTACCATTTTCATCAAATTTGCTTCGTCAAAGTCGTTTAACTATCTTTATCGAGATATCCTATCGCCACCCGTGAAATACTTCTTGAATGCTGTACCTACATCCCTAGTAATTCTATATACTTACAGTTAATACGTACACCGTACCGTACCGTATTAAATATCTTTGAGACAACTTGACACTACTAGCTACGACGCGGACGCGCTGCTTACAAGTTGATTTAACTGCTCTCCAAACCATTTGAAGTTGTTGTATGTAGTTAGTAAGGTTGTCTGCATCTCGAGGAGTCAAGACCGCATTTTCTACTCAACTTACTTACTAGGTACAAAGACGGGACAATATAAATCGTTTATGGAGAGTGTTTTTACGCTTAAAAGACTTTATATTACATAGATTCTCTACAGTCTACACTGTTCTTGGCCTATTTAGCGGGACGGTAGCGGAATGGAATTGTGAGTACATTTTTGTTTGTAATGTGGTATTAATTGCCTTATTACGGATTAATACCGTAAGCCTCATCCCCATTTTTGCAGTTGACTCGACTCGAGTTTTGGATTCTCCAATTTTAGGCGTCGAATTGTGTCTGCTTCATATCGGGCACATTCATGGCTAAAGTACCATTTTCACGGTAAGTTGGCATGATCTGTTAGTAGGATAAACATCAAATAACGATCGTCGAATCTGCTAGTAAAATATGTCATGCAAAACTGCGAAATATCTCAACACTTCAATTCATCAATCATTCCGCGCCATAATTTCTACCTCAGCTAAAAGTGGCATTTTTTTTTAACTGCCTGTTATATCCCACTGCTGGGCAAAGGCCTCCCCCATTCCTTTCAGAATCAGAATCAGAATCATATTTATTCATAAACATAGGTAATAATTACAAAAAAGATCTTAAAAATTAGGTTGTTCGCTATGTTTTGCCAACTGACATATAAATTACCTTTCCAACTATCCCGGTGTTTTGCCTCCTCTGGCCAATCAGTCAGGAACGAGTCCAAATCATCACGCCAGCGTTTCTTGGGACTGCCTCTGTGACGACGACCGTCTTCAGGCATCCACATTCTGGTCCATCTGTCCTGACCCATTCTGGAAATGTGACCCGCCCAGTCCCATTTTAACCTCGCAGACTTATCGACTTATCCCCCATAAATGGAAAGCACAATGGCATTAGGTTTAACAAATTCGATTCCACTCCCGTTTCATAGACCTCATGTGCCATCCCTACATATTGCAAGTGGACCCTCCAGATGGGCCACTGGCATTAATTTTGCGCAATCGTGAACCCACAGGGTGGGTTCCTGGCATTGCAAGTGTGACTTGAGTGAACCCACCAGGTGGGTTACCAGCACTAAAGATGTTAAGAGTCAGATTGCGGGCTTGTCTACTTGGGACCCTTTTTTTGGCATCCGTCCATTTCATTTTCATTAGGAGTAACGATCAGAACTAATCACACCAATGATCGAAAATGAGGTACTTTACTTTAGACAGGGGTCTGTCTGTCGTATTTGTAAATATTGTCTGCTCCCCATTTTTCGATCTCATATTTACAAAATTAGGATGTTGGATACCCTCGGTTTCCATAATCCCTTCGCATAACATGCATGGCTGCCCATACCAATTAAAACCTTAGCTCCACAAATTGCAATTTGTTGGCGGCATGCAACATCAGGATTTCTATACTGTATAATTAGTCGCTGTGTGCAAAGCGGTGCTGGGCAACCTTAAAAAAGGAGCTACATTATGATTAGATCAGCGGTAGAATATCAAAATCAATACGAAATTAAAAACAGAAACAAAATTACAAAATTCAAAGGAATTTTCTTATCTACCATCCATTGAAAAGTACAAAGAAGTGCAAGTACCGTATATACTTTCATATGCATTCAGTAAAAGCTATTATTTTGAAATTACAAACAGACATCACTTAAATTTGATTTATTTGTGTAGTTAACAAAAGACTTTTCATTCACATAGTTGATCGCATCACTTCGATTTTCTTCGTTGTATAGCCAAAATCAGACTGACTGCTCCCGCAAATCCGATAGCTATTTATATGCCGAATGATCCTTCAAGACAGTTTCACAACTCAATAGTGGAACATTCTAAGATTGTTCTCGAATCTTCTACACAGTTCCATAGTGGAACATTCTAGATTCGAACTCATTCGATTCTCGTCGGAACGCTCAAGCCCTTTCTAGGTGCCTCTGGTGCTGATGCTGAATACTTTTGCAATTGCCCTATTACCTGAAAATTGCTATTTTAGAACTTTTTCTGAACTTCACAGTGGTTGGTGATACAACCTTTGAATGCTGAGATATAACATTTTTTTGGCGATAACAAAAGCGTTTGGAAAGAATGGTGGGTGGCCTTACAGGAGCTGTAGGGCACGACGGGCTAGAATATTATTATTAACAAAATCATGCCAGTTTAACCGAGAACTGGTGGGATCAGCCTTTTAACTAAAAACGTTGTCAATTAGTGATAGCCGTGCAGTTCTTAGATGCACAATCACGTTGAAAAAGTGACGTGTAGTTTAGTAAGTCACCTCCATTTTTCATCATAGGAAGGTACTTGCCATAGATTAGATAGCAAGATAATCCTCTGTGAAACAGCAATATTGGCCAATATGACAACGTGACATGGAAGAGCTGCGATTCCGTGCAAGGAATGACGGCCATCCAAACCTTGGCTAATTATGTATATTGCCAGGTGCGGCACTGGGCAATATCATTTTGTCTTTTGTTACCTGCGTTTGCTTAATTTGACCAAATGTATGAACTCAGCTGGTGACGTTCTGTAATTTTTGGCTACCCTCATGGGAAAAAGGTATGAGTTTATGTACTATGTATCTATGCTTAGTAAAGATACTCGACTAAACGGATAAGTAAATTTTTTCATGAATTTAACTTAGGTCGATTATAAATATATATGTAGTCGTTACGTTACGTTGGTCAATTTTGTGGCACATTAATTCAGTTAGACTGAGCACTGTATCTTATAGGTTCTAGAGTCTTAAGGTCTCCCACTGGCCTTTGGTATTGATAACTAGGTACTGCCCTGGCTTTGCGTCCTTTAGTGGACACCGTAGTTGTCGCACGCAGTCTCCGGCACAAGCAAGGTGGCAAGGTTGTGCGGGCTGTGGTCGGTAACGGCCACGTGCCCCAGGGCTGTAGATTGGAGTCTGGGGCGAAGTAGTATATGGCAACACTCGCCGAGGCTCCGTCAATACGAGTGGAGCGGTGTAGTGGGTCAGGCAGCCCAGATGTTGGTGAAGTGGTGACGCGGTTAGCGCACCCACATCAGTCCTGGCGCTTGTAGAGGCGTCGGACGGTAGTCAAGGCCAGCGGTAGCTTGGAACCCTTAAGTCAATGTGTCTAATGTAGAACGCTGGCGATGAGCAGAATATAGGGAATGATTATGCCGAGGAGACCATTTATGAAGCTGTAACCCGGCTGTGTAGTGAGGAGACAGCGCCTTTGCCATAGATTGTCTATTTCTATTAAATATTTTTTAGGAAATCAACTATTTATTCTACAGTCGATATGATTGTAGATTATGCTACAAATCATACTGTTAATAGGAGTCAGTAGGGTGCAGGAGACGCAGAACAAGTGTGGCAATGTCAGAGCACCAACTTATCTTTCTACGCAAATAAAAGCAGACTGACGATTGGGTTCACTTTTGAATATAAAATATTATAACTGCTCAACACGCAAACTAAAAATAAATATAAACATTTTTTTGATAGTGGTGACCTTATTTGATCAGAATATCTACCACGCCTTGGACTTAGATAAAGCCGTAGATAGAAACTTCTTATCAGTGCACGGTATGACCAGATTGTGGCGATAAGAGCAAAAATGCATACAAAAAATTGGCTAACTGCGTTTTTTATTTACTCCGTACCAACATAAAGGCATTGAATATTATCATGTACTACCGAAGTAGGATCTATAATAAAGTTAAATTTTGCGACTGAATCTGCATGAACAGAGTTAGTATTGCCTGAGCATATTTCCAACGTTGTGTAGAGCAGAATGCTAATACAGAACTAAACTATTTCAAGCCCATGCAGGCGAAGGTATAAAATACTAGCTTTTACCCGCGGTCTCACCCTCGTGGAGGAATGATATTATACTACCGCCATAAGTGGCAGTAAGTATCTACAATACGAGCGTACTTTAGACACTCATTACTACTCCAGGTACGCGATTCAGATGAAATACGCGCTTTGCACAAGGAGTCGTCGGCATCATTCCGAAATACAATACAATTCAAAGTACCTGTTCTAACCAATGTGATGGTCTAGGTATCCATATACATCAAACATCTAAATCCGTGCAGACGTTGAAGTGAGAGAAGGTAACAAACTTGCAGATTTACTTTCGCATTTATTAGTTTAGTTCCTATCGATTTTCACAATGGTATGAACAACTTCAACTTTTATAAAGAATTCTCCGACTTCATTTTCATGTTTCATAACTACATTTTACTTTTTATTTTATTTTATGTAGGAATCGTATTCATTGTGGAACATTGCGTTAAAGTACTGAAATAGTTTTGTAAAATCATTCGTAGGCATAGGAATGACAGCAGAGGATACAAAAATTTATTTTATATTTATATAGGCCTCGGCGGCTTCGGAACAAGGAGATATCCGCTGCGATACCAGAGGTCGGAAATATAATATCCTCTGCCTTCCTGTTCACCGGTTTGCGCTGTGCAGAGTTACCACTGCATTTTCGCCTCTTTTCTAAGAACTCAAAGCCTTATTTTATCCTTTTTAACTGCCAATTTGAAATTAGAGGAAAAATATTTAGACAGTTGTCATTATTTTCTTGATAGACATTCATTTGTGTACCGATTTTTGAGAAGGAATTTTTAAATCTGTTTAAGGCAAATTACTCCAAATTACCCTGTTACTCCGTATGTTCGAGCCTAAATAACAACAAGTCGCTAGAAGAGCGTTTTACATAAATATAATCTTTCATTTTTCGAAATTATATCTAAACTAGCTGTTGCCCGCGAATTCGTCCGCTATAACTACCTCCCTGTCAAATTTCAAGTTTGTAGCACAAAAAATAAAGGAGTTTCATACAAACTTGCGAGAGCCCTTAGACCTCCTTAATCCGGCCCGGAATACTTATTATTTTTTTGATCTTTTTTATTATTGAATTAACCTAATCTTTTTTCCCTGTTTTTATTTATACTGATTCATTTAATTACAGTATTGTAAAAGTGGAGAGCTGATTTTTTTCTTTAATTTAACTCCACAGTTGGTTATACACACACAATTCCCTCTTTTGTTTAAATAGGTTAAGTACCTGCCTGTATTCTGAACCAAACTTAGTAATTTGTTTATTTAACGAAAAACTTTATCTCTGAACTGATAATACTGGGGTCACCACGATTGCCCGAAGCTGACTTGTCCGAATGAAAGTTTAGTTTGTTCGATGAACAATATTCTTGTTTACATGAGCCCTCGATTTTTGGGATAAAACATTTTGTCAAATAAAAATGCAAACGCGCGAATGAAACTTTACGTTGAATCGGCTCAGAAATAAAATATTATTTCTAAGCCGAGCGTAAAAATCAGCCTTACCCTTTATGTGGTGGTGCAATCTAAAACCGTGTATATCAAACACTGTTTTAAGTTTCACGGTTTATAACTAAACTAATACTGTCACTTACGGGATAATTATCTTCCGTGATTGTTCATTATTTTGAGCTCCCGACATTTCGACGCTGCTGCAATTGTTATCCAAACATACGTTGTTTTATACTATTACTTTAAATTGATTTCAAAGTATTTCCTATCTAACGCTTTGGCACCTGGACTAAAGAGACCTAGATCATGAATGCCATATTCACAAGAAATACGTGCCCAATATCATGCCTGTTTCTAACAGTAGTTGTTCTTGTTTTATTGCAACTTTATCATGAAGTACGGCTAGAACAATTAGGTCAACACCAGCTTCATGTCTTTATATGAACGGATAACATGTTTATTCAAAGAAAAATAGTCGTTGCTCTTTACGAGCACATGCTTCATTACCGCTGCGGGGGCGCGTTTCCTGCATCCCGTTGTTATGTGTGGTGCAGGTGAACGACGCTTAATCTGTTAGCGTACAGATTGCACGTTGTTATAAAATGATTAAACTCTCGGAAGTATGAAAAATGACATCAAGGTAAACTAAAACAAAATCTGTTATAGTTATTTCCCTGCAGTCCTGCACATAACTGACTTTTGGTGCCATACTATAAAATAAATTATATTATTATGACCTTTCAAATGATACATACCACAACTTCAGCTCATTCAAAAGCGCCTATTCTAAAAGCAGGAAGGAAATTCCTAATCTATTGCTTCATGCTTGAAAAATTCGTCTGCTTTACAACGTAAAATACAATTGCCAACATGAATTTCATTGCCATTATGTGTGAATAGATTAGAACAGTTTTTTTTTCAAAAATGGATTGTACACAATGTTTTTATGAAATATCAAACCTCAGCCATATTTAACTATTCGGCAAGCAGACATTATTTATGAAACAAGCACTTACATTAGTGTTAGCTGTGTTCCTGATACGCAATTACCCGGATGACTGTGATTGCCATTGCAGATGCTAATGCAGATTAGACAGCTCGCTTTTGTCTTGACGTCAAAGCCTCACATGATATCCAATATTGTGGAAGCTATGCATGGAAATTGATACTGTTCAAGCCCCTTGTTGGTCTCTAACTATTCGATAAACACGACTAGATAACAAACACGAACAAACAAACCAAACCTACAACATCAAACAAACCTGAGAATAAGTCAAACCTTTTGTTCTAACGTCCAGTTGCGGTTAGCCTGCGGTTTCGCAAAGTATGCATATGCAGATAACATTTACGTATATGTTTGTGAACGTGCTACGTGCACGTTAAAACTAAGTAATAGCTAGAAGGATTTTAGGGAAAATGCTACCTTACGTACCTTTCTATATATGTAGCATAAAGAGTCTTTCCGGACACTGCTCCTTGACGTTGCTATTGAACATATCTAATGTTAATTGCAATTTTTTTAATGGCTCGCTCCCTTTTTCGTGGGCCTTAAACATAATTGGCGAAATATGGGTGTACTATAGCTACACTACACCTCTGCGTAACCCATCTGGGATTACAAGTGTGATGTTATGCTATGTAGACTGTTTTGCCTTAAAACAAAACAGTTATTATGTGGTTGGAAAACACAGCATCGATTGAACCTATCAATTATGCCTAAAGATAACGCAATAGGGATTATGCAAGAAATTCAAAACTTTTTTATTCCTTAAAAATGCCTTGCCAAAAACTGCCCATAGAAACATTGTTTTTTTTTGTTTAATTTTCCAATACAGCTCTTATTTTACAATTTATTATTCTATGTGGCGTGTTTTTGATGAAACGGAACGCAAACTCAAAACGCATCGTCCTCGATAACGCCGGCCGGTATTGACGTCAAAAACTGTGTCAAGGAAATACTTTTATTTGAAAAATACTTAGTTTCACTAAGATTTTGTTATAATATTTTTATTGCAATTTTTGGTTCAATAAAGCACATAAAATACCTAAAATTATTCTATTAAGGGCATACAATTAGATGTAAACAAGGCAGATGGAGGTAAATGACGTCACATAACATGACATCAATGACCGCGACAGTCACGGACGTTTGAACTGTCGTAGATAATTGTAGCATACAGTAAAAAGCTGTTATTTTGATATAACAAACAGGCACTTCAATTTTATTTATTTGTATGGAAGATTATTTGTATAGATTCGCAAATGTACAGTTTATAGGCTTAAATATGCTTCGCTGACAATTTAGTTTGAATATTCGTTCTTAAACCATACCATATCAACATTGACTGCTTAGCTCCTTGTAGGTATAGCGTGAATCGTGATGCGGTATTAATTTCAGAGGTTAAATCATTATCTGTCGTCAGTATTACTTTATAAGCATTTTTCATTTTTAGTTAAAATCTCGTGGAATTTTTTTGAAGAATACGAACAAAATTCAAAATGGCTTACCCCTTATAGCGCATAGCGCGATAATAATTCATAGCATATTAATTAAAGCATCCTTTGAGTAAAGATTACTTGTGCAAAAAAAAAAACACTAAACGTAAGCATTAACTGCTTTTATCATTTTTACTTCCAGTTGCTAACTTTCATGTTATTTTAAGAGAGAAGATACTGATTACATCAAAGTTTTTGCTTTTTTATTTTTTCTCTTTACTACACGTCTAATGGTAGGGGAGTCCAGAGAGTGCTTCAGCTAGCATATTCAGCATTAAAACTTGATTGCCGAGTAGGAAGGACGATTCTTCAGATTTAAGGAAAGGCCATAATATCTTCGAGAAGTGTTGGCTGTCGTTTGGTCGTTTTGGTTCAGGCCCCGTACGATGAGATGAAAGTCAATGTTGCTGAACATTTGTTATAAGTTTTTGACCCTTTTTGAAAACTGAAAGTGGGCCCCTGCCCGAAGGGCTCCTGTATGAAAAAACTTTCCAATTAAAGTTTTAGAGTTGTCTGATTGTCTTTCAGACAACTCAGCTACCAAGTTTTCATGCTAAATATGCTTACTGAAAAACCGTCTAGGCTCCCCCTATCATAATAAGTATTTGTTCGAACAAAGTAATATATTATGTAGAATGATAGCAGCGTGATTGTACAACAAAAGGGCTCGAAAAACGGATTTCGGAGTGCAAATAATTTAACAATTTAAGTCGCAACATGGCGACAAAGCGAAAGCGATTTATTAATTTACAGAACGAATTAGGTTTCCAATACTTAATTATAGGCGGTAGATTAGTCCCTTTTCAATTCAATTGCATCGCTAGCACATTACGAATATTAGGAAAACTATGTACAGGTACATAGAGTTTCTGTTTATAGCTAGCCGTGGTAGTCGATCCCCGAATTTAATCAATTATTGAAAGTGACATGGTTATGGTGGTGGTATGGGTGGTTATCCTGTTTGCGCACGAAGCATTAAAGTTTTATTGAAAGCCATGTTTTTTTATATAATTGAGTTCTAATATGTATCCGAATCCGAAAATAATACCTATCCGAAGATAAATCTCGTTAGTGAATATGACTCCCTTATTTCAGATTATTGGTTCATTTATACTTTTATATTATAAAGAGGACAGATTTGTATTTTTGTATGTTTGTAACGAATAAAAAATATTGGACCGATTTCAAAAATTCTTTCACCATTAGAATGCTACATAATCCCTGAGTAACATAGGCACCGGAGCGATGGCTAGTTATTCATATAATTATAATGTTGGTCAGTTGTATACATAATGTCTTGTGTTCCCTCGTTATGTAACATTCTCAGACTTATCCCGAAACTCCATTTTGGGCCTCAAGATGTTTCCTAACTTTCCGCGGACAGACGTCGAGTCGAATATTTTTATAAAACTATGAATTTCGATCTCCAAGAAACGTCGGGTGTAGGCGACAAGTTAAAAATCATATTGAAGGTATCAGAAGTAGCGGAAACGGAAAAAACATACAGATATCCAATACCCGGGAACCCCGCAAGACTTTAATGGTGTATTGAAAATTAAGTTGGCAAGCTTCCAACCCATGATTGGACATCGATTTATGTACTACTACCCCTCTATATTTCTATACTGGGCAAAGCTTTGTTTTCAGCATCGCTAGTGTGGTTTTAGGTAATAAAATATCTATTTAACTAAATTAATTTATCAATAAGTAAAGAAAAACTTTGCACTCCTTTTTATTTTAAGCTTAATGTGCCCACTGTGCATAGTCAAAGTTATATGATGTGAAAGATATAAGATACGGGGAGTGAGTGTAGAAAGATCATCATCTTCCTGCCCTTGTCTCATTTTACGTGGGGTCGGCGCAACACGTTTTCTTCTTCCAATCTCCCCTGTCAGACATCACGGCATCATTTACTCCTTTCTTCCTCATATCTTTCTTCGCACAATCCATTCATCTTTTCTTTGGCCTTCCTCTCCCTCTCCATCCATCACTTTTTTAGCTAAAGCTTTAAAAATGTTTGCAAAAATAACGAATTATGGTCGTAATTCGACCACCGGGCCACCACCGAGAAAGTTATTACTAGTTACTAGTTATTAGTGCTAATTTAGTAACAGCATAGTACTGATTTACACTCAAATTAACGTTCTCTTCAACATCGTTAATCCAATAGTGAACGAGTAATTTTAAACTATCCTCCGGACATTTTCGGTAACGAGATTAAGCTAAATTCCCAATTTATCACCGCCGGCGATACACAGGAAATAATCTGCAAATTACTATGGCGTTGTATTGTACATTGATAAGGACAGGGCTTCAGGGCTGAACGGAATCCTGAAATGGTGGCAAGGAAACATCTTGACCAATCTGCGGATAATAATATTACCCGTAGTGTAAATATATATTTTTTTACGAAACATTGCCCCGCACCAGAAATATCTCCTGTATCGTGTAAGCATTTACAAAAATTTAAACACACATACACAAACAGCCAGACCCGGAACAACTACCTGTAGGCCATACAAATATTTGTTCCGTGCGGGAATCGAACCCGGGACACGCAGCGCAGCAGCCAATCGCTCAGCCATTGCGTGAACCGTGCCGTCATATTATTGAAATAGTGAAGTAATATTGTACGCCTTATAGTGTTAATCAGAAATTATAATGGTTTAATAATCACATGGAAACTTGCACTAAACGTATTCAAAATTAATTCTGTTTTATTACAAAACGTAGTATTTAAATGGCACGAGCAAAGCTAGAAACACAAACACAAACCTTGTTCAGAAACTAGTTTAAAACTTCATTATATGTAGTTTCAAACTACAAGGGTTTGACTTCGGAGATTCTATATATATGTAGGTACCTATAGAATTATATCTTTCTAAAATGTAATAGAGCTTTATTCTGTTTTCAGGTAAAAAGCAATCAAATCTTCCAGACGAAGCAACGAAGCACGTCGACGCCTTGACACAATGTCAGAAAACAATAAGAAACGGGCTGGTAGTTTTCGAAAGTTATTTCCAAATCTTTTCTTTTCTCACAAGTCTAAAGAGAAAAATGCAAATAAAGACTCAAACGCGAAAAGTGCCACAGAATCTTCTAAAGGTAATCAATATCAGAATCCTCGTTCGATAAGGTCTGATAAAAATGGTCAAGGATTGGAAGATAGTGAACGTATATATGAAAATTTAACAACACATCGTCCTCAGAGTGATAACGAAACGCGAAGCAACGATATATCAAGCCATCACTCGTCCAGCAGCACACTCGTTTCGGAGAGTACGAAAAATAAGTCTATCGACACCAACCAAATTTCTGAAGTAGAAAGTTTTAGTTACACGAACTACGCAGCAAGGCCTCAAGTACCACCGAAACCGTACAACGAAATGGCACACTCACCAAATCGAAGTAATCAAGTAAATAATTATGATAACAGACAATTTCCGGACATTTACTATCATTCTTTGGAGAAACTGACTGATAAAATATCACCATTCGATGATATTGAAATTTATAGAGCATCACAAGCACAAGCCAACCCAGCTTCAGTCGGAGCAGAGATAAAACGAGTGAGTACAAAATTTCTAATATCACCGAAAAAGGAAGCAGAAGTACGAACCATCCAGCCTACGAGAGCTCGCAGTTTGTCTTTTGATAATAACAAAGAAAACGAGCAAGACGTCAAGAAACCTAACTCCTATAAAAAACAAGAAAGTATCACAAAACCATACAACTATTCAGCTCCCACATCACCAATGCCAATAAGTCACAAAATACCAAACATGCCAAAAACTGTTTCCCCTTATGAACACGTAAGAAAAACTATGATTGAGACAGAAGAGAAACGAAATTCGTTAAGTAGAACAAGTCTGCGTAACAAATCGACGCCATCACCTAGATCAGAGTACAGTCAGAGAATGACGCCAACCTTACAGGAGAGCTCAAAACAAGATTCAGTTGAAAAAGAAAAAACCAGGCAAAAAGTTGAAGCGTTCTACTGGCAGAAATTAAAAGAATTGAAACAAAAGGAAGACGAATATTTAATCAGACAGTCTCTGAACTCGTCTTTAAAAAGTCCTGTAAGATTAAAAACTTCCGCAAACTCTAATTGCAGTACCCCGAATTCTTTCTCATACGTCATGGAGCCTAGGAGTTGTAGTCTGCCGCGAGGTAATGACCTTAAAAGTTACTCTATGAATCAGCCAATTTACACCTCAATGCCGTTTGCACGAGGAGCTCCTGAGAGACGAACAGATACGTTCATTAAATCTCGGACTTCGTTTGATGATCCCGAAATCATTTACCGCCATCCGGAGAAACTTATTGCAAGGACAATGTCACCCGTGTTCCAAGAACGAAAATTGCCAATTTATTATCGTGGAACTATACCTCAAGATAATCGGAATCTTGGTCAGTCGAAACGGGTCAGTTTTGAAGAACGAAATGGAAAAACTGGAAGTGGTGGTAAGAGTGATGGTGAATTGAAAGTGAACGACTATAAAGTGCAAAACCGACAGCCTCCAAATAACCATAAAGTTAGTGAATTATCATCGAGAGTGCCGCCACGACCCCCTGTTCGGACAACTAGTGTGGGTGGAGGAAAAAAAATGGGACATAATAAAAACATTATACATGTAACCAGTGCTGGACATTCGCTGTGCTCTGAGTCGGAAAGTGGTTCCGAAGCTGGTGAAATACAGAGGATAATGCAAGACAATGCACAGAAAGGTAAGAGTATTTTTATATAGCCGTTGCGAAATAAATTGTGTATTTGGTTTTGCGAAGCAATTAGGTTGGGCGTGAAATTTGCGAATATTTAGCTATTGCAGTGTTACTAACATATTTCTATAGTCAAATTGTCGAAAAGATTGATCCGTCTGTTCAACTTAAACGTGTTCTCAAACCCTACCACCATACAATATTACAATACCGCTAAGATCACATATCAATTATAAGGAAGACTATCCTGACTAAGTAAAACTTATACAACACAGTACTTTCTATTTTATGCGCAGAGGTCCTTCGAACACCACGCAAATTGAATTCAATCAATTGCGAAAAGTGACGGACCCCTACTCGACACACGTCGAGCCAAATTGTATTATTCGCGTGGCCGTTGTATTTTTGTGTTGTTTTTATTTTACACGGGCTGTGTGGAAAATGGGGTTTGAACCACAATAAGGCCGGCAACATAGTGTAACGTTTGTATTTAAATTTTTTATTTGATTCCGCAAAAATATGGCGTTTACCGTAGCGACTCTAATGAAATGTTAGCCCATTAAAGTAAGTCTTAACAGTTAACTGATAATCGTCACATGCCTGCCTTGGCTTGTCAAAAACTTCGTATTAACTAGAGGCAGCATATTGATCAGCTTAATTATACACAAGTCGAGGCCGATCTTCCTGAGGCGCAAGTGGATACACTTACTAATCACTGAGTGGCACTGGTTGTCATAGTGGTGATCGGTGGTCAGGAATCAGATTCTTGGTTAAGCTCCTCAAATGTCTTTTCCTTTTATACATACATTAAGAGGTTCGAGTTGGTTTTTGGCCTCTCGGTTCTATTTCATACGCACATTGGCCTTCACATTGATACCACGGGTACAACACTGGGTTCGTAAACTACTACTAGAAACAAAAACAAAAAAACAAGAAACTAAAAACAAAGAAACAAACGACACACATACACATGCGTATTGTGTGAAGATCATCGTGTGCAGCTTTTTTTAGTTAATTTCGATCCCCAAACTTCTGTTATATTTATAGCACTGAGACTTGTTAAATGAATACATAAAAAAAAACATTAATTCCTTTTCTTTGACTACCCAAACGAGATACATTCAAAAAGGACTTTATACAAAAAGTTTGACAATATAATGGTTAGCGGAAAGTCTAAAAGGAAAACAATGCTAAAAGTTACACTTGCTAATTGAACCTAAAAGGGAACGGAACACGGAAAAGCACTCAAATTGCACACACTCGTTATTGCAATCGTTTTCATTTGAATGTCGGTGTGGCCGACCGGTAAAAAATTTAGGGGATAAATATAATGGTCACCAAAAGGAATTTTGTGTACCTTAAATGTATAGGGTGACTGGTAATTAGTGACAGATACTTAAAGACTTGATTGTACTCATGATAACGAACAACTTTCCCAAAGTTTTTTTTTTTGTTCTGTATTTTTAGTTCTGTATTTTTGATATGTTGTATAGATCAGTTAGGGTGATGTGAATCCAAATTTGCAACTTCGAAAAACTTGTGCTCGCTGCGCACCACACGATAAACTGTGAAATTTTGGGACTTTTTTCAGTTTTTACTCTAAAACTCTAAAACTATGCGTTTTTAACGGTTAACATTCCATAAAGTTGACTAAATTTGCAACAATTTAAGCCCAACGGCAGCTCTATAAACTTTATAGGTACCAAGCTATGACTCTTCAAAGATAGTCAATTTTTCCCGAAAATTGACAATTTTAAGTTTTGCTTCCGTCCGAAGCAAAATATTGGCAAATCGCTCGTCCTATGAGAAAAGTCATTTCGGTTTCAGTTCAGTCGGCAGGCTCCACTCCAAAGCTTATTGACTGGTTTGCATGTTAAACTTGTAAACCCCCGTCTCGTCACCAGTAAAAATGCGTTTCATGAATGTTGGGTCGAAGTTGACTCGTTCTAGCATGTCCTCAGCGAATCTTATGCGATTGAGTTTTTGAAGAAAATTCAGATCTTTTGGGACTAGCCGAGCGGCAACAATATGTTTCAAACTCAAGTGATTATTTAAAATGGTACGGATCGACTCGTGAGACACAGAAAAGTCCGCGGCTATCTCTCTCAAACATGAATGAGAATTTTCAGTCACTATTTCTTTCACTTTTGCGAAGTTAATTTCACTTGAAGACGTTTATGGCCTACCAAAGCGAGGAAAATCTTCCATCACATCTCGACCGTTTTTGAACCACTCATAAGCACGTGTTTTTGATAAAGACGATTCATTGTAAGCCTTCTGTAACATTTTCAGGGACTCCGAACACGAAATTCCATTGGCGATGCAAAATTTAAGACATACTCTTTAATATAGAACTTTTATATACGCATATAAACTAGATATTATGATCTAACTAAAAACAGCTCTGTATTTAATCTAAATAACAGCTGCCACTCAAACTCCGCACCAGAATGGAAAACAGCAGAAAAAAAATGTGAATTTGGAACTATAAACAAATCATCCATTCCCGATACTTTTTTGACTGAATGTATAATGATTTATATAGAACGAGAAAGACGCGGACACGTGAGCGAAGCCGCGGGCACAGCTAGTATGGCATAATTTACTTTTTTAGGATAAGAAGATGTTACATATTTAAATGTCATTTTATATTAAAATACTGTTAATTTTGACACACACTCCCCAATACGCGTTAATATAGAACTAGCTTGTGAAGGGGAATCATATTGCAATCAGGCTGCAAAGTAAGGGACGCAGTCTCAATAATCGCTCAGCTGTTGATGAAAACTTGCCATGTTCGGCCTTTTCTCTTGGCAGAGTTCCACATTTCAGTTACCAGATACCAAACCAACGTCGTAACTAGAATATGGCCCACTTGTTTTTGGCGAGATTCAATATTAACGTGAATTCTATGTTATGACAGGTGTCGAGGTGAACCGTTGTATGAAAAATTTCCTCCGGAAATTATTGTGGTCCTTACTAATATGTAGTTTCGAAAGATCGTCGCTTGTGATTCAGTGGCAACTATCACCGACAACGGTGTTTAATCGAATTTCAGTTATTGAAACCCGCAACCGATAGGTACGGTCAGCGAGAAAAATACACACCGGCTTAGCGGACCATAAAAAAGGTCGAAAAACTAGTTTGTGTATCATTGCAGGCTGGTTTTTATTTAACTTTATTTTAGAACTAATTACTTATTTTAAATTGAGAAATCTATTGATCGTCACCATTTATGGCATTGTCTTAATTTTATGCGAATTTTCATCATTTCGAGCGAATATTAACTATCGTTTTACGGTTTCGATTTGACATTTCATAAAATTTTCATTAAAATACCTTCAGTCTTTTATTTTTCACACCGTAAGTTGCGGTTCCTCTCCGGCGTCCTGCATAAACTCCATGATATATCACACGTCGCCGCACGACGAGCTCCGCGCTGATCCGGGAATCGAACCCGCCAAATGTGAAAAAAAAACTTGTATTTTGTGAAAACGCTAGAAAGCGTTAATCATACGGATGATTTTTCCTTAAATAACATAGCATCTTAAATAAAAGGAAGAACAGAATTCTTTGCCTTGTAAAAACAATTGATCGAATTATTTTAGGTTTGTCTCCAATGATGTTGTGTAAGTAAGTGAAGGTGTCAGAGTTATTGGACTTCTGCTGCCGACCGTATCAACGAAGCGTCGTTTCATATGTATATTAATTGTGTGGAATAGTTTCAGCAGGAATATATGGTCTAGCTCGTCGAATTGAAACACCTTGTGGCAAACATTTTGACTCATACTCGATTGAACTTCAATTACCGTTCAGAACTGAATGTTACCCGTATTTTAATTTTAATCGTAGAGTAATATGTAGATTGTAGGCACAGGTTTTTGACACGGTTTTCACCAGCATTTAGACATATTATTTCGGATAATTTGTGTGTATAATATCTCGATTTAGCCACATCAGTAGATTCCTGCACCAGTGCGTAGGGCACGTCGCTATTTTATAAAGAAAGAAAACTTATCAGTCGAATATTCATCATCATCATCAGCCTACAGCAGTCCTATGCCCGCCAACTCGATTCTCGGCTACTCACATCTAGCTGTAACCAGTAGCCAACCTGCGGAGATAGTCGCTCCATCTAACCTGAGAGCGTCTCAATTTACGCTTGCCGATTCGCGGTCTCCACTCAAGAACAGATCAACCCCAACGGTCAATGGGCCGCGTAATATGTCCGGCCTATTGCCGCTTCAGCTTACTTATTCTGTAAGTTATGTCAATAACTTTGGTTCTATGTCGGATGGCCTCGTTCCGGATTCGATCCCTCAGAGAGATTCCAAGCATAGCCCGTTCCATAGCTCGATGAGCGACCTTGAATTGTTATGGACTAGCCGTACCGTGAGTGTCCACGTTTCGGCCGCGTAGATCATAACAGGTATAACGCACTGATTAAAGACTCTGTCTTCAGGCTCTGTGGAATACGCAAAGAGAAGACTTAACAAAATTTCCCAAGCGCTGCCCAGCCCAGCTGAATTCTTATGTCCCACTCAAACTTGTTCTTGTTAAAATGCCCGAGGTATATATAATGCACATTCTTGTACAACCTCGAGAGTATTGACAACAATAGATCCTGGGGTTACGTGTTCCCTGAACATAACCTGGGTTTTGTCTCAGTTGACTCGGGCGATTTTACAAAAGTTGGATCAAAATAAATTACAGACAGACACACGGACAGACAGACGGAGCATCGGACACACGACGAATCTATAAGGGTTCCGTTCTTTGCCATTCGGCTACGGAACCCTAAAAACGACATCATCAGGTTTCTTCGGATCAGCTCAATAATTCCCAATGCAATACGACAAATATGTGTGCTATCCATACGCGTGAATAGTTAGAAGTAAATTGGAGACATGATATTCGCGAATGCTAATGCGAATATATTCGATATATTTTATACGGTCTACAACGTAGAGCATCTTCAGCATCGTATCAGATTATTTGAGTAGGGCAGGATGTCGATTCCCGCGCACATGATTTGTTATGGTTCTTGCAGAGTATTTTCTAGTTTTGAACACCCGGACTTTAGCCTTAAAGCCACCGTTTTAACATTTTGAAAGTAAACTAAAATAAATGCCGCAATCAACTTTTGTTGCTTACGTTTGCAGGAGTCTGTAAAAAGAGAATTTATTCAAAATGAAACAGGTAACGAGAAAATGCACTTAAAAAGTCAAATCCAACTACAGTTAAGTTTCAATACTCATTTTAAATGGGAATGTATATTTCCCAGTGAACGTAAACGACATTTAAAATGTAAACAAAATGCCATAAATCGTATTGAGGGGAGATGAAAAGTCTAAATATTTACATGTAGTCGAGTGCAATTAGACAATAAGGTGGAACGAAGTTTATAGTGGTCAGATTTTCATGGGACTTTTTTTGTTGAGTTCCTAGAGGAGTGGAGAAGAAAGTTAAAAAAAAAAATTTCGACGTTCGCGACTTTTTTTTTTTTTTTTTGTTTTCCTTTGGAATATTTTTTTTTCGATGATGAATAACTTCAAATTCAACGAATTCATATTGTGGCGTAATAGTGTGACCTGTGTGCATCCATTAAACGCCAATTTGGTATGTTTCTTAGTTCATTATTGTCGATGTAATGCATATTTCAAGTATTTTTTGAAAATTTCCTATTTTTTCAATTATTTCTAAAATAACGAATTTTAAGACTAAGATTTCTTTTGAAATTGGTAACAGATACATTTTTAGAGATAACTGGACAAGAAAATGTTAAAAAAAAACCATATTCATGAGTTTAGTGGCTTAAAATTCATTCGCAAAAATCAGAAAATCGTCTATGTTAATGAAGGCATATTTTTTCGAAATTTTTCTATATAACTCAACGTGCAAATTATTTTCCAAAACCTCATTTTAGTAGCTATCTAATAAGGTATAATAACCAGAAAAATATTCAAGGGTACTTGTTAAATATCAGTCACTGCTGAGAAAGTAAAACATGACAAAAGGGATCTATCGCTAAGAATTGGGAGCGGTATCGGTATCGGTATTGATATTAAATGGGGCGCAGAGACCCAAGCTTGCAACTAATTCTAAATAGAAATTATGAGAAATGGTGACGTTACAATTACGATAATTTTTGTGAGTTTACCAGCGGCCCCATTTCACCTTCGTCAGCAATAATCAACATTTATCGAGAACCGCCGAATATTTTTTTATTATGTGTTCTCTGCGGATAGCTGATATAATAAGGATATTTTCAGGATAGTATTTAAAATGACTGCCATAGAAACATTTTAAGAAAAATGGCCTTCTTTAACTTTTTCATAGAAGATTTCCTGATATTTGCGAATGAATTTTTAGTCACTTCACTCGTAAATACGGATTTCTTGCACATTTTTACATCCAGTTATCTGTGAAAAAGTATCGGTTACCAATGACAAAAGAAATCTTTGTGTTAAAACTCGGTATTTTATAAATAATTGAAAAAATAGGAAATTTTCATTAAAAAACCTGGAAACATACATTTCGTCAACAACAATGAACAAAGAAACAGACCAAATTGGCGTTTGATGGATGCACCCAGGTCACACTTTTACGCCACAATATGAATTCGTTGAATTTGAAGTTATGCATGAACGAAAAAAAAATATTCCAAAGGAAAATCAAAAAAAAAAAAAAAAAAGTCGCGAGCGTCGAAATTTTTTTTTTTAACTTTCTTCTCCACTCCTCTAGAAACTCAACAAAAAAAGTCCCATGAAAATCCGACCACTATAAACTTCGTTCCACCTTTAGAGTATTTTTTGTCTAATTGCACTCGGCTAATGAAACGGCAGGGAAAGCGGTGGGAGGAACACTGTCCCCAAATATCGACGCTAGCCGCCATGTTATTGACTTCCAGTCTCAAATCGTAACTCCCTCGATTGTATTGTACACGTAGAGAAGCTAGCAGCGGCGCGCGAGCGGTGCAGGACCGAAACGGCATGAGGCGGTCGGTGGCACTGCTATCGCAGCTTCGTCGAGCGGTTTAAAGACTTGATTTTACGAATATTTTTTTCAAATTCGGCTAGCAATATAATTTTTTATAAAAAATTGTGATACTCCGAGAGGGTGCAAACTATTTTTATTTAACAATTTTTGAATAGCAGCGGGTCTGTCTTAAACCCTCGACTTTCCGGTACTTTGCGTAACATAATTGTGACTTTATGGTCACTTTGGATGTTACGTAACAATTTGGGAGGGGGAGGGCGGGGGGTTCAGAAAAACTTTCATCACAGTTCTAACCTTACCTAACCTAATCCATTTGGTCGGTGTGGCCTAGCAATAAAAAGAATAGTTACCGGCCGCACCTAGATTTTTTTTTATCAAATACAAGACAGTTAATTTTTTTTTTTAATATTTTTCACTGAACGATTTTCTTATCGTTTAGTAACTTTAACCTAAAGTGATAAAAAAAAAAGTATGTGACAGTTTTGTACAACAAAGTTAAAAAAAGAGTGTATAATGGTGATTTTGGAAAGATACAATACCTACTAGTGCATTTAATAAAAAAATATACATAATATCCGAGTGTTCCTGCGAAGACGAATAGGTAGCCACTTGAGTTCCTTGCGGAAGTGAGAAACAAGGTCATACTATTATCTCAGACCAAACACAAAACGAATGCAAAGGTTTTGCAAGTGTTCTGTTTTTTCAATTAGACTTAACTTTAAAAATAGACCAGTGGACCACAGACTCGCATTTATTCGTTCCAAGTATGAAAATAATTTTCCGCTCATTCGTTGCCATTTTCTCCTTAGAGAGGTTTTAATAGAAGAGAATTCTCAATGAGGTTTTCCTTTGGCATGTCCGACGTTCATTAGGACTTGAATAAATTCCATAAGGAAATTATTTCTACCGCGCTGCGAACAAACACCGCTTGCCTTGCTCTTTGTTTTTATTGGCTTGGAAAGCAATTTATAACTGAACACGTTGTGCCGATCTACGGAAAATTTGTCTCTCTCTATTTAGTTGTTTGTTCAGTGATTTTACTCTTGAATCTTTCGTCTATAATTGCTATGTTATAAGCTCTGGAAGCCGTGTACAAATAAAACCCCCCACACAACGCCCACACAGGTTCGACCTCGATTGTTTCAAGCCAGTGTTGTTGACGTAAGGGGATGGGAAAATATTTAAACTTTGATACCTAGAATGTTATTTTTAACTACGGACTGCTTCTTGTTGTTTACAATTTTCCGTTGTTCAAATGCAATTTTCTCCTATAAACTGTGCATCCTGAACGAGGTTAATTGGAAAGACACAGTTACTAAGAATTCATGCCTTTGCTGCTTAGTGTGCTAAGAGAAAAAAATAACAAATGAATGAATGCACCAAAAATGAAAAATCGCGTTGCAGTCTCTCGAGCGTCCACGCGGTAAAACGCCAATGACAAAAATTTGTGCCTATTTATTTTTTGAGGGCCCCGAACAAAACTTTACGTACGAGTAACATAACAAACGAAAAAAACAGTAAAGGTTATTTTGTACCTCACCTAAAAATGGAAAATAATCCAATAAAAGGTGCAACATAATTTTAGCTTCGGTAGTCGGTGGCGAAAAGTCTACCGATCTAACAAAAGTTACCGATTTCAGAAGCTATTTAAAGTTATTTTGCACTTTTTTCCTCGGCGCTCTTCCATTAGTCTGGTTTCGGAGACTGAACTACTTACCTAGTTTTATTTTTTAAATGTCTGTTACAAATAGTCTACGAAACGAAACTGCAAGCAAATATTACACATGTTATTTAGGCATTCGTGTAGATACCATGTAGTGTTAGTGAAAACGGGCATAAATAACACATTTTGAAGGAATCTTTTTCAAAAATATTGTGTCATGCGATGTGGAAATAACTGGACCCGACATGGAAATCCTTTCACGGTTTCACACATCACACATTAAAAAGGTTATGGAAAATTATTACGTAGCATAAATTGTTTGTAAGATTTTTGAAATTCAAAACATACATAAAAATCACGCCTGTAATCCCTTAGGGTAAGGCAAAGCTGTTACACCCACATTTCGCCAGTTGCGTTTATATTATGTCCCATGAATGAATATAAAATTCCTGATTGAAAAACCCAATAACACTAGCCCGATCCGGGAATCTAGCCCAGGATCTCTTGCTCAGCAGTAGCGCTTGCGACTACTACACCTACGAGAGGGTAAGTAATTTTATTAAGTAAGTAGTTTAGGGTAAGTTTTTTTTTTTTATAATTACAAAATCTCTAATATTTACAAGATATAACAAGTCAATCTATAATTTTATTTGATATAATAGTCAGTTAATATAATAAACGATTGAAATAATTTTAAAATAATTGGATCTCTTAACATACTGTTGACAAAAAACCGATCGTCGATTTCGGCCTGGACCTGGCCTTCGCGTGTAAGAAACAGTCTCTCGAAATCGTTTGATGGCACCCCATGGTATCCCATGGTATATGGCGATTTGCCTCAACTTCATGTACAATGACTGACAATCCGCATCGTCATCTCAAATTCTGATGACTAGCGCCTGAAGCTTGATTAGCTTGCATTTATCTGCAACAATTTTTCCTTCAGGCGCTTATACCTAGCGCATGAACTCCGTTTTGTAGGAGTATCTATAGCAAAATTACATCTAATGCAACATTTAATAAATAGTTATAAATGGCTTTGGTAAATAAAAAAAAAAACTAGGGAAAAAACATAAATAAATAGTTAAAGGTTTCTTGTCTTTTCTGTCCTTTGACAAAGTTTTATTTTCTTTTCTTACCTTTGACAAAGTTGTAAACAGTGTTTTTTATACACTCACCGGTACAGATAACATTGCTTATCGCGATGCTTATAATGTGTAAACTGTGTATTTTAACAATAAATGAAACACTTCGTACTAAAATTTTTGTTATAATGTCTGTTTTTCGAATATTATTGTAATTTAGGCGTGTATATCAAATTACTAGCGATCTCACTAATATGGCTTTAATTCATCTTCTCTTTGTTTAAAACTGTTTATTTAGAGTTCCTTACGTTCTGTTATTTGTAATTAATCACGAAAAATGCTGTAAGGTGTAACAGAAGCAGCAAAGGCTGTGGCATTAGCTGGTGCTGGGTATAGTTACGTCGAATCGCTCGGACATGGAATACCATGGGGTGCCATCAAACGATTTCGGGAGACTGTTTCTTATACGCGAAGGCCAGGTCCAGGCCGTATTCGTGTATCGGTTTTTTGTCAACAGTATGTTAAGAGATCGTTTTAATAAAGTGTCTTTTCAAAGTAATGTAGTGTGCAGCTCGCCTAACCTTATATTTGTAACTGCGCACACTAATTATTGGCATTATTACACGAACCGTTGAACTGAACAGTTCTCTTTTATTTTGCCTACATAACTCTAATACATTGCGACCCTTAGCCAGCAATTAAAATTGTGCAACTTACGCGAAAGCGACGATGTCTGTAGTTGAAGAAATCATGACGATTTCTACTGATAGAAGAGTGTGAATAAAGAAAATTAGAAGAAACGAAAGCGAAGAAGATTTTAAAAATTACAGAAAAATTAGAACGAGAATCCTCATAGAAGAATTTGTTTGAAGAGGTGAAAACATTAAATAAGAAAACAGAAGAGGAACGTTGCTGCCGGGTGCCGGGAGAATGCTCAAGCCTTATGACGAGGAGATAAATTGTACGGGTCCGATGTGGAGCAGCTGGGAGTCAGTACGAGTCTAATGCTGAGGAGTTCACTCAACCACGCCACGTGAGACATCGTGACCTACATATACATTGTCAGTAAAATACGAAACTACTGCAATGTAAGTTTTGCACTGCTCACATTTTTTAATATTCTACAATATTTCATGATATTGTGATTAGATTATGTTGTATTATTTTATATTTTGTTTTGGGGATTAGGAATGTTCCAACAATTGCAAGATTTGTAGCAGAATCTGAAAAAGAATAAAGTAAACTGGATTGTATTTTGACTCAGTTGAACCAAGAAGTTAAAGATCGCAAGTTATGCAAAGAAACTTGTGACGTTTTCCAAACATTAATTCAGGAAGTTAGGGTCAGGGTTAATTCAGGAGATACAATCAAATTTTCAGAAAATAAAGGGTTCACTTACAATAGAAGATACTTGTAGTCAAACAAGTTTTAAGGATTTTACAGAATATTCTGATTGTATTACAAAAATGGCTGACGCATTCGATATTAAAACTGCAATTTCCCTGTTGCCGGTGATGAATGGCTAGGAGCAGGTGACAAATCAGCTTAATGGTGGTATCTTGCTTATAGTTCGCTCATCAATGAAGCTAGTAAAAGTCAATGAGTACAGTTTGTGTTAAAAACGCGTCTTTTACCTAGTGCAAAATTGCGTCGTAACACTACTTACGTAGATATAGAAAGTTTGATAGATGATATTCGCATTTATTTGTTACCGAAAAAATAGTCTGTAGCCTTACAAACACAATTGTTTAAAGCAATTCAAGGCAATTTGGTACAGAAATCGAGGAGTTATTTGTGAATTCCACGATTGCTCAGGCTAACGATAAGCGTGATGCCTATGAGGTTTTGCGTCCACTCAATGAGAAACACTGCAATTAATCGGTTCAGCGATGGTTTGGCTGACAAGCGGCTCAGTACCATCATTGCCTCACGACAGATTGCATCGTTGTCTGAAGCAATTACGGCTGCGGTAGATGAGAAGTCCATGTCTGTCCAGCCATAAGACCAGGTTATGCAATTGAGGGCTAACCAAAACTATAAACGAGGAAGCTTTAGAGGTTCTCGAGGCCGAGGAAATATACAGTTTTATAACAACAATAAAACGTATAATCATAATTATAATAAAGATTATGAAAATAGCACAAATCAAAGAAACACACAGTGAAAATTGAGGTAAACACTCAGCTGGTCATCGTCAGCATTTTCGCGGTCCGGTGCGTTGTCAGCGTGTTCAGCATAACGCGCAACAGTCCCACAACAGTGCAACTTGCGCAATGAGCGCGCAAATCGAAATAGAAAGCCTAGAACCTACCGTTTTCGTACCTAAACCGTACACTCATTCAATTCTTAGTTTTTATAATTTTTGTGTAACTAATTGTGAACTAAAAGATTGTAATGATGATCTTAATTTACTGATTGATAGTGGAGCTAGCTTATGTGTGCTTAATAATGAACGGTTGTCGCGACATAGGAATTTAATGAATTAAGTAAAACAGATAAGATAGTTATTAAAGGAATTAGTGGTAATTCAGAGCCTTTGGGATACATTTATTTAGATATTGTAATTAATAATGTGCCTTTTCAACAAAAGTTTTACAATTTTGAACACTTATCTTGCGCCGCAGAAGGTATACTCGGGCAGGATTTTTTTGAGTGATATAACGCAGTATTAAATTATAAAAAGGGTACTCTGAGTTTAGAAACCCGAGACCAGTCTGTTAGTGTTCATGTTAATAGGAATTTATTTACAATTCCGCCCCGTTGCGAAGTAATTAAACACATCCCGACGTCACACAACAGTGATTGCGTCATAACGTCAAAGGAAATTTATAAAGGTGTGTTCACAGTGGGTGTAATATCGAAGCCACATAATGGACTTATTACTGTTAGGATATTAAATACAACTGATAGGTCAATTAATATAAATATTTCAGATCTAATTATTAGCCTAAATAATTTTTATGTTTGCAAGTTTGATGACGATAGTATATCTGGTGTTAGTTTTAATATTCGGAATTATTTCATTGAATTATGCACCCCGGTACTACAACCAGAACTTTACCTTATTGAGAGCTTTGACTTAGCTGAATTACGGACGATGTATGTGATTTTTGTTTTTTTGTATGGTTTATAAAATTTGAAATTTTTCATAATTGATAATATTACCTACATGTTGAGAATTACGCAGCAGAGCCGAATTAAGGACTGAAATGCACGCTGGTCTTACTTAAGTATGAATTTCGACGTCCTCGAGATAGTGGATGACGGGTCTAGCAACATAGCAACGAGCGTTATCGAGCATCGCCTGATGGAAAGCGGTAGATGCCGTCAATGGTGGAACGAGCGTGCCCAGAAGATGCCTGTTCACTCTTGCTTTGAAAGCAGACGGGTAAATGTTGGAGAGAACACAGCGGCGCAGAGAGTTCCACACTTTGGCTTTGCGCGTAACAAACGTAGAGGAGAAGCGCTGAGTACGACTCGTCGGGATATCAACCAAGTGTGGCGCCGCAGTACGTCTGTTACAATGAAGTTATCCCCAATAAATTGCGCGAACGATATGTCATATCTTGGAGAACTTCTTCAGCGAACGTAACTGTGAGCAGTCACACTGCCTGTATCGATGAACAATGCATCTGTCAAACAATAATTTTGGTACAAGCCTCATAAGTGATGCCTCGCTATATCTTTATCTAGTCTCCCTGATAAAACACTGTTTGTCCTGTGGCATATGGAGTAGGACTCTCGTTAGCACGTTTGTAAACACGATGACGTCTGTCTGGACCTCTTAAGGCCACTAATGCATATAATGTTCGCCCATCTGACATCGATATACCGTCAAATCTTACCGTGCGTCAGTACCTACAAGATTTTCCCCCATAATAATGCCGATTACATGCCAAACATTATAGCTAAATAACTAATAACATAGATAATAATTAACAAATCCTGTGTACTGGAACTATTTTAAAACTTCATTATAGAATTTAGCAATCTAGTATGTATGTATTTATTTATAATCTTTCTGTTTAATCGGATAAAATATGAACATCAACTGATAGTTCAGAGAATCGTGTGAAACAACTTGATACAATTATTGAAATTGCAACATAAAATCCAGGAAACATTATAAGTATCATTTAATTATTTATTCATTTATTAGCAATATAAAGTTAATAAACATTTAATTTGATTATTCAAAGATCACAAGAATCGCAATAAAAGTTATTAACATAAATTATCTGTCTGTGAAATAACAATTCAGGAAGTGCTAATTACATTTATTTTAAATTATATTGGTTTCACAAAATAATCATTTAAAGTATGAAAATAATTAATAAATAATGTAGAAATCGAACGTAACCGAAGTCAATGTCACCAGTCATATTATGACAGCTGACATTGTCTTTGTTAATTACCTTTGTTCTTTGTGGTTATAATTGTTTCGCAACATCAATTAACTATAGTTATTTTCCTATTAATATAGACAAACAATAGTTTTTGTAATAAAAATACAGAAAATGCTGAAATGCTGAAGAATTTGAAATTAAGGCAATTATTTGGAAATATTATGTACTAGCTTCTGCCCGCGACTTCGTACGCGGATCCTGTTGCTTATGCCAGCGACAACGGGGTCGTCAAAATCGAAGATCTGAAACGTCTGATGTCGAATTCTAAGAGGGGGACGGGAAAACAACGGGATGCGCGAGACGATTCGAGACGTTCCATATCTTTCATTTTTGTAAGTCAGAAGTCGATGCGTAGATACGCTTGGAACTCAAGCGTAATTCTCTATCCGTGAACGTCTCCGACTCGCGAGATAATGCGTGACGTTCACGATCAGCGGTCAGTCGCGCATCACGTTCCCCACTTGTCTCTAGAGACCTGAAGTCGATGCGTAGATACGCTTGGAACTCAAGCGTAATTTTCTATCCATGAACGTCTCCGATTCGCGAGACAATGCATGACTTTCACGATCAGCGGTCAGTCGCGCATCATATTCTTCACAGTTCTCTAGAGACCTGGATGTAGATGCGTAAATACGCTGAGAACGCAGGCGTGCTTCGTTATCCAAGAGGAAGAGAAGAGAAGAGAGGAAGAGGTTTCCACGGAGCGAGTTGCAGCCTGATGTGCTCGAACAGCATCAAGTCTCTCTTGACGTTCTTCGGTAGATTCTTGGGATCTTATGATCCTCAATCTTTTAGGTCCTTTGGAACATTGGGAAAGATTTGACCTCTTTCTAGGCGTGGTTATAGTTTTATTGTGAAGATACCTGATCAATTAAAATCTAAGCGACTGAAGTCACGAAGATAAGTGGAAAAAGTCTAAAACACTCAAATAACATAAGCCCGAAGGCATATTTAAACGATAAAAAAAAAAAAAATAGGAGTTTTGTCCAGTAGAGTCAAATTTTCAATGATATACCGTCGTCATCGAATATCAGTCCTAAACTGTTACCGCCTTCACCGCGAGGAGGTATCCACGCGGTGAAGGCGGTAACAGTTGCAACTCCCTATGTTATTTTATAATTATACAGTGAAATTAGTGATAGCTTTGATTTCCACATCAGATGTTTCTGATCTTCGATTTTTATAAGTCAACAGGAAATGCCCATCAGACCGAACAACTTTTGCTAAGACGTCATTCCTATATGTGTTATGGTGTAGCTGGGCTCTTGGAGTTCCAAAACAGGTGTTCCAGATCTTCGATTTTTATAAGTCAACAGAGAGTGCTCATCAGATTGAACAATTTTTGCTAAGACTTCATTCCTATATGTGTTATGGTGTAGATGGGCTCTTGGAGTTCCACAATAGGTGTTCTAGAACTTCGATTTTTATAAATCAACAGAGAGTAGTCATCAGATTGAACAATTTTTGCTAAGACGTCATTCCTATGTGTGTTATGGTGTAGCTGGGCTCTTGGAGTTCCACATCAGGTGTTCCAGATCTTCGATTTTATAAGTCAACAGAGAGTGCTCATCAGATTGAACAATGTTTGCTAAGACGTCATTCCTATATGTGTTATGGTGTAGCTGGGCTCTTGGAGTTCCACAACAGGTGTTCCAGATCTTCGATTTTATAAGTCAACAGAGAGTGCTCATCAGATTGAACAATGTTTGCTAAGACGTCATTCCTATATATGTTATAGTGTAGCTGGACTCTTGGAGTTCCACATCAGGTGTTCCAGATCTTCAAATTTATTCTCTCAGCAGAAAATGCTCATCACGTGGAACAATTTTTGCTATGGTACCATTTTTGTATCTCTTATAGTTTAGCTATTCTATTGCGGTTCTGCATCAGGTGTTCAAGTTTCCAAGATAAATTATAGCCTATATGTTGCCCAGACTTAATACCTATACAACAAAAAAAAAATCTTTCAAATCCGTCTAGTAGTTCCGAAGATTAGCGTGTACAAACAAACAGACAAACAGACAAACAGACAAACAGACAGAATTTTTTTTTTGGATTCGTGCTCTATTGCTGTTTCTAAACCCCCCTCAATTTTTTTTTTTTAAATATATTCAATGTACAGACACAGTTTTTTTACTGTCTTATTATATGTATAGATGTGTCTGACGTTCAAATGTTGATTGTTGAAGTTCTGAACAGACAGCATTTTTCCGTGCAGAATGTATAACTATATCCAAAGAGTAGTGAAGTACGTTAAGTATTATCTTGTAAAATTGTATACGCAAACAACACTTCTATTTTGACACGCTTATATTAGTTTCACTTGTAACTAACTATATAAAGGGTGTAAAAAGACCCTTAACGAAGCCGAAAGGCACTTGTTTTCCTCGTCATTGTCATCATTTTTTTGTTCTGGACCATACCTGGGAACCTTCTAGTTACGGAGATATTGGAGGTCAAAGTTCCAATTTTTTCACAAGTTTTTTTTTAAATACTACTTTTTAAGGTTCTAACTTTACTCCAATTACCTCCATAGTCCGTTTACTATTCAAAGCATCCATCAGCAATAAGTTTTGAGCGGATTATATTGAGTTTTACCGTAAAATGTGATTTTTGACCCCAAAAAAAAATTTCGTTTCCCAGCAAAAATTTTTGCGTAAAGTTACTTAGTTTGATGTACAGAATGCTTGGTTGACGGCTTGGTGAAGGGTCTGTTTACACCCCGTATATTATGTGGAAATATCTTAGAAGTTAAACCCGCTTCCCGGTTTCCCATTGAGCTGATTTTTTGCATACATGTTTAGTTTGGCTGACAATGCATGGCTAGTTAAGTAACGACAATATAGCGGACTCTCAAAGATGGCGAAGTAGTTATGTTCTTTGCATTCCCATGACATGGGTATCAAATGAAAGGGCTGAGAAGATTACGAGAAATAGAACGACGTCACTCTAAAGCCTGTTTTAAGTTTTGTTTAACTATAATATTATTTATTTACAGTACTTACATGCATGATATAGGCCGCCGGAGAAAAATACCTTGAATTGGCGGTAACATCTATTTTTATAACCGTCAAATCTTACCCAGTACTTACATCAAAGATTGCCGACATAATAAACTAATAACAGATGGTCATAACCAAAAAACTAATAATAGATAATAATTAACAAATCCTGTGTACTGGAACTATTTTATTTAAAACTTCATTATACAGGGTGTTTGGTAGATGGGTGCAAAGCCTGAAGGGGGTGATAACTTAGACCATTTAGAACTTATTAAGCTAAACTTGTCTTAGACGAAGTCTGTTCCTTGTATTTTTTTTTTAAACTCTGAGGTTTTTAACAATAATATCCATTTTTTTCAATTAATTGTTAACAGTGTCCAGTAAAAGCTGCTATGTTATTATTTTTTATTTATGTAATGTGTGATTACTCAAACAAAATAATTCCCAAGCATCTATGTCATCAGAGAAACATTCTACGCCATATTCAAGTTTAAGAAACTTTTAAAAATCAAGGATATGTTTTGTTTACGACATAATAAAAAAATAAGAAAAATAGCCTCAGTTGTTCAAACCTTTTTAAAAACATGCTTGGTTATTGCCCTTTTTTTTGAGGTACTATTTACGCAGATATCTCATCAACTCTTGGAATTAGGATGTACAAAGCAAATTGAGGTCGAATATTTAATTTTGAAACAGCCTAAAATAATGCAACATTTTTGTTAAAATAATTTATTGTTCATGTTCAAAATGTTGACCGCGGTTTCTTATACAAGCGCGTGCCCGTCTTCTCACTTCTGTAGTCGTGATTTTTTATTTCATCTCCTGCTTCATGACTTAAAAAGCCGTTTGATTCTTTCTATTAATTCTTCTCTAGTTGAAATTTCAACGTGCGTGTAGACGAGCTCCTTGGCCCGTCCCCAAACGAAAAAATCCACAGGAGTTAAATCGGGTGATTGAGGTGGCCAAATGATGGGCCCGTCTCTGTCAATCCAGCTCTCTGGGAAACAGTTATTTAAATGTTCTCTCACTTTTAGGATCCAGTGTGCTGGACAATGGATCAAATCAATGGATCAATGGAATGGATCTTGTTGAAAAATCATTGGTCTTTTCATTGCCAATATTGGTATTTCGGTCTCGTCCAGAAGCTCTGGGAGATAGTTTTGAAGGAATTCCAGGTAATTTTCTCCATTTAAATTCTGGCAGGAAGTGGGGACCAATCAACGTTTGGCCGCCCTAAACGTGAGAGAACATTTAAATAATTGTTTCCCAGAGAGCTGGATTGACAGAGACGGACCCATCCCTTGGCCACCTCAATCACCCGATTTAACTCCTGTGGATTTTTTCGTTTGGGGACGGGCCAAGGAGCTCGTCTACACGCACGTTGAAATTTCAACTAGAGAAGAATTAATAGAAAGAATCGAAACGGCTTTTTAAGTCATGAAGCAGGAGATGAAATTAAAAATCACGACTACAGAAGTGAGAAGACGGGCACGCGCTTGTATAAGAAACCGCGGTCAACATTTTGAACATGAACAATAAATTATTTTAACAAAAATGTTGCATTATTTTAGGCTGTTTCAAAATTAAATATTCGACCTCAATTTGCTTTGTACATCCTAATTCCAAGAGTTGATGAGATATCTGCGTAAATAGTACCTCAAAAGAAAGGGCAATAACCAAGCATGTTTTTAAAAAGGTTTGAACAACTGAGGCTATTTTTCTTATTTTTTTATTATGTCGTAAACGAAACATTTCCTTGATTTATAAAAGTTTCTTAAACTTGAATATGGCGTAGAATGTTTCTCTGATGAGACAGATGCTTGGGAATTATTTTGTTTGAGTAATCACACATTACATAAATAAAAAATAATAACATAGCAGCTTTTACTGGACACTATTAACAATTAATTGAAAAAAATGGATATTATTGTTAAAAACCTTAGAGTTTCAAAAAAAAAATACAAGGAACAGACTTCGTCTAAGACAAGTTTAGCTTAATAAGTTCTAAATGGTCTAAGTTATCACCCCCTTCAGGCTTTGCACCCATCTACCAAACACCCTGTATAATTTAGTAATCATTTGTTCATTTGTTTCATTTGTAATCTTTATGTTTAATCGGATAAAATAATATGAACAGCAACTGATAGTTTCAGAGAATCGTTTGAAACAACTTGATATATTTAAAATGCAATATAAAATCTAATAAAGGGTTAGTGTTGCCATTAAACGGGGCAACGCCGCCGCCACTCTCTTACAAATTACCAACTGACAGCGTTGAGGAGGAGCTTTTGATGCCCTTTTATCGTTTGTTGTTAGTTTAGCTATTTTAGTTTATTTAATCGTTTTTAATTCTAATAATGTATATAGTTAGTTTATTAAGTAAAGAACTGTTACTTACACCTTTATATAAAATCTAGGGTATAATTTAATAACAACTATTTCATTTATTAGCGACTAGCTGTGCCCGGCATGCGTTGCAATGTACCTTTTCATACCCTACCTACTTACCCTACCTGCTTGCCCTACCTGCCTACTCTACCCTACCTGCTTACCTACCTATCTACCCTACCCTACCTACCTATCTACCCTACCCTACCTACCTACATACTCTACCTATCCTAACTACCTACCTATTCTACCTGCGAGATATGAACTGTCAATTGCGGAAGATGCCAAACCTATTTTATTTTAAAACTGTTTTTTTCAGTGAACTTTTCAGATATTTTAATAGTTATTCTTCTATTCGGGGCGGAGAAAAATCCAAAAAATCAGATCATTAAAATCGGTCCTGCCGGAGCCGTTCTTGAGTTATAAATGATGCAACTAACCCGACTTTGTTTTATTTATATAGATATAAGGTTAATAAACATTTAACTTGATTTTTCAAAGATCACAACTAGCTTTCGTTTGGAAACCGAATCTTTTGAGCCACAATAAAAATTATTTATATGAAATACATCGGGCTATAAAATATCTTTAGGAAAATGTAAGTATTATGTTTAATTGAAATTGGAATCTTTTTGTTCTCAAAATATGAATTTATGATTATAATTAACAAGCTGTTCCCCGCGACCTTCGTCCGCGTAAAATCCCGTCCCGTTTTTGCAACATTTTTCTTTGCTGCTCCGCTCCTATTAGTCGTAGCGTGATGTTGTATAGCCTATAGCCTTCCTCGATAAATGGACTACCCAACACTGAAAGAATCATTCAAATCGGACCAGTAGTTCCAGAGATTAGCGCGTTCAAACAAACAAACAAACAAACAAACAAACAAACAAACAAACTCTGCAGCTTTATAATATTAGTATAGATTTAACAATATGCTTGAAATGCCACGTCGCCACACGACAATGTTATTTGACATCTGACAGCCGACGTTGATACATTATAGTATTATTATGAATTAATATAGAAATAAATAACGAGATGTAGAAATAAATAACGTGCATGTTCACACTCGGTGAGCTCTCATCTGTGAATATAGAAATCTGTGTTAGGATTTCTCTTCCATAAAGTTGGTCTCGGAAAATTACTGACAAAACAAACCGCTTTCGAAAATGAACGCTGCGCAAAAATATTTGCTTTCATCAATTTATAGCACCATGGTTTCCGTGAACCATTTTGTCGTTAAATAATTAGCAGAATCAATTTTCCAATACACTCACTTCTCTGGTGGTGCGGTGTGCGGCGCGTGGCGTGTTTGCAAGCCACCCTATCTGGTCCGCCCGTGTTGCCGGCAATAAAGCGATTATATCAGTTGAATAGTTTGCATGTCACAGACTAGCGTAGATCGTATTTTCAGTGTTTTGCCTCTGTGCGCGGCTTGGCCCGTCTGGTACCCGAATAAAAAGTAGACTATGTCTATCCGGAATAATTACCTTTCAAATAGTGAAATATACAAGGTGCAGTTTTGCATCCTGGTCAAATTCAAGGAGGTATCTATGCTAATGATTCTCGACCTGAATCAATAGTAAAATTTATTGTATTTACGGAAATCGGTAAGTCTGGACGGCGACCGTGGCGCGGCGCCTCGCACAGATCGTCGACTCTCACGCACACAGCGACATATCGTACGATGGGTGATTATATAATATAAGAATAACACGAAAGTATTCGTGTTATTCTGAAATACTGTCAAATTTAAACAATTTAAAATAGCAGCTTTGTTAATAATTGACCAGGTACCAACCAGGTGACAACCTCCTGAATTTTGACGAGGATGCAAAACTGCACCTTGTATATTCTAACATCGAAATTAAAAAAATGAAATTTTCAAACAAACTAAATAGCATAAAACTGTAAACGAAATAGAACACAATTTGCAAAATATTGGTTCCAGGCAAAAGGTATAATTTGCACTAACTCGCATCAGGAAATATTTAGCAACGATTTTGGCGAAGGTTTTTAATGTTGTAGCGATGCGGGGGTTGTAAACCCGTAGGTGCTAGCCTTTTAGCAGATACATCTTGTAGAAAATACAAAAAAAAAAAGTCCTGTGACTAAACTACCGGATATATTGGATAGAATTTTTATATACAGACTGGGAAAGTCATGAGGTATACGAAGTTTAATTTATTGTCGTGTTGTCGTCTCCACCTTGTATATTATTATTATCAATTAATAGCATATATAGCTTTTCCTGCCCCTCTGCAGTCGAAAATTAGGTTACGGAAACGCTTTAAATATAGCCTATGACACTCGGGAATAATATCTCTTCCCATTAGTGAATGAATTTTCGGAATCGGACACAGATATATGAAACGGATCAAGTGGATGCCCAGTGATTACCCATATATCCAAACTTTATGATAATAGTGCCTTCAAAGCAAGAGTGAACAGGCATCTTCTGGGCACGCTCGTTCCATCATAGACTTCATCTACCGTTTTCCATCAGGCGTGATCGATGTCAGCAGGCCCATTTTGTAATAAAAAATTTGTAGAAAAAAAAGTGGGAAAGAGAGGTAGAATAAAATATTTATTTGTCGCAGGGACATGACGTACATACAAAATTATAAAAAAAAAATTAACAATAAACATACGACGCATAAAAATATTTATAAATACAACAAACGAAACCAAAATTAGTTGACAGCTTGATGTTGCAGTTGTAGATATATGAATTGCAAGGAAAGAATAAGTACCTACTACGCTATCGATGTATCCTTGTTTATTTTATTCTCAACGCGGACGAGCGGACTTATACTCGTAATACCAAGGACATTATTGTTATCTACTCTTTGTCCGCCTGATCCAATTTTACAAATGCATGCATTTTTTGCTTGAGTTGTTCCGAAATCAAAGTCAACATATTCTATAGCTCACAAACTGTGCCAAATGATGATACTAGGTGTACCGTAAAACATTATAAGGCAGGTAAAGGACACGCCATCTTTAAGAAGCAGTGTGAACATTTTCCGTCGAGTATTAAAAATGCAAATCGAGCGTCTTTCCTCCCAAGTGTCGGGCGGCTTCGTGTGTTGATGTACTTAAAAGGTTTAAAGTGTCAACGCCGACGCTATAAAAAGTCTTTTCCGTTTACTACGTTACTCACTTCGACGAAATGTATACTCAGTTTAGGAAGGTTTTAAAATTCAAGGGAAGATATTTTATGCTTTGTAGATCTGTGTGTGGGGTTCAGAATGATGTAACAGTAAACCTCTTTCCAAGATTGTGCTGGAACATGTTGCAGGCATCCCAACCTAATTGATCGGCAAAACTCATAACTCTCTGGGTTTGATTAGTCGAGTGAAATAGTTATAAATCGCTTTCATTTTTACTATATTTCGGGACGGCTAATACTACCTTACTGCGACATATTTAAAACTTTTTTTTACATAATGATCTTTGTTCCCGCACTGCACCCTGTACATAGTTTGACTATCCTGCAAAATTTCATGACCTAATTTAATGTTTTTACTTGAATATCGTCCATTTATTTTAGAGGTATTTTTCTTTCGAGAAAATGTTACGGAATCGTGTTTTCGAATGATGTAAAACTTAGAAATACTTCTCAACTTAGGTATGATGATGTTAATCAATGTGAGTGCTGCAGTAATATTGATGTATATAAAAACTAGCTTGTTACCCGCGACCTTCGCCCGCGTAAAATAAAAATTAAATTCAATTAAAATATTACTCCCCTATTTGAGTCGGATTTTGTTAACAATTTCAAGGATTTTTATTTTTTTTCACGGAACCCTAATCTTTTTTCTAAAATACTCCTTATAACGTCAGCTATCTGCCAGTAAAAGTCCCATCAAAATCGGTCCAGACTTTCCGAAAATTAGCCGGAATGTTTTTTCATCATAAGTACCGTATGTACTTTCATATGCATTCAATAAAAAGCTGTTATTCTGAAATAACAAACAAACACTTCAATTTTATTTATTTGTATAGAAAACGAGATCACATTTTAGCTTATTCTAGCCCTTAAAACTCAATTGCTGCAGCTCCGTCAACACTTTGAATGAGAAAATATTAAAAAGAATTATTTCATACATTTTGTAATAGAGTGGTGTTTTGCAAACAGGATTTTATACGAGTAAAAGCTAAAAGATTTTATAACAGCGAGTCGCGCTCGCTCAGTTATAAATAAACTACGAGTACAACGAGACAATTATAAGTTACTGTAGATTTAACAAGTTTTAATGGTGAAAACTCTTCTGTGATAACCGTTAATACCAGAGTTTTACTAGCATTCACTTCAAATTTCATAATGAAGTATCTACAAAATGAAAACAGTAATTCACTAAGTCTTATTGAAAATTAATGAATGGATTTCGGGAGACGCAAAGATAGATCTCGGTAGATTATTAGTACGCAAAAATCTTATTACGTGAAACGCCCAGGGTACTACGACGTCTTAAAGCAGTCCTATTTTAACCTTACTTTGCGAATTCGTACCATCACGCCCTTAAAACAAGCTTATTGTATTTCTGCTAAAATTAGCAGTTTTGATGACGTCACCGCAAATACTTCATTCATTTGGTACCACGACGTGCCTTTTGACAACCAGCAGGAATGTTTTTACGTCAAATAGCAGGAATGTTGCTCCGGCACGACTGATATATTATTGTTCTGCTAATTATTATTAAAAACTGTCTTGCCGTGTCATATAAGGTAAGATAAAGGTATTTATTTACATATGAGGCTTTTACTAAATATCACTGCTCAATCCTCCGGGGGGCGTACAGTCGTGATGTTATGTTATCGTAAACTAGTCGACTGAAATGTAATCCCGGCGATTTCAGTGCATTATCCTCATCATAATATCAGCAGAAGACGACTAAGTGCTACTACCGGACGTAGGCCTCCCCTACCACCTACCCACGCTGCTCATACTATTCTTCAATACTGACACGCAAATGTGTACCCAAATCCATACCCGCGCGTTTTAGCGGTCGCCCTTGGATCGTTTGAACATTAATTGTCATCCTCAAATCATCCACAACTTCTTACACACAATCATCCATTCTACCAGACCTACAAGTACTAAAAGATGAAATAAAACTATTATGCTAATATTGATTCAGACCGCTTATTTGTGAAAGAGACCGCGCTATACAGTTTTTATTGCTAGTTATTTCTTCCATGTTATAGCATATAATCGTATAATAGACATATCTTATAAATCGTTCGTTGTTTCCCCGCACTAAGCAGGAATATTAATATTGTTTTGTGGAGGTCATGGCACCAAACAAAATAATATTATTATAAGCCTGAAACAAAACGTTCCTGTAATTAGATTGTTTTGTTAAAGGTCATGGTAGGGCCCCAGGTGACGTAAGTAATCCATTCCCAACAGTTCAGTAGACTAAGAGAATTCCTCCCGTAGAGATAATGGCTCGTTATATCTTAGAGCTCCGGCGCGGCGTACCTCCATTTTAGTAGTAAACCGTCTGACGCATTCAGAACTTTGCGGATGCGCTCCTACAGAGATCAAATAAGCGCAACTATGGAATCACTGGGTGCTGGAGATACATTCAGACATAGCTCGGAATCTGCTATTGTGAAAGTTAAAGTAGCTCAAAGTTAGCTCTGCATCCGTTTTCACCAGTGCGGCCTACTTATCTCGCCCAACACAGCGCGCAGCGACGTAAATGTTTAATTAGATAAGGTGGGTACAGCTAAACGAAAAGCTCGCTGGTTTCCGCTTTAAGTTAGAGCTATGTTCTTTGTTTAGAAAATTTAATGAGTGACAAATTTTTGTTTATTTTCTTTAGGAAATTAAAAAAAATATATTTTAAATTAAATAAATTTGATGGTTCTCACAGCAAGTCTTTTTATTTCATATGTTGTCAGGGTACCGTTTACAAAACTTTTTTTTTTTAATTTCTCAATTTGTCCCCTAAAAGTGACCCTCATGTTTAAAATTCATTTATTTACGATACATGTCCGTGTTTGGGTCACAGATTCACATATGTACCAAACAACTGAATTGGTCCAGTGGAGTCGGAGCAAATTGTCTGTGTTAGACGGACAGATAGACACAATAATGATCCTATAAGGTTTCCGTTTTGTTATTCGGACGTAAGGAACCCTAAAACACAGCACAAATCAACAAAGCAGTCGAAGTTATAACACCCTACTTTGTGTACGTTTTGGCGACTAGGTAATAAAGATTTTGGTCCAAGATCCCAGGTATTACCAGGGCCGCCAGACCTTACTTATTTTCTCAATAACAAGATGTGTGGCACCAAGTGTTAGTATGTACTGTGAACTTATGCATACCTGCTAACTTGTGCCGATTAAAGTTGCGTAAAAAATATACAATTTTTTCTTAATGCCTGAGTGCTGATTTTTATACTTACACTTATGTATGTTACAGAGAATATTGTTAAAAATTAACAATCAACAGTACCTGACGACGCCCGTTGACGGAAACTGCCAGAGGCTTTAAAGCGCGTAAAACGTAAACGTGAAACATCATGTCAGAGTATTTTTTTTAAATGTTGATGTTTTTTTAATAGTCATTGTAAGCAGTCAGAAAGATTGTAGGGTCGCAATTAATCATTTTTGTAGGGGTCAAATAAACCAATGCGGTAAGACAGCGACATTTTAATTGTGTCTGGTGGATGTTTATCCCAACTACGATTGATCTGGCTCAAAACAGGTACTGAAATTATTTCCTGAGTATCAAATATAAAAATTAAGTCTCAGGCTATAGGTAAAATCACATAATTTTTCCGTGCTTCGAAGTGCTTGGCAGCAATTTCTGTGGACCTGATGCATCTGGCAGTGTTACTAATACATTTTTAACAATCTTCTATAGCTATACAACATAAAAAACCAGCACTCGGGCTTTAAGAAAATATTGTATTATTTTTACGCAACTTTAGAACCTTACAACTTTAGAACATTGGTTTGTTTTAGAACCTGATATCTAAAAATTGGCCGCCGACACAAGCTAGCAAGCACACGTTCACAGTAGGTACATACCAACACTAATTGATGCCACACATTTTGTTAATGAGAAAATAAGTAGGGTCTGGCGGCCCTGAGACCTTGCTCTGTTTATCGGTGTCAGAGTAGCCGTACCAATATCAATATTAAAATAAGTTAGGATTCTGAGCAGACGCTACGGTTAACAAACTGGGTTTTGTCGCATTGAACTTGGATTACTATCCAATACCCATAATATAAGTACGGGTTTTTCATTTCGAAGCAAATAATTCCGATTGAATTTTTATTTTCAGTGGAAGCTGTGTTTCATATTTCATATCAATGCAAATCCGTTAACATCATATCATACAGACAGATACATGGAAAAACGCCAGCGGTTAAAGGTTTTCCATTGTGTTGAGAAAATAAATAACAATAAAAAAATAACTTCAATAACTAACTAACAAACAAACAACTAATTAACTAAAACAACTTATAAATAAATAACATCTGTCATTCAAAACTAACTTCTCTATTTAAATTGCCAATTACATTCCAGTTGACATACGACATGAATGCTTCATTCAATAACAGCATTACAACTTTGCAGCGAAATGTAATTACGCTTCGTGAATATCGTACGAATGCGGGAGTTATTCGGACGAACTCTTCGATCTCTGCGAAACCCACAAATTGTAAGCACTGAAAACTGAGCCAAAGCTTATAATAGAATTTTGATTTTGGCTCGTACAATTTCTAAGTTTACGGTCTGCAAGGGTGCTTTCCGCCCCCGTTTTAATATTCAATTAGAAATTGAGTAGTTTGAAGTGACTTGTTAACCCTGGTTTGTTTTGTTAACGTTCCTGTAATGTTAGTTCGTTTTAAACATCTGTGTACTGAAACTGATGTTGGTAATAATTCTTTGCCAAATGGAGTATAGATTATTATTATTATAGATAATAGCTGCTTAATGTAGTGTTAGGGAGTGACAATACTTATCGACACTGAATCTGCTTGAACCGATAATGTTTCAAATCCAAAATTAGTGTTGCAACACATTTTCTAAACCCGAATATCATCATTGGCAGTTTTGTTCAATCCACTGCACTGGTATGGTATATATATGCGCTTCCTTTCTTTTGTGCCATTCTTGCCTGGCCTAGAAAAGCCGAATAACATGCCATTTAAAACATCGGGTTGGTTAGTACTGTTGCACCACACTGCCGTAATTCTTTTGCTTGAAAACGTCCTTGAGGGGTTTATATCGCTCTATGCTTGAAATGTAACGAGGTGACTCACTAGTTCTATTGGGCGCTCGTTTGATTCGATACGAACCGGCCTGAGCGTTCGAGTCCTTTCCTGCCTGAATGTTGCTAAATATTTTTTGTGAAACCAAACTGTTGACCGTGTAAGATTTTTGTTGAAGCAAATAAACACGTATCCATGTCAAGTCAAACAGTAATATTAAAAAGTAGTGTAGATTCATCTTATTGGCCATAAGCGGCGCTAGCCTCTCTTACTTGTCATCATAGACTACTATATATACTACTTGTAATTTTCTATTACTGTCATGGCAATAAACATTTTCTATTTACGGTTAAGCTGTTTCATTTCAACAGGTTATGGCCCAGTTTACCTTAAATAGAACCGAAATGTTATCGTAGTAAACACAGTAAAGTAATTCGCGCTGAAATACCCGACATGAATATGTCTAATTTAGCAATGGTGAACCTCGCCGGCCGGGAAAATTTCTGCACGTGGAAGTTCGCAGTCCGATCGTATTTAGAAGACGAAGATTTAGGGGATTGTGTTGATCCTGGTGGTCAAGTAGATGCCAAGAAAGATAAAAAAGCCAAGACAAAAATAATTTTGTTGATGGAACCAATCAACTATGTTCATATTGAAAATGCCATGTCAGCTCGAGACGTACGGATCCGGTTATTTCGTTTTGATGACTCTACAAAATAAAACGTCATAAAGTCCTGGAGCGAAAAAAAATTACGAAAATCTGACGTCCTTCTACCTCGACCGCTAGCCGGTCACTGAGGAAATATGCCTGACGTTTCTCTAAAGTATAAAAAAATAAGTTAACGTTAATTTTAAATAAGCTTTTATTTAACTTAATAACGCAATGTTTGTGTGTAGGTCAAATGTTACAACTGAATGTTACAGTTATCCCCAACCGACTGAGCTGACATTTTGCTTATACGTTTAGTTTTGATGACAATGCATGGTTAGCTAAGTGACGTCATCCTAAAACCAATGCAGCGGCCTAACAAAGATGGCAGACTAGATATTTTTGATGTAACCCCAGATTAATCAATTGAAAGGGTATGCTGAGAAGAATACGAAAATCATTTTTTTTATACCTAGTCGTGTCATTCAACTTCAATAAAATCGAACTACTTATAACACAAAACAACTGTCAGAAATATGCCTTTTTTAGAGCAAACACCGGGAAAATTTACTATATTATTGCAATTAGATTAAGAAAATAGAAGAAATATTGAAGGAAAAGATATAAGGTATTGATTGGCTCGATAGATTTTGCAATATCCTCAGTTGCTTCATAAGGAGTGCTGAGACAAATCTGATTTGCGTTAGGCGCGAGAGACCTCTTTTCGAGGCCTGATTTACCCTACAAGAGCGATTTTATGAATTAAAAAAAATACATAGTTATTAAGCATCCATGGTGTAAACGGACCCTTCACAAAGCCCAGGATTATGTCATCAAACTAAGCAACTTAACGCAAAAAATATTGCTGTATAATGACTTTGTGTTTTGTGGTGAAAAGTCACGTTTCACGGTAGAACTCAATGTAACGCACTCAAAACATTGTTCTGATAGATGGATTGAATAGTACGGGGGTCGTGGAGGTGTTTAAAGAAAAGTTTATAGTAAGTTTTTAGTATCCCAGGTTTTGGCCTAGAACAAAAAAACCGGCCAACTGCGAGTCGTACTCACACGCAAACAGGGTTCCGTAGCTCCAAACAATGTAATAAAACTATTTGAAGGTTCATTCATAAATGTTGAATTATATTACATTCAACAGCAAAACTAAATTTGTTTTTCATAGTATGTCAATGAAAAACAAATTGGTAGTGTCTATCTTTTAAACGATTGACTGAGAAAAAATGGATTTAGGACCTACCTATAGACGCTATACGTCTATAGGTAGGTCTGATAGTTTGATGTATTTTTTTTTAGTTTCATTTCCATGTACCCCCCTTAATTTTTTTTCTTTTTTATTGTTTTATAAAAATCGTAAAGTGGTTCACAGAATACATCTACCTACCAGGTTTCAACTGTGTAGTCCTAATAGTTTCGGAATAAAGTGGCTGTGACATACACGGACAGACAGACAGACATGACGAATCTATAAGGGTTTCGTTTTTTGCCATTCTGCTACGGAACCCTAAAAACGTTGTAAAGTGCGCGAATTTTTCGACGGGCTGTCAATTGTCGTAGACGGGACCCTTAAACCTAAAGATGATATTCAAAAACCTATTCAGTGATATCCCACTTACATAGTTCGTCGACTTTATTTTTTTTCTTTTGCTCAATATGTGGTTGTAGCCATAACAGTAGTATTTAGATTACTGTCATGTACTGTATAGACCGGTTTGCGATTAGGTTTTTTTGTACACCCGTGCCAATTGTGTGCTTACTTGATGGTCGAAAATAGTACGCTTTTGTGCTTCGACATAGGAATGAAAGTTTGATTTTGTCCATAAAAATATAACATTGACGAATATACATTTTTTAAACCGACCATCGGGTAACTTTTGAATGCATGTGATATATCTCATGACATTGATCTATCACGTGCTGGCTATCTCTCGTAGTTCGTATTTTGAATGAAATATTTGTCGGCGGGTGTTGTGGAGGCGGATAAGTGGGGACGAGTGGCCTGCCAGTGGGTGGGCCGGGAGGATGGCGTGTTTGCCGTCGCGTCGAGCGTCCCGCCGGTCCCTACTACTGCCACCCGAAGCTATCCGCTCTGTAAATTAAACATACTAACGAGTAGGTCAACTGCGGCTTGTTTACATGTTTATTACCCTCGTCACAAAACTGATGCATGTTGGAAATTAAACACTGGTGAATTGCACCATTTTAGTAGATTGAAATCTGAGGCGTCTTCTAATATTTCTTCATTTAGTCGAGCTTTAGTCGCGACATCGTAACCGTGATCGAAGCCCCGCATAATGATTGATTGGACCTATCGCCGCGCTTGCAGCACTTGATAAACGAGGTTTTTGTACGTTTCAAATAGCCTTCAGAATTTTGTAATAAGTTTTGCACGTGTTCTTATATAATGTTTCAAACCATACATTTCCACATTTTGGAATTGAATAGACTAGGTTGTGACTTTATAATAAACCTAGTGGACTATATTCAAATAGGTGTAATATGACAATAAAAATATATGAAGACCGCACTAAGAAATTGTCGGAGTGTGTGAGCTAAGTGAGTGGAAGGCGGCGGTGTTGCAGCCCGGGTTCGGTACAGCGGGACACCGCGCCCTCCCCGCGGTTGTCTACGCGTATTTGAGGCGCCCTCAACGACTAAACAGAAGTCACGAAGCGTCTTAAGCTGAATGTGCCTCACGCGTTTAATATCCCAGATGATTTGTCTCAGCGAATTTTATTATTATGTGCTCTATAAAAAAACTATAGGCAATTGTTTAACCTATTAAAAAAAGAAAAGTTGATAAATTGAGGAATGTTTGTGTTAAAAAAGAAGTTGGCTACGTCTAGTACCTACTTTCTACGATGAACAAACCTTGAAAATATTTTAAACAGCTGACCAGGTTTTAGGTTGGAAAAGTTTCCAAGATACCAACTACATAAAACAAATCTTTTTGGATACGTGATACAAAAATAACGAGAAGAGTTCAGAAGTTTTATGTCTGAAAGTTTTATGATAGTATTTGCCACCGCAAAACATATTTCAGTTGATTTGTGCAGGCCGCAAAATTACATACGGGGTGTAAACAGACCCTTCACGAAGCCGTCAACCAAGCATTCTGTACATCAAACTAAGCAACTTTACGCAAAAATTATTGCTGGGAAACGACTTTTTTTTTGGGGTGAAAAATTACGTTTTACGGTAAAACTCAATGTAACGGGCTCAAAACATTGTGCTGATGGATAGATTGAATAATACGGGGGTCGTGAAGGTGTTTAATGTAAAAAAAAATCATTAGAAACATGTATTTAAAAAAAAACTTGTGAAAAAGTTGGAACTTTGACCCTCAATATCTCCGTAACTAGAAGGTTCCCAGGTATGGTCTAGAACAAAAAAATGATCGCAATAACGGGGAGAATAAGTACCCTTCGGCTTCGTTAAGGGTCTTTTTACACCCTTTATATTTGAATATCACGTTTGGTCTTCAGCTGAAAATATTCAATGAAAGTAAACTCCGAACCGTTTTTCCGATAGAAAAAGAAGATAGAAGTCAAGTGAAAACTACGTTAGTTTAGTTGAAAGCAAACTAACTGCAAAAATAGGAAAAGCAAAGTTTTAAAGTGACGAAACGGTGTTCAAAAGAGAAGCGTAAAAATGATCCGTGGTAGACTAATTGGATTTCGAGATATTGCTGGACCGTCAGAGAGCAGAAATTGGTGCAATAACGAGTGCAAATGGGTTGGTTTATGTTGAAGACAATTTTAACACGTCTATTCGTCAGATTTTGTTTGTGTTTATGTTCAGCGATATCTTAGCCAATTGTGAACCGATTTGGATGATTCTTTTTTTGTTTGGAAGAATATTATTTCGCGGTGGTCCCGTTTAAATTTAATGAAGATCAGATGTCTAGACTCTCTTAAACTTTTCAATAAAAGACAGCAAATCTGTCGTAATTTCTACAATCACATGGATATGAGTTGTTTACACAATTCCATAAAATAACATTACGCCTGTATGCTTTGAAGGGGTTTACTACCCCCAAATTTTGCCAGTATGCTTAAGGGGTCGTTATCAAAAAAGTGGCACCGCTCGAATAAATTTATCAATAACAGAAGATTTTTCAATTATTGAGTTTTTTTATAAAAATCCATTCTGGGTATTTCTCTTATGTTGAATTGTAAAGGAATAAAAATTTCACATACATAGACAAAATACAAGTTCCATTTTATTGTGGATATATAAGACTTATTACTATGATATGTATTGCGAAAAATGTAAAATAAATACACAGGAATTAAAGGACATTAATTACAGCTAAAAATGGAAAAAATATAAAACTTTTTTGCAAAAAATAAAACCGACTTCATAAAAAAATACCAAATAAGTGAAAAATAACTCTAGCTTCCAGTCAGTCCAGTCCAAGAAGTCGGTTTTATTTTTTGCAAAAAATGTCTTTTGACAATAACACTTCTATTCGTTCCTTACAGTCCTACTAGACAGGCGAACATGTTTGTCTACGTGCTGTAGAGACAGGAAAGTCTTTGCTACGTCTAGGCTTCGAAGCCGCGTAGATACCGCGTAGCACTGCTACGAAGCCTCGTAGCACAACTACGACGCCGTGTAGCAGCGCGTAGCACCGCGTTGTAAATGTGTAGCACCGCATGGATGCCGCGTTTCGCGCAGATTCTCTTTCTCTATGTATAACTAGCTCTTTCTTTATGCGTTGCGATGCATCTTTTCCTACCCTACCCTACCAACCTACCCTACCCTACCTATCCTACCTACCCTACCCTAACCTACCCTAACCTACCCTACCCTACCCTACCCTACCCTAACCTACTCTACCCTAACCTACCTACCTAATACTTACCTATCTACACCTACTCTACTGCATGATATGAGCTGTCAATTACGGAAGATGCCAAGCCTAATTTATTTAAAAACTATTTTTTCCCCCCCGTGAACTTTTCTGATATTTTAATAGTTATTCTGCTATTCAGGGCGGAGACGAATAAAAAAACAGAGACCATTAAAATCAGTCCAGCCGTTCTTGAGCTATAAATGACATGACATAAATGACAATGACTAACAAAAGACATTCATTCGACGGCTGAAGATTTTTCAAACATTTTATATTGGACTCGGATATGTACCCGGTTATGAGCCGGTAAGAGATGCTCTTTTGTTTGTGAACAAGAACTCATAGATATTTTTATTATCACAGATGTCTTATACTTTACTGTGCGCCGGCCAGGCACAGGGGCGCAAAGATAAACCAGGGCTAAAACTGCTGTCGTCAACAAGCCTCCATAATCTTCATACATGACTGTCGACTATCAGAAAAATGCTGCGTAAAAATCGGTCGTGACCATGTGCCCTAATTGTTTCGATATGATAATTAACAAAACGGATTCTGACAAGGAAATAATTTTGTTAGGCTTTGCTGCCCGTTAAAAACGTTATGTCTCAGTGAATTTGAATATGCATAGCAGTAGGGTTAGTGCTCTAAGGTAGGCAATCAAACGGTCGGCCACGTGCGCAATTACATTTGTCGGCATCGGACGTACGCACGCCGCAGGTCGGGTGAGCATTCTTGTAAGCATTCCAACGTGTTTCATTACTCTTCAACGGTTGTGTTGGTGAAGAATCGGTTAGCGATACCCTTTCTTACACATTTATTTAGGAACCGATTTTATTTTAGTTTTGAGGGCCTAGACAATTGACAATCTCCATAGCGATCAAAGGTTTTCGTATTTTTAGTATGACTATCAGCACAATCTAATATATTTTTGACATTTGTATCATCGGTGTCACTGTTCGAATGTCACTGTGTCTAGGCCCTTAGTTCAATACAATCTGAAGCCTTATACACAGCTTGTTTTTAGGTCGATAAAACTACATTGATTACGAAATAGCAACTTATCCGGTAATGCTTGCAATTACACGAATCATCGAGGCTTCAAATGGAATACAAAAAGTTAAAAGCTCAGTACTGAATGAATACTAGAACAAAAGCGGCGTGGGAACCCATCGAACATCGTACCGTATACCGAACTGAAATTTCTTACCACCTCCTTTTTTACAGGTAGTTGCACATTATACGCCAGGCTTGACTGAACGGCAATTAAGCTTTTTAAATGGTGATGTTCTGAGAATATTGTGTATGAGAGTATCATTTTTATTCAGAATTAAAATTAAATTCTGTTTTTCGCGAAAATTACACGGCGTTATTCAAAAATGTTTCTCGAAATATCGTGAAATTAAGAAGAAGGGTTAAATTAAAATATAGATGATGTCTGTAGAAAACGCTTATTAAAAAAAATAAGCTAGAAGGTGTAACAAAGGGGCTTTGAGATTGGACCGAAAGAGATACTAAAGAAACTTAAAAAAAAAGAAATGTAATAAGGGCTACAGTACCTAGAGTACACTGCAAAGCTTTGTGGCGTTTAATTCATTATTGTAATTTTGTTTTCAGGTAATATTCAGTTCAGAGGAAGTTTAATGTTGGCGATGTCTGTAAGTAAAACTACGATCGACGTGTTTTTTTAAACCGACCATCATGCGAACGACAGAAAAGTCGTTACCTACCCGTATTTTTTTTTCTTTTTTTATGTTTACCTATTCTGTTCCACCATTTATGTGGGATCGTATGGTGAAATAATTTAGTTACGTTCGTAGATAATTGTGTATTTTTCGAGATAATTGCAAACTTAAAAGAAAGCAATAAAAAAACACGTCTTCTGTCGTTCATCGATGGATTTTCACACGTCTCTCCATATTTTTTTTTTCTCTCTCTCTCTCTCTCTTTCACTCTTCCACACTTTTCACTCGCATATGTTCCCTTTTATTCAAAATTCATTCCACATTTATTCATATTAATTTTTAAACGCAAACTTATGGACATGTGTAATCTTCCCGTCTTAACCTATGGTGCACAGACTTGGTCATTGACTAACATCCAGAAGTCCAAACTCAAGGTTTGCCAACGAGCAATGGAGCGCAGATCGTGTTCGAAACACAATACTGCGCTCCAAAACAAAAATAGCTGACGTGTCTAAAAAGGCGGCCCACCTCAAATGGGACTCGGCAGGACATGTCTGCCGCATGTCGGACAAACTGTGGGCCGAAATATGAGGAAGCTAGTGCCCTGTCACAGTGAGGCGGGGTCGCGCCAGGCCACGAAGGAGATGGCGGGATGACCTGGACAGGTTGTGTCAGAACTGGAAGGAGGAGGCGTGGGTTCGCGAGAAATGTAAGGAGTGGAGGGAGGCCTATCCCCAGGAGTGAGACAGAGCAGGCTAGAAAAAAAAAACTAAACTAACTGGCCTCTACTCGTTCAAATGATTGACCTTTGGTCACCGGTCTTACCCAAGGCGGATTCGTAATTTCAGATCTATGACTATTAATTAGATTTCCAGGTTGTCCTATGCCATTGATCATGCCAGTGATGTCCAAGATAAACTTAGTATTTACTAATTGAAAAAGCGTAGCCAAAATGCTCTCCAAATATAGAGTGAATCGACGAAATGGTTTTAATCAATGACGTCAAGCAGAGGAACCTTCGATTCTGTTTGCATAAGCAGATGTATACAAATTCAAGTGTTTATTTTCTGTACTTACTCCGTATCTGCATCGCAGTAAGACTTTGCTTAGGAGATTGCTTTTGCCTCGTGGATTCAAGTGCAATTCTGCTTGTATTTGTTTACTGAACCTTTCACAAGATATTTAATTAAATCAATCTATCAATTCATCATCAAAATTTAAATTAAATTAAAGAATAAAGGCAGCAACTGTAATCTGGGGACTGCACTTAGAGCTCATATACTTGATAAGTAAAATACTCTCAAAAGATAGATCTCGATCAAATTAAAATAAAGGTCACTACAGCATATTTTTTACAGTTTGGATTCGGCTAGAATAACAAGATTTATACTTATAGCGTGGGCAAAATCAGAACTAAAGCCACCATTTTGTTTTTCAAAAATACATTTCATAAATTTTTATCAACAACGCTCTCCTGCCAATCTCTATCTAGCGTTAAAACAACCTTACAACACTGCCGACCAGACGTAATATCATTCAAAAATATTTTCAGTATCGTATAAACCAATATACCTTTAAGTACGTAAAATTTAAGACATGTCTAGGTATTCAGGCTGCGGAGGCTGCATGCTAAATCCATCATGTTGTCTTATGATTTTGGCCAGCTTATTATTGAATGGCGCAAACATCGTAGTGTAACCGCATCGCAATACAAGTTTACAATTGCGAAAAACAAATAATGAAGCCGGACGAGTTTTTCCGAAGTCGGGCGTACTCGACCGCCCTCATTGACTTGGCCGTCTGCTGAATTCCATACGCAATGGACTTCAGGTGAACGACCCTGTGCTGACAAGGCGAAAATGAAATATTTATTAACGAGGTGACAAAAAAAAATTTAAGCAGCATAACATTATAAATCTTAAAAGAACTTCTTCAAATAACTGAGCGGCCGGCGGCGGCGCGAGCGTTCCATCATCGTTGGCATTACTAAATAGGTTGTAACTGACAGCCCTCCGCAGACTGATGGGGTGAATTCCCTTACACTCTGTATTCACCATACGATTTTCCTCACACATACTAGCAGCAACCAATGTAGTTTCGGAGTTAGGGGGGACGGGAACGGTCAATTTTCGCTTATTTTCTTAAATAATTTAAAAACTATTTATCATTAAATATATTTGAGATTTGAGATGCTCTCAATGAATTACATATCAAATGAAAGGGTTCATTTGATATGTAACACGATATTATTATATTTTTTAGTTTATCCCCCAAAAGTGGCCCCTATGTATCGAATTAATTAATTTACGTTACACGTCCGTCTTTGGGTCACCGACTCACATATGTGTACCAGATTTCAACTTAATCGGTCTAGTAGTTTCGGAGTATATTGGCTGTGGCAGACTGACAGGCAGACAGACAGACATGCGAGTGATGCTATAAGGGATCCGTGTTTTTTTCCTTTTGAGGTACGGAACCCTAAAAATAAAATGACGAATGAGTGCCATAAGCATTCACGCCACAAGAATGCAGCAGAACAGTGTTTAAATTAGCCGCCCGCAACTTTTTACAAAAAATGTTCATTCACGGTTAACACAAACAAACCGAAATGACAAACAATTAGTTCCAAATTTCAAAGCCAGTAGTGACAAAAGGGCTTTGTGTAAGTTTCCGTCCGGATAAATCCATAATACATATAATTGTTTAAACTAAACCAAATAGTTGAATGAGATAAGGAAACCGCTTAGTATTGTGTGCTAATATTGGCAAACGAACGCAACTCGCATTACTTTGCTGAGCATTAGCAACAGTTTGTTTTAATCTTAATTCTTAATTAAGCACAGAGGGAGAGAGGTACTTACGAAATTGGCTCTGTTATGCACGCAGGAATTGAACTTACGTATTGAGAATTAGTTTAGAGGGTGAGGGTAGTAATTTCCTAGATTTGGTGTTTCATCGCGAAACAATATAAAGACAATAATTTTATGAAACGGTGATATTCTTTATTATAAAAATCTTTTAAACGAAATCAAGTTGCGCGTTAATCTAGAACGCCCACAATAATTTACTACTTTCCTCAATTTTATTTAGCGTGAACTCCGGACCTGCATTGTTTGCCTCACTTTAAATAAATTTCCATCAGGGCAACTGAAGCGCTAGACTGAAAGCTGAAAGGGTTTTTTTGCATAAATAACGTCATCGTTCAAAGTGAAAATAGTTTATACATTATAAAAGATATGGTGACGGATTCTGTGTTGGTGTGAAGTACTTTACTAGCTTAATTTAAATCCGGAACAGTGAAAAATGTTAGTTGAAAATAACGAACATTTATTTGAACTACGCGTTAATTAAGTCCATAGCGAAAGTATGGACCCTTAAAATTCCACTAGGGAGCAAACCCGAGAAATCAGCAGACTAGTACTTGTTATGATTTCATCACGAAAGCCTACAGAGGTAGGGAGAGTATTCTTGGGAGAAACGTACACAGTCAATGGGTAAATAATTGAAAAATGTTAATTCTGCGGCAACGAGAATTCGAGGTACGTTTTATTAGGAACTTTTCAAAACTTCCCTGATTTTTGAATGGTAGTGGAAATTCCTACATGGCCGGAGAAGGATTTAGATCACCTCCAGTGACCGCATACCGAAACGCTATTATAATGGTTCCGTGCACTCAGAGCGGCTTATCGGGATCTTGACTATTAATCCCGGGGTAAGAGCTGTGATTATATGTAGATATGGAACGGTGGCGTGTCATGTGTTGGCAGGGCTTACGGCTACAGTCGGCGTGTACGGGCTGATCCTAGAGCAACATACAATTTTAACAAGCAATTTAAATGGAATTATGGAACTGGGCTTGAACAATATATAAATCCAATTTAAGATATTTTCCCCATTTCTTTATATTTGTTCGATAGAACTATTATTTTGCCGGTGCATCCGCTCGCTTCCCAGAAATAATACAGACATAATATATGTTTCCCGCGATTATTACTGACATCCAATTCACTTAATTATCCTACTAATATTATAAATGCGTAGTGAGGATGGATGGGTGGATGTTTGTTACTCTTTCACGCAAAAAATACTGACCGGATTTGGATGGAATTTGGCACACAGGTTTTTTATAACCTGGAATAAAACATAGGATACTTTTTATCCCGGTATTTCGATCCCGTGGGACATGACCGAACTCCACGCGGGTGAAGTCGCGAGCATAAGCTACTTCTGAATATCTGAACGGTTTACCAAAATTCTTAGGAAAAACATTGTTGTTTTTTTTTGTCGGTTGGAAATCATCAAATAACTCCTCCCGCTCTGAGTGGAGTGGGAGGGAGTGTCAGAGTTTTACTAACTAAAACCCATCCATGTTCCTTCTTTGCCCTTTGTGTTCCAGGGCCGCGGTATCTCTTTCGAAGAGTCCCGCAGCCCCAGCAGGCATCGGCCCTTGCGGGCCCCTTCCTGGTTGCTGACATCTCTTTGAGGCGCGCGTGGATCACGAACGCGAGGATATTTTTAGAGTTCTAACGCGAATTCATTGCGAATCATCAAACCCTAAGATCAAACCGATGAAGTTAAAAAAAAAAACACCAATTTACACTACAATTCTTAAACATTATTGCTCTGCTTGTATTCAACGCCTGGCTCCCGATGTTCCTCATACTCCTAAAGATTGACTAGCTTTGCAATGTATCCGATACCAACAGCAAATAACTCCAAACACGGTTGGAATATTCTAATGCGTTGGAGAGTTAAATTTTTTTGTCTCGAAGACATATCATCAAACCTCTTAGATGGAAAATGATGGACTGGTTTTGCAATGTTAATGTTACCAATAGCAAATATCTTTAAACACGGTAAGATTATTACCAACTGGTGAGGAGTCATCTCCGGAGTTATCTCCGGAACCCAGCATCAGATCATCACTATATTTAAATGGGACTAACATATTCCCTATACCTACACTAAAAAAAACCATTCAAATCCGTTCATGAATAACGGAGTTATGGCTGTGAACCTTCTTCTTTTGGAAGTCGGTTAGAAACAGCTTAGATTAATTTAATTTAAAGAAAGAAACTTTTTTTACTAGACACATGTATTTAATGTAGACTCCTCTTTCCTCCTCTCCTCCTCTGTCCAACTATTGGGCGTTTATATGGGCCCATTTTCGCCTTTTGGGTTTAAGCCCTCGACTCATCAGTAAATATGAATATTACTGATCATTATCCCGGTGCTAAAGTAAGTAAGGTTAACCCACTGTAAACACGTAAACCATTTGTATTTATCGAATTAATAACTCTACGAAGTAAATTGCTCATAGCAACAATTATTACATAAAATTTTATTAATAGTATATTTTCTGTACCTCAGATAAATTACACACCGTGGTAAACGAAATCAGATTTTTGTGGCTTTTTCAATAAAAACAAAATATTCACGTTTTCTCAGTACTTACAATTATGATGCTACTAACATTTTTTTATTTACTTAGTTTAGTGTTATTTAGTATTTTATCAGCATAAACGTATTAATGATTTCGTTTTTCCCAATCGGTTATTTGTAAAGCCTAGGAATGTTGGCTCTCCTGTACCTATACAGTGTGCGGTTATAACCATCAAGCCCGCATATTATGCAAACAACCAGATCCGTAATAGCTATCAGTATTTTTAAGCTTTAATCAATATTTATTTAAATTTCGCTCTGATCCATTTTACACAAAAAATAATACGTTTAGATTTCACGAATGGTAGGTTCCACGAAGTAAATGTACCGATATTTATCTATTTTCAGCTGCAGGTAACTGGGAATAGAAAAAACTGCGGGTCTTGTGCGCAAAGGTGTTAGTAAATACACTGACCAAACGAACAACGCTGAAATATTAAATTCTGAAAACTGAATACAGTTTCCATTTTATTTGTACGTCACAGCTGAAAAAAAAGCTCTTTTTTCGGAATTCGGTGACTTTATTTGTTTCATTGACTTTATTGCCACCGACTTCCGAAAGTAATATTATTTTTCACTTTTTAGTGCTTCGTTGGAAATCGGTTATTTTTTTGTAAAAATGTTTTTATTTTACCCTTTTTAGTTGAGATATCCTACACAAATTCTTGTCATGTATACATTTTTTTTGTAACTAAAGTTATTATGATATCACCACATCATCAATATATCTCAAGAAGAAAAAAACATATAATTATCGATGATAACTTATAAACTACCCAAGTAAAGTCTTGTTCCAAACGAAAAGAATCACGAAAATCGGACCAGCAATCACAGAGAAATCGGTGAAAATGCAAGAAATAAAAAATCTTCCTCCTCCTTTTTTAGAAGCTGGTTAAAAATGCAACGTATTCTTATTTCCTTTATTCGTTTTCACACACATTTATTACAAATAGGCATTATGGTAATATTGTTTCTAGTTCTTTTTACAATTTACCGCCATGATATTAGGATACAAGCCGTCATGAAGCATTAGATCGATGCATACACACTTGTATTGCGCCCATAGCAATTTTCCCGTTTCCGAAGGGGAGATGATATAATGAAGAGTGGACCAATTGTCGATGAGTGTATTCAAAGTAATATAAAAAAAAACTGGCCAAAAGTGAGTCGGTCTCGCACAATTAGGGTTCCGTACCAAACAATACTGAGACGTCTATTGATCTGTCGCCGGCCAGCCATAGTTACTGCAATGCAGGTCATTAATAATCCTGTGTTAGATCATCATCATCAGCCTAGCTTTTTCCCGACAGGGCCCAGGGTACATATATTCTTAGTTATACTCCATATTTTGACTTTAATTTTTTTTTTTCCAAAAATAAGAGAACACGCATGAATGAATACAGTATTACTTTTCAAACCAGTTGAAATAAACATCTCCAGGGTATTAATAACGTTTTAATTTAGAAAGGAACTCACGAGGTCCCAATGAAACAAAGCTAAAACTTACCCGAGAAAGGATTAACTCTACTTTACGGTGCTTCATTAATGTACGCAGGCTAAGGCCTAAAAGATTAACGTCTAAAGCATACCAAGGAAGGTCTGACGAGTTAAGTAACAAGGAAAATTTCGTAACTGGTTATTAATAACTTTCACTTTTTTCTCGGTTTACTTCAGAACTCTTTGAAAGGAGGAGTTTGATAGCACTTGAACTTCAGGAATAGTTCACTGAATGACGCGACGCGATGCTTTAGCAAAAGAGAGCTAAGTTATTTTATCGTAGAAGATTTTAACACCGTTAAGGCTGCGGACTTTAACGTAAATTTTAAAACCTCCATGACTGGTGATTCTATTTTACCATAACATGCGTTCACGTTTTTAAAATTATCAGGCAACGGCTTCAATTACCGAGCTTTCGATCAAACCGGCCTCTCGATCAAAAATGGCTTGCATGTTTCGAAAAACCTTTCTACAGCAAAAAGCGGGCTTGTTTTGCAGTAACTGTGATGCGCAGACCAAACTGACCGCTCAAAAAATACAACGGACTACCAGAAACGACGAGTAGAAATTGTGAAGTAACATTAAAGCGTCAAGATTGAATGCGTATTCAGAATCATGCCCGCCCAACTACGACTCGAGTGGTAACTCAGCGGCTACAGCAATATAATGAAGCGGCCTTGGACTGGCCCACGCAGTCCCAAAATTTAAATCCTGTTAAGCCCGCCTGGAATATGCTGCCACGAAGGTTTTCCGAGTTTTTCCGAGAATCAAAACAAATATTTTTGCCTCACATTTATTAAAAGTTACCTTCCGCTCATGAATTATTTATTCATTTTCATTTTTATGTAAGTTTAATTGAAAGTCGTGATGAATTCATTTCTAGGGAGTCGTTATTAAAAACTGTTCAATGTCTGTCTGATCTTACACTGTTCACTCTTCGTTTGTTGTTAAGAATAACTGTGAATTGTATGAAGGAGATTACACACAACGAGTAAGACAAGTTTTCAATTAGTCGAGCATTAACCTACGGCTAACCTCAGTTGTCCTCGTGGAACGCCTAAATATATAGCAACAATACAGGTTAGGGATGAAGTTGTGTCCATCACCGACCCTCTAAGTGAGTATAGCGAAAGGTCGTTCACCTGGATAGTCGATATCGAGTCGATATGTGTCGTTGGCATAAAAATACATCATCAAAAGTTAAAATTCATCAATACAGCTGTATTTCTATGAGCGCAAAAGGTAAACAACAAACAAACAACCGACAGCAAACAGTTTTCCATCAGTTAATAACGAGTTTCAAAATCATTTCGATTTGACGCTGAAGACTTTTTTATCTCCTACTATCTATCCGGCCCTGCTTCGCACGAGTGCAATCTACTTATGGCGACATGCCGAAACATGAGATTATTTCTGTGCTTCATCTTAGTTAAACCAGACATTTTAAATGTGAACATCATGATCGCCGTATATCGATTTAAGATTAATTTCGCAGGAATGGATTGCCCTTGTGACTGAATGTCCTTTTCCGCTACTTTGACAAGTGGACTGTATACGGTGTGTGTTTAGTTTCTTACATAAAGATACTGTGATAAAACAGTGCTGACTGCAGTTATATAACAATGCGCGAGTTTTATGATATGAATTGTCTTTGCCAATGACCTCAATATAGTTGTCGACAGTAAAACAGATTGTAAAGCGTGTTTACTTAGTGAACTTTTGCTATTGTTATTGTGTGAATTTACGACTGAGAGAAGAGTCTGAACTACTGACGGCGAACTATGCTGCGAATCTGTTGACTTATACTGATGTGTTCGAGCTACAGAGGGCACAGTGACATCCCTGTTAAACTCATTGAATAAAAGACTTATGTTTGCTATCGCATTGCTTGTGGTGGAGTTGGAAGGGGGTAGTGTGGTGGTGGTGGTAGTGAGTGTGATGGTGGTTGGATAATTAAGTTATTACACTATATAGCCGCTCTATCTGAAACCGGAGGCAGCGCTAAACTTCCGCTTGGCTCGGTTATATTCATACTCTTGCACGTACTTATCAACTCTCTAGTAATGGGTTAGTTTAGTAAGGTACTTAATATTAATGAGACTTGACAACCCTAGCGTCACCGTCGGTCGATGCGAGTTTGCAAGTCACTCAGTCACACAAAATCACAGCGGTCTTACAATGTAAGTCTTAAGGGCCAGCGCAAGCCGCCAAAAAGGGCGGTACTGTTTAATAGAGATGAACAGAAATTCGTTTCACATTCGGTAATACCGAAATTCGGATGCTTTTAGCGAATTTAATTCACGTACCGAACATTCGGTTGAACAAGCATTTAATAATATGATGTAGGACAGATTAGCAGCATCCTGCATTTTGCAAACTGAACTCATTGCTTGAGCATATTGGACTAGATGTTTAACTCTCATGATTCGATTGCAGATGTAGATCTTTGCGAGACATCTTTCACTTAGTTTTGGTTTTATTATTCATTCTGTATAGAAAGTCTACGCACTTGATCTTTTTCGAGCACTCATTGTGTTTTCTACGTCATCATCTGCCTAGCCTTTTCCCAACTATGTTGGGGTCGGCTTCCAGTCTAACCGGATGCAGCTGAATACCAGTATTTTACATGGAGCGACTGCCTATCGGACCTCCACAACCCAGTTATATAGTTGTGTTTTCTACGTACGACTGCAAAATTCAAAAGCTGAAAAAATATAAACAAATGCATATTTCACAGACGTTACAGTGGAGTGGATACCAATAAGTGAAATGAGAGGCCACGGGTATGGCGGCGGGGCAGCGAGCGGGAGATACAAATAAACCTATCAAACGTGATTGAACGTGAACCTGTCGCCCTCTAAATGGGCGCGAAATTCAACCGAACTTCTTTGGTTGGTCCCGTAAAAGTTCTTGCTCGGTATTGGAGACAGGATCGATTGGCATCAATAAAATGTGTGTAAAATGGCCATTTTCTTGCTCACTGTATTTTTTTTTTGAAAATCTCAGGATGGGGAACAAAATTTCAAGAAAAATTATGGATAGTCTCCTAAGTCCATTTTCGTGTAGCTGCAACGGTTTAGATAGTTCCCCTTATTGCCCCGCTGAATGATTCAATATATACCGTGGACCGAGGATATGAAAGCCTGTAAACTAATACTGGAAATTTGCGGATGCCGAGTCCTCCCAAGTGAATGGGAAGAGTAGTTGTGCCCAAGCTCGATCGTCCAAAGCCACAATTAAAATTGGTGATAAAATATGTCTGATAATTTGATCCATTTTGTCTAAAAGATGAGAGTGCTTCCATGAAGGGGAAACACGAATGATGTATGTTAATTTTGGGCCGTAACAGCAGTAACGAACTATTGTGATAGCTGAACATAGGCGCTCCCGCTGTTTGTACGCTTAGATCTTTTAAGTTCGCAACGGATTTTAATGCACTTTTCAGCAATAGATAGAGTGATTCAAGAAGAAGGTTTATATGTATATTGCGCCCGTGCGAAGCTGGGGCGGGTCGCTAGTTAAATAATAATTCGTACTATTTTTATCAAGTAATTCTTATTCTTTTAAAGTAGGTAATACTTATTCTTCCTATAAACTAATTATTTCGTCTTAGTAACTGTTCTTACGCCATTTTTCGTCATCCGACTCGAATGTAGTCGTAGTTAGTCACATGCTGGTGACGTGTATAGTACGTAATATTTTTCGATTCAGTGATCGAAAACATGGTGGTATGAGGCTCTAGTCAAAGGCTTTTATTTTTTTCAAAAAAACTTCATTCGCACCACTCGCCGAATATAGTTTCTGGAAAAGCTCAAATCTGGCAGCATCCACACCCTTACAATTTTTAACGGAGTACATTTGTGAGGTGAACTCTTGCAGCGTGTCGATTATATTTTCGTCTTCCAAATTCGTGCGCTCGTACTCGTTCACGTAAAGTGGGGATTTTTTTCTCTCGCGTACCCCATAGTGCGGTATGTCGTTGGATAGGCCTTTAAAAAATATTTCAAATTTGTTCAAATATTTTTTTGATTAAGGGATTCGTTTGTCAAATATTAAGCTTTAAAGTGCTATTTTTTTTAGGCTGTCCCAGGTGTCAGTTTTGAAATATAAAGTGTTATTAATAGGTAAAAAATATTAATCAAGACCTACTTAAAAGATTTTTCAGGAAAAAAAACATAAAATAAACATGAAAAAAAATAAAATACAAGTTTCCTTTTCATTATCACCTTATCATAAAACCGCTGCCGCCCCGTCGTCGACCGGTTTTCAGTGGCGTAACTTTCACTTTCAACTAAAACACACAGGTTTCACCCCTAACGTCCGACGTCACTTTATACAACAGGTACGTGTCTATTCTCTACGTATTCAAAGTTTATGCTAACAAGGTGTGTCTATATTCAGTGTAATTACATCAGCAAACTGAATAATCTACGTCAGTAAACTACTGAAACGAGATGCAGAACATTATACTGAAGAGACAATGTAGAGACGGGCGCTTCTATTCGTCTAGTCAAACATCAAGCTAATATTTAGTCCAGGCCCCAGGGGTCATGACCTATCTTCTGGATTGTGTTAGTGTTCTGCGAAAAACTTAAAAACTGGTATGGTTGATTGGGTTAAAAATGCGATTAACATTAGTCGGGCATATATAAAACATAATTAAATCATCTAATTCTAGGTTTTTGTAAACAAAAGCGACTAGACTAACATCGTATCAGTTTCAGCCGCAATCTCAATTAGCAATTGCAACATTGTAACAACATTTAAACAACATTTTAAAACAACATTTATATTCGCATAATTCGTCAAAATGTATGGAACAGCTGATTTTTTTTTCGCGATTTCAGGTTTGGTCCCATAGTAAAAGTTGTTTATAATGATGAGTACAATGACCCCTTATGAGGGTGTGCGTTAATTATGTTACATGTTGTAGGTATAAGTCATATTTGTGCATTCACTTCTTCAAAGTTTAAGGATTTGTTGAAAGAACGACTCTTTAACCAAATTCCTTAAACTTTTGAAGTTCTACAAACCAACTACCGCATAAATAGCAAGGAAACACTGTCGTGGCTCCATTGTCTATGAGTATGTCCATAATCACAGAAACATCAAGTTCAGTCGGTTTGCTTTCAATAGAGTTGCAGTGATCTGAAACTCTCTCCCACATCATTGCACGCAGTGCATTGCGCGTGCATGCAGTAGAACATAGCAGGACTTATTCATTACAGGCTTTGTTCAATGGGCTCAATGCTGCGAACTTGATCCCCTCCAACGGACAGGATTGGTTCCTCATACTCAGGGCAGAGCAAAATACATGCTTTGTTTTAATAAAAATAAAAATTATAAAATACTATTTCGCATGTATTTAAAATACGAAGTACAAAAAGTCGTGTATTTGAAATATAAAATACATATAAATACAGTATTTTAAGTATTTTATTTAAAATACAAATAACAAAATACAGTCAGGTGTTAGGTTATGTAAATAGAATAGATTAATCTATCGTGACATTCGAACTTCTTTATTTCTTCTTCTTCTTCTTTATCGTGTGGTTAGTGCTTAACCCGGGGTCAGAGTTTGTATGCCGCCCTTTCTTACTAATCAATAATTGCCTTTATTAATTACATTTCTAAATATTTCAATGTAAAAAAAAAACATCTAAAAATAAAAAAAATAGTAGTCCACCGGCATCGGGAACAGGGTCCCAACTACTGGCAGTCAGGGCTCCAGAGAGAGGAACCTCCTAACAATACGAGCCGTGTCCAGGAGTACCGCTTTTAATCAAGCCCATCGAGCCCTTTATCCAGCTGCCTAACGAGATTCTCCTTAGGTATTGATCGAGGCTCTTGGCAATTAAGCCATGGGCTGATACGACTATCGGCACAATAATCGCTGAGTCCATATCCCACATGTCGACAACCTCGCGAGACAAGTCAAGATACTTGATTTGCTTATCTTTCTTGGTTTTCACGAGGTTCTTATCATGCGGGACCGTTATGTCAATAATCATTACGAAAGTTTAGTTAATTTATGTTCTATTCTAAATCGTGGTAAAAGCCGCATCAAAATTCATTGTATAGTTAAAACAGCTAAGCGGTCACACGTACAGAAAGGCAATTAAAATAAATTGATGTTAAATAGTTTGATCGTGATGAAAGGATTAATAGTTTAGCAATAATGACAATTATAAATAAGCTGTTAGTTGATTTATAATTGTCATTTCCTTCATTTATTTTCTATACATATAATTTACATTTTTAAATATTCTTATACAAAATAATATTAAAAAAAAAACATTTAAAAATATAAAAAATAGTACTTAGCCCACCAGCATCTAATCTAATTGTCATTATTATTAGATAAAAAAAAAACAAATAAAAAAAATTGAAGTTTCTGTTTGTAATTTTAAAATAACAGCTGTTTACTGAAAGCATATCATAATACATATCAAAAAAACATTTTTATTTTTTGTTTGTCTGTCTGTTTGTTAAAAAAGCCTTTATTAACTAGGTCTGATAGGCAGTCGCTCAATGTAAATTACTGGTATTCAGCTGCTTCCGGTTAAGACTGGAAGCCGACCCCAATATAGTTGGGAAAAGGCTAGGCAGATGATGTCTGTCTGTCTGTTTGTTCCGGCTAATCTCCGAAACGGCTAGACCGATTTTGACGATACTTTTTATTTATTTATAAATAGGAGAACCAACAGCTATAACAAATGAATAACAATTGTATGTGCAACTCAGAGCCAATTACAGGTTCTCACGAGTAAACACAGAAAAGGTAGTAGAAATCTTAGGATAACTAAATAACAAGCACGATAAAAAATCAAAATAAAAGGAATTAAAACAAGAAACAATAAGACACACTCTGGCACCAGGTTAGGCATTAAAGACACGGGGAAAAAATAAAAAACAATAAAGCACTACGGGCTTTCAAAAAGTTTGCATTCAGCCGAGTGCGTGCTGAATGGGTTTGGTGGTAAATGGGGCAAATGAGAAAACTTTACAAAGAATATTAAAGTCCTTATTCGCTCGCACTATGTATGAGTTTTGCCTGTAATTAGATGAGGAAAAAGGAATGGAGATAAGTGGATTAAATCTAACTGATCTCTTTTACTGGCAGATAGCTGATGTCACAAGGAGTAACTTACTTTTATTTTTACAAAAAATTAGGGTTCTGTCTAACAAATCTAAACCCTTGAAATTGTTAACAAAATCCGATTCAAATCGGGAAGTAATATCTTTATAATAATTTCACACAAACGAAGGTCGCGGGCAACAGCTAGTTTTTAATATAAATATTTAATTTCTTTGTTTTAAAGCATTATTCCCAATTACTCATCAAGTGAAAAGCTTATTAATGCGTGTTTTGTGTTGGGTTCTCTTAACAAGTGCAAATTATGTGTTATAATTTAAATGATTCAGTGACAGTTACAGGCTAAAGGGGATTTTGCATTGTCTTTCAATTCGTTCAATTTATCAATTAAGTCCCAGTTAATCTCTCAGAGAAAAAAATTAACTTACTGTGCCCTCTGAGTTTATTTATGAAAACCTTTTGTACGCACATACTAATTTGTTTAGAAAAATACGGTGATATCCACAACATAAATACGAAAAACAAATACAAAGTTGTTTTTGCAACGACGCTCAAACAAGTAGGGGGTCCGTTCCGATGCCAATGTATACGTTTTTATAATAAACTTTCGAGCCAGATTCAAGTACTAAGCCTAAATACATTCAAATCGTTTATAAATCGGTAGCTATGGCTAAAAGCCAGCTTTGGTATCGTTCGTCGTGTCGTTGAGCTCCTTGAGTTAAAGAGTCGAGCTACACGATAACTGACAAATGCTTGCACTGGCTGGACAGGTCCACTTAACTCTGTGTGGTTCGTTCTTCAAAATATCATCACACAAACACTTATCTGCATTGTCCTCATGTGAGTTGACCAAGATTATGTCTGGACCTTAAAAGAGACGATGACCTGAGTGTGTTTCGACTGTTTCTTCTCAGAGTAGTCAGGTACGAAACACCGGCCACAAGTAGTTTTAAAAAAGACGACGTGTAAAAGTGTTTGTGAAAACTTATTTGCAATATAAAAATTATTTAGCTTTCAATGAGAGCCTTGTAATAGGATGTTCTGTGCCTTTTATGTTCATAAAACACCGTAAAAAATTGGACTGCCGGACAGTACTATTCCTTGTAGTGCACAAACGCCCTTAAAATGCACTATCCACTCCGGGGTCGTGTCACAGCAGGTGTATCACAGATGTTTTCATATTAAAGTTTCCCGTGCATGAAAGTTAATCATTATTTATAGATTTATTTAAAAGTTTAGTGCAGTTATGATCATATTGAATTTTTAATAAGAACTTATGCAGTTGATAAAAGTAGCCTTTGAAACCGTTGCTGAAAAAGAGATTTCTAAAGACCGATTTTGGTTTTTACAATAAGTATCACATGAGTGTTTAAATGTCTAGTTATGTGCAGTTCTATACAAGATGTCATTGCGGTAGGGCGTTTAAATGTCCGTCACAAATACTCACAATGCAGTGAATTTATTTTGATGGCCTTTTTTTTTTTAGTTATGGTAAATCATCAAATATCTCCTCCCGCTCTAAGTGTCAGACTTTTACTGACTAAAACCCATCCATGTTCCTTCTTTGCCCTTTGTGTTCCAGGGCTGCGGTATCTCAAACCTTAATCTAGCATTTTAAATCTGTCGCATAAAATCAGTCCGAAATTGGCTTTTTCTCCAAGATGGCTGAAGTTATGAGATATTGCATGCCTCAATAACGTTCTTTCAACGAATTCTCAACTACAACATAATCTACTTAACCTAAAAATACCTCTTGATTAACTTTTTTCAACGATAAACTTAGTACTTAGGTTCGGGGTACTGCCCGCTCCTTTAATAATGCGCACAAAACTTTTTCTATTTGTGCGAAGTGAACTCCAACAATAGCAGGAAAACGCGGGGATGAAGGAAGAAAAGAAAACATGAACCAAGTTTAAGGAGTTTAAGGTCTTAGTCGTAATTAATACTTAACAAAAAATAACCGTAAAGAAATGTATTGTGAAAGTTTGTGTTGCTAATTGTGGAACGGAACACAAACATTCGCCCTATTCTAAAACGAAAGAGTTTTGTAACATGAACATTGAATATAATAGCTGAGACACAGGTGCGCTTTCTAAGATAAATTGGTACATAAAACATTTTTAAGAAGAGGCAAGTACTAACTTTTTACTGGTTCAGGAACAAAACGAGTTTTTGAGCACTGTGGGGGATCGTATTCGAGTAATAATTAATCGGAAACTGAAGTAACCAAAGGTAAGTAAACCAAATTCTCCTCACTGTTAGCATGCTTCATCCCACAGCCGGGCTTCCCATGGCTCTCAATTCTTTTGAAGTCGCGCTAAAGGCTTTTCTTGAAAGGCAGATATTTATAATATATTAGAAATAAAACATGTTTACGTCTGGAAGTATCGCATATAATCAGCCAAAAAGGGAATAAACGGCAAGATATAATTAGAAGCTCGATTCGCTAGCGACACAAAATACACATGGGTGTAGGATTACGGTGCGGGCGTAACGTTCATAATAATTAAAGACTCCAGTTCTGCTATATACGTACCTACCAACTGGTACGTGTCGTTAGTTAATGCTACTTTGCATTTTGCTCGCTGGAGAATAGAGGAAAATCAGGAGCAAACACGGACAAATGAGCCGCTACGTTTGCACCGCGCGAATTGCCGAATACGACTATTTATTTGATGTTACAATTAGTGGATAAATGGACACAAATAATTTCTGGATATAGGTTAAAAAGGTAATTAAACCACTCTGTGGTATGTAACGATGTGATCTAAATAGTGCTTTCATTTTCACCGGTTCAAATTCAGATGAATAGTAGTCAAAATAAATTAAAGTCCAATAGGTATTTAAAGTGTACCATGGAAATTATTAAATTAACTGATTGTTTAGTTTAAGTAAACATAAAACAATGTTATTGTTTACCGGTAAACAGTTTAAATAAATTATTAATAAACGTGATTATTTAACTTTTAATTTAAAAAATACGATTTAAGATTAAAAAAAACAAACAAGTAAAAGTCAAAAGTCTTTTTATTTATTTTTCTGTTTTTAAGTAACGTATATGCATTATTTCTTCTTTTAGCTATGCTCTGCGTCTGAAGTCGAATGATCGGATAAAAAGTTTCCGTTAATATAAAACCTTACAAGCGTGAAGAACTGCCAAGTTCTTGCTATTGCGCAAACCGTTCTGACCCGACTTTCCAAGTCCATAAAGTAGGCGTCTAGGTTGGTATGTTTGCATAAATGAAATTTACCTACAATGTAGGTATCTAGTAGGTAAGTTTTGTACTAATTGCCAATCTAATTAATATCATAGTGAGTAATACAGGGTGGAAGGGTCATCGACGGACAAACTATTACCACGTATTCAGTACATCATTCCGAATATTATTACGAAATTCCACATAAAATTTTCCATCGGTAATTTTTACACATCTGTTTTTGAACATTTTGACCTTGTTGGTAATGGTGCGATTCCACCAACAATTGTGCGCGAACATTTGTGCCGCCATATTTTGTTAGCAAATGTTTTGTACAGCGCAAGTATCGAATCAGTCTGATTTTAAATACCGAAAACACAATTTTCAGACACCGGTAGCGTCGTACGTTCCGACCAGACCATATGAGAAAATTGAAAATGGGGCAAAACAACCTATCGCTTTTTGAGTGAACCTTGGTCAGTTGATGCGAATAATTATATCATCTTTCAGATGAAAGTGTGAGCATTTTTTGTGTTGAAATCATTTTAAACGTGTTGAAAAATTTTACCGATCGGTAAAATACATTGTCTGAAACACCTAGGATATTGTGGACTGTGGCTTCATTTAACTAATTAGTTTAAATATTTAAGTAGCGTTTTGTTTAACTTAACCTTTCAATTATCACAAATGTTTTTTGTTTACACTGCACGCACATACGGAATGCCGAGAACTCACTACAAATTAATATTTTCTACTTAAAATATTCGTGCATTCAATAAAAAGTTAATGAAAGATTTCGGCGTCGTTTTCAAGTTTAATATTAATTGGTGCTTTGATTGAATCCAATTTTAAAAATCCGGCTCGGTAAATATTTGTTCATTTCATTTTATGGTTATGACCTTAAAAAAATTAACCTTTTTTAAGTGACTTGTGTCTGTATGCATCGAGGCTTTTAGTTTTCCTCGAGATCTATGCAGTGTAGGAATTAAAATTTTGATATTATTGTGAGATCTCGATGACGCGATACAGATCGCTAGTCAACGTTCACAAAACATATCAAGTGTATTATTGTTTTTGTAAAATTATACTGTATTTATGTGTTTTGTTAGTAGTCTTTTTTTGAATGTTTAGTTAGTTATTTAATATTGTTAAAAAATACAATACATTATTCTCTCTTGTCATATTTTTTAATGCTGTAAGTATTCTGGAAGGAAGACGCGACGGAGCTTCGCGGGAAATGGAAGGAATGGAGGGAAGCCGGAGGACAGAGCAGGCTAGAAGAAAAAAAAAGTATTCTTAGGTGTGTACAAAAAGAATAGTCATGAAAGCAAATTCTTGCCTTTATTCACCTGCAGAGTATAGCGTTTCTTTTGAAATATTCACATAATTATATTTGTCAGTGTTTCACTCCACAACCTGGCGCTTGACTTGCGCCTCAGGCTACGAACGTAAACGGAATATCAAATTGCATTCTAATTTTAAGAGCGTCAGTAAGTAATGCGGGATGTCTATCATGATGGTAGCAGTTACACTTGAATGTCAGTAAGTAATGCGGGATGTCTATCATGATGGTAGCAGTTACACTTGAATGTTTTTGTTAAAAGAAGTCGTGTTTATCTTTATGTAAAGTTATATCTATATGGACTGAAAGGGCATGGAAGATTTTTGTATGAAGCCATTTTATTTTATTTTCAAAATAGCGGCCACTCATAAAACCTACATTAATCGATAGCTGGCATCAATACAAACAAGTTTTGTAATAGGCAAAATGTTCTAAAGTGTCACGTTGCCAAGATATGATCTATCAAAGTTAAAGTCCATTCACTGATGTCATCTTCAGCACAACTTTGATAGTTTAAATCTCGGAAACGTGACGCTTTAGAAGATTTTGTCTCATTACTTGCTCGTATTGATACCAGCTACCGATTAATATTGTTTATAAATATTAATATAATTATGATATACTTTATACTAATTATATCGAAACCGATATGAAAATGAATATTGCCTCAAATTCCAATGTCAATATTTGCCATTAATGTCGTTCGCTATGAAATTGTACGAATGCAGGGCAATTTAAAACGTAAAGTTCATTTTGGTCCCAATTCATATATTTTATTTTCGGTAACATTTTGTGAAAATGATTTCGCTCTGAGGATCGTGAAGGATCGTTATGTTTATTTTTCATTGGACACCTCGCACCGGCTGCAATAATTGCCGGTGGGATTTCGATAATTCTTATAATTATCATAATTTGAGTGCTTGTCCAATTATTGAACAATCTGAATAATAACAATAAGTTTGTGAAATATGATTTTGTTACAGTCCAAAGTCGAGGGATTTTAGTGCAATAACATTTACCGCTCATATTTTAGTGTAACTGTAAAATATTACACAAAACTCATCCTACATGATGCCAAAATTAAATATATATTTTAATAAATTAACATTATTTAAATAAAATACTCTCACGAACTTTTGATCCAATTATTACAAAACAAATATTGCGAAAACATATTGCAGGGCTGCCTTTACAGCTACAGCGACGGACCGTGGCGGAAATATCTCGCCGCCGGCTAGGGTTTCTATTTACTTTAAACTGACCGAAGCTTAGCTCAACTTGTAAACTATTGCACCACTGTGTGTTCACTTAAAATCAACGTTTTCCCAAGATGTTTTCCTTCCTTTTGCTAGTATTAACTTAAAAAAAAAACAGTTTCAAGTAAAAAAACGTTAAATTTGAAACGCCCGTATTCGATCCCGCTACCTTCAGTAAGCGAGCGGGGGGCGTTAACCTCCACGCGATCGACGCTTGTCGCTCGGGCTTACCTCTATTTCTAGGAATTCTTCGTCGGTTCCGAGCGGGGCATTTATCGTCGGTGTAGTATTATTGTGAGTGGGGGTATTCCGTGCAATGTAGGTATTGAAGGGTGGGTAGAGTCTAGCAGGTGGCGGGAATGCACCGAGAGGCGCGGCGTACACTACGCCCGCGACCTGCGACTTCATTTTCATCGCCTGGCTAGCTTGTTCCCGTGTAGGTATTTACCTAAATTTTGGTGTGAAGATGTGGTCGAAGGAGAAGTTTTGGTATTCCACCGCGCAAGGTCGTCGCCCGCATCGATCGTTGGCGACATGCCTGCTATGCGCAAGTGCCGCTCCCCCCTCTGCGCTGTTCGTACAAAGCCCAACAAAACTGACTGAGGCGGTCGGTAGGTACATACGTTCATACGGCAAAAACACAAGCAGAAATTGTTCAGAATGTTTAGTCTCAAAGAGGGCGTCCGTGGGCGCAGACGGCGCCCCCGACCTTGTACCGGCGAAAGAACGCCGACCGCGCGTCAGTCGATCCCACTAATTCGAAACTGTGATAAAACAAACACCAAAGTAATAGTTAGGTATTCACAACACTACTATCATGTGCCTCCGATAACGTACTATTAGTTTATAAAACTGTTAAGAATGTTCTGCGGTTTTCCATGGGTGTGGTTTAATGACTTGTTCTCACGTAGCGTGGCCGCAGGGAGCGTGCTCGGGTGGCCACGTGATCTATTGCTCCGCTGTATTGGCGCCTTTTCTCCATTACCTCTGCGATGCAACTGATTCTGCGCATTGCATTTCACAAGTTTAAGCTCTAAATTTGCTTGCAACATGACCGTAGCTACCGATGCAGGCTGAAATCATCCTTAAATCAAAAGGCTTACGGTCGACATTAGTCTCGAGTATTTATGCCGTTTCATAAATCACTCGATGCGCTGTACGTATCCCCATTATTATATTTGCAAGATAGCTCCAATTCGCCGGCGTGCATGTGCGTTGAGCTTTTCATTCATCCGCTACTACGGCGGGAGTTATTTCTTGATATAGTTATTTTTAGGGTCCATTCATGATTTTCAGGCATATTCTCATTGCGTAGCAGTTAGTACTTGTATAGGTAGCTACTAACCTATCTATAAAAGTACTGCTATGTACTATTGTACCGCAGACTTACGACCAACATGGAATAAAAGGAATTAATAAAACTACATTAAAAGGGAACTCGTTCATATTTTTCACTCTTTCATGCATTCATTATCATCGTTAATGGGTGTGGTTTGCAAAACTGGCTGTATGTGTGAATATGTGAGAGTTTTATTTGGAAAATGTGCCTAAGGAATGATTCTGAAGTGTGGTTAAACATCATTTTATAATAACACCCATCTTATAATAAAGAAATACAGTACAGAATAATAAGTTAATACACATAACGAAACCTTTAGGGAAAAAAAAATCCAATACACAAATCGAGCCAATTGTTATAATATCTTCCATTATCAAAACCCACGTAATCAAATATTTTCCCTAACATCTTAAAACATTAAAAATACTTCATTTACCGTTATCCTCTCGAATCATTCATGCCTTTAAAAATATGACGAAAAATATTTATAAAAACAGATGGTTTTCTTAATGAGGAGTTATTACGATTCTATAGGTATATTATGTTGACCTATTAAAGAGTAGGTCGATGGGAGATTTTAGTAGGTGGAGGAATTTTGCTGCTTCGCCGTAGCAAATAATATGAATACAGACAAACGTACAGTATAAGATCTATTCATTGATTATAATCTTTTTTGATCTATTCATTTTTTAGTGGAATAAATTAATAAACTAAGTTATACCCATGCAGTTGGTCATACAATTCCTATTAGTAATGTATGCCTTAATCAAACTAACGTAAAGCGTTGCGAGCTTTGCCTAGCAGTGCGGTGCTATTACAAATCAGTGCAGTAAAAAAAGTCTTTCTACGCAATGCTTAATATCTCTGAGAAAATTAAGCCATAATCTTTGATTAATTCAGTTACATCAAACGAAACCCATATTATAAATGTGGTGGTATTTTAATTAAAACAGTTCCACATACATCCAAAACGTAAGCAGAGAGAATATTTTTAAGTAATACCGGCGCAACCGATTTTTTGGAAACATACTCCAAAAAATCAGTTCTTAGCAATAATCACAGCTTTATTTTCGCTAATATTAGAATTCCAATCATCCAGGGATGTTTATAATACCTATACCAAATAGACAGGCAGGCCTTGTTTAAATAAAATCTTTGATGAATTAACGAAATGAGCTTGCAAAAATGGTTTTACTTTTCTCCCACCATTATTATTAGACTAGACCAAAGCTTATCGACTTTAGCCCCACACCCTGTTACATTCCCAGTCGATTTCGAACACCGATAAAAAAACCAGCTGTAGTAGAAGATAAGTTTTTATGTGCATCTAGATAAAAAGTAATAGTGCCAAAAATAAGATACGTTATTAATAAATAACAGGGCTTGTTTAGTTTAACAAATTACGTCGATTCAAGGAGCCATTTAGGTCAATTTTAATCTTAATTCTAACTTAGCTTCAAGTCGCTTGCCAAAATATAAATCTCAGCGCAATCGCCAACCCCGTACCGTCAAATGCCAAACCACTAACCCAATTCTACTAAATAGTTATAATAAACTGTATCGTTCGATGTCTCATTTTCTTTGAAGAAGAAATATAATAAAGTTGCGGTCAATCCGAGCGGACTGGGTGCGGACCACGGGCTTTGAGAGAATGATAATAATATACTGAATGATCTGTTGTAGGCGTTCGTAGCAATGTAGCGCGTAGCAACGTAGCAGCGTAGCAGCGTAGCGGGTAGGCGGTTGGGTTGTTCTCGCGAATTCGATCGATTGTCAGCCTAGCATTTCAAGGCGAAATTCTTTGGACCAAAGACGCCTTAGACCGCGGTTTTATACAGGACTGTTTCAGTTTCGTCTCGATTTAGTATAATACTCATCAAATAAATTAGAGATGAATCTATTATAATTCAAACACCATTGATTGATTCACCATAAAACAGATTAGTTTTTTACGTGTATAGACAGAAATAAGTAGGTACTAATAAGTATTTTTTTAAGGTGATAAATTGAAAACATTATGGGTTTCTTTTTCGTGTAGCTTCTTACATATATATGGAATGAGGATTTAATTCGGAAAATGGGTTTTAATTATAATATGGTCTAGTATTATCTTACAAAAAGGAAAACACGAAAATGAAATTTCCTCGATATAAAAAAAAATGTAAGTTCGGTCTATGTTTTTCCTTTTTTCGATGTTCGTTTACCTATATTAAAACGAATTTACTTTAATAGTAAGAATTTATATTAAAATATAGAGAATACTGGTATCTAACATGATATGACAAGCAAGTTTTAGATTTAAACATAATTTTAATTCAAGAAAAGATGTGAATAATTTTGCCACATAATTATGTTGTTTTATTCAAAACGCACACTCATTATCAAATCAATGTCATCCCTCTCTTTTGTTTATAAATCAGCCAGCCAGTATCGATCCCACACGCTAGACCTGCGACACTTTTTTCAGATCGGTACTGTCAGATTTACGTTAATTAAGTCAAAGTCAAAATGTTTATTGCGACCTAAGTGTCTATGTTGTTGTTATTTTATGTTACTACTTTTGACTTAGCAGCCTTTTACAGGCATTGCAATTATCATTCGCCTGCCCTTATCATCCTAAAACATTAAAATTTAGATTAACAGCGGTTAAATAATAGATATTTAAATCGGTGTTGAATAGGTATATAGTTGGTGTACAAAAAAGGAGAAGAGCAAAAAGCCAAAACACGGACAGTGAGAAGTAAGTACTGAAAATAACTAATATTGTTTATATCTACACACTTACGTTTTCTAATGCGGTCGTGAGTCAGTTCTGTTGCGGGATTATTCAGTTTCCGTAAGATTACAAATTCCCAACCAATGCATTTCTTCCACCAACACAATCTATCACAATCACAGAAATCAGATTCATATTCCAATGAATTTGATTCCTGTAATTTTGTTGGTCATGCACAACTTTCATGCAATAATTTGGTAAGCCACTCACCACATAATTACTTTGATACAATACTTGAAGCACATTATTTACTTGGTCGTCTGATTTCATTTGCGTTGATGGTTTATACAAATAAACAGTATATACAACGAGTTCGTTTTCGGGTCAGAAAGTCTTCAAAATTATGTCAGTATATCAAGTACATATCACTACAATGATAGAGAACCTTAAAGGAATGGAGTCGAATTGTGAAACAAGGTTAGTCTTGACAAAGAGAACAATTTATAAACAGACGACTGCACTAAATATCAGTAATCAAATTCAATTAGAAAGAAAGAAAACATATTTATTTGGCACATGCCACAAGTGCACACAACAAAAAATATAATGGTGATGTTTAAATCAATAAAACAAGTAAAAATAATTGTTGCTCTTTACTTGAACTTGCTTTCTTTGAAATATTAAGTTGGCGTTGGAAAAAATACGAATTAGTTTAATAGACGCTTTCTTATTTTCTCGTTGCTGACACAAAAAATTGGAGGTAGGTTTCCGTGGACATATAAAATAATTGTGGCTTGACTTGACGGCTTGAGTTATAATATACCATCTAAAAAATAAAATTTAAAAAAAACCTTAAAATTTAAGTGTCTGTTTGTAATATCTCAAAAGAACAGCTTTTTACTGAATGCATATGAAAATATATACGGCACTTACAACAAAAACACATATTTTTAAATTTTGTCTGTCTGTCGGTCCGTCTATCTGTCTGTTTGTTCTGGGCTTCCGGCTAATCCCGAACCAACTGGACCGATTTTGGCGGGACTTTTACTGGCAGATAGCTGATGTTATAAGGTATAACGGCGACTTTTATTTTAGAAAAATAAAAACTGTTCCGTGCAAAAAAATTAAAACTCTTGAAATTGGTAACAAAATCTGATTCAAAAAGAGAAGTAATATATATTTTTTTTTAATAATTTCACGCGAACGAAGGTCGCGGGCAACAGCTAGTCAATAATAACAGTAGCGTAGCCTCGTAGCCTCGTAGCGTTTCCGTAGCTCGTAGGCTCGTAGCCCAATGTCAACATTAAAACTATGCCGAATGTCAGTACAAATGTTTATCCAATTAATTTTGTTCCGATTCGGAATTAACTTAGTTCAGTGACATGTATTGTAATTGTATAATTATAGGTCAATATTAAATTAAGAATGTTAGTAAAGCGGTATATATATCCATTTCCGCCACCTCTGCACTTTATTTTATGGCCAATCTCAATATTAATAAAAATATGCCGTGATTACATTTTATATATCAACTCTACCGAGATCTATCTTTTAAGAGTATTTGTACACATACAACTTCTAAATGCGATACCAAGATTGCATGAAGTGCATAGAAATCATTATGATTGCGAAGCCTCGCAAACCACCCAATGAATCAAATAAGAAAAACTGACTTTTCGAGAAACAGCTACTAAAACGGTTAAAACCAATAAAACAAGAAAATCAACTTAAGCCATCAATTTGGCTCCAGGGAAATACACTTTACAAAAGACAAAGCTTTACGTACGCAAGATATTCTTGCAGCATTTTATATGAATTCCAGACTTTTCCAACCAGGCAAGAGGATGCTTGTTCCGAGCGAATAAACCTAAAAAACCCTGTACTTCCTGCAAAAAAATAAAACCCTTGATATTGTTAACAAAATCCGATTCAAACTGCTAATCTCCGAAACGCCTGGACCAATTTTGACGAGACTTTTATTTGCAGACAGTTGATGCTATAAGGAGTAACTTAGATTTTTATTTTAGAATAAAATTAAAACCCTTGAAATTGGTAGCAAAATCCCATTAATAAAGGGAAGTAATATTGTTTTATAATAATTTACATGATACTGTTTGATAAATACGAAATATTGTTTTATAATATATAAACAGCTAGTGCAAAAATAAAAGATAAAATACATAACGAATGAATCGAAATCAATAAACACTTGATTTCACTAACAAAGTCTCTAACTTTTAATGAAGTTTCTTCGATGACAGTACATAATATTGTCAGGAGATCCAAATAAAACGAGAGGGTTCGACTAAACATTAGGGCCTGTTGTAGCGGCGTTCGGGCGAGCAGAAAATAAAATGATTTTCAAACTGCGACCGGGCAGTGTAGCGTCTGGTCAACTTATCGAGTACAGCTTCAAACTTATAATACAGGGTCGAAATCGGACATCATTTTACTAATATTAAGAAATAAAACCAGTGAGGTCGTTTTTGGGCTCCGTACCCGAAGGGTGTCCGTCCGCCCGTCCGTCTGTTTGTCAGCGGGCTGTATCTCATGATCCGTAACAGGTAGACAGTTGACATTTTCACAGAATGTGTATTTTTGTGGTCGGTATAACAACAAATAATCAAAAAAATAAATAAAAAGAATAAAGGGGACGCCCCCATTACGATGGTACGGAACCCTTCATCCGCGAGTGCGACGCGCACTTGGCCGGTTTTTTATTCCATGCACCGCGAGGAACCTGAATCAAGTTTCGTACTTGCTTCTGCATCACAATAACTAAGCTACCTATCGTTACTGTCGAGTTGCATCTGAGTTAACACGGTTCGGTGACGTTATATTACCCTAATTGTTGGCGTAACGAAGGGGTAGGTTCGCTTTTAGCACAAATTGTAAATAACCTACGCTACGATAAAACTGCTATTTATAACTTTTGCTGCTTTTTTTACTTCACGCCGTATCCGTAGCGTATTTATTTATAGCCATTTTGTTTAAACATTGCGGCCACTAAGAATTTCTCCTGTATCGTGGGTGCGTTTACAAACATTTAAGCTCACATAATACACAAACAGCCAGAACAAAAAGTACATAAATAGTCTCACACAGAACAAGACAAAAAACCGGGCAAGTGCGTGTCGGGGCACGCACAATGTAGGGTTCCGTAGTTGCCCATCAAAATATGCGGATTTGCTTCCGAACGATGATTTTATTGTAAAAATAAAAAACAAACTTACATTTGCTGTTGAAAAACCTGTGCTCCCATATATAAAGTTTAGGAAAATATGTTATCCAAGTACATTTTATAAGTTGGTCGACTGTTACTCGTAAACTTGTAAAGCCTTCTTAGCTGTGATACTTTTCCTTTTAATTTCGTTATATATACTACCACCGTGAATTTTTTCACACACCCAAACACAACCGTTTAGCTGGTAGAGGAGGGGATACTTGAGTCTAACAAAAATTAGCACTTTAAAGCTTAATATTTCACAAACGAATCGCTTAATCGAAAATTATTTGAACAAACTCGCAATATTTTTTAAAGCGAGAAAAAAATCTCCACTACGTGTATTTACGTGGTAAAATGAAATCTCGAAAATACTTTTCGAGATTTTATTTTACCACTTTGTCGGCGTAACTAATCTGTATATTTATGCCAAATTAAAGCGTTCTAGTACTAAGATTCTTTGAGCTAGGCTGCGGACAGACAGATGGACATGGCGAAACTATAAGGGTTCTTTTCCATGTTGACCACAGAACGCTAAAAATTAACAATAAAACAAATATGAAAAGTTCCTGTACGAGGCCAAAAGGCCCTATCTCAGCACGGTGCTGTAACATTTAAAACAAATGTCACAGCGCTGGTATTGTGATAGGGCCCAAAGTGATGCCACGGTCAGATACGAATAAAAATTCGTAGGTACTATCTGTAGGCCATACAAATATTTGTTCCGTGCGGGAATCGTACCCGCGACACGCAGCGCAGCAGTCAATTGCCCAGCCGATTCGCCAACCGTGGCGTCAAAAAATTTATTTCCTCCACGCTTTAGGAGCTACATATCAATAATATCTATATCAAGCTTACTGCGACAACCTTCTGTCAACGATGCAGAGAGCGTGTTTAGTCTACTAGCAGAGAAAAGGCTAAAATAAACATTGTATTCCCGTTCTCTGCAGTTACAAATAAAAATACAGTGTAAGGACTAGATCCTACGTTCCGTAGCACTATAAAAGAGCCACGAGTTTCTTCGGCCATCAACTGCTAAAAGGGATCGTGGCTGGACCAGCTCGGTACACAGTAACACAATTTTATTAAATTGAGTGCTTTTATAGTAACGTCCATTTTGTGGCGACATTCATTTGCATGTAACGGAATTTATGCTTGATCGGTTGTTGTATTTATCTTACTTGATGCAATTATTACGATAACAGTTTAGGATTATTGCTGTATTCAATATTTTAGCTTTAATTACAGACAACAACAAGTTGACATTATTTCATTCATTTACTAATGGTAACTGATGAAATACGTGGTTATTGTGAATGTGTTATTACTACCATAGGACCAAATTCATGTCGCAGTTTTTCTCGCCCATTCATTTTCACGATACAAATTGCAGTTTTTGCATTTGCTCCACCGGCGCTGATACTGTACACAAGAGACAACATAGCGCCAAGACTTCTCTGAAATGAAGACGTATCGGAGTTAAAATATATAATGTCGGAATAAAATCTTGTAGTAACGTTTTGTCGAAGTTCAGTTCATACGAGTAAGTCGTTTGTTATGTCATTAAAGGTTGATCTGCGGTTGGTGGGTGCCAGTTACGCAGTATGAACTAGCTACTTTACATTAGTTAAGTAGCAAGTTAACTTTACATAAGCGTAAGTGGTAAGTCCAAAGTTAAGTCCTTATCACCGCTTTAACAGACAGGCTAGTAGAATGTAAGTTGACTTGAAATAGAAGTCACAGAAAATGCACGCATACAATTTAGAGCAAAACAGTGTTTCCAGGTGGCTATAGCTACTATTGCGAATCTCACGATTTACGTCCATAACAGTAGTAGTAAGTAGAAAAAAAACGACCTTATCGGAACACTTACAGTGAAGGGTTTCGTAGTCGGGGTAAATAATTAAATAATGCGGCTAAGCGATATTGCCATAGTAAAGGCGCGGCGCACGCGCTTCAAGCTGCGTGCCGGGCGGTGGGCCACAACTCGCTGCGCTGAATCAAATTATAATCACACACATTCTTTCTCTGGTTCAGATTAGCGTATTTTCGGCGCGTATAATCTCGTATTTGGGCACACGGCAAAAGGCGCGCCTTTTGACAATTAGAATAGACATTTTTCATCGGTTATTCAAAAAAAATCTACTGTTTCCTACCAAAGTGCAATACCTACACGGTCAAAATGTATGGAACAGCTGTTTTTTTTTATAACCGATGTTAAATTTCTATCTAAGTGGGGTCAGAATGACAAACTGAATACGTGGTAACCGTTTTCGGGTCGGTGTCCCTTCCAACACGTAATCAGTAAAATAATCAGTACAACCCTCTAAGTTCATTTAATGCCATTCACAAGGTTTTTTTCATGAAAAACTCATTCAATAGGATTAAATGAATTTAGAGGTTAACTTAAAGGCATTATGGTCATACCGCCTGGTCTCTTCCCATCGTAGTGTGCTAGGCCGTTGAGTTCTAAAACGGCTGGCACCCTAGATTATCAGGATCACAACACGTTGCGTCGCGCCAGAGTGAACAGTCGTTTGCGTACTCATAGAACATAGTGTTCTACGGGATATCGATGTCGCAGAATCGCACTGCTCGTGTCTGTATGAGCCTATAGAATCACAGAACACAATATGTAATATTTTGTCTCATTGTTTGTGCAGGTATAGTTCGAAATATCGGCTACATCCCGCTTGGTAACTTCCCGATTCACCAACTAAACTAAACGTGTAAAACAAGTGAGAAAATTGCCTTTTTGTAACTATTTTATTCTTCATACATCGAGTCTCGTTCCGTCAACTATAAATATGAACTTTCTTTTTGTACGATACAGTCAGTCAGCACCCAAAGTTAAAAGGAAACTTTTTGTTGATGTTGCTTCCTATTTTTATAAGGTTTTATTTTTAACTTGCCTTGTTAGTTCGTTTGTTTGTTAGTATGTACTGGTCAAATCTTGCAACTGAATTTCGGACCAGTTGACTCAACCGGTTGAGCTGAAATGCACACGCTTTTGGTTCTGGTGTCATAAAAGAACTCCTCAACGGTTAGTAGCGCGGACACGAAAATTTGTATTCGTGTACATAATTATATGATGGTGTTTCAACGGTGCCCTAAATGGCTGGCATCCGTTTGTAACCGGCTTTGTCTTACCTTCCGGCGGCCAGCTAGTGCTGATGAAGGTAGAGGCATCAAACCTAATATTGCCGAGAGATGATGTAGGCTTTAGGGATAAGTTAGTCTCCGCTCCGAAAATTCGTCGAGCCGACAAATTGTTGAGAACCGACAGCAGCGGACATTGCCTCGGAGCAATTCTCATGCAGGGGGAGGGCGCTAATGATGTTAGTGGGAACCAACTCAAGGACCCAGACGTACGCAGAATCATCGACAAACTGAAATCATCCGACGAACCGTGTAGGGGTTTTAGGAGTAAGGAAATCACGCTTTTGTTGAAAGAGGTTTGCAGCAGCCAAACGTTAGGGACGTACCACGTTTCCCAGTTTACGCCAATAGCGACTCACGTTTAACCACTGTGAGACGTAACATTCGCTGCACCTCTCTTTTAGCAGCGCTATAATTTTACTAGCTCAGACACTCAAATATTTCCGAGTTTTAGACGGGTCATGACAAAGAAAATCGTAATCCAAAACTTGTTACTACTCAGTAACAATTCGTTCTGTCTAGTGTCATCTATGTCATACGCCCGCTTGTCAGGTAGCATTCGTGTGTCAAAATCGAAAATATTCAGGATGAAAATTATTGTATGACTATATCCTCTCTAGATGTGTTTTAAAACTCTTTGTACTAGCTCTTATTGCGTTTTTTGCCATTACAATAGACTCAAAGATATCCGTTTTAAGTCACAATAAGGCAGTATTATGCGACAAACATAAATTATTGTACTGAAAATAACGAGAAGTTAGTTTTAGTTGCCTTATAATCTTTTAACCGAAAACCCGCAAAAAGTAAGTAAGTAAGTCACCAACTGAAAAAGGGATTATTACATTTTTTTTAAACAAAAGTTATTTGGAATAAACTTTTTTAAATACCCTGACTCTTTATTAAGTTCCAGTAACATAGTTTGGCTATTAAAACCTCTTTAGAACTAAATGCTTACCAATAATGTTGAAAAACCAATATCGCCCGTTTTTTTTGCAAAGGAGTACGGCTGAAAAAGCAATACACGACGTATATATAACAGAAACATGAAATAAAACAAACGGGGCGCAGTGAAATAGGTCAAGTGGTTAAATATTTGATTGTTATCTGGCACGGCCGCCGTACAATGTCACTGCGGATCACCTCTTCTGCTCCTCCCTTTTGGTAGCAAGTCATAAATTATATAACAAAAGCGACGACGGTTCCGTATCGAGTTCAGTGGGTCTTACCTTTATGCATTTTTATTCGCCAGTCGGTCTCCGCTCCCCATCTCCTTTCCCCTTTCAAACTTGTTAATATTAACGAGCTTAACGTTGTTATGCTGTATCAAGGGGCATTAGACCCCCACGGACTCGCATTTAGCCGGTTTTGTTTTATTTTCATTTCGGGCTCTTTTGTACGTGTCCAATAATAAACGCGTCAATTGTCCGAAGCTCGCGTTAAAAACAATGTGAAAATGGAATGCAAATTTTCGCTCGAGTGTTTTATTGGATTCTTGGGTGTTTTGTGCCTAACACTAACGTGCTCGCCAAAAGCCGGCCAATAGTCCGGCATTCCGTTTCTATATTGTTCTTCTGGACGAGAGTGGTTTCCCGGCACTCGACGTATTAAACCACATTTTTGGTATTATTACAAAAAATACTTTTAGCATATGAATAAAATTGGTGTTTGGTAATTGTATAAATTATGGGGTGTAATTAAATATTTGGTTTGCATTAATTTCGTTATAATTGTGTTTTTTTAATTATGTAGGAAATTTCAGTGATAAGTTTGTGCTTTGCGGCAAGAATTACCGGCAATATCATATCTTGCCACTTTTCGGATTCGCCACCAAAATACTATCACAAAAGTGCAGTTTAGTAACTTCTATTTCGTACTTGGTCAACTGGACCCTTTGACCAATTTTGTGATTTGTTTAGTCAAGTGGAAATGATTTCTTGATATTAATCTATATGTATTATTTGTAGATTTTGTAGCCAATTATATTAGGAGATGTGTCCCGTAGACACTTGAAAGTCCATTTGGCTTTGTTTTGTTCAGTCACCATCAGTATCTGTCTATTCCATGTCGTCACCACCGAACTCGGAGGTATCATACCGCCAACTTGGCTACTCCTGAGAAATTTCAAAGGGAAAAACTCAATAGCACTTTTTGCCCGACCCGGAAATCGAACCCAGGATCCCACGCTCAGCAGTCGCTCTTGCGACCACGAGAGCAACGGGACAGTTGAAAGAAATAGTTAGCGAAAGGACACTGAATGAATTAATCAATTACGTGGTGGCACCGAGTGGCCGTGTCTGGTGTTTCGCTGCACGGTATGTTTTTGGATCGTTTTTATTTCATTATTCGATCCTTTAAGTTATATTAAATGTTAGAGTGTCTCTCGCAATCAAAATGGTAGTTTTAAATTATTGAAGAAAAAACTTAAAATGTAGACTATGACGTTGATTTTTTTTTATTGATTTTGTTGCCATGGTTTTATGGCGGTATACTAAAAGTTAATTTACGCATTAAATTTAGCAAAAAATATTAAATAAAAAAGAGATATTTAGAAATTTCGTAAAAATCGTTTTAAATTTTTAGTTCAAGTTTCTTTTCGTATTAGGATAATTATTCTTTTTAGCTTATGAATACTTGTTTCCTACACCTACCATAAGACCTGACCCAATTATTGTCTTCTCGTGTGGGCTTAGTAACGTTACATTTTTGACTGACGGAGACTTATAATTCCATAAGCTTCGATAGATTTTCAAATTATTCATATAATTTTGTTGTTTTATTCTGTTAACATTCGCGATACTGCTCGGTCTCAAAGCTGCAGATTTTTCTCGAGCATGCTTACGAAGTTGCCGCTCTATGTGAGCCGACCTTATTTTATCGCGCTAGTCTGACGCGCTTTTCTACAGTTTCACCGTTTGAGTGTTTAAAACAACACGTTGTCTTTTAATTGAATTCGAAATTCGGACCAGCGTACGATTTGATGTGTTAGCAACGAACGTTGCGGTTCTGACTCCAAGCTCGCTTGCTAACTAATATGTATTTTAAGTTCGCTTTACTGTTTTGTTTATATTACAATCAAGTTGAATGCTTAGAAACACTTTGCAATATAAGTCTAAAGTCCTCTAAAACCACCAAAAATGAAGGTATAGATAGCGATGTCACCGAAGCACTTTGCCACTCTGACGACACCTAAGAGGGAAGTAAAGTTCATTATGAAAACGGTTGCGGCAAAGTTTGACAAGATACCGAAGACAGCCGATAGCTCTTAGTGCAGAGACTTCCCAACATCGTTACTTCCGGATCGGACTTCACAATCAAATTTGGTCGCACTGCGATCGCTGTCTACGTAGCGACTGCAACCTCAACTTCTCCAATTAAAAGTAGCTTCATGCCGAAACTAAACGGACGCAAGTTCGCACGTGTTCTACTGGCCACCGTTCCACAATTCCAACCCACCGTTTTTACTGCACTGTTTGCGTTGCGCAGCTCGCCTCGCAATTAGGGCAGGGGATAAAATACCGACAGTGCGGAAAGTGGTGCAGCAACGATTACGTCATCAGTCTGTTAGAAGTCTAGACCGACGAACCGAGCGCTAGACGCGGCGACATAGCGACATAGCGACACTCGCACAGTTATAAATGGTATAGCGAGTACAACTGTCGAATGGTTCCAGTGATAGATTGCCTCGGGGATCGGTTTAATTGAATAGCTTCAGTCGGTAAACAAGGGACTTACGCATACTGGTTCGGTATTGATAATGTGTTGGGTGTTGACATTCGAGGAAGGAATGCTTAGTATGCGCACCTACCCAACTATTTGATACGACAGTTAAAAATTAAATTCGATTTTACACAAAGTCATTACTTTGACTACTATCGCTTTTATATAACTTTTGGTGGCTTTACTTACCGACAAATCCATTCGTATGAGCTAAAAGTAGGTAAGTTTTTATTCATGCTTTCTTCTACCACAAGACAGCCTACATTAGCTTAATAAAAGTCGAAAAATAAATTAATAACCCTGAGTGTTTCCAGTGAGTTTACGACTAAGTGGAAAGTGTTCCGCCATTTTAAAATGCAAGTTGAAAGCACGTAGCGATTTAAAACTAAAGTAATGTTAGAATCACGTTCATAATAAAACTTTCATTACAATACCCTTTTTTAGCCCTGCGTGCGTGCCATGCATATTTACGCGGTTCAAACGGAATTTTAGGGTTGGGGGGGGGGGTTGGGATATTCTTGGGAAAACCGCGGTTAGTAATAAGTCAGTGCGCTTTTAAAAATGCTAGGAATGCACTTTTTTCGATTATCATCGCATAGCTCATCACCGAGAGTTGAAAATCCACTGTGCGGTAAATATACGTCACGTTTAAAGATGTGGGCTTACAGAATGAAAACGATTTTATTCAAACTATTTTTCAGTTCTATTTTCGAACCGTTTGAGTTTCAAACACTAGGGTCATGGGGTCCGAGTACCCACCTAGTTTTCCGAGACATCGCGCACACTCACCCAGCCCTCAGGCTGGCCTATGTCTTGCCATACAATCAGCATTGCACATTTCTTGTTAACAGTGATGCAGGTAAAAGTTGTAGTATCTTTTAATTAGCTACAACTTTGCAATTCACATTTTTTCGCAGATAGTTGTAGTTTTCCCGGAAATCGCGATGAACTGTTTTTCACCCTTAAAAGTTCACCCCCTTACCCTTCCCGACCTCAAGACGCCCGTAAATTATTTTTCCTCTTTTTATATAATTTCTTCCTTTTTCAATGGGTGTCATCCTGTTTTTAATTTTTTTGGTCTCAAAAGTAGCGGTTCTGGCCTAAAAAGTTAGATTGAAATCGTAGTTTTAGGAACATTAAATACCAACCTTTGTTCGTAACAGGCGTAATTGTCATTCGTGTAATATAAATCGTGGGTTGTCACGAGAAAATCACTCTGGAATATTAATGCCGGCTACTGCACACTATGGACGAAATTCCCTGTGACGATCGATGTCAACGCATTACTACACATCGTACATTGCGGCACAATTGCGGCCATGGAATAATAATATCATTATGTTTGTTTGTACAGTGAAGATGGGTTAGTTCTATGTCCGCTTAGTCTAAACTTTAACTTCAGGAATATAGCGCCAGAGCAAGAGGGTTCCTGACATTTTAGAATGGATAAGCCAAAGAAAGAATGCATGATTACCTTTTCGTAAATATTGACAACTTAAAATAAGTAACTGCAAACAACACAGTATGTACTCGTACTTATCATAAAAAAAATAGTAAAGAAAGAAAGAAAAAAATCTTATTCGTCGCAGGTACATGACGTACATACAACTTTAATTCAACAGATTTTGGAAGGCTCTGTGAACTTTCACATTGAACAAAAATATATAATTTTTTTCATGGGTGACTACTGAAAAAACAGCGCTATGCTGTGGGCCCCCATAGCACATCATCATGCTGAGTGGTAATCTGCTTGACGCCGCAACGACACGACGTGCAAACTGTCAACTTTTTTTTAATCCGTATTTTTGTATTTATAAATACACTTCCCATCAAAGCTATCGAAACACTTCTGAAGTTTGGTTTTGTATGACTTTTATGTATGTTTTTTACATTTAACAAAAGAAAAAGCCAGTTAATTGCGGAAATTATAAGGACACATAAATTAAACTATTTACATTATGTACATTATAAATGTACATCCACCCTTAACAAACGTCACGAAGGCCGCAATACTGTTAAGGGTGTGACGGTACATGAAAATCACACCGGTCCAGAAACCATTTAGTATGAAATGAAATTCAAATCACCCGAAACACGTTAACTGAAAACAGCGTCGAAATTAAGCGAACTGTTTTCAACTTAAACTTAATTATGAAAACTTTTTGGTGGTGAACATTGAGTTAGTGCTATCAAGAGTTCTGATTTTGCAGAAAATAGGGAAACGGATTTGGCGTATTCGAGCTTGGAGTGCAATTTCGAATTGTAGGTAGTTCCGTCGGTTTGAATTGCATGGCATTCTCTCGTTATCGCTAGTGGCAGTCGCGTCAATTGTGCGCCAGGCGATTGTTCCAAGTGAGCTTCGCGGCTTCCCGCTCGTCCCAATCTCCGGCCGCAGACTCTATAACCGTCTATTGATAATAGAATTATTCTGTTCTTGAGGCACTGAAAGGATTCCCATTGTCTGAATAAAAGTATTCGCTATTTTGTTGCGGATAATACGAGCTTATTCTATTTTTGGCTACATCCTGTTTGATAACATTCCCGATTCGCCAACTAAAGAAAATACCATCACAAAAGTGCCGTTTCGTAACTATTTTGATCTTCACACATTGAGTCTGGGAAGTAGGTCCTGCCCAGAACTTGAGCGTATAGACGGAACTGTTAGAATAAATACCACCTTCCGTAAGCAAAATACGCGCTTTGAACGTGGAGTTGCGGACACCAGCCGTTACACAATTCAATACCATGCAAGCCTAGTACTTTTTGTTCACTAAAAAGACAGGGACTCTTTGTTGGCGGAGGTAAAAAGACAGGAAAAGTGCCCAGAAGGCTTGCAGAATTGCTACAATGGATGACAATGCTAATTCTTAGACCAAAAAAGGCCAGCCTTCTGGCAACGTGAAGAGTCGACCCACCGCTTGGCGATAATCGGAAATATTAGGTGGGGCACTCGGGCCCCATGGCCCAGTGTTTCAATTTCAAACGGCTGAAACACAATAACTACCAATTAAGTTATTGTATTTGCGCCGTTTGGGTTTCATCACTTGCAACAGCCACAACAGCGCAGCCCATCCTGCTTGGAAGATGGGAAGGCGCTAGAGTGTCTACACAAGAGTCATCCCACACCAAAGGCCTACTCAACTTCCATGGCAATATGGTCATACCATCAAGTCTCTTCCTATCGACGCGTGCCAAGCCCTTGATTGGGTTCCAAGAAAGATGGCAAGAGCAGGGTTCTGTAGGGTTACTTACTTTAACTTCCTTTCCTGTTCCTTCCGCAGACTTTCCTGGAAAATTAGGGATGAAGTATCTGGTAAACGTACACATTTCTACGAAAGTCTACACTTATATTATTGAAACCATAATGTATTACAGTAACCGTAGTATATAAATAAAATTACCTAGTTGAATCTCTAAGTTAAGGTAAACATTACAGTATGTTTCTGACAGCTAAATCAAATTAGTAGTCGGAACCCAATGTTGTAGTGATCGGTAGCCGGAGACTACAGCAGCCAATCAAAGCTTTTGACGTGACGTTTGCCTGCACAGAACAGTCAGTAATTGGCAAACTACATTTGAGGTTATGGCTCGCTTCAATCTGTCTGAAATATTGTGTGCTTGTAGGTTAATTTAGAATATTGTTGACCTGAATTCTATTTAGAATTTTAATCAACAAAAACTTGTCACAGAACGACGGTCCATAGAACGTTTCTGAAACTATTTGGTTTGGTAGTAGAGCACGGTACTATAAACTGCCTCAGAACGTTAACTTCACTGAGGTTTGCCCAGATACATCACCAATCAGCGATATTAAGTTTCTGTAGTGGCTTCAAACGTAACTCGGTTGAACTAAATACTAGCTGTAACAGTGAATTTATTTACAATTATCATTATAGGTCTTAACTTAATTCGATGAAGCATATCAATAAATGGTGATGATGATAATAGTCACATTAGAGCTTTCGTTGTAGTATTTTCAACTAAAGTGGGGATCGTGGTCCCATTAAAACACGTCACTCAGCCCTGCATGAATTCAGTCGTGTCATGTTTAAAATGATTTTACGATAAGAAAATAAGACAAGTAGATAGTTTTAATGACGGGCGCACAGGGGGATGATGCATTTTAGTGTAAAAAAAGCAAACCATATGTATCCTTCTTTATACATAGTTCGCCTATCCTGCAAAATGTCATGACCAAATTTAAAGTTTTTAATTGAATAGTATCCATTTATAATTTATTTTAGAGGTAACTTTGAGGTATTTTTCCGTCGAGATTTTTTATGGAATCGAGTTTTTGAAACATAAACTTCATTCTAATGTCGAATAATTGGTTCCCGCACCTCAGTGATGTCTCTCTGCGCCCCAACCACCCCAACAACGTTACGAACTCGCAAAGTTTTATCGTCAGTGGAGCTAAGCACACTCCGTATTTTATTCATCAACTGTGCGATGGACTAGCTCTCGATGTATTATGCATGCTGGTAATACGTGGGGAAATACGTCATGCTATCAAAGTAGGTAGGGATGCTGGTTCAGTCAACCACACATCTCGTCTGTCTCGTTAGGTACAGTCGTCGAATTGCTTTACCACCCAAAGGTTGATTATCATTTGAATACCTTCGTCAAGATAATTTATTTCCTGTTGTCTAGACAGATAGTTACGAGTTATTAGAATTTTCAGTCAAAAATGCGGATATACCAACACCTCTTTCCAATCTTTCGGGGTATTTACTTTATATAATCAGCCTTTTTTCGCTCATGACAGATTTTATTTGATCTGCAGAATTGATTAAAGCTTATTTATACAATGAAATAAATAATTAACAATACATTCAATTTAATGGAAATTCCTATTTCTTTTCCTTTCTTTGTTCAAATGAATTATTATCGTTGTACAATGTACAAAGGTAAAGAATACGGAATTTCCTGCGGAGGATATTTTATTAAACTGAAGTTCCGGACACAAAAAGAACTTAATTGTATGTTACCAATTTAACTTCAGAGAGATTCTTTCAATGATTTAACTTCAACTCAGTCTCAATCTGTATTCTCTATTTTCCTATTACGAATATTAGAAGTATTTGTAATAAAAACTCTCAAACTTACCCATAGTAATTATTGTTGATAGATTTTCGGAATTATGTCACAAAAAAAAGTTTTTTTTTGTCTTTGTAGCGTAGACCTTACTGAGCTTGATAATCGCAAGATAGTGTTTTTTTTTAGAAAATAGCTTATCTTAACTTTTTTGAGTAAATAACGACAAGTCATCATCATCTGCCGAGCCTTTTCCTAACTATGTTGGGGTCGGCTTTTAGTCTAACCGGATGCAGCTGAATACCAGTATTTTACATGGAGCAAGCTCCACATCCCAGTGAGTACTAGGTAATACCATACCACTTGGTAAGACTGGTTGGCAGACTTTCGGGCCACTATCTGTAACGACTAACAAAGATCTAAAATTAACAGTTGGGACTAACGGCTTGCTTTCTGAGACGAACCACCCATTAAATACTGCGAGCGCGGCTTAACCTGAAGTTCGACCCGTTCGTTTATTTAGCCACGAGCTTAAGTATGAACGCTAATTTGCTGATATGAGCTGCCAACACCTACACGTTTCCGAATGTTTCCGACAAGTAGGTCAGAAGACTTCAACTTGATTCAGCTACGAGTATCAAGTTATCGCCATATTGCACACTTGCACAGTGTATTGAAACAGTCGATTGCGAATATAACTGTTACAAAACCTAATCAACGTGTTGTCTGTGAATCGAACAGCTTGTCAACTCCGCCGGACCGTTCAGGATATTTTCCAGTAACTTTAAAGGTAGATAATGTACACACTCCTTTGGATTTCATTGGGGAAGTCACGCACAGACGGCTGCCTGTGTATGGGCGTGCAGAAAATATTATTGATACAATACGTAACCAGATGTCTATTATTTCTTTATGTTCTTGTTTGTTGTTGAATAAAATAATGGTAAAATCAATGCACCTAACCTTTTTTAGGTATACAGAGTGATTATAAATTTTTAATTTGGGCAACAGGGGGAAAGTCCAAATCCATAAAAGATACCGGAAAACTTCCTTAGGAAACTAGCGTTTTTTTTGATGAAAACAATTTAAGCATACTGAGTTGTCCATATAAATGAGTGATAGAGACAATTTTTTTTTCATGCTGTTTGACTCTATTTCGTGTAAGGATCATTTCATTCTATCGGAAGAAAGAAATCGGGACAGAGGAAGTTGGTCAAATTGTGCATGTTTTTTTAAATACGATTTGAATGGACGAAAAATTAAAATAATCTAACTGATACCTTCGTTTGGTTCGCCGTAGTGGTATTCAGAACATGTGTAAAATCATTCCGAATCAATCAGCCCTTTTGCTGGCTTAGCCCAATTGCTGGGTAACGACTTTTTTTTTGGGTGAAAAATCACGTTTCACGGTGGCACTCAATGTAACGCACTCAAAACACTGCCGACGTATGCATTGAATAGTACGGGGTCGTGGAGGTATTTAAAGTAAAGTTATAACATTAAAAAGTTGTTTTTTAAATAAAATTGTGAAAAAATTGGAACTTTAACCTCCAATATCTCCGTAACTAAAAGGTTCCCAGGTATGGTCTAGAACCAAAAAAAGATCTCAATGACGGCGAGAATAAATGCCTTTCGGCTTCGTTAACGGTGTTTTTCCACCCATTATGTTCATTACTTTCGAGACTTTGACCTTTTGTAACAAAGCTTCTGAAAGCTAATGGCTTGAGAGTCATTCACATACTCCACACGACGCGCAATGCAACGGCGCGACAAACGCGCCTTCTACCTAACTACAACTGTTTTTCTACGAGGAATACCAATGTGATCCTTAAAACCTTTTAATCTTCTGATGATGATCACCGTTTTAACTTATTAACTGTCTAGTGTTTTTAAAACTGTATACAGGAGAGAGAAAAAACATCCTTGAAAAAAAATATCCCATAACTGCAGACAGACCTTTGATGCGTGTATGAAAAGCAAATTTTTTTTTCGCGATTTGGATATGAATTTTTTTGGGAAAGTTGTTTAATATTACGGGTATACTAACCTCCTTGTAGGATTCAGGCAACTAAAGTGCTACCCTGTACATTTCGTCGCAGTAACTGAGCTGGGTCACCTCGACCAAATGGGTTAGGTTAAAACACGAGAAGATCTAGCCAGTGGCATTAAATCCCACTGCCCGGGAACACCGGGGTGATTTTAGTCATTATGAGTCTGACAGACTCGTCCACGCTCCCCAGGGTGGAGAATATCCATCAGGATTCCCACCTCGGGGTAAAAAAATAAAAGTTTAGAAGGCTCACTTAAGTCGAGCGCGCAGCGCTAGCGTTGCCGGCGGTTGACGAGCCCTGTTGGTCGCAGTCAATCACTGAGTATAGCAGCGTGTTGATTACATGTCACCCATATAATGTAGATACCGTATTTCTGTGCCTGCTTTGGCTCGCACAGGTCTTTATATTTTTTTGTTTCCTGAGTGTGTCCTGTAAATATATTTTTAATTATTTATTTTTTTATATTCTTTTTTGTTTTTTATATTCTATTTATCTATATATATATATATATAAAAGGAGAACTGACTGACTGACATATCAACGTACAGCCGAAACTACTGGGGCTAGGAATGTGAAATTTTATTCACGCCTTCCTATTATAATGTAGGGGAGCACTAAGAAGGGGTTTTTGGAAATTTAACCTTTAAGGGGGTGAAAAGGGGGAATTTTGTTTGTATGGAAAATGTACGTAACCCACGCGGACGAAGTCGCGGGCAAAGTGCTAGTTTTGATATAAAAGAATAACATGACAACACTAACACGTGACAATAACCAAAAGCGCCAGGGTAGCCCGCGAAATTCAATTTTTCTTACGTTTTTTGCAATTTGCAGGTCAGAGTCAGGTTGTTGTATGTTGATAAAAAATGAGTCGCGCAAGTAACACGTAAGTAGTTACAGAATTATAATCATTAAAATCACCAATACAACCCTCTTAAGTTCATTTAACCCCATTGAATGACTTTTTCATGCAATCGTTATTGAATGGTGTTAAATGAGCTGTCATGCGAGCGGACATTTATGTATTCTTTGTAATAAAATTATTAAAAGGTCATTTCGTTGGTTTTGGTAATGGGTGTATAATCTAGTAACTACTTAGGTGTGCTTTCTATTAATCTTAAAATAGTTCTAGGAACATAAACAGTAGGTAAAACAATCCAGAACATTAATATCGCTTAGTGACAGGAATTTCATGAATACGGAGGAAAGTTATGGCATATTTAAACCTATTAATATATTATGCTTAAACCGAATATTTTACTCGTTGTAGGTCACTTTAAAACGCCTGTATTAAAAGTACTTAGTTATACATGTAAAAGCGTGTTAAAAATGAGTTTTTCCTAGTAGGTTTTGAACCCTTGTTAGTCATAAGCTCGCGGGTTCGTGCCTGTGAGCCCGGAAAACACACAGAAGTTACATTATTTAAAACTATGTATTTGTTTTCGTTATGATAACTGATTATACAGGGTGAATTTTTTAAGTGGGTGTTGATGGCCAATTCCGTAACTATGAGGAATAGCGAAAAATACTCAAAGGAGTCTTGTGCCCGATTTTGATGAAAACTAAAACTGCATCATTAGATTTTTGAAAGATCAATATGCTTTGCCAGGTTCGAAACCATTAACCGTATTTGGGCATCATCTCACGGTTTGGTGGCTAACAACAACACCGCTTGAGAATTTTAGCTTTAAACCTATCTCTCTGGCGGTTAACACCGGCTGACGTCTTCCAGTCAGTTGTATGTATTGGTCTTGCTGCTTGCAAAACTGCTGTTTTACTCCTTCCACGTCCTGGGTGCTGCTCAGTAGGATCCCCTGTTTTAACGTAACGATGCCACAGACGACAAATCACGCTCCTATTGACACCCAGAATGCCGAGATACCTGGGACTGATTTTTTACCGCTTGTAGCATTCCTACAGCTCTCTGCATTTCATCAGCAGTCAAATGTCGTCGCTCCATGAAATAAAAAATTACTCACTACTAAATTTTTTCAAAAAATTTATATCTCAAAATGATAAAAGTGAGATAATAACAATTTTTTTAAGCTACGAAAACACATGAAATCGAGAAAAAATAATAGAACATTTATAAGAAAAAATTAAAGTAAGTATCAATAAATAAATCATGCTGTTTCTGTAAGTAGGACTTTTTTGATGTGAGTAATAATACTTACTGAAAAACACCTCATGTGACAGACCAACAAAATGTGAAGTATGAAAAATGATTCTAAAGAATATTTTTGACTTCGGATAGGTTGATAATAGAGAGCAGCAGTGGCCCAGTGGCGGCCCCGACTTACGAGCAGTATGTCGTGGGTTTAAACCCAGACAGGCGCATTACTTAGTGTTATTTATTTAATCACAATTGCTCTCAAAACATACATAGGTAGATAATGAAAATATGATTTCCATTGTTTTGGGCAATTCCTATTTTTCCATAAATTATAATTTATAGGGCTGTGTGCCTGTGTATGACTATTCACAATACCTAATACTGTTGGTGATTTTTCTTTGTATATGTTTTAGTGAGTAACTCGTTGAAGTGCGAAAGAAGAAATGTTCGCAATAATGGTAATACTGAATTTCTTCTATAATACTAGAATTTAGGAATCTAACGTAAATACAAGGTGTAACATAATAAAAGCACAACCTCTCGTGTGGTGTCTCGGGCTTTACCAATAATTTGGATATAAGGCCGCCTTATCTCCTATTCAAGTGAATGTTTACCAACAATTAAGTTTTCATAATGAATACAGAAACTTTGTAAACCTTTATCGATGAATAAATATAGCAAAAATGATTAACTTAACAGGGCTATTAAAATAGCGCCACGATCTAGAGAAAAAATATAGCAATTTTAAACTGCTACCAATTTACTCGTAACAGTTTCAGTTGCTGAAAGTATAAACTTAATAAAGTACGTGAATACATCGAGGCGAGGCTCGCTTAAACAAGGTAGTGTTAATCTGTATCAATTACTAAACGTTACATTTACCACGCTAATTTGATATCCTACAGTTTAGGAGATCTGCTTATTAACCGCATCATTAAGCGGGTAGTTAGAGCATAGCGAACAGATAATGTGGACTGTGGTTTGGGGCGGGAACCCTTTTATTTGTGACTCCGACTAGCTCTTGGTTGTTTTATATTTTATAAAATGACCTGAATATAATTTTTAAGCACATTAGGTTAATATACGTTAAAATCAACTTGTGGCTGTCCTGTCTCTTTGGAGGTCAGGTGGTCGCATGCGCTAGGACTTGGGTTCGATTGCCAGCTCCGGCAAGGTGTTATTGAGTTTCTGCCTTAAAAAAATATCAGTAGCAGTCACAGAGTCTGTATTTGTGCCCAGCTGAAGGCAATAGGCTCGTTCCCTATTACATGACACTTAAACTAATAGGGCGAAATGTGGGTTTAATATTAAGTACATCTCTGTCTAACCCTTCGGAGATTGCAGGCGTAATCTTATGTTATAATGTGTTTGTTCGAAACAAGTTTGTGTTATAAATTTTGAACTTACTTAAAGAGGCAACACGTCTGCACAGCATCGATTAAAACTTTGTCTTAACGCGTATTAGTAAGTTAGTACTACAATTTAGTTTCATAATACAAAATCCTGTGGTGGTCTTTATTAATGTAATATTCTAGTTTATTAAGGCGTTACAAATGTAGTTTTACCTAAGTATAATACGAAGTTATTTTTTTGGCGCGAAATTTTTCAAACATATTTATAAAAGTTTCTAGTTAAATAAAAGATATGGTGATAAAAACTTAACACGTTTATTATTTACACTCATATTTTAACGGATTGGCCAAAAGGAGGAGGTTGTCAATTCGTCAGATTTTACTGTATTGTTAACAATTTAAAATGAATGCATAGGAAAAACCGACTTCTGAAGCTCGAGTGATTTTTCACTATTTGGTATTTTTGAAACTGGTTTTATTTTTTGCAAAAAAAGTTTTTTATTTAAAATTAACCTTTATTTTAAGATAAATATTTTTAGTTTGCCTAGTTTTCCATCAAAAAATATGTATTTGCTTTTAGCACTGCCATAGTACCTAGTTGGAAAATTATATTTACTTCAGTCATCAAAACTACGAAAATAGGGAAGCGAAAATACAAATACGGTTAGCCCTGCACCGGACAGATTCAGGCGTCTCTTATTTTCCACGCGCTATGGTAAACTAGAGAGGTAGAAACTTTTCCAAAGTTTCCCAACTTGGGAAAAGTTTCTACCCCATAGCAATGTACACTCTTTCACATGCACACACACAGTCGAACCCAGAGCGCGCGGGGGTGCGGGGGTTTCTTTTTCATCCCGCTTGCCCATTTCCCCCCGCTTATACCCGCAGCATGATTTCAGTTCGGATTTGCCCCCGATCCAGGCGGTGCTGGGGGGCGTGTTACGTTTCGCGTAAATATTCTCGAAAAGTTTATAAGAAAATTCAAGTGCGGTTATAAAAGTTTTTTGGTTAAAGTGAGTTCAGTGTGGGTGTATCTTTTTGTTTTTTTTTCGTGTTTTGTGAGTTTAAGTGAGTTTTCGTAACTTTCATAACTTTCGTAACTTTCGAAACTTTCGTAACTTTCGTAAATTTCGTTACGAATACGGTTTGTTGTAGCGATGTTTTTTATTATGGGTACACATTTCTATTTCTTCTATAATATATAATTAAATGTCTAGAAAGTTGTATAATTTCTCTAAAAAATAACGTACAATTTCAACTATTGCCACTTTTAAGCAGTTTTTCAACTTGAAAACTTTTTGATCACGGTTGGTCGTCCTTAAACTTTTACTAAATAATTATCAAATAATTGGGCTTCAATGAAAGTAATAGAACAAAATAAATGCAAATATTTCGTAATTTTTTCATTTAAATAAATATTATTATTGAGTTAGCTAAAGTTAGTAGCTCAATTAAATATCTTAATTAGATCTTTGCCTTGATTATTAGCTTTTAATCTAGAAGCGCAGGGAGAAGTTTGATTTTTAAATTTTCTTACTTCGTTGTGAATAAAATGACTTTGATTAAGTTGTCAACACCCCTGTTCAAACACAAGTGCTGGGGGGGGGGGAGGGCTAGGTAGGCAGGTGCCCATCTCATTATATATTTTTTGTTTAAAGTATTTTTAATTCATCAGTATTTTATTGTTTTATTATATTTTAATTAATTATTTTAAAAGTTAAGTATATAATTTTATTTTGTTTAATTAGTTATTTCGATTAACTTCATTCTATTTTTCTAAGAACGTTGTATCAATGATACCACTTTTGTTTACATTATGTATAGCCACTAGAACTCAGCCACGTGGACTGCGTTGGCTTTGTAATGTTTTTTTGTAGTGCAAATATTGTGTTGTTTGTTTTGTTTTGGTTATTTTTATTTTTTAAACTGCCTCGTTGGTCAAGTGGTCGCAAGCGCGACTGCTGAGAATGAGATCCTGGGTTCGATTCACGGGTGGGGCAAAGTATTATTGGGTTTTTCCATCAGGAATTTCTCAGTAGGAGCCATGGATTCTGGATCTGTGCCCGATTGATGGCATTAGGCTCGCCCCCATTACATGGGACTTAGACAAAACTGGCGAAATGTGGTTGGACTATTAGGTATTCCTCTGCCCCACCCTTGGGAGATTCCAGGCGTGATGTTATGTTATGTTGTATTTAAAATTATATTTTTATATTTTAAAGTTTTTGTTTATTTCTGCGTACCTATCACACTGATTGCGGTTAATAAATATCATGTGACATTAAGTTTACTTATGAGGGGGGAGGGGGCTCGGAAGAGAATTGGGCTCTTAGAGTATAGTAAGCACCAAAAATGTGTGTCAACAATTTTTAAGATAGAGGAAAAAATATATTTATTTCAAAATTGCGTAAAATACCATTACTTAATTTTTTCTGAAAGGTAGCTTGCCTGAGCATTGTAATCAATCCAAGTCAAATGCACCCACCAATATCCAATATACCTCTTTTCTGTAGACAGTCACTTGTGTAAATAAATAATAGTAATGTAAAATAAATATTATATAATAAATTATTGTATTGTATTTTGTGTTGTGTGGGTTATTATAGTTATTGTATTTTTTCTAAAAACTTTATTTTAAACTCAAACAGAATCTATTATTTGTTTCTGGGGGCTACCACGATGTCTTAAAGCAAAATTGTTTTAATCGAATAAGAAAAAAACAGAAGGTTTGAAGGCTACCAGGTGTGGCCCATATGTTGTGGAAACTTGAGGGTCCATGAAAGTATTTAAAAGTATTTTAGGGTCATTGCTCTTCATCCTATTTTTGTATTCTTTTAGTGTCTGTTAATTTAGAAGGGGTTTTCCCGAGCAAACTTGTTCCCCTTCAACTAAATTTTAGACACTTTGAGCGATGAATTAGACAGACAGTATTTTGATGTATCATATAAACAATTTTTTTAAAGATTTTCTATGCAAGGTGGAAATAACATTATAGTTAGATAGCTAATTGAGTAGATACTTATTAATTTAAAATTGTTTTTATTTTATGTACATATTTTGTTTTGTTTTGACCAGTGGATTAATTTCATGGCATGGTCTAGTGTTGAATATTTATTTATGTAATAAACCTGTGTTAGGAATAAGAGTTGATAGCCACACTATCGAATTAGGTTTAAGATTACCTGTAATGATAGTTGTAAATTGAATTAATAAATACTCATAACGTTCCCACTCTGAATACAAAAATTCAATTAAAAAATTCTAATACATCCAGCGGTTTAGTCACATGACATTATTTTTAATTTCTAGTATTTTCTGCATCATGTATCTGTTAATAGACTATCACCGTCTGGTTAAGACCGCATCGGTTGGACTGATTAAGCTATTTTTTTTTGTTTTCAAATTTTCTTAATAGTGCGCTATTTATGGGGAAAAAATGGGAAAGCTTCTCGGATTTTTTTTAAACTCGGGTAAAACTAAACGTCCTTTTTTCTGTGTTTTTTTTTTGTATGAGCAGGATCAAATAATTCCCCTGTCAAACGATGTATACTTATGTTTATGTTACTGAACAAGCCCGAACTGCGGTAAATACTAAGATATTCCAGTAAAACCTAAGATTTACCAACTCTTAATGACAGAAGTTCGAACTATTCTGTGATTATCGTTCATTTTAAACTTTTACCGCCGTACATCCGGTAATCCTTGGGTTTTGCCTCAGTGACACGGAGATTTTACATATTGTGACTTGAAAATACTGAACCAACTTGGATGTAGCCTATGGTCACAGTTCTAACCCACCCTAACGCTTGTTCTTGGTGCCTTAGCTTAGCTGCTACCATCTCGACTCCACATTGTTCGTCATTTACTGGTTGTAACCTACATAACCCATTTGGTTGCCCAGTTTAGTATTCCAGTATGTTGTTGTTGATATTTAAGAAACACTCAATGTTTTATTCCACAAACCAACATTTACCTATCATTATTGGTTAACCTAGCATGTTCCAAACTCTAATGATAAAAAGCCGAAAAATCGTCTCGTCTTGATAAAATCCTTACATTTACTAACTCATGTTGTTCAAGATTTACTAGCAAAACCTACGATTTATCAATGTACGGGCTTTTAAATAAACATTTTTGGAACGTGTCGGTCAGAAATGACGCCTATACGATAAATGTAATGTACTATCCAGCCTCTCAAACTGCTAGAATAATATAAAAATTAGTTAATTTAGGGATTAAGCGTAGATTGTAAGTTTTGTATGTAAAGTGTTCCTATGAGGGTGACACGTTCGTTGTGGGAAAAACATTTATTAAGGAATAAATAAAAATTAAAGAAAAAATTTAATGTATTTCAATTACTAACAAATTGAATGCAGCTACCAGGGTCTGCATTTTGTTGTGATTACCACCAGAACTTTAGTTAATAGGGCTGTATAACGGGCGTAAAGATACACCTTGAACAAAACCGAGAGGCACTTATTCTTCTCGTAAGATTACGAACATTTTTGTGTTCCAGAACATACCTACGCCATGCATTCTAATTACGGAGATATTGAAGGTCAACTTTTTCACACGTTTAAAAAAAAAGCAATTCTTAAAAGTGTAAATTCTTATAAGAAAAAAAAGCGGCATTTTTCTTGAGATTTATTTGACCTTAATTTATGAATATCAATTAAATAGTATCTAGACTTCTCTATTTTTAATTGACCTACATTTTTTTTTAAATTAAAACCTTTTATATTGCCTACGTGGAGGCTTGTGGCAGGTTTAATTATAATGTCCACGCTAGTTTACGCTGGAACAAGACCCACGCTGGTGTGTCAGACAAATAAAATGAAAGAAAACACTAACTCATTTTCTTTTTACAAACACGTACTTTTAAAGAGAAAATCTACCTAAAACAAGAAATTTCATCGACTCTTTAATTACCTAGCTTACTGATATTTTCTATTGCATTAAAACAACTTCCTATGTACATACTGATGGCAACAAGTTATTTCCTAGAGCGTTTAGGAGAGTACGCGTAATGTATTTTATTTTATTCGGGAAACTAATTAATAACAATGCTCGCGCTAATTATAACCAATGTTCTTAAAAATACGAATTTCAAGGCCATTTACAAGTTTCCACAGATAAACACTTGAAACAGAAGAGACGACAAAATAGGTAGGTACAAAATACTATAACATAAATTAGGAAACAATATAACACGTATGTCCATGTACATGTCGCCTATTGCTTCTTGTCTTGTTGACGTGTACAGCTTACTAATGTCTGTAAGCGATGCATGTCGTTGGTACATAATGGGTGTACCCACCGGGTGTGCCTTAGTACCCTTAACGAAGCCGAAAGGCACTTGTTCTCCCCGTCACGCAAAAGTTGGCCAATATTAAATGAAGTGTGTTTACGCCTCTGTATTGCTTTATAAAAATAATAATTGAAAAATGTAGCTATTGATACTATACTATACTATTATTTAGACGAAAAAAAGGTAATAGAATTTTAAATCATAACTTCTGGTTCTTCTAAGAGACTTATAACATCGTTAGGACTTAACTTGTCTTAATTCGTCTTTGTGGTAGTTTTCTGAGACTTGCAATGTGAGGATCTGATGATATTAAAAGTTGGTGAAACAAATCTTCCATAGTTGGTTTTCTGGAAAATCCCCGGGAAAACCTTTACGATATTTCTTTATATATTTGTCCTTACCTTTCCTGCCTTCTGATAAAAGGCCGATGGGAACTACTGCATTCTGTATTGTAACATGTCTCCGAATTAATATTATGTGAATGGTAGTCGGATATTGTACCATTGATAACATTTCAAGTATTGTATATTTTGAATTTTTTCCTCATTTATTGCTAGCCCATTAGATATTGTCATCAAAAATTTCCATAGAATAATCAGATATATAAATCTGTCGTGATGGCCCAGAGGTTAAGGCCTCGCCTCTCATGCATGAGGTTGTGGGTTCAAATCCGGGCAAGTACCAATGTGACTTTTTTCAATTCATATGTACTTTTCTAAGTTTATCTTGGACATCACAGACATCGGTGAAGGAAAACATCGTGAGGAAACCTGGACTTATAATTAATATAAGTCTGAAATCACCAACCCGTCTTGAGCAAGCGTGGTGATCAATGCTCGTGCCTTCTCTGTATGAGAAGAGGCCTTTGCCCAACAGTGGGACAGTAACAGGCTGGTATTATATTTATAATCAGATATATTAGATTTTTGCTTATGCCAGTTATTTCTGCAGATATTTCATAATTACTGAAAAATCGTTACGCCGAATTCCCATCATTGGTACTCCCGTAGCCATGCTTAGGCTGATCTACCAACAATCCCAGTTTAGCTTTAAATTCATGTTGCACACATTAAGCAAAACTCAATTATTCTCTGCGATTAATTGGAGTGCCATGCTGGGAACTGCCTGAAAAACGATTTTGTATATTATTACAATTCATATACATTGTTGAGTTTTGTTCCATTTTGTTTAGGTGACGCAAGGGGACGCAACCAAATTTAGTATTAAATGAAAGCTACTGAATTGCTATTTATAAATACGTGTAAAAAACGGGTTGAGTGGGATTGAGTACAGACTTTTTCACTATGAGAAAAAAAGAAAAAAATTATAGCCTTGTCTTTAAAATAATATATCTTTACAATCGTAAGTATTATAAACGTTTTAGGGGAGCCTGCCGTTTTGCCGAAAAGATTTTGACCAAATTTCATTACCCAAACAAATTTTAGCAACTTTTTTTTATACCATTGCAATATTTCGAATAATTTTAGTACGCATATTTTTATTTGGTCAAATTTTTACAAGGCAAAATATTACCAAGTATAATGTCATTATGGCATTTGGTCTTTACTCAAATGATTTATTACAGCAAACAATCTTCAGACAATAAACGTTTGGTGAAATGAGTTGTTAAAGTTTGAAGACAAAAAATATTAAGGCAAAAATAGGGTAGGTTAGGTTAGGTTAAAACTGTGACCTCCTACGCACGAGCCGAGCGAGCGTAGCGAGCGGTGCCACGGTAGCGGCCGGCGAGTGCCAGAAACGACTTGCATTAATAGAATAAAGAGATTGTTTTTAGTAGGTTACCCGTAACTGAACTATTTAGATTAGGATAATTACTTATTTTAAAAAAAATGGTTAGGTTAGGTTAAAACTGTGACCTCCAGGAACGACTACATCATATAGAAAACAAAAATATGGAAAAAAACGCTACTAACTAAAAAAAAAAGAATAGTTAATATTCATATTATTATAACCTGTTTAGAATTTGTCTTATTTGATTTTGCGTAAAAACTGTTATTCCAACTGAAATATTTGACTAAATAAAAAATGTTCAAAGTACTTGTTGGTAAACAAGTTCTAGTTTAATCGTTCACTTCCCAAACATTAGGTTTGCGTTACAATTTTTTGAGAATAGATTTTTTGCTAAGTAATAATTTGGCAAATGAAATTATGCGAAAAATTGTTTGGGAAGTGAAAATTTGTCAAATTCCTTTCGGTCAAACAAGGGAGACCCACGTTTTAGTTATTAAGTAATAATAAATTAACATAAAAAAAGCCAATAAGCCTGATAAAGTGGTGGTGGATCGATCAGAGCGGCGCACAATGATTGTTGACATAACGGTCCCGCATGATGAGAACCTCGTGAAAGCCAAGAAAGAAAAGCAAATCAAGTATCTTGACTTGGCTCGCGAGGTTGTCGACATGTGGGATGTGGACTCGGCGATAATTGTGCCGATAGTCGTATCAGCCCATGGCTTAATTGCCAAGAGCCTCGATCAATACCTGAGGAGGCTCTAGTTAGGCAGCTTGGTCAAGGGTTTGATTCAGAAAGCGGTACAACTGGACACGGCTCGTATTGTTAGTAGGTTCCTCTCTCTGGAGCACTGACCGCTGGTAGCTTGGACCCTGTTCCCGATACCGGTGGGCTACAATTTTTTAATGTTTTAATATTAGTTTTATTTTTTAAGGAATATTTAAAAAGTATAAATAATTTGAACGGAGATAAATAAAGAAAATAATAATTAACATTACATATATATGGAAGCAATAATGTTTTAATTCTAATATTCACTAAATAACATATTAAACGTTATTCAAACAAACGTTCAAAATTGTAATAAATTACTTCGTAATCAATCACTGTTTAAATCAAATGTGTGGTTACCACTTTTATGTTAGTTGTAACTTTATTTTAATTACTGCCACGACCCTTTTACTATTCAATGCATCCATCAGCATAATACTTTGAGTGCGTTACATTGAGTCCTACCGTGAAACGTGTTTTTTTACCCCTAAAAAAACGTATAGTTACTTAGTTTGATGTACAGAATGCTTGGTTGACGGCTTGTATAGAGGATAAGCGAGATGACTTTTATGATATGGATAAATAGAGATTGCTATTTTTGGTAGGGACCTACTATAAAACCCAGATCCAGGCTTCCCGACTGAACTCATTATTGATGATGTGAACTCATTATTATAGAACAATAATTCGTAGATAAAATACTTATTTACCCGCCTACCAGCGCAAACAGCTCTCCTTCAGCTGCTCGTAGCTGACTCTCTCTTCTTTCATATTCTTTACACGAAGATACATAAATTAAACAATCGTAGAGATCGGTCATCTAAATAGAACCTCTACAGAACTTCATAATGAGAACAGTTTATATCTCTCTCTAAAGGTAAGTCACATGACAGAAACGTGGAAGAGATCGTCGCGCCATTCTCACCTCGAGATAGCCCCCTGTATTAGGTGCAATTATGCCGAGCGACACTGAGGGGGTTTCTTCCCCCTTCCGACAAGGCCGGAGACTGGCGTTACCACAGACTGTGTTAAGTTGAGTGTCGCTAACTTGCTCAGCTTCAGGCGTTAGCAGAAATTATAGCACGAATAATTAAGCCACGATCTTGAATTCAGGTTTTATTGAACTTCGGCGATATAAAAAAGGGATTTCTGATAGAAATATCAAGATTTTTTACGCTACTTTTGGCGCAAGGAGTCATTTTCTCGCAGGGACCTAGTAATCTGAAGCCTTTTTTCGGAGGGTTCGCCAAACTTGAAGAGATTAGGCGGGTGCTGAGGCGGATGTGCGATATTTAACATAGAAAACCGCCGTTCTTTGTCCTTACTTTGTTTTGTATATTGAATAGAAGTGATAATGGCGGGCGCCTTGCACTATGAAGCGGTTAGTCCTAGCTAAGAGCGATCGTCTATTGTTTTATATGGGTTATCACTCCATTTCTCATAATAATTTTATATTTTCATAGTATAATATAATACTATAATTTATTTAAACCGACCTCTTGCCAAATCTAGTCGATTAATATTTCAATCATAATTATAGAGCACCTGTCGCCTTACCCACAGCTCTTGCCGACAGGTGCTTTATGATACTTGTAGCTTTTAGGTTACGACAGTGTTGAAGAAATGCTTTACTAAACAGAAGGACGTAAGAGAAAAAAAGGCATTGGAAAACGAATAAAAATTAAATAAACCATCAGCCGGTGTAAATCTATTGTTCGATAAGTGGCAGCACTTACTACTAATTATCCAGCGACCAGTTCATTTCGACGTAATGGAACTCGTTGCGATGTGAGCATTATTCGTACAGTCAGTACCGCAAACCGAACTACACGCCGCGCTTCGCATTCCACTAGGTTTTTTGACGAATCCCTTTGAGTGTTCGTTCCAATTATAGGTCAGTAGAGGCCGGAGCACCGGTAAACCTCGCGTTCGCACGTACTCGCTATTGACGCGATATTCCCATTGCCGTGCAAAGGCCTCTTCTCATACAGAGAAGGCACGAGCATTGATCACGGTTTTGACTGTAAAAAACTAAGCTTAGAATGTATTTCTGAATAAATAAATCACCACGGTTGCTCAAGACTGGTTGGCCATTTCAGATTTATATTACCTAATTATAAGTCCAGGAGTCCTCATGATGTTTTAGTTTACCGATGTCAGTGATATCCAAGATAACCTAAGAAAATTAAAAAAAAACGTAAAAGATGGTGTTGTTGTTTGTTTGAGCATAACTTTTATCTATTTATTCGCAAAAGTGACTCACCAAAAACATAGTTAATAGCCTTTTGCGACCTAAACAAATCTACTAAAATCGACTTATTCAAATCTATCCAGCCGATAGGATGCTTGGACGCTTAAATAATCCCAAATAGATACGCAGATACGCGAGAAAGACATAACCCTGTGTTGGGAACGCATTCGGGTTAGCCGGTCCGAAAATGGGTGGGATCTTGGACGACGCCGCGGACAGTCCGAAGGGAGCTATGATACAAGTCAATTGACAATGCCGTAACGTGATTTTATTATAACATTAATTCTTACGACCTTCAGGCATACGCGCTAAGTTAAGCAAATTTAGATTTTTACAAGTTGCAGATCAGAACCAGGTTGTATTGGGGTTTATTTACGATACCAAATCTGTATGTACTTACAGAATTATAATCATTGCAATCCTCAATATACAGGGTGTAAACGGATCCTTCACGAAGCCGCCAACCAAGCCTTCTGTAAGGCAATCTATGTAACCCTACGCAAAATTTATTGTTGGGAAATGACTTTTTTTTGGTGTGAAAAACCTCGTTTTACTCAATGTTACTCACTCAAAACATTGTGCTGGTGGATGCATTGAATAGAACCGGAGTTGTGGGGGTATTTAAAGTAAAGTAATAAAATTTGAAAAAATAAACTTGTGAAATAGTTGGAACTTTGACCCCCAATATTTCCGTAACTAGAAGGTTCCCAAGCATAGTCAAGAACAAAAAAAAAAGCAATGACGGGAAGAACAAGTGCCTTTCGGCTTCGCTAACGGTATTTTTACGCCCATTATGTCCTAGTAGGTACGTGATAGCCTCACTTATGGACTTTATTATTGATGACTCGTTTATTCCCGCGACTTCGCCCGCTTCATACATCTTACTCGAACGACACTCGGCAATAGTGAAGCTTTCCAGCAGAGTTTTTTTTTAAAATCGTACTAGTACTTCCCGAGATTACCTCCTACGTCTAAAGCGACAAACATACAAACTTTCCCTCTTTATAATATCACTAACTAGCTGAACCGACAGACGTTATTCCTGTCCAAATTTAAATAGAAAATGTTACAAATGAGAAAAACGTTATTGCCTATTCTTCCGATTTTTTTTCGAAGACATTTCGTTTTTGGATAGAGTCTTGAGTTAATACAAAAATCCCATAGAAATAAGGACGTTCAGTTTTTTCTTCGAAATTTTCTTTCTTAACCCTAGAAAGATAATCATATTTATTTATACGTAAAAGATAATCATACGTAAAATTGACTCCGCAGTTTTGAGTGGCTGTAAAATGAAGAGTTTTTTACTGATTTGAGTAAAACAAAAAATATTAGTTTTCTACTACTGTAATCAATTAAAAATATTAACATTTACTTATTTATATTTATTCATTTTATAACAAAAACCAGAAAATTACAAACTTCTAAATAATCAACTCTTCCTTTTTTCTTCTAAAGCTTTTTCATAATCTTATCATAAATCAGTATCTTTATTATATATTCTAAATACTAAAGAGACTATAATTGAACATAACATGAAAATTGTATAAAAAAATCAGTCAAAACAGTTTAGGCACATATCAACGTTATGCTGTCGGCAAATAGTCGCTTGTTCAGAGCTTTCTTCCTCCATGGGGTCAATTTCACAGGTAGTTGCTGCGTCTTCATCCCTCAATTCATCCACAACACCTTCCTCATCGCTCTGGACGTCATACTCGCTCTCGTGATCTTCAACTTCGCTGTCAGTAGAGGTACAGTAGAGTACAGGGCGGCTCCTCTTCACTCTCTAAAAGAGCGGCCTAGATGTGATTTTCATAGAAATTTCTAGTCCCCATTATGCCGTAGCAGTATCAGAATAACTAAAACATAAAAAACAATATCAGAAATAAATAAAAATAACTCATACAATAAATAAACAACACAAATAACCATTTCACTAAATATCGTGAAAGTCACGTAAAAGATAATCATACGTAATTTTGACTCCTGTGACTATCGTATCTCAAAATGGTGGGCACTTACCTCATTGATGTGATCGCCCCACGCTAGCTCCCAGTGGCGAATGAGATGTCTAAAATGCACGACGCTGAATTCGGATTAGTTAAAAAGATACGGCTAGATTTCGTTCGCGTGGGAGTCATTTTGACGTAGATTATCTTTCTAGGGTTAATATAAAAAACCTAATTCGGACTATTACGCACATGCACAAAAAAAACAGCCAAATCAGTCCAGCCTTTCTCACGCGATGCACCTTGCACTCCGAAATTAATGGCAGAATATTACTTTCGGAGTGCAAGTGCATCGGCAGAATAAGAGATTAATATACTTTATCTTTAATAATTATCCTTCTGTACCTTATTTACGCAAATAAATGATTTTGATTTGATTTTTACCAAAGAACAGCGTTTCATTTTTTCTGTACCCGAAGGGTAAACAACGGGACCTTATTAGTAAGCCTCCGCTGTCCGTCTGTCTGTCCCTCCGTCCGTCCGTCCGTCCGTCTGTCTGTCAGCGGGCTGTATCTCATGATCCGTAATAGGTAGACACTTGAAATTTTCACAGAATGTGTATTTCTGTTGCCGCTACAACAACAAATAATAAAATAAAATTTAAAACTAAAGGGGGCTCCCAACTACGATGGTACGGAACCCATCATCCGCGAGTCCGATTTGCACTTGACCGGTTTTTTATGTACGTATATAGATAGATATAAAAGTATTGATAGGCGTGGGCATTTATTGAACTCAACGTAATATCGTAATACGTAGATAAAAAATATAACAGGTACGTCCTAATTCGCTAGTAATCATTTCACCATCAACATTCTCCTGCCATTATCCAAATTTGTTTGGGGTCGGCGCAATATGTCTGCTTCTTCCATACTTATTCCCTATTACTCGTCATCTCAGCAGTCACCTCCTTTCTAACCATTACATCCTTCACACAGTCCATCCATCTTTTCTTTGGTCTTCCTGTAATAATCAATTATAGTTAGTATTCATAATTATTATTGTTAGGTATATTCACTGATATAGTTGTACGATCCTCTCAATGAAAAGTAGCTATTTTGTGACTAAACTATGTACCCCCAATCCAATCCATTCATTGTACCCGTTAATTTTGTTAAACTGACAAGTAGGGTTAAAAACAATATCACTTTCCAGAGCAGTTACGGTTAATACAAACTACCACTCTTAAAAAAAAACCGACCAAGTACGAGTCGGACTCGCGCATTAATGGTTCCGTACCATCGTAGTAAGGGAGCTCCCTTTAATCAGGGTTCCGTCCACCGGTAACCAACGGGACCCTATTACTAAGCCTCTGCTGTCCGTCCGTCCGTCTGTCCGTCTGTCAGCGGGCTGTATATCATGATCCGTCTTCTTCTCCTTCGTATCGCTGGCACGATAAATTTTTATACTTTGTCATCCCAGAACTTCGCCTCTTCCACCACGTCGTCGGTGGCAGCGCAAAGATCACTACACTAAGAGAGCACGATAGGAGGTGGAACATAGTTTGGGCCACAGCTCTATAACTACACCCACTGCTGTTTCATTGAGGTAGCCCCACATAACGAGTTCGGAGTTACATCTTCCCACTTGAGTCCGAAGACCACGGAAGGTTAGACCCTGGAGGAAGCTGCTCACTTGGTGGTAAGTAGTGAGTGGGAGGGGGTCACCAATTCTCCCACAGCTAACATCGGGCGTCGCCGCGTCGGACGGGCTTCCTATCAGGGTCGCTGCTGTTTCAAAAAAATGTGCCTGCTTTTGATGATCCGTAAAAGGTAGACTTTTCATCACCCGAAATAGGTAAACAGTTGAAATTTTCACAGAAATTGGCAATTGGTGTATTTCTGTTGCCGCTATAAAAGCAAATAATAAAAATAAATTAAAAATTAAAGGGGAGCCCACTACTACGATGATACGGAACCCTTCATGTGCGAGTCCAACTCGTACTTGGCCGGTTTTAATAAGTATGGGTAATTGTCACTAACTTGGAAAAAAACCTACAGATATGGGCGGTGGCCACGATGGGCATGTATTTTCATTAAAAGTAATACTCAACATGGAGGACGAAAGAAAACGATTTATTATATAAAAAATAAAACATGAAATTCCAGTAATGAACTGTAATTGTAGAATAACATGATACGTGTTATGTCTTTACGCGGGACTGTTTTATTTGAAACACAAATGTTGGTAATTTTAATACTGATTAGTATAGATAATCATATTTGTAAGGAAACATAAATTATTCTGTAAATATTTAACGATAAATATAAAGATTTTACATTTTTATCAAAATATTGTGATGGCCTGGGCTTGAATAGGTAAAGTTCTATCGGGTCTTATTATAAGAACTTAATATAATCAATATCAAGCAAAAACAAACCCGTCTATGAAGACGCTTTTCCAAATTGGTGACAATTTTTCTTGTTATTAGTCATGCACCGCCACCCACTGGTACTCACCAGAACCATTACTTGTAAAGGCACAGTCTAGAGTTCGTAAACTAGCTCCCTGCATAATATTGGGGAACACCGTCAGATGGCGCTATAATCGCCAGAGGAAACACCCCTCGCCTAAAAATAATTTATCCGCTTTTAGACGGAAATAAATTATTGTTGTTATTAAATAAAATATACACAACAATAAAACAAGTATTTTGGGAAACTAAATAAGTGCAATCATTAATGAAAAACTTTCAGGGCAACGATAGTCGCGCCATCTGACCGTTGCTCGGCTTACTATTAAGCTTACAGCACGCTGTAACTGCAAGTGCACTTTCCCCTATATCGTCAGAGATGGAGCTGCTCGTAAAATCGCAGTCAAAAGATTTAAAAAATTAACTCATATCAAATCAAGTTCTATTGACCCAAAAAGACATAGGTATTAGGTACATTTAAAAAAACTTAAAACCTGCTTTAATGTTCCCTTATAAAACGTAAAGCGCCGTAAAATTCGTAAAAGCGCCCTCTCGTAATCTTTTGTCCGAACTGTTGCGTGCAACATGCAGCTGCGTAGTGTACGAATAGTCCGTTAGATGGCGTCAAATAAAAACATCAACTGGAATCAAGGAATACTTTATTTTCTAACTACAATAACATTACACAGAAGTAACATTCACAGTGTCATCGCCAAAAAGCACATTGAGAATTTCACATGTAAAGCTGACAGTAAAACTTTCTTTATATTTAAAAAGGATAGTGGTAGTTTTCAATGTAAAATAATACCAAGAAAACAAGTCAAATCTAGGTTATTTGTGAAGCAGGGTCATTTACAATACCCATTACCTAGGTATACTGACTGACTTTTATAACTGGGACAGAAGTGGAGAATCCGAATCCAAGTGATGAGAGATACCAAGAAGATTCATAGGAACCAATAGCTCCTAAGAACCTTCTTAGTTTTTGGATCAAATTTGAGTTGTTCATAAAAGTGAGCACTATAATTGAATTTGTTTCATTTCACTATATCAAAATAGCACTTGACCAAAAGTTATTAAGCCATTTTTTTTCTCATTTAAAAAGATATGGATTTCCTAGGTATTTTTTTTATGACTTCGGATTTCCTCTTACTGCACAAGTTTTAAAAATCACTCTAAATAAGTACCTCAATACTAATCAAAAAAATTAAAATAGGCTCTTGTAATTTTCTGTTTTGTTTTCTATAGTTGCAAGTAGGTAGTGTTTTTCAACTTTAGAAACCAAACAAAACGTAACCAGTAGTAAGTAGTAATACCAATATTTTTTTCTATCTATGATCATCATGCTAATCATGCATTGTCTTATTTTCTTGGCAAAGTAGTACAGAGTAGGTATATTGACATCAGATGTTAGTCTAGCTGTCAGAATCCTGATTGTCTTTAGTATTCAGTATAATGGCAGGAGCACAAAAATAATTTTTTATTGGATTTATATGTACGTACTTATGTATACAGAGTAGATTTGCAAGATGGGATATTAAGGGTAGGTATCTTAGCCATTGTTGCTTCTGGAAAACAGTTCTGGAGACTGTCCTCATTTTTGTTTTCTGTTTTGTAGCTTTTCTAGTACTCTTAACCTCAGTTGGACCAAAAGCGTGTTTTTTTAAATCCTTGCATCAATTGGCATCATAAACATAATTGATGAGAACTAACAGCTTTGTTGTTTGTTTTGTTCTGTAATGCAGATACGAATAAAGAACTTCAAAAGTCACAGCCTTCTTTACCCATGTTAAGCTAAGTACCTACTGGCCCTTACTACCCTGACCAAATTCCACCGCATATAAGTAGGAACATTAAAATTAAAAGATAACGTAACGGACAGGTAAGTAGGTACTTACAAAAAAGAAATTTTAATAAATTATTATTAAAATCCTAGAGCTGAGAAGTTTTATGCTAATATAGTAATTATGAGCTTAAAAATCGTTTCTTTTTACTGTAGGATTCAAACAATAATTTCTGTACGAATTCCGTTAAACACGGTAGGTATTTAACGTATAATTAAAATGGTACATAAAGGGAACAAAGAATACATACAATTAGATAGCAGGGGTATAAATTAAACGGGTAGCTACTAAATGGAATAATGCAATGTCCAGCCTATTTAGTAATAGCTAGGTACTACCGCACGTACTGACGGTCGACCAGTTTTGAACCTTATAATTCAGGTCATAATGGTGAAAAGTGGTCGACCACACACGAGCACAGACACACTGCACGGGCACAGTGAATATTACCGTGCAGTGAGCGTGGTAGTAGCACACACGGCGACACAACAAGCTATACACATCCAGTAAAACCTGACCTCGCTTTGTACGAGCTTCCCGTACAATGAGAGATCAGCTAAATTTGGTTTGTAATAGCTTGATTGGTCGTCATGCGTACAGTCAGACAAAAGTCGATTCGAGTTCCCACTGTAAATATTTGTTATAATTTCATCTACAGTGATATAAAATCGTTTTATATATTGCTTAACAACTTTTCATATCAAAGCTAAGAGAGTTTAATATTTTAAATTTAAATTCAGCTTAATTTTTATAAATATTATGGTCAATAATTACAATTATATTACTGAAGAGTTTATCCAAGTTTATAACTGCCTGTAACTGTAAAAACAAAGTTTTAAGTAACATAAACATAACAGCAACACCCAACATTAATACCTACGAAATAATAACAAAGTTCATAAAATCATCTAACAAAAATAGTGGGCTCATATGGAATAAGACAAGAATGTCCTAAAAACAATAAAAGAAAATACGTGACTTTTTTGTGGTGTGTTGTTTTATTCTAAATTGTGGAGGTATTCAGTGATGCTTTTAAATCAAATTGTAGTGACAAGAAAACACGAAATAAAATGCAATCTGAACAAAATTTTAATGGGATGATAAAATCAATTAATGAACTATTTCTGCCCAGGAAGAAGTTAGATCTAAGTTATACTTATTTGTAGGTCAAAAATGTAGTCATGTTTAATACATAAAATGAAAACAATAATTTAACTAGATAAAAACCTGCCCAAATCATAATCAGATACGGTACTTACGTATTTTTAAGAATACCTGAATACATTAAAATATAATAAGTAGGTTCAAGAGTCCATGTCTTTTTGCATATCAACTTCAATATTTCAATTTGACTTCTGTTCCGAATTGAATTAAATAATTGGCTCAAGAGTATAAAAAAACTGACTCATAACAGTAGACAAAATAAATGCGGCCATGCGGTTAAAAGCAATTACTTAACTTACCTATAATACATCACAATTAAACTAAACAATAACAACACCTTAGAAACAGCACAAACTAACAAAAAAATTGCTTGAAGACAATGGTTTCCCTACCGTATTAACACTGAAATTCTCACATAACGAACGTTAAACGTGAATAAACGTATTAATATTACATTTTACTTGATAGATTGTCACTTAAACAAATCACTATTTAATTGGGAATTGATATTGTCGATGCGATTTTTATTACACCTCAGTTCTTATAGCATCAAAACAAAAGAATATACAGGTGAATGAACCAGCCGACGACACAGTATTTTAATCAATACTCCCATCCCATCCCCTCCACATCCGACACTAGGGGTCACGTAATTACGATTGAAAACTAGAATTACTCAAAAGATGGCTTTTAATTTATAGACACGAAAACGTAGTTTAATTAAATGAGATTACTTAAAACATATTTTATTACAAAGGGATGCCCCCTTTGTAATTAAATATGTTTCGTATAACTCGCCATAGATATGATTTGATAACGAACTGCACCAACGTAATGAAACTCACGTCTCTTCACCGCGACTAGTAAATAATCACTGCACCTTAACCCTTTGACGTAAATGGGACACGGGTGTCCCTACGCTAAATTATTGTTTTTTGTTTTAATTTCAATGATGTACACCGTGTTTACCTATCTGAATCGTTTGCTTTTGAACGCATCTTTATTTTTTTACAATGTTGGGGGTCAGAAATGGGAGAGGGGGTCAAAAAAAATTGAAAAATTCCGCAGTAAAGTGTAAGTTTGTGGTTCACTTTTTCAAAGAATTTTTTTTTGCAATTTCCAAGTTTCAACATATTATCAGTGACGTGATTTATTACAATGGTAAGTAAATATGTGTAATTGATACATTTTTACAATAAATTGCAAGTGTAAAGTTATAATAATGCGTAATAACTACAAGGGACACTGGCGTCCCAATATGCGCTATCGGTCGGTTATTCACTGATTTCTTGTTAGTGTTCTATGGCTTTTTATACCTATTTAGACTTATTTATCCTTATTATTATTTATTGTTTTAGGCTTACAAAGGAACAAGAGTGTTTTCTTTGCAGTCTACTGAGATAGAATAGTATCTAATGGCCGATGAGCCGTGAAGATGCTTTGATTCTGGATGAAGTGAACAAGGCCTTTATTGAACAAAATATGGCAGAAGGGGCATTAGAAGTTATAATCAAACCTGCACACTCACTAGATCTAGCTCCTACCTCATTATCATCACCATCGCCGCCTACATCATTACCCCATTCACGCTCAGTACCGATTTTTCGATGGAGGACAAATACCTACAGGCCGTACAACTTTTCAGCAAGCGGTTATGAATTTAGTAAGCGAAACATCCTCGAAGAATGTGCTTCGTCGAATCCAATTGATGTTTTTGAGGCCGTCACCAACATCAAAGGTCTTTTTGAAGACATAGTTGCGCCAGAATCCATGTTATATGCACAAAAAAATGGCTTCTCGTTTACCACCGATTACGACGAAATAACCGTATTTATAAGGACTACGTAATGTGTTATCATAATCTGCCTAATTTTCGTAATTATTGATCAACTGAACCTGATTTTGAAAGGGAGACTAACAGAAGAATTCAGCTGGGCTGGGCAGTATTTGGTTTCCCAATTTCTGCCCAGCCCGGCTGAATTCGGGTCTTCTCGTCGCGTATTCCACAGAGCCTAAACACTTAGGTCTTCAACCAGTGCGTCTTGCCTGTTATGACTTACGGGCCCGAGACGTGGACACTCACGGTACGGCTGGTCCATAAATTCAAGGTCGCTCAGCTAGCTATGGAACGGGGCTATGCTTGGGAGCCTCTCTGAGGGATCGCATCCGGAACGAGGTGATCTGACAGAGAACCGACATAGCTCACAGATTATGTAAGCTGAAATGGCAATGGGCCGGCCATATTAGCCGTAGAACCGATGACTGCTAGGGTAGACGAGTTCTTGAGTGCATACCGCGAATCTGCAAGCGCAAGGTGGGACGCCCTCAAGCTCGATGGAGCGACGATCTGGCTGATTGCACGAGGTGGCTGATAGCAACAAGATAAGAGTTGCTGAGAATCGAGTCGAGTGGCGTGCAATTGAGGAGGCCTATGCCCAGCACTGGACTGCTGTAGGCTGATGATGATGAACCAGAAGACGTCATTGCCGACACACGTAATGATGAAGCAGGCAATCGAAAAAGGTGCCTCCAGTGTGCTAAGGCACATAAAGAAAATCGTACAGATGACATTTGTGAAACATGCTGTGTAAACTTATGTTTGACAGCGGTTAGAAATTGTTTTGCAGATTTTTATATATATAAAGACATTACAAATATATTTTATGTCAAAGATCTTTTACTATTTCATTTCTAATACTAGATAATTATCTTATAAAACCTGATAGCGAAAATCGTAAAATCAGTATAAACTGTGACCCTTAGCGCATATTGGGACATATTTGTCCCAGCCAATAAAACATAAAATAATAAATGTATGAATTTTTTTTTGTTACATATACTTAAAAATCATCAAAAGTATCACTAAAATCCATATAAGTATTTAAAAATATCTTCCAATTGGTTTTAAGCGTCAAAGGGTTAACTAGTACCTACATAGTCACTGAAAATTATACTCAACTTATTAACACCACTTTTTAAACACTCTGGTGTTATCAACACAGCTTTTCATTCTAAAGTAACACAGATCGATACGTTTCACAATATGATGTGACGTCAAAAAACTAGACAAACCATAGATTGCAAAATTGCCATTGCGAAAATAGCTTAGACTAAAATCTGCAACACTGTGTATCATGAAGACATTAAATTATACTTATTGTTGTATTGTGCTTGAAGATTCAGAAAAATGTTCTAGTTTTGGCTTTAGTCTGCGACATCACACAGTTTTAAGGTAAAAGCTTAATTCCGAACGCAACCTTACCCGTGTTGCTATCCCCCGCCGCCTCTGTAAACTATCATCATCCGGATCCATAGAGGAATATGCTCTATTCTACTCTATGTTCACAAGCAATTTTGTGCGGACGTGGTGACATCTTGAATTCCCTACCAAAAGGCAAAAAGTCTTAACAAACCTCACTAGATGGCAGGTATCGATGCCTTTCGAAAGAATTGATAAAATAGTCTAAAAAGGTAAGTCAATACCGCGGCGTTATCGAGGACGATGTGTTTTGAGTTTGCGTTCCGTTTCACCAAAAACACGCTACATAAAATAATAAATTGTGAAACAAGTCATGTATTAGAAAATTAAACAAGCGTACTGCAATGTTTTTATGGGCCAATACAAGGCATTTTATAGAGGCTGAATTTTTGAAATCCGATACTATGAAGAATAGCGAAAAATACTCAAAGAGTCTCGAACCCGATTTTGATGAAAACTAAAACTGAATCATTTGAATTTTGAAAAATCAATATTCCTAGCCAGGAATAAGTACTGCACCTCGGGTTTTGAAGTTGTCATATTTTTTACATATTTATAGTTCTCATCGTTCATCATCTCGATCGCATTTCAAAAAATTTACATTTAGGAACCGCACAGATTTCGAGAAAATAATCCTAAAGTTTAAAAAAAAAATCAACTTATAATCGCAAAGTTAAAGTAATGGCTTGTCTCCTTACCTGTACTGATAAATAATACAAGCGATGATCCTCTAGCCCATTAGCTGTCACACTGATTATTAAAAGTACTTGTATAGTTGGCTGGTCGCCTTTGAGGCCCTCATGCATACTGGATTGGTTTGGAGACAATGCTGAAAGTATTATAAGGGAGAAATAGGGCAGTACAGGTCTCTCTACCCATGAGTATTAAAATATTTGAAGTGTCAAACGGTAGGAGGAGGTATTGAAACACATTTTTTCCTTTAGAAATCGTTTATTTGATTTTAATTTTACAGAGAAACGAAATATCTCATTATCATCATAATTTCAGCCGAAAAACGTCCACTGACCGGTCCCGTGCGTCTTGCATCCAGCAGATCCCCGCAACCTTCTTTCTCCAGGTCATCGGACCACCTAATGGGAGGCCTTCCAACGCAACGTCTTCCGGTTCGCAGTTGCTCCTCCAGAATCTTTCGGCCCCATCGGCCATCCGTTCTGCGAGCAATGTGCCCTGTCCACTGCCACTTAAGTTTGCCAATTCTTCGGGCTATGTCGGTAACCTTGGTTCTCTTGCGGATGTCTTCTTTTCTGATTCGATCACGCAAGAAAACTCCGAACATAGCCCTCTCCATTGCCCTGTGGGTGACTTTAAGCCTTCTAATGAGGCTCATTGTGAGCGACCACGATTCGGTCCCGTATGTAATCACATGAAATATCTAATCAACCTGAAACAATCGGTCAAGATTTCAGTAACTACAGGTTGTTAATCAATAATGTCGTATTTTAGTAGTGGTAGGGTGTCCAGCAAGCATAATCAGCATGAAAACTTGATAGCCGAGGAGGTAGGGCGTGATGAGAGAACGCTCTATACTATGTAAAGTTTCAGGCCGGAGTCCTTCGGGCAGGGGCCCACTTTCAGTGGATTTTTGTGTTATCGTACGGGGCTTGAACCACAACGGGTTATACAGGAAAACCTGGAAGATATCAAAATCAAAGAATTTATTTCAAGTAGGTCAGTTACAGGCACGTTTGAATTGTCGAAATAAAGATAACAATGGAATGAAACTACAGTCCCAGTCACAAGGCATAAAAACTGTGAAAGCTATGTAGTGCCCCTTCCAAAGCGAGATCTCTATGGAGAAGAACGGGCAAGAACTTCATGAACACTCTTTTAAATCAGAATATTGTTACAAAACCTTGGAATATTGTTTCAAACTCATTCATGTTGAGATGGTACATTAAAATTGTGTTACTAAATCTAAAGAATTCGACTCAGTGGCTGGAAAGTAATTAAGGATAGAAGAGGAAGGAAATCGAATTTAAATTAATTTTGTGGGTTAGTTCAGTTATTCACTGTTATTCGTTATTTTGCATCGCAATCATAGTGCAGTACTGAATTTCATGCATCGACTATAAATAACTATATAATGATCTGGGATATAATACAGTTATAAAAACCTTGTCGGATAGCGATAAGTTTTTAAGAATTTCGAAAGACAATTTATTAAAAAATGTTATTCTAATTTCCGCGGAATAATTAGTATCTCTTTCTATTATTGCTTTCTAGTTTTGATTAAATCGTTAAAACCGAAAATGAACAAGTCCTTAGATCCCACTAATGGTTAACTACGAGTTACTTATTTTCTATCCAGGCATAGTGTGAAAATAATCTTTAAATAATCAGCTTTAAAACAGTGAAACAGTTAAAAAATAACTAGTGATTTCAATAATAATCAAAGACTAATTCGCGTATAATTATAGCAAAACTTCAACGACAAAAAAAAACCGGAATTGAAATAAACGAATACATACATATCTTATTAAAAAACCTTATAGTAACCCAATACAAAGTGAACGTAAGTTAAGTGATTTTGGAGCATTTACGAAGATGTGCGGATATACTCTTCAGTGTGGTTCAGTGAGTGAGAAACTTGTTCAGGAACTAAAACGTGTTTCGTGTTAATGTGTAGCTAGAAAAATGTGTTGTGTAAGATGTGATGTGCATATTGTGAATAAGTAACCATGTTAAGTCGCTGGAAAAGTAAAGATAAGTCTGAGAAGACATCTAAATCATCTAGTTCTAGTGGAAAGAAGAAACGGAAAGGACGGGATAATGGTAAGCAGTTGTTTATTATTTTGCTGCGTGTACGCGATACTCGATGCATGTGCCATTGCGTGAATCTTTCCAGTTGGAGACAATTTGTTCATTTAGACATCGCACAGTATGTTTTTATGACCGAAAAAGCGGTCACCTTCAAGTTTTTAATTCATCATTCGATTCTGTAAGTCCAAATGAGTAAAACTCCTGTGTGTCAAATATGATCAGAAAAATGGTAGTTTTAAAATTTTCAAAATTCTATTTTTATTCGAAAGCCTATTCTCCTGTGGCGGTGTCACCAAGTCAGAATCTGATGATGGGATCCCAGGGAAATCGTGGGCAACCCTCAAATTTTATAGGCACATACAATATTTTTCATATAGTTTCTAACGCCATTCACATATTTGTGCCTGGTAATCATCATTTCATATTGCTGAGCTGATGATGGAAGGTATAAGTCAGGATCTGATTATGGGATCCCAGGAAAATTAAGGGCATCCCTCAAATTTTGTGGATATTGTTTGAAACAGTATAAAGCCGATTACCATGACATGTATTGCTAACAATGTAAAATAAATGCATAGCAAATATTTGTATATGTAAAAAATTAAACCGACTTCAAATACTTAAAAAAAAACTAGCTTCAGAAGTCGGTGGCAAAAAAACTGAATCAATTAAACAAAAGTCACGTAAGTAACTTTTTTATGTTATTGATTGCTTGGCGGTATACCATACATTTATTTACACATTGAAGTTAGGAAAAAATATTAAAAAGAAATGAAATACAATTTCGTTTTATATTTTGATTTCAATTTTCCTTCCTTATTTGGATATTCTTTTTAGCTTACGGGTGGGTGTGTAGTCTTAGGGGCGCTATGGAGCTTGGACTTAGAATTTTTTTCGGTTGGGGTGTACGTAACGGGGCATTGGGGAACCCCCCGCCAACACCGCCCCCCCTCTCTAGCGGCACTTCGACGTTAGGTTGGGTTACTTTAAACCCTCTAGACAGAAATAGGAGCTCCGCGTAGCGGGGCTACGTCGACTTTTTTATTGAGCTCTGTTTCGTATCACTGACCAAATTTTCTAAGTCCGAAATTTTTTTAAGTCCCAAAATTTTTCAATATTTTTTTTTTGTTTTCTTTGCTGCTCATAATGCCCCTAAGCGTATACTCCAACTCCTACAAATCCGCCCATAAGACGACCCACTGACCCAAATCCGTTTTTTCATGATAAGTGTCATTTTTAATATAATATGGGATAAAGAAAATGAGGTCAAAATGAAAATTCAAGATGGCAGCATTTTTTCGTCAGGGTATCATTTTCATAGTTTTCGGGGTCATTGATAACGAAAAAGAGGTCAAAATAAACATAGAAAAAGAAAACGAAAAAAAAAAACATATCTCATTTGTTTTCTTTGGCTTCCCCTGACTCAATTTTGACCCTTCGCCACTGAATCATAGAATAGTCTGTACAGATCGTGAAACACGTTACATTTTGAAGGCATTCTCTAAATTTAATTTAGTTTTGATACTTGTACATTTTTATTTATTCTCTAAATGTTTTGATATGTTCGTCATTATAGTCTCGTTTGTGTTTATGTTGTAGTAAATTCGAAGCTCCGGCGCTTCTAGGTTTGGCTAGCCAATAGCGTGTTTACTAACTAATTTATGTCTAATATTAGGAGACACCAACTTGGACAGTCCAACGCCGAAACTTACGATTAAATCGGAGTTTGGCCAGTAAGTTAACTTGACCTAAAGTTTTAGGTAAATATCAATATGTTGAAATAAGGCGTAGTCGACAAAGCCCCGCTGCGGGGCTCCTATTTATATTTGCAGGGTTTAAATTAACCTAACTCGAATGGAACCTTCGAATTTAACCTGTCCGAGTAGGGGTGGTCCAAGCCCTGAGCTCGCTTCGCTCGGTTTTGTATCCTGAGTTAGTTAGCCAAGAACGTCTCCTACCTACCTACTATCTACCTGCTACCCACCTCATACCCAACTACTATCCACCAAACCCACCTACTATCCGCATGTAGAATAACTGTGCAATATTAAAACCATAATATTTGAATTATTTGATCATGGCACGGGATTATCGCATTTTTACGGGATCAAAAATAGCCTATGTGTTAATCCAGAATATAAGCTATCTTGATACTCATATATATCCGTTAAACCGTTTGTGCGTGAAGGAGACAAACTTTCGCTTTTATAATATTAGTGTGATTAAGGTTTAAGACCAACTTTTGACATCACGTCTAAATTATCAAAAAACGGAATTAAAGAAATTAATTATTAATTAATTAATTTAATTTAATCAAACAAAAGCAAAAATAACTTGTTATTTTGTGACGAACATATTTTGAGTGTCTCTGATCAATACATTGCAAGGAGTTTAAAAATATATCCTTATTATAGTATTGCGTTGTAATTAGGCAGGTCTCACTCTTTGTTACTCTTTGTTTCTTTGTTGATATTGAAAATTAGTTTCCACACATGTAATTGGTAACTTTGCCATCTAACGTCGAATGGCGGACATGCGAAGTCCAAGGGTTGGGTACTGAGTGAAATTGTTTATAGACTTGCCACGTTAGCGCTAGTGTGTTACACACTGAATTAAGTTCCAACTTGTTTTACGTAGTTGAAAGTATTCATAAATTCATGAATAATATAGTTTTTCCAAAAAAAAAAACAGGGAAAGTAACAATAAATACTGGTGGTGTGTATGTTCAGCCAGATATCGTCAAATCAAATAATCAAATGACGTACAATCAAAAAATATAATGACGTATAATCTAATTGTGAACTGATTATGGAGATTATTTCTTATTTGAAACAGTTCTCCAGACGGGTCTCTCGGTGTTCCTTTCTGAAGGAAATAGAGTTTTTGCAACATTATTTCAACTGTTTGCTGCATCTGTGCTGACCCTGTTTCAATTACATTATTTGGTGGCCATTTTAAATGTTACAATATCAATAGATATTATTGTTTTGTTTGATAGTGATGTGTGTTTATTATGGTAAAGATAAAAAAGTTAAGAAAATTATTTCGAAAGTTGAACTTTGAACTCTGCTTTTATTCGACTACTAGCGCCATAATTTCCTCAAACGGTGAATAGCGGAACTTAGCGCCGTAACGCATAGAGTATGACCAATTTAAGTGTGGAGTTGAAAGTGGCGTTGTTCGTCATGAAAATTTGCATCGATATGTCAAACTTGGTACATTTATTTTAGTTCTGGGTTTCCCCGCCTGCACAGATAAGTTGGTTGAAGAAGAAAAGGCTAGGCAGATGATGGCACTAGCGCCTCAAGTGGCTAGTCGAAGAATTAAAAATTATACCATATAAGAAAAACTAATTGATTTGGTAGAATATTGATTGCTCGTCGGAGTAAAGACGTGTTTCTATTTATAATTTATAGCGATAATCATTACAAGGCACAAATAATTAAATAGCGGAGAAAAATGGCTTCCAACAACGACAATATCACCTATCGCAAACCATAGAGGTCAAGTAACTTAGTTAACTTGCCCAACACAACAAATTTAAAAAGCCATATTTGATACCACTATAATGAGTATTCCAGATAATTTACACGATAAAGCGACATGGGTGAAAACTTTCACTATCGTTGGTCGTGTGGTTAGTGCCTAACCTGGTGTCAAAGTTTCTACGCCGCCCTTGCCGTCGAGAAATATCTTTCAGGCATGCTGGTTTTCACGATGTTTTCCGTCACCGCAAGCAAATGATGCAATTATCGAGCGCGAAATTGAATATTTAAACATTAAAAATTTTGATTTAAATTCAGACCTACAAAAAATTATCAAAACAACTAATACCTACATACAAGAAAATATGCTCAACACCATGCAGAAAATCCATATCAATGATACATGGTAATAAAACTCTAGACCAAAATACAGAACGAAGCAGGTAAAGCACTAGGCGCTTTCATCAGTTATTTTATTGAACACTGGTACCCCTACATGATACATTCTGAAGATCTGATGATAACCAGGTAAGTGCTTATCGGTTCTCAATAACGGAAATAGTAAAAAATTACTGAGGTTTTAAATTTTATCTAATTGAGCACGGGTAGGATTTCACATTTTGAATGTCTTTATGATTGCGCTTTACAACTTATAGGTCCTCAAGATCAAAGCTAGCGAAAATTCACATACGTGATGGGTATCGCCTGCTAATTTAATTTGAATGTGTATTAATTCATGTATTATATTATATATTTCTTGAAGTAAGCAGATATCTTCGTCTTCTTGTTTTTGTACGGTATGATTCTTTTTCCAGTCTTCCTTGTTCTTTACTGCCTGTAATATCATCATCTTCCTGCCGTTGTCCCATTCTATTTTGGGTCGGCGCAACACGTCTTCTTCTTCCATTCTACCCTGTCAGACGACACGTCATCATTTACTCCTTTCTCTTTCATATCATTCCTCACACAATCCATCCATCTTTTCTTTGGCCTCCTTCACCCTCTCCATCCATCAACATTAATATCCACCACTTCACATTCACAAAAAAGTGATGGGTATTAATATCCATCACTTTTTTAGTAACATGCGATTCATCCTTCCTCATAACATGACCACACCAAGATAGACAAACAACAAAACGAAATTACAAACTAATTTAAATATATTTAATAAAAGTATTTTCTATTCTTATTTTAGGAATTATTTATAACTGTACTATTTACAATATGATTTCATTCAGAAATAATTGTGTAGTTTTGAATTTTATTTAGAAAAAATAACACGCGGGCGCACGCGAGTCGTCGAGACACTGACGCATCGCGATCGCGAGTATGCGTCACAGGGCTTGCCCCGCACTTCCCGCGAAATTTCGGTTTTTTATTTATTATTAAAAAATATTAAAAGAAATAAGAGAAAAAAACAATACAACAATGCATTGCATGCAAGCAATTGGCATGAATTTTGTTAAATTCATGCCGAACTATTCAGCCATTACAGAGAAATTTTACAATTTCGTTTGAAAAAGGAGCTATTTACTACGATTAACAAAAAAAAATGAGAATGTTTATTACAATTTTAAACATGACAATTGATTTGTGATGACGATGAAGGACGGGAGTAGGAAAAGCGTTCCCCGCTTATAGGATATCGTTTTAGGGTTTAGAATGATATTAAATAGCAGACACAATATCCGAAGTTCCTGCGAAGTCGAATTCGGAGACATTTGTGTATTTTGCGATACCTAGTAAGAAACATCATCATACTTTCCTTTTTATGTATCTGTTGTATTCCTATCTGTGGGTTCTTTTGCCCAATTTCATGGCGGTCTATGGGTCTATCCACTCATTCGTCCATGTGTCGAGCACGGCATATGTATGAACAGACCTTAACTCGAATGTGGCCTGCCTAAAGTCTGTTTTTTAATCTCGGAGACTAAATTGACAAGTACAAATGGCAAACTTTTTTCACTTGTCAATTTAGTCTCCGAGATTAAATAACAGACTTTAGTTTGACGGCTTTGTTGCGTCCCCGATTTGTATTTGGATCGAATTTCTTATCTCCTGCATTGATTTCCATTAAAAAAGTATCGTTTAAGAATATTATGTACTAAAACAACGAAAATTTGTTTCAGAAGAAGACTGGCATGGCGACGGACGAATGGATGGTAAGTTGTAGCAACTAATATAGTAACCTGCCCTCATAAAACATAACGTGATAAGTGGCTCCTGATAAATGCCTGTTATTTTAAAATGATTATAAAATATAACACAGATGAGCCTGACATTGTGTATGTACCCAAACTAGAATAAGAAAATAATAGTTTCACGAACTTACCAATATTTTTATGAGATATTTTGACTATCAAAACTTCAACTGCACTTGCAAAACAGCGGTATTATACAGGTACAACAAGGTCGATTCAGCGAGGTCCTCCCGGGGTCTGAGTGACACGAAAGATCCGAATGATCGAGTCATTGATTAAGTACACCTCACATTGTGTTCAAGAGTCAATGCATCGAGGCATCTGTCATGTATTAGAAGCCAACATTCGGTTATAAATAGCAAAGCTTGTTAAAAATGTATGAGATCATAAATGATGGTGAACCTAAGATGTCGCACCGCAGATTGGGCTTCGAAAAAAACAGAAACCTGTGCTGCGGTAGGACCAAAAGGAGATGGCGTGTCTAGAGGCTCTACCTAATCGCTTGGCCACGAGCTACGCGGTCAAGCGGTAACTTTGTTCCGACAACGACTACAAAGAAAACAAATGAAATAAATTGCGAAGAGCCGCGGTGTAGCCGTGTACTGACAGAGCGAGCAGCCTCGCGAGGCAGTCGCGCGAGGCAAATCCTCGATCGGTCAGGACGTGCCTGAAGCGCATGCGCTGCCTCGCTCGAGCATGCCGCGGCCCGAGCCGAGCGTTTTCGATTTTTGTCAATGCTCAAAAGCGCCTCAACTCGGTAGCTTTGGCGCACGCACTCAAGATGGTTGTGTTTTGCTTCGCTTGTTCGACGAACAACGGAATCGTTTGTGTCATGGATAAAGAACAGTGTCTTAAATTAATAAAATTATATGGCGAATGGAGTCTACTTTGGGACGCACAATGTTCTGATTATACTAATAGAGGACTAAGAGAAGATGCGTGGACAAATATAAACCGGGAAAAAGATATGGATTCTTGCTAGGATCTTATAGGAGAGAAAAGTCACGTGAAAAGAAAAGCCCGCGACACTGGATGCCGAATTCGTACGAATGTCGCGCGAACACTTTGCTGACTGGATGCGGGTTAGTCGTACCTGTATTTTCAAGGGCCGAAAATCGTACGATTATATACAAATTCGTATCCAAAGTGCGACCGGTCTTAATATACCTAAAATTACAATAGGGAATATGCAAGAAATACAAAACTTTTATTATTTCTTAAAAATGCCTTGTATTGGTCCATAAAAACATTGTGGTACACTTGTTTAATTTTCTAATACAACACTTACTTTACAATTTAATATTTCATGTAGGTGCAACGGAACGCAAACTCAAAACGCATCGCCCCTCGATAACGCCGGTAGTGACGTCAAATACCATGTGTCAAAGAAACACTTTTATTTGAAAAGTACTTAAAGTTTCACTAAGATTTTATTATAATATTGTTATTGCAATGTTTACTTGAATAAAGGACATGCAATTTGCCAAATTAATATATTAAGGGTAAAAAATTAGATGTAAACAAGGCAGATAGAGGTAAATGACGTCACATAACATGACATGAATGGCCGCGACAGTCACGGACGTTTGAACTGTCGTAGAAAGTTGTAGGAGTTTAATTTATTTTTTGAGCGACAAGCAGTAGTTGAACTTAACTTTTAATTATTTTCTTGGGTTGATAGTATTGTATTTTATTGATTTAAGTGAAGAAAAAATTACATGCATATTCCCTATTAAGTATTTTAATTTAAAAATAAAAACATTCATGTTATTGCAGGTCGTGGTGACATAATTATATACTACTCTGTCAAGAAAGTACCGGGAAACGATCAATAATACACAAAATGTTAGTTATTCATCCAAAGTTATTTTATCGCCTTCAAAGTATGCTCCTTCAGAAACGATACACTTACGCCACGAATAATCAAATCACCAAAACATTTTTAAAGCTTTTTCTGGAATTGAGTTCAGTTCTCGCTGCGAATTCTCCTTAATTTTTCTACCGAATGAAAACGGGTGCCTAGTTTGCCTAGTTGACTAGTTTGCATGTCAAACTCGTAAACCCACGTCTCATCACCAGTAACAATGCGTTTCTTGAATGTTGGGTCAGAATGGACTCGTTCTAGCATGTCCTCAGCGACTCTTAAGCGATTGAGTTTTTGGAGATAATTCTGGTCTTTTGCAATTAGCCAAGCGGCAACATGTTTTATACATATTTTCAGTCACTATTTCCTTCTCTTTTGCGATGTTAACTTCAGTTGAAGACTTGGATGGCCTACCAAAGCGAGGTAAATTTTCCATCACATCTCGACCAATTTTAAACGCTTTCGAAAGAGCCTTCGAAAACGAAATTCCATTGGCGATGCAAAATTTAAGACAAACTTGTTCGATGTTTTTGTCCATGATGAAATTCGCAATACACACTAGATAATATGATCTAACTAAAAACAGCTCTGTATTTAATCTAAATAACAGATGCAACTCAAACTCCGCGCCAAAATGGAATACAGTTGTGCCAATCTAAAAATAATAAAAAATTGGAACCATAAACAAATCATCCATTCCCGATACTTTTTGACTGAATGTAAATGTGTGTAGCATGCCTCACAAGATTTGCTCAGATACACACTCGGAGTTCTAGGTACCTGACTCTACTCAAAATGTTTTATTAAATCAAATTGGAACGCCTTGAAGCCTTTAGCTTCTTGGCTGATAGAAACCACCCAGGAACTACGCAAGATACTTTAGATGAAGAAGTGAGTATTTATTGATATTTATTCTGCCAAGCAATTGCTCCATTTGTAATAAAATGTCTCCCTGGAGGAATCTGGATCTTTTCGCAAGTAGTTATATATAAGTATATTGTAGTCAACACGACTTTCGTAGCTACTTCTGGTTCTAATAGTAAGAGCTTCCTCAATACTCTGAACACAGAACTTAAAATTCCAAAGGCATTCTTCACAACTCTTCTTGCTCTGGACAGCCTATAATTGAAAATACTTTCCATTGAACCTCGTTCTGGAGTATCGTCATAAGGTTGCACTGTGTACTCAGTGAGTGCAAAAGCTTTATCGCCCAGAATAAAATAGGGCACTGCAGTTTCATAGGGTATTTGTAAGATTTCTAGCAAAGGAATAATAAGTTCCTGTTTTTCGAGTTTTTGTAATATTAATTTGGTGTTTTTAAACACACCGTCATCTGATAGACGACCTTTGCTACCCACATCTACGTACAGGAATTTATGATTAGCGTCAACTAAAGCGAACGTATACTGGGGAAACAATCATTGCCACTATTTATACTTATTTAGACGCTTGTTTACTTTTCCTCTTGCTTTGATTAGCCTCTCTTCTTCAGATGACGCTATCTATAAATAAAATTATAATTTTTAACTTTACAGAATGCAAGACAAGAAACTCGAAATAATGTCAGTCGAAATGTTCAAGTAAACAATGAAGATACAGTTTACCAAACCAGGAATGAAAAATTAGACTCGACGACAAGAGGAACGGAAGAACCAAAACTAAAGTCAAGTACACGAGCTAAGAAGAGACCCAAAATAAATGAGACATGATCTAAGTGATAATGCTATATCAGAAGCATTAAAATTTCTAAAACAATGTACAAACGATAATGCCGCTTCGAAAAAAAAAGAATCCTTACGATTAGGTAATATGTCGCAAATGAGTTGCGAAAATCTGATGCTTTTTCTTTAGCACATGTAAAGCATACCATAAATAAAATTATTTTCGAAGCGGATATTAGAGCATACCAGGCATACACTGAATATTATACTCAACCATATAGTGGACAAAACAGTTCCAATTATACGTCTGGTCCCTCTTCATCATCGATGCCTCCTACCTTACCGATGCCTTTTATCTCACTAATGCCTCCTACCTCACCATGCCTCCTACCTCACTGATGCCTCCTATCTCACCAATGCCTCTTACCTCTCCGATGCCTCCTACCTCACTGATGCCTCCTATCTCACCAATGCCTCTTACCTCTCCGATGCCTCCCCCTCCTCCGCCTCCACGTCCGCATTGCTAAATACTTGTTTAATTAATCGTTTTTTATCAACTGTCTGCTTTTTTCTATTTCTGTGTTTGATTATAAAATAATAAAAAAAAATTAAATGAAATAATTTTATTTTACCTTTATCCTTCAACACCTCAATTATCGCATCACAGATTTCAGGAACAACTACTGATATTCTTTGTTTTGATTAACGAAATAGATACTGCAAACTGGTATTCTCCTGTGACCAAAAATTTCAACGTTATCAATAATCTTTCTCTCGCGGTTACTGCTCCTCGAAAATGTGTGTCCTTCTTGCTTATTTTAGCGTTTATAAGAGTGTACATACATATCACTTCTAAATTCACTTTTAATCATTCTAGTAAAATTGCTTTCTGTGTTATCAAAACAACTCTTCAAATAATTTGTTCCCAGCTTTTGATCTGTTTTTTGCATATCTTATGCATCCAAAAACGTTAAGGTTTTCGTTTCTTTTTTTGTATAAGTCGAAGAAGAAGTTTAAAGGCGTTGATGGCGATAGTTTTCCGAACATACGGCCTCATGACGGTCTTGAGTAAAACTGGCTATAAGCTGCGTTAGTCACGCGCAGTCTCTGTTCGATTTATCGCGTTGAACGGTAAAACGGTCATAAACGATTTGGCTTCAATTACCAAAGAGAGAGAAAAACTGAAGGGAGATCTATTAAACATTGAAAGGAAAGAAGCCATGAGTCCCAAACCCTAGTAACTGGGTTGTGAAAGTTAAATTAGCAGTTATTCCACGAAAATAAATGGTATGCAAGTGCATTCGGTTAGACTGGAAGCCGATCCAAATATATGCGTAGATAGGATAATGTTACCCTAGTGATGTTGTATAGTAGCAATATGGATACTAAACTTTTCAAATTGTGTTAGCCACTGGTACTTGTTGGACAGCACTAAAATGCTTTAAATGGCGTCGTGTTCATTATTTTTATTGAGCACAGTAACTAGTAGATTGAATCCTATTAACCTAGGAGACCTATTAATCATAAATATTAAGGTTCAGTTCTAAGTCCAGTCATCTCAATTAAAACAGCAACACTCGACTTAGTTTAAACTGACTGAAATGCAAGTCGCATAACTGTTGCGGAATAAATAAAAGAAAATACAAACAAAAAGCCTTATTGCGCAAGACTGTATATGCCCTTAGAAAATTATGGCAAGAGATGCTTCACGACGCAAAGCATATTCATGTGGGCTATGAACTCTTCCCGAAGCCCCTCTGGCGTATGCAATGTCAATAAGAGCTAGCCTCCATAATGAGACCTGAAAGAAACAGAAAAACATTTATTTAAAATACTAGTCAGAATTGAATATAGCACCTTTTTGTTGTATGCCCGTTAGTTAAGACAGTTAGGTCCAACTTGACATGAATACCAGACAACTTACAATGTACAAATTGTGACCTGCGTATGACAGATGTAAAGCAATAAAGAAGTAAAAGATACTAAATATTTTTGAAGTTAATGTAAATTAACATAACAAACAAATTAATGAGTACGCGAGAAAAAGCACACCCGCAATGACAAAAAAAATGCTGTAAAGTATGCGAAAGAGACGATAAAAGCGAATCATGATTGAACTGACGAACTAGTTGTAAATTTCAAAGTTTTTACTGATTATGTAACCTACTAAAAGACTAACAGCGGCTGAAAGCATAGCTCTTGAACAAAATTTAAAAAACGAAGATATAAAAACTGCTGTCCAGAAATCTCAATAGCGTTATTCTATTTTCTATGAAACACACTCAATGTAAAATCAAGAAGCAGAACGGAAACTTTATCAAGGGCATATTTAATGAATGGATATAATTCTCATTATTACCTAAGAAAGAAAGTCAAGCGTAAGCATCTACCGATTTTGATTCACAACTTTCGTGATGGACGGTCAATGAAACTGACTTTTATCAGTAACTAGGGACGCTCGACTCTTGACACCGTTGCGTTTGTGTGGATGGTTTATTTTTAGCTAATCGTGTTGATTTCTAGCTACGCACTGCCGTACATCTGGGTTTGTTTTACGGGCGGTACAATCGCCGCTGGTTCTTCAGCCGTTGCTTGATCTTAAAACGAGGATTCGTAGTTTTCGACAAACGCTGCGCGTGCGACGTCGTCATCGGTGACACGTTTAGATGTGATTCCAGATAATGCTTCAATAGTTCAGTGCCAGTGTTCCTACTTTTAAACTAATCCAAGTGAATCATTGGTGAGAAAATAACTGTAATGTCGTTCATTCATAATGAGTGCCTAATTCAATTTGAAATGTGTGTGTATTGTGTAAACAGAGTTAGAAGTGTTTCCTCAAATAGTGTTTTCCATAGCTGACGAGTTTTAAAACGGATAGCTTAAGCCTACATTGTTCGGGACTTTTGGAGAACAAGACGACAAACGGGGTTGTTGATGATACCGTTGCAGGTAAAATATTAAACTAAATCTTAAATTCTGAGATTTGGAACAGGAATTGTTCCGATTTGAAGATTTTGATTCATGCATCCTATTTCTCTACTGGAAGTTACCCCTTCAGCATTAAAAAAAAAATTATAAGCATTGTTCTTCTTTTAATCCCATATTGAATTGGTAAAGAACCTGGTAACGCTAAGCCATATTAACATTGATATTTTCTCTATTTGCTTTCATAGTACGTCTGACGTTTACCTACGTCACTTTTTTACTACTTGTTGTATAGTTACTCCTACGATCAAGGCAATATCGTATTTAGTTGCCAGTTACGCGTGGTCTAATACGTTGTATGAAAATATCACAACTGCGAGTTTCTTCCAGATATTATAACACTTGACTATTGACTGAACAGTTTTATGAAGATTATTTTGATAATGATTCATTTATAGTCACTGTATATAAGAACGTCCGAACAAAAACGCTTCGTCTATCACAGCCAATTTAGTCCGAATTCACTTGATCAATTCGGTTGAAATTTGGTACACATATGAACTTCTGTGACCCAAACATGGAAGTGATGTAACGAAAAGAATTTTGAATATGAAGGTGACTTTTTGGGGGCAAATTAGGAACAATAAAAAAACGTTTTGCAGACTGTATACTGAACCATGTGTAAGCATAATCATGAAGGTCCTAGTTTTTTTTATGTAAGCGTTTTTCAAATTATTTAGGTAAATATAAATTAACAGCAGCTAAGGAGCCCCCTACTTAACTGTTGTTAATCAGATGCTCTTATCTCCGAAACTAATGAGCCAAAAAAAATACAAGAAATAGTGCTTAACTTACTTTAGTAATGACAGGAAAACTCATAACAAGTATATGGTTTTAAAGTAACATGGTAAATCCCTCAATATTATGCATAATGTAAGTTTGTTCTTCTCTATTCCTTCATCATGCGTGTACCGAGTTACCGACACATATTTTGACGGTTTTTTGTTGTCACATCTTTCAATTTACAACTTCCTTCGAAGTTTCATCGAATGCAACTGAATGCTTAAAATGTTCTGCTGTTTTAAGTTGTACTATATTTTCTTATATTCAATAACATTTTGTAAGTGGTACGTTTAAAAATTTAGAACTAGCTGGTGTAACTTCTTCAGTGAAATAGTTTTGTTTACGCAAGCCCGCAAATACGCTGACTTTAGATTGTTAGTACCACTTTGTCAGGGTAAGTACCTACATGGACTGGACATGGTCCAGTAAGTCCAGCTTTTGAATTGACTTAATTGTTATTTGTAATTACCTTATTTATAAGATGCGGGAGGAACTGAGAGAATGGTTCTCCCGGTTCCAACTGATACAATAGAAGTTTTTTTTTTGCGATTAGAATACATTTTAGAGAATTTTACAGGATATGTAAATATAACAAGGAATTGGAAAAAAAAGTCATCAAAATTTTACAGCATTATAAACCACAACCACCCAACGCGACAAATTATACTAAAATCCGAAGAGTACAATGGCTTTTTGGAGTTTTTGCTGCGATGCTAGGTCGACTGGCGATACATCCAAGTCCTGAGATAACTTGATGAGAATGCGACATGGCCTTCCAAACTCAGGACCAGCTAACTAAACAAATCCCGCTGCGTTGAGATGTAAGACAGTAGGAAATAATTTCCCCGACATATTTCACCAAAGCAAAGGAGGATGTGTGGTGCTTAACTGGGAAGGATTTATCATACATCTCACACTTGAGATTTGCGGATGACATCATCACACTGGTTTAATCACTGCACGAACTGCAGCCGATACTGGATGGCTTTGGTGATTCTTCAATACACATTGGTCTCCAGGTGAACTTGAAAAAAAAACCAGGTTATGTTCAACGAACACGTCATCATTGGACCTATTGTTGTCAATGGCGGTCCTCTCGAAGTTGTTCGAGAATATGTTAACGTCGGGCAAAGGACGGTTTGGTAAGAACAACTTTGAGTCTCCTCGCCGCGTACTCTTCAGAGCTTAAATAAGTGCATCTTGTCCGTTTTGCCTTAAGTAGGTTGATATTTAATTTTCTTCGATATTTAAGCCGTCACTTTCAACAGGTCTCATATTCTCCTAATAATTCTTATAGTACAGTATACTTATCGGGATGCCACCCGCCTCTAGTGATGTCACTATATGGATGTTACCCCCATTGTGTTATTACTTTTTATCGATATTATCCTTTTTTTGCTGGGTAGAGGGTACTCCAGTGTTCCATGCATGAAAGCCTCTATTCTCGAAACCTTTCGATTTTACAACTTTATGTTTTTTAACCGTCAAATATCGAGAATACGATTTTTTCTTTTTTTTTAATTCCGATTTGTCAGTCGTGCAATATATCTTTGAGAACAACATGCTAAAATCTTATGGTGAATAGAAACATTTAATCGAAACCATTTAATATACAGTTATAAGATGTCGTTCATCATCGCCATCATCAGCCTACAGCAGTCCACTGCTGGACATAGGCCTCTTCAATCGCAAGCCACCCAACTCGATTCTCGGCAACCGTCATACAGTTTCTACCTGACACTCTCCAAAGATCGTCGGCAAATGACTGTTGTGTTAAAACATGAAATAGTTCAAGTTGTGGTTTCCATGGCGTGAATAGCCTCAATTCCAGTTTCCTGCTAGAGCCGCTATTTAGGAGCATTGTATTTCGTTATTTGGTATAAGAAAAACCAGCTGAAAGGGCCGCTTTTTTCCTTTGATCCCTTACTCAACGTCCGAACCTACTATATCTAGGGAATATCCTAAAACTACCATCAGAAACGAAGTTGAGTGTAAAGAATACCAGAATTCCGTTCGTCTGAGGTTCTCACCCAGGACTGTGCAGTTTGTTGGCCCTTTCACGGAGCGGCTCCAGAAATATTTGTCTAACTACCAGGATTGTACAGTGTACACGGAGTACAGTAGACGTAGAATGCATATGGTGGACTAAACTTATTGCGTTTTTTATTATCACAATTAATTTGTTTAGTTCAAACTTGTTAGATACCTCTAAATCCCGGTAATGAGGTAATTTTATACGATTAATTGCAACTTTTGGAGTAACTAGGATTCTTTCTCCGAAAGTTATTGCAATTGCTAGTAGGTACACTTAAAAAAAACGTAAAACTTTTAATGTTATCATTTTGTATTACACCTTTTGTATTTTTCATTTACATGTTATGTCTACAAAATTTACACGTATTATTAGTGGTGAACCTTGGATTTTATTTCGCTGCAAGGCGTAATGTTATTTTATTGATTTGTGTAAACAGTACATATCCAAGCGATTGCAGCAATCACGACACATTTGCTGCCTATTACTGAAGAGTTTAATTGTATATCTCCGGAGAGCAGAATCAGACCTTCACCAAATTTAAACAGGACCACCGTTAAATAATTCTCTTCCAAACAAAAACATAATTATGAAGATATCGCTGAGCATACACACAAAAAACATTCAGACGAATTGATAACCTTCTTCTTTTGAAAGTTGGTTAAAAATCAAATGAGTCTGTCCATTTAACGCTTCAGAAAGTTATTTATTTATTATTGTTTTTGGCCAAAATAAAGATTGATCTTTATTTTGGCCAAAAACAATAGTGAAAGTAAAAAAAGACTTAAAATTATGTTAGTACTTACATTTTAATTGGCATATTTTGCTGGTTCGGATCACCGGATCGACATGTGGTAATGTAAAACTTTAAGAAATAATGTGTAATTAAACAACATTTCGTTTATTTTTATACAACCGGGTTTACTGCTTGCGGAACGGGATCTACACAAATCTTGTGAGAACCGGGGTATTTCACAACAGGGTAGAATAGAGCGCATGCCGTATTGGCAACACTGAAGGTTTATAGTTCTGCAATTTGACGATGGATGGCGTTAAACTTAGAAAAGGAAACAAATTATTTTTTACTTTTGAGGCAATTAATTTAAATGACAATTTCATTATTTAAATAATAGAGCTGAACATTTTTCTTCCGGCTGTCCCCGAACAAAACTTGTTGCTTCGCTGCTATTCCAGCGTGCCCATAGACCACAAACAAACAATTCGCTATCAGTTTGAACTTGAGCGCAGCCCGTGACACCTGTTCAAATCGAGCCGGCCGAGCAGCCGGTCATGCCCGCGGGAAATTGTTGCCGCGAGAACTGGTCACTAGAAAGTCGTGCAACTCTTCAGGAGTTACGTTCGCATTGACTAAACAATAATTTTTCATTGGCGTGGGGTAACACAACTTATCAATATGGAGAAGAGACGTTTCATTAACTTTTTAAATCGAATATCATGCGGCGTTTTCACGAAAAAAAAGAAAAAGAAGGACAGTCTGACGGATGACGACAGAAACATCGCCGGCATGCAAACATACCGTAAGTACCACAAACAATAATAATAACACTAGTTTACAGCGATTTTGCTCACGAGATGAAAACCACGTGTTTGTTAACAGGATTTAATGTTTAGTGAGATTCTGAAGTCAGAAAAAATAGAAAAAACTTCAAGTTTTCACAATATTTACATTTTTTTTTACTTTTTCATACCGACTTTAGTATAACATATTGCACTTTTATTTTCGCTATTTCTAGAGAGGACCTATAATAATCTGTTAAAATAATTTTCATCCCAGAAACCGTAGGGTTCCTGAAAACCCTTCAACTTTTGGTGAAAACAAACCTTGTTCATCGGTCACGATTTCCAAGATTTCAGTGAAAATATTTAGATATGAGTGTTGAATATCATTTTTGAAGACATGTTGACTAATCCGTTCGCCATCCTTCGAAATCACACAACTGGCTCGAAATGGTGTTTTCTGGTTCAGTCTACAATTCCATTTGTTCTGTTTCGTTTTATTGGCTGGAACCTGGAACTCCATCAGAATGTAATAAAAGTTTATGACCAAAGGGACATTACTATGTAGTATACACCGCTTGTTCTTGATTTTATAGCCTAAATAGTTAGATATGCAAAAGCAATAGCCAGTTCCGTGATTTGTCAGATCTCGCCACAAAATAATTAACACTCTAAATTGCAAGTTTAATTTTTTTTTTGCCCAGTTGAGGGATTCTTTTTGCTACCTAAAATTGACAGTAAATAAAGTGGGCCATTTTTATAGCTTCTGTAATCGATCTATTTTGTGGCTACAGCCGCTCGGGTCGATCTTTAGGTAAAGCCGTGCTTGCCTAGGTTGGTCCGTGGATGGTTTGTTTCGTTTATTTTTTTATTTTGTTTTTAGGCTGGTAAATCATCAAAAGACTCGTCCTGCTCAGGGCGGAGCTGACGGTTAATTGCCACATGACGTGACGTCGCGTGAAACTGCCTTAAGATTATGTACGAGCAATAAAATAGCGGCTGCACGTATGGGGTGTTTGTTTAGGCCACTAGGGAAGACATTCAACAATTTTTTTATTTTGGCCATCTAGGTAAGTTCAGCATTTTGGCTTGGCAATGAACGTGTTAATACGTATTTTTCTTCTTGGGCTATGTTGATGACATGATGATCTCTTAATAACTTCTAGTTACAATGTAAAAAATAATTCATGACAAGAATTTGTATGGTATACTACAACTAAAAAGGGTACAATAAAAAACTTTCCGGGAAAAAAACCGGCTTCCATAAAACACTAAAAAAGTCTAAAATAACTTTACTTTCGGAAGTCGGTGACTTTGTTTCTTAGACTTTTTTGCCATCGACTTCCGAAATTAAAGTTATTTTAGACTTTTTAAAACGTTTTTTATTTGACTACATATTTTCGTTACAAATGCAACAAAAATTGTTAGGATCTAATTTACACTGTCTGTAAAACGTTTTGAACTAAAAATAATTAAATGAAATGGTTGCTTATAGAATTTTAGGACAATTAATTGATCACCTAAAAGGAAAAAGACCGTCTTAAAATAGAGATAGTCACAATCCTGGATCATACGCGGGATACTCAGTTTCACCACTAATGCCAGTTAGTCATCATAAGTATATGGACATACACACATAATCACACACTTTTACAGACACCCACACCGTACAAATACTCGAACGCACACAGGCACACACTACACTAAGCATTTGAACGCCAATTAATTTGAGTCACTCTCTGCTAATCTTTGTGTACTTCGTAACTGTCGTAATGTTTAATATAATAATTGCATGTTTATTTATCAGCCGTGAAGCTACCTTTTATAAAATAAATAAATAAAAATAATCCCCAAAACAAATCTACGTAGTCAAAACTTCTCGCGGGTAATATATAAAAACTTGAGGTCTTAAAATATACTAGTCAAAACAAAATAAAGGACACCATGTATTTTTAGTATTCTCATAAATGTATTTATTTGGGGGTTGATAAATGTTTCATAATCAATGAACTGATTCATTTTGAAAATAAAAATAAGATTTCATTTTTCACTGAAAAAATACAATGAAAAATAGGTCAAAATGGAAAAATGTAAGATTTTGAGCTTTTTTACGTGTCATCAGTATAGTCTCCTCTCCTTTTATGAATACATACGCGAAGCCCACCAGGTGTCACACTGTCTCTTGTGGAATTTATTTCTATCGTGCATCGTGCGCGTCTTAAGCACGTCAATGAGCTGTCTCTCATTATATACTCATTGAGGCGTGTCGTGAACTCTTTAAAAAAAAAAAAAAACCCACATATGCTCAATGGGGTTCGGGTCCAGACTATTGGTAGACCGCGATACAATACGTGGCAATACGTGGATACCAATCTCGTTTAGGGCTTCTCTGGTAACTCTGGCTTTATGAGCTTAGGCATTGTCGTGCATTGGCTTGGATCTTACATGGGGTCTCATGCCCTCCTCAATGCTACGTTGAGCCGCCAAAACGCTCACCTTCCCATCACCAAACTCTAATGCGACGGACATCACTAAAACAAATAACTTTGAACTAATTAACATTTATTTGTGTTCCAAATTAAAAAAAAAACTTGAATTTTCTATTTTTCATATCAGCAGCCTTCAGCTTCAAACATTTGCATTTCTTTCGACCTGCAAAAGCAAAGCGCAGAAATAAAGCTTATTAAATCATAGTTTCCCAATAATTCATGACAAAATACTTTTTGTTCTATTATTTTATTTTTTCGAAAGGGTATTGAAAAGCGTCGTTTGATACACGTGGGCGTCTGACAACAGATGACGGTGAATTCCGCCTCGGCTGCAATAACAAAGTTTCCCCACTTGTATCAAAATGTTCTATTAGCACTGCGTGTACAATCATGAGCCCAATATGTTAACACTTAACAACTTTTAAATGTATGTTTCTCGTACTGTTCTGATTAGAATTTACTTATTCTGGAACTAATACTTTTATGAAAAAGATCCCATCTCCAAGTTACAATCGTTATTTCTCGCGAAAATTGCCTTTAAATTTAGGAAAGTGTATACATAATGGTGCTCGTGGCTGTATTTTTTATCCAATCCCTTTATTACTTTCGGAAGGATTCATCTTGCTTTTGCGCTCTGATTTGTCTATAGGCGGTTATTTCTACGCGAATACATTATGCGTAAATGGTCTGCTCTGCAATTACTCATACTAATGCCTAGCCCAAAGACGAGGAAATATGATTTGAGTAAGTTGTATGTAGCTTAGTCCTAAGCAAAAGAATGTAAAAGTCTCAATGAATTTAAAAACAGACTTTCACAATGACTGGTTGAAAAGTTCAATTAACATTAAAAAAAAATATTACACACAAGTACACTGTACAATTATTGTACATACAAAGTAGGTGTATTATTCTGTTTGCGAATTATTTCATTTCATGACAAACTGTTATAATGTTGACATTTTATTAATTAATTCTATTCGCATATATATTTATTCACTCGTTATTTGTCTTGTTCCTGGCAAATACTGAAACAAATACAAAGACAGTGTAAAAAGTTTTTTCAAAGACAGTTTCAAATGATCCCGATTTTTCTACGGTATTCGAAATCATTTAATATAAATGACAATCGTGTGGTTTTAAAGTTTTAAAATTTTATGGACATAATTATCTTATTTTTGGAGTATCGAATACTCTATAAATAACGTACCTAGTGTTTTTGGGACAAAAGTTATTTAGTTTATTAAATTAACATAAGCTGGCTAGATAAAAATTACGATAATATAAAGTATATGTTTGACTGCCACATTGTTCAAATGTTCGCAAGCGCTACTGCTGAGAGTGAGGTCTTGGGTTCGATCCCAGGTCGGGCGAAGTGTTATTGGCTTATCCGTTAGGAGCTTTTTTAATATCATCCTGGAGTGTTGACTTTTGCCCAATAGTAATTGTAGCAATAGGCTGGCGAAATTTGAGTGTAATACTGTGTATCTATCACTAACTCTCTTCAGCCTGTTTTCATTTAATTCTTGAAGAATATAAGCGCCTTCAGCTGTAGTTGTAACTTTTAAAGCGATTACGCCAAGCTGCGCACTTAGTAGCTATTTAGTTTCGGATCAAATCGTCATTTTTAGGGTTCCGTAGCCGAATGGCAAAAAACGGAACCCTTATAGATTCCTCATGTCTGTCTGTCTGTATATCTGTCTATCTGTCTGTCTGTCTATCTGTCTGTCTATCTATCTGTTTGTCTGTCTGTCGTAAAAAAACTTTCAACGTAATTTGGTATGACTAAGATTTGATGTTTAGTTTTTGCAATATGGGACTTTTTCATCAAACCGCAGCAGTAACTTTGTTTTTCATTAACATACTATGAATATCAAATTTAGCTTTGCTGTTGAATGTAAAAAAATATTTGAAGGCTTATTCGTATGTTTTATTGATACAACATATGGATGTGCCTTCAAAATATTTTTATTATATTGTGTAGTGCTACGGAACCCTTTGTATGGTTGAGTACGTCTCGCACTTGGCCGGTTTTTTTGTGTTTCTGCAGAGCATTTCGGCTTAGTTGGTTTCTCTTAAGGAGTTCATCACGTTAAGTTGAGAAAACACATACTCAACTGGGCTTTCGGGTAATAGAGAAGAATTATGTGGACAGTTTTTTGTAAATATTAAAACGTTGGATACGTTTTGTTGAAACAAGAAAACAATAATTCACGAGGTTAGTGAAATGGGTAATGTACATCATTCTATTAATTTGTAGGTTCTTACGATATTAATATTATACAAGGTGTAACGCAAAAAACTCAATACCTCATAGATCTTAATAATAAAAAAATGGCTTCCCATTCAACATACGAGTACATATCGCATCAGAGGACGCAAGTAGTATCTATGAAGGGTGCACTTTTTTTATTCGAACCATGTTCCTTACGGACAGTTGTCCAGTTTGATACATCTAAGAGGTATTGCGCTTTTTGCGTTACATCCTGTTAATTTGATTTGTAAGTATAGGTGTGAACCACTAGTGGGTCTGGCTGTTTGTGTATGTGAGTTTAATTGTTTCTAAACGCATCCGCGATACAGGAGAAATTCCTAGTGTGGGGCAACGTTTTTAAAAAAAGTGCGACCTTCTTCACTAAGTTGTTTTGTTCATGGGTATTGCTTACTTTAGTCGACTGTACACGTGGTTGGCCACGTGCAAAGTCGAGATTCTTTGTTGTCCTAAGTATAGTTTACCTCGTCATTGCTTTACCACCTTTCACAACAATATCCGTTGAAGAGAATTTGACCAAATATCGATTCCTGTCGGCAATTTTCGGCCATTTCGTTTTCAACCGAATAAAACTAAATTCGAGCGAATCAACTCTTACAACATTTGTTTTTAATTTAAAAAAATCTATCTTGATAACAAATGCAAATAATTGTATAATAAAAATATGTAATACAAGCTTATGCCCGCGGCTTTGCCCGCGTGGAGTTCGATAATTGTCCCATGGGATCATACTTCCGGGATAAAAAGTATTAAGCCAGGCTATAAACTATCTGTGTGCTAAATTTCATCCATATCCGTTCAGTAGTTTTGGCGTGAAAGAGTAACAAACATTCATCCATCATCACAAACTTTATCATTTATAATATTAGTAGGACTGCTAACTTCAATAAGGTTGAACTTTCTAACTGTCACTAAGACGGTGCTAAAGCAATGTCGCGGCAAGACAGTACTTACTGTCTAGCCTTGTCATATTTTACCTGTTGATAGCGATACGAATGATGTTGCTTAGCTTTTTCTTTTTTTAACCAAAATCTTTGTACACCAGGTATGCTGTGTGTTTAATTAAATTTCTTTTTTAGTATTGCTTCGAATAAAAATATACTACATTCAGATTAAGGCTTCAAATACGGCCCGAAAATAAACGCCTGCCTAATACATGTGTTGTATTAAAGCTTCATCCGATCGAAATAAAACAAGCATTTGTAACCAATATATTTTTAACTTCTCTAAATTACTTTATTTTTCAAACTTACCGTTTACAGACAGTCTTCTACACTAATATTATAAAGAGCAAAGATTTGTATTTTTGTGTGTGTCTGAATGTTTGTAATGAATAAACTCAAAAACTTCTGTGCCGATTTCAAAAATTTTTCACCATTAGAAAGCTACATTATTCCTGAGTAACATACGCTATATTAAAAAAAAAATGACCACCCGTGCGAAGCCGGGACGGGCCGCTAGTAAACAATAACATGAGAAGCGAACATAGGCCTAATTTTTGTGTAAAGACTGTTCATAAATAATGAATTTTAAGTACACATTTGTATAAAACAACTTTTATTTTTCTTGTTAGAATAACGAAAAAAGACTAAAGCAGTTACAGTATTCCTAATCGAAGCTTTACATGTCAGCAAGCTGAAGCGAGCCCTGGACGGAAAGTAACTCCAATATTGACGATTTTATTTGTATATTTTCATTCTGACCATTCCCATTTGGCACAACTCCGGGGCGGGCTTCAACTGAGAAGTCCTGATGGAAAACCCTAATTAACAATTCGCCGGACCATTGACTTGGACCTCATGTTCAGCAGTTGTAGTGCTTGTGGCTACTAGGTGCTAATTAGAAGTTGCTTAACAAGTAAAGCGCACTTACTATAAACTTACTAAAAGCCACGCCGATTCCGAAAGTAGGTGTTAGGCAGACAAGTAACTAAACAATAACCATACTTAATATGTATCCAGTTAACCCTGTAATAGTTTTATTTCAAAACCCACGAAATCGAATTTCAGTACCTAGTGTATTATTTTGCAATAAATTGACGGGATAATACATAAATGTCAGTAAACTAATTGCCGACGAGTCCTAGACCTCATAGATAGCTAGTTGTTCTGCTTGAATAACTTTAACCCAATACAAGCCCTGGCGTGAGGTTATACAACGGTTTTTTTTTTTCAGTGAATGTGGGGTCGATGCGGCAGGAACGTGGGTTCCAGTTCCGCAGCACGACAGACAGCCCCCGCCCAGGCACGTTTGCAACCGGGATGCAACGAGAAGAAATCGATCAAAGGAGGAAAAGAGCAGCCTGTGATCTTTTAAATAATTTTAAAAGATCATAGGCTGCTGTTTTTCTCCGTCTTCAGGATAAATAATCATTTAATGGATCATCATTAAGTGATTATTAATCCTGTAACATTCAGGGGTAAACATTACATCAGTATTGTGTAACCTCTTATTATTTATTTTAAATATACATACATGGTTACTGGTAACTCAACGTATTCGTTGCAGGACATCATAGTAAGGTTAAAGTGCAACAAATAAGCAACCAAAATGTTCTACCGAAATTCAGTAGTTTTTGAGTTAGTTAGATTTTTAGTTTTTTTGTGAAAAATCCCAGACTAAATCATTTGAAGTCAATTTAAAAATGATTTACGGCGCGAATTTACTTAAATTTGACAATGACTAAAAATAGTAATAATAATCACGAAATTGTTTAATTTGGTTTTCCAAATTATCACCTTTTATAGGATGCACGCCTTTCTGTAATCTCTCACAGATCTAAATCAAAAACGATTTTCATAATGTAATCCATGACTTTGTATTAAGTTTCATACCTTTTTAGATAGCTGATAAGACAAGGATATTTTCCTAGTAAAGTGTACATCTGGCGTAGTATTTTTTTTTCTTGCACTATACTACATTTTTATGAAGTAATGGCAAAAATTACAAAAAAAAAAAATTTGATTAGTGATCTTTGCCAAAGTTTTAGGCATTTTTGAACTTTTCATCTATACAAATAATAAAACAGTAAAAAAACTGTGTCTGTACATTGAAAATATTTAAAAAAAAAATTGAGGGGGGTTTAGAAACAGCAATAGAGCAAAAATCCAAAAAAAAATCTGTCTGTTTGTTTGTACACGCTAATCTTCGGAACTACTGGACGGATTTGAAAGATTTTTTTGTTGTAGTATAGGTATTAAGTCTGGGCAACATATAAGCTATAATTTATCTTGGGAACTTGAACACCTAATGCAGAACCGCAACAGACCAGCTAAACTATAAGAGATACAAAAATGGTACCATAGCAAAAATTGTTCCACGTGATGAGCATTTTCTGCTGAGAGAATAAATTTGAAGATATGGAACACCTGTTGTGAAACTCCAAGAGCCCAGCTAAACTATAACATATATAGGAATGACGTTTTAGCAAAATTTGTTCAATCTGATGAGCACTCTCTGTTGACTTATAAAAATCGAAGATCTGTAACACCTATTGTGGAACTCCAAGAGCCCAGCTACACCATAACACATAATAATATAGGAATGACGTCTTAGCAAAAGTTGTTCAATCTGATGAGCACTCTCTGTTGACTTATAAAAATCGAAGATCTGGAACACCTGTTGTGGAACTCCAAGAGCCCAGCTACACCATAACACATATAGGAATGACGTCTAAGCAAAAGTTGTTCGGTCTGATGGGCATTTCCTGTTGACTCATAAAAATCGATGAATCGGATGTGGAAATCAAAGCTACCACTAATTTCATTGTATAATTATAAAATAACATAAGCTGGGAGTACCTCCACGCGGTGAAGGCGGTAACAATTTAGGACTGATTTTCGATGACTGATATATGATGATGGTATATCATTGAAAATTTGACTCTACGGGCAAAAACTCCCATTAATTTTTTTATTTTATTGAATACATATGCCTTCGGGCTTATGTTATTTGATTGTTTAAAAGCCCAGCGACACTATAATATATATAGGAATGACGTCTTAGCAAAAGTTGTTTAATATGATGGGCATTTCCTGTTGACTTACAAAAATGAAAGATCTGGAACGTCTCGAATCGTCTCGCGCATCCCGTTGTTTTCCCGTCCCCGGACTCTTAGAATTCGACATCAGACGTTTCAGATCTTCGATTTTGACGACCCAGTTCTCGCTGGCATAAGCAACAGGATCCGCGTAGGAACGGCAGAAGCTAATTATAAATAAAGGTCTGCTGCGGCATCAGCTATGATAAAAACTTAAATTTCAGTGCGGTCGCGCTGTAAATAATTTTAAATCGACTTCGAATAATTTAATCTGGGATAAAAAAATCGAACTAACTGAAAAGCTACTGAATTTCGGTAGAACATTTGATGGCATAATTTGTTGCATTTTAACCCTTCTATGACGACCTGCAAGGAATACGTCGAGTTACCACTTACCAGTAGCCCTGTATATATAAAATAAACAATAAGAGGTTACAAAATACTGATGTAATGTTTACCCCTGAATGTTACAGGATAAATAATCACTTAATGATGATTCATTAAATGATTATTCATTATTCATCAATATTGCTTTCATCATTTGCATTATATGCAATATTGTATCAATATTGCTTTCATTATTTGCATTATATGCAATATTGTATCAATATTGCTTCCATCATTCGCATTATATGAAATATTGTATCAATATTGCATTCATCATTTGCATTATCTGCAATATTGTATCAATATTGCTTTCATTATTTGCATTATATGCAATATTGTATCAATATTGCTTTCATCATTCGCATTATATGAAATATTGTATCAATATTGCTTTCATCATTTGCATTATCTGCAATATTGTATCAATATTGCTTTCATCATTTGCATTATAATATGCAATATTGTATCAATATTGCTTTCATCATTTGCATTATATACAATACTGTATCAATATTGTTTTCATCATTTGCATTATATGCAATATTGTATCAATATTGCTTTATTTTAAACTATGTATTCTAACTTGTTATAAATTGATATATATTTAGCAATATTTATAACCATTGAAAATGGCCATACAATATGTTTATTCTCTATGATCATTGCTTGATTATTCTTATGTAGCAGTATGGAATATAAGTTTTTAAACTGTCATGGTCACTAACATTGTCATTAACTCTAGAAATGGGATATTTACCACGTTCGGTACCAACCGGTGAGCCCCTACAATGATAACTCGCAAGAAACTCGAACGGTTGTCAATTTGTCTAGCAAGGAATTGTTACAAAGTGCTCTTGAAGTCGCGAGAGGTTTGAATTTTGCCCCTACTGCAAAACGCATACCTTACGAAGAGGTAATCGGAAGTGTAGAGGAAGCGATAAGACGGAATATGATACCGGCGAGTGATGCCGATGTGCTGAGACAGGACACCGCCGTAGAGTTACGTCACGCTAAAACTCGAACATCCAATACCACTGCTGAAGAATTAGCCGCACTACGTGACCACCGCAAGGATTAGAACGTACTTGTACTTAAAGCGGACAAAGGTAATGCTACTGTAGTCATGAACGTTACTGAATACGATAATAAGATTCGCAACTTATTGAGTGATGTGAACACCCGACGGCACGAACGACTGCGGTTCGTCGTTCGTGCCATGCCGTTGCCGTACACGCAAAATAATAAAGGAGTATCAACATATTATCACCGATGATACAGCTAGGTACGTGCTCCGTCCTAGAAATATACAGCCCCTAAACTATATGGCTTACCAAAAGTACACAAGCAAAATGTTCCGTTACGGCCCATAGTCAATCAGATTGACTCGCCCACATACTACCTAGCAAAACACGTAGCTTCTGTTCTTCAACCATTAGTTGGACATTCAACATCTTATGTGAAGGACCCTCGACATTTCATTGACATCTTGCAATCCATCAATCTCCAAACAAATGACGTTGTGTTCAGTTTCGATGTTGAGTCCCTATTTACCAATGTACCAGTGGCGGACTGCATGGAAGTAGTTAAGGTAAAATTGCAAGAAAACAACATCCCTGTAGAATACGTGAAATTACTACATCACTGTTAATCTACCAGTTACTTCATATACCAAGGTCAATACTACCTGCAGATTTATGGTGTAGCCATGGGTAGTCCAGTGGCTCCAGTGGTAGCCAATATTTAGACGGAACATTTTGAAGAGTTGGCTGTCCCCACTGTATGCACACGGATCATTGAAGGAGACCAACAAGAGGTAGAACTATGCTTGGCACACGTTAACAGCATACATGGTAAAATAGAATTTATCTACGAGATGGAAAATGAGAGGACAATTCCGTTCTTGAACGTGAAAATAGGCGTCCGTACTGACGGTTCTCTAAGCCACTCAGTCTATAGGAAATTTACTCACACGGATCGATATCACCTTCCCAGACAGCTGAACCTTGTAGTGACTTCACTCACCAACCGCGCATATGATCTATGCGACGAGGGACATTTTCGTGCCGAGCTAACACATGTACGGAGGGTCCTACAGAGAAACGGATATACAGGGAAGCCCGCACAACCTAAACAAAAAACTGGTTGTAAGCACCGGAAGTGCGAGGTGTATGGCAGCCAGCATTTTTGCAGTACGTGACAGATAAGATTGTCAACATTATTCGGAAATACGCCGTAAAGACTATCTTCACTCTTTTCAAAAAAGTGTCTTAGATGCTGCTTTCGCCGAAGGACAATTTTCCGCTGGAAAAGCGCGGTGTTTATAAAGTAGACTGCAGTTGCGGCAAGTCTTACATCGGTCAGACGAAACGTACGGTTGCTTGTCGAATATCAGAGCATATCAGGGCGGTGAAGAAAAATGACACCCAAACATTTGCCATATCTCCTGGAATCAGGATCGAATCACTGGATTGAGTTACATAACCCTCCGGTCATCTCGACAGAACGCCACTATATACCTAGACTGATTAGAGAAGCTATTGAGATTAACAAATATAGGAATTTCAACCGGGAGGATGTGTTTCAACTGTCGAGAGTCTGGAATCCAGTGGTCCCAGCAGTGTAAAATCCGAAAAAATGCCGAAAAAAATTCGCGAACGGACGCAGTAAGTTTCTTGTTTCGGGAACAGAATCGAGTTGCGAGTGACAGTGGTAGCGGTACAGAGTGCAAAAAACGAGGGTAGACCGTAAGAAAGAGGGTAGACCCATTTGTCTGCTTATAAACACCCATCTGAAATAACTTCAGTTTATCCGTGATCAGGGATGGTGCTTGCAATAGCTCCCAAATATCGGGAACACAACAGAAAGAGTAAACATGGTAAATATCCCGTTTCTAGAGTTAATGATAGTATGGAATATGTTTAAAATATATATTTGTAATATTATTTTTGTCAAGAATATACATATTATTATAATCGCAAAATGTTTCAGTTGTTACTATACGTTTATATATTATTTTGTACATTATAATATATTTTTAAAATAATTGGTTATGTTACCTTCTGTAGTAATAAAAGAATTTCTTAAAAACTATAATTACAAAATAGTATTATTGGTTTAAGTTAAAAGGCCTCCCACTAGGTGGACCGATGACCTAGTGGTTGAACTAGACCTAGAGGTTGTGGGGATCCGCTGGATGCGAGTAGCATGGGACTGGTCAATGACTCTTGGAGGAGGTCTACGTCCAGCAGTGGACGTCTTTCGGCTGAAATGATGAAGTTAATGAGGTGTGGTGTTTGTTGTGGTAATGTTTAAGTATTTAATAATTTTAAGTTGTTATTTGTATTTGCGTTATTATTACCTCCTTTATTTGTTTCTATACACATATGTTACATTTTAAAATATTTCTTTCTAAAATAATATTAGATCAATAACATTATAAATATACTACATATATATTTTTATTTATTTAATATATAATTTTATTATTATTTATTGTGTTTTTTTATTACATTTACTGTTATGTTTACTATTTTCACTAGAAATAGGGGTATACAGGTAAAGGCCTACACAAAGGCCATAAAATTATCCCATTGAAAATGGTTTATCAAAAATTTTGAATATATTGAAATTTATGAATTTTGTCAAATTTATGAATGTTATCATATTTATGAATGTTGAAAGAGAGTGTAAAATTTATTATTAAAATAAATTAAATAATAAAATAAAAAAGCCTTTTAATTAATGTGATGGGAGACGTTATCTAAATAATAAATTCTTTTTAAGTTAAAATTACCTTCGAAAGAAATTAAATGGGCTATGGCAAAAAAAGACTTAGGTATCAGGGCGCTGCTTATCACGTACATGTTTTATTAATTACGAACAGTTTACCTAGAAGTAAATAAACTATACAGTGTGTTTGGCAACTGGTTACCGATACTTTAAGGGCATATTATATACTCATTTCTATCGACAATTACACGTTTATGGCAGCCATTTCGTTTTTTTAGTCGGCTGATCTATGGTATGTTCAATGAAATGCTAAGACCTAGTGACGTGCAAATGATCTTATTGCAAGGGGAAATACCGATGTTATCAAATTATTCAATTAAATTTCCTGAAAAAGAAGCAAAAAGAGCCTAAAAAAAATAAGAAACGACGAAATTTAACTAAAAAATTACTTGTTTTTTTACATTATCTACTCTAGTGCAAAATTTACCCCTAAATGTTGCATATGTTTTTATATTAAATCAGAAGTATTTGAGTCAACCTACAAAATGATATCAAAATATTGACTCTACACCAATTTTTTTAAGAGTTATTGCCACTTGAATAGAAACGTAGGCTCCTCAATGTCGCAGGTACCCCAGCAGCAGATAGATAAGGCATCAAATTTACGAGTGGGAGTGACATACCACTAGGTAAGTAAGTGAGTGGACGGCAAGAAGGTTACTCCGTATGTAATAGATGGTCAACCATCCATGGACCGGCCTAGGCAATCACAGCTTAACCTTGAAGATCGATCCGCGGCTGCGGCTGCTATTACTGAGCCACTTCACTCACTCACTTACTTTTCTGCAGTCTCACTCCCACCCGTAAATTTGGTGCCTTATCTACCTGCTCAAACAAAGAACGGGGTACCTTCTACATTGTGGAATGTGTGTTCAAATGGCTATAACTTTTAAAATTATAGATTTTGAATCAATATTTTGATAACCTTTTGTAGGTTGACTCAAAAACCTCTAATTAAACATAAAACCATACGCAACATTCCGGGTTTATTTTGCACTAGAGTAGAAAATGTAAAAAAAGGTTAATGTTGTGTAAAATTTCGTATTTTATTATTGTTTTAGCCGCTTTTTGCATATTATTCAGAAAAAAAAAATATTAATTTGATAGCCTCAGCGTTTACCTTTGCAAAAAATATTAGTATTTCATTGAACATACCTAGATCAAGCGATTAAAGAACAAGATGGCTGAAATTTGCGGGGTGTGGGGTTAAGAGTATTTACAAAAGTGTATTTGTCGAAAGAAATGAGTATATAATATGCCCTTAAAGTATCGGTAACTGGTAGCCAAACAAACTGTATACAACTGTCAACTGTACTACAAGTTTAACAGGAACCTCATCACAACGTGTAACATGCTGCCGACATATTACATGGTAATGATTTACACTTATCAAAATCAAAAATCAAAAATCATTTATTGCGCAAATAAGGTACAGAAGGTTGGTAAAAAATATAAAATTGTTCTCTTATTCTGCCTCTAATTTCGGCGTGCAAATTTAAGATAAAATTAGAATTATTATAGATCAAAGTCATGCAGTCATTAGCAGATAATCTCATTACAATTGTATTATTGAATTAAACAAATGTCAAAATAATAATAAAAAAGTTCTACACAAATATTAATAATAATGGTAGAGATTCACCACACAATGATATATCAAAACAATTTAAAATGACCGTGTAATTTCCCACACTTACACTTCACTATCTAAATATATTTTAGTACACTATATATTTTATTTTATTTACTTGATCATAATCATGCAATCATTAAGCAGATAATCTTATTAAAATTGTATTCTAGAATTAAATAAATGTCTAATTTACTAACGAAAAAAAAAATACAATGTTTATAAATGAATAAACAGCATAAATGTCAATAATAATAATGTCAATAATGGGAGAGATTTGTGGCACACTAATAAACGACACAATAATGATTCAAAATGACTGTGCAATTCACAAAACTTACTATAATTTATAATCTATTCTAAAAACTCATGTACACTATAAATATATTTTATTTAAATTAATTATTGATCATAACCATGCAGTCATTAAACAGATAATCCCATCAAAATTGTATTACAGAATTAAATAAATGTCTAAGAAATAATGAAAAATAATAATAAGCTTATATGTCAATAATAATAATGTCAACAATGGGAGAGATTCACCACATACTACTAAACGACACAATAATTATTTAAAATGACTGTGCAATTAACAAAACTTACAATTTATAATCTAAAAACTCATGTACACTATAAAAGCATTTTTCAATTAAAAACCTCGTCAAATTATTTTTAAATCTAGAAAATGGTAGCGTTTTTATGGAATTTGGTATTTTGTTATACAATTTTATGCACATAATATAGCTGTTGTTATCTGTAAGTGTAAGATTCGTCTTATCTGGATACTAAACGCATAATAGACCTGGTTTAGTGTCGTGCAAGTTTTTTACACATTGTTTTACAACTGACGAGAAGTAAAGACGAAAAATAAAGAACACTTCTCGAAGTAATTTGACAGAAGTCAAAGGTAAAATAAGAGTAAAAGAACTGTAGTAATTGAATAAAATATTTTTTTTTTGTTTTGTAGGGGGTTGCTCCGACGGCGAAACAGGCAGAGGGCCGGTCCGTGGGCGTAGCACACGGCGAGATGATCCCCGGCGGCATACCCTTGCCGGCAACCAACTACTGCAGCACCCGCACCATAATTCCGGACATGTGGCCAGCCCGGTAAGTCAACTGTTGTGTAAGATTTAATGTATGTTAATTGTCCTAGCATTTTAACGCTCTGATTGATTTGGAGCTCATCAAAATCTGCTTGTAGTATTCAGTTTACATCCTCTTCATCAGGATGTTTGATTTATATTTGGAAACGGAAGTACAAATCGTGCTTATTGATATGATACTTATACACGTCACGTTATCATAGTTTTTACTTGAGCCTTTTTGCTTGTGTCGCGACGCACGACCGAAGATTTCACGACGCTGTAATAGATCTTTCGCCATAATACCGGGTTTACCGTAGGGAACTTTGTTAGGCACCTAATTGTTATTCCAAATCTAAATGATTATAATGCAAAGCTAGTAGGTAGGTTATCCTAGCCATAAGGTTGTGCCTTTGGGCAACTATTTACCGCCAAAGAAGAGACAATAGAACATCAGAATACAAATGGTTGGAATGTTTCATTTGATCGGTGCCCACGTTGAACAAATGTCGCCATGGTTACTAAAGAGTTCTCATAAGACTGTAATTGTTTCTTATATATAGTCCTCCTTACCGATTTCGGCGACCCCTTCAAGCTATTATTTCCTTGCGTGAGCCCTTATATGACTGGCTAGACCGAATTTGCTTATGAATAGTTGTTTCTTATGGGGAAGCAGCAAAAGTACCTGCAAGACCATGAAACTTAATTTCTAAAAAAACGTGAAATTTACTGAAAGACCAGTGTCTTGAGGCAGTTCGGAATCCGGTTCGGTCGCTTGACCTTCAAATTCACCAACATGAGTTATCACACGTCACATTCGTTAGCAAGTTAATAGATCGGAAAGTTTCAGCTTAGCAGCATCACCGAGTTAAAAACTACTTTACAAAAAGTTAACAAGGAGCAAGTACCAGAGAATACAATTCGTTTTTTTCGATTCCTTCTATTTTCGAAGATTTTATTTTTGGCAAGTTTTAGTCTATCCGAAGTGGGCCAGAGGGCCTAGTGGACAAGTGGAATCGCTTTCAGAGCTTTTCTTTTTTTGGAATTGACTTTCATCACGATTGACATGACATAATAAGCTTTTCTGTAGCTTAATGTCAAACCAATAAATACGTTTTTGGATTTTCAACCACGGTTATCAGTTATCACTGACTGATTGTCACTGTCTAGGCCCTATGGTTATACTATAATGTTATGTTTTTTCTGTTTTTCTTTTTTATTAGCCCGGTCCATCTATTCCGATGAATACACCTGAGTATGCCACCGTCTACAAGCTCCGTGATCAGACAACAGGCAAGATCATGAACAAGAAGGTATTATTTGTGAATTTACACAATATGTGTGTTGCCATCACTAATACTTTCGATGTTTAACAAACTAGTGTTCTTTTTCAGTAACACAGATACCTAAATTAAAGTCTGAATATTACTTCACGGTTGGATATTCTAGTCACGGCGCTAAGCCGAGCCTTGATACCAGCAGTGCCATTCCATGTAGGCATTCTTTAGGTGGTGCTCTGTGTTTCTTAAAATGAGCATAAACGGACTAACCCAAGAATAGTGGTCATAAAACGGTGTGGATTCCGCAAAATAACATTTTCACGCGGTGCTTTCCTGTTAATTTACCTTATCGCTTTTGACTGTTTTTTTTTTGCAATATTATCGTAGACTAATAAAATATTAACTCTATACAATAAAGTCTTCTAATGCTCATTTTTCTTACCATGGTATAACTAACTAACATTCAGTTTCGGTTATTATGGTGTTCTTTGGAAATAACCTAACTTAAACATTAGTTGAACCTAAGCTTACCTTTTTTGGTTCAGTAAAGTAAAGTAAAGTAAGTATTTATTTGCATAAAATGTGGTATATACAGGATGTTACAAAAATTTTATAGAGCAGGACACATTCCGCCATAATAATAGCATGCAAAATCATTTTTTACACAAGTTAGGCACATTAAAATGAACAACACAGGTACACGTACCTTACGTTCACGAGACAGCAAAAAAAAAGGTAGAAAAGCGTTGGTTGAACGCGGAGTCTCTTTTGTTATTTTGATTGGGGCGAAGGTTTTCTGTTAAAATGTAAAAAATAATAATTTGATAAACACAAAGACATTCAAATATTTACGAGCGATAGACGGGACAAGACGAAGAAAATCGTAATCCAATACTTGTTACTACTTAGTAACAAATCGTCCTGTCTAGTGTCACACGCTCGCTTGTCAGGTAGCATTCGTGCGATAGAAAATGTTCGGGATCAAAATTTTTGTATGAAAATATTCCCAATGTCCGCTCTATAAGTCTTTTAAATCTTTTTGGACAAACATGAATGCGAGGATTGAGTATTCGCGCGTCTGTTCGGTTTGTGTAGGACTCCAGATTCGGCTACCGAATGTGAATTTCTATCTAAGACTCAACCTTGTGCTTAGTTGATTGGGTATAAAAACAAAATGGACTTTCTTTTCAAGGTTTATTACAGTTATTGTTTATAGGGTTCCACTCTTGGTGCCCTGCACACAGGTCGCCAGTCCTGCAGATATCGGGTCGGACTAAATTATGTTTGCAGCACAATTTGGTTAAAGCAAATAATAATTGTGTAGTGTCATCATCTGCCTAGCCTTTTCCCAACTTAATTGGGATCGGCTTCCAGTCTTACCGGTAAATACTGGTAGTATTTCAGTCAGTGTTTTTTCAGTATTGTTTAGTGTAGATACTGAAAATTCCCATGTTATTTTGGCAGGATCAAATTTAATGGTATTTCTATTCCGAGCATTGTCTGCTCGCCGCCGTTATTGCGTGTTAAATTGTTTGCCTGGTTTTGAGTAAAATCGGTGGGGAATACTGCGCTCCTAGTTTACATAACACCAACAACGAATTTATAGGATTTTCAGAGGAATAGAGAATAGCCTGGTGGAGCAAGCAAGATATTCCTTCTGAAATATCATAAGGTGTAATACTGAGTGGTACTGTGAAACAGATCACACAAAAAATCGAGAAACATTAATTTGTGTTCACAAATACATTTTAAATACAATTTGCTGTTTCAAATTAAAAAAAAATCATAAAAAACCTTTGTGGCAGGCACGACAAAAATCTTGCACGCCACGTGTATTTGTACTGCCTTTCTTACAATGCGCTAAAAGGTAGAGTTTATTTGCCTTAACTTTAAGAAAGTAAGAAACAGGAGGTTCCCAAAATAAAGCGGGTAAATTAGAGGGAGGTATTTTCCACATGTTTCTTACTTCGTTGAAGTTTTTGCAAATAAACTGTACCTATTCCGATCTCTGGTTATAATACAACCGGATAGTCGAACACCTTCAATATTAGTTACTTTCTTAAATCTGTAAAAAAGTCTACTTAAATATGTCATGAAAAGATTTAATAAATGCTGTACAGTGCTGTTCGCAAAACAATTTTCTGCCCGTGGTGTAAATTTTTAGAAGCCTTTTTAGTTCTGGTTTCATTCATTCCTTTATCCAAATGTCCACAGTAGAACTTTTGAAAGAGAGTAAGTAGCCCAGCGGCACCGACCGCATAAGCACTTACAATGGATAATTGATCGAACGCTTGTTAAAAAAGTGAGGAGCAGAGTCCATTCTTATATTATTACGTAAATTGACCTTGAAAATATCGCACATGATAATGTTACACATAATAATCAGGGTGCAAGTTTACTAGGTTTCTAATTATTTTGTACTAAATATTGAATTGGCAAAAAAGTTAATAAGTGTAACTTGTATTTTTAGTTTTACACGGGTAATTCCTTTTCTGAAAATCTTTACATACTTTCTTGAACAAGTTTTTTTGTTTCAGACCGCCGCTGGTCGCTATGGCCAACCAACGAACAATTTACTATTTGATGAGGACCCCGGCATCATGTCTGAAGTTGATACGGCTTCTACTGGCTTTCGACGGGGAGGGAAACAGCGGTCCTCCCTCCCCGTCGTCCGAACCCCTAGCAAAACTCTAGAACGACCCTTGGGTACGTATTAATGGAATATTATGTGTATCTAAATTAGGGCTGCCGTAAATACTGTTACGCTGACGGTAATATTTGGTATAGTAAATCATGGAATAAGTATTCAGTACAACAGACAATGTAGATTGTTTCATGGTCGGATTTTGAATTTTATAGTCCTCATTTTTTGCAATTACAATTGAAAGCGTGTGCCGGTACGTATGGAACGTATCCCTAATCGAGATGGGTATCTCGAAGCTCCGAGCCGACCAAAACTTAGACTACTAAGTGGTATCTCGCACATTTACATTTCCTGCCCCGCGTTTGCCTTCGCTCAAAAAAATCTTTTAGCGCCCGAATGACATTTTTGTCAGAGGTCCTTTTTTACCCGACTATGGCGTAGCAAAAAGGAAGGGTTATGATTTTAGCAGTCTTTGTATGTATGTTGGTATTTGCGTATGTTCGTTTTTGATGAATAAGGTGTCAATCAATTCATTATTATGGCCACCTACGACGCCAAATTACTTGAGACAAGGGCAGGAAGATGAAAATGATACGAAAATAAAAATTAACACCCTTTTTATCAAGCCTTTCGTTACGTGAGTAAGGTTTTACTGGACTTCGTAAAAATAATTTTGTAACGAAGGGTGCTTCAAATCACTGAATGTCTCGTTTCCTTACAATCATCGTCATCATCATTATTATCATATTAGCCGATAAACGTTTATTACACTTACGATTTGCACAAGTTCTGAAAGAAACATTTGAATCAAGGGTTTGTATCTTTATACTCACAGGTAGGTAAAATCTTTATTGTGGTTCATTTGTTATCTTTCCGAGGTTCATAGCATGGAGCATTGCTATCAGTGATTAGATTCACGTGTAGTTTAGAACTTCAACTGATGCTGTAAAGGATAGTTTGCTTCGTGGAAAGCCTTTGGCAGCCAAAGCCAAAGCTTTCCACGAAGCAAAATTAATTAAACTTGTATTGACACAGACTGCGCTCACAGCATTGAAGATACTGCGAAACATGTACCTAATAATGTAATCTCCGTAACAATCTGAGAGCAGAAAAAAATCGTGCCAAGGGCGCTCATTGTCATTGCTTTATGTTTTACTAAGGCTTTATTTAACAAAAAATGGAAATGCCAACTCTATGACATCTTACGCACTATGTAAAGAAATGGAATTGTTGATATTAAGGAAATAATATTCAATAAAGGTAACGTAAACGTTAAAGTAAAATTGTTTTACAGTGCACCCGTGAAGTTCTACTACGGCCATTCATGCCTGGTTTTTACTCACGCATACACTTACGACAGTGAAACGTTGAAAGTGATTAAAATGCCCGTTATTTATTTAAAAAAAACAATGGTGGTTTTTATTTATTTTAAAAACTACCAAGCGTAATTTGGTTTTAGTTAACGCTCAATAAAAGCAACACTTTTAATTAAAAGGTATTATCAACCGCACATCACGCCCATAATGACGCCTACCTTGGTAAAATACAATGTTAATTTGGGAAGCTGCTGTTACTTTAGATGATTCAGTCTTTCAGCCGGTAGATTAAACGAGAGGCATACTAGTAATCACGGGAATGCAAAAAAAAAATGACGTGTCCCATTAATTTTGTTCTTGTTAGCATTGGCGTGTCTATTGTTCAATTTAACATACGAATATTATTAGGTTAAGTATGTAAGTAACTATAATCATAAGATGCGTCTAGATTGTGAGCATTCGTTCCGGGAGGTTCAGGAAAGGTAGGAACAAAAGTAATATCGGATTTTCTGTTGGGCAGTCGAACTTCCAAACCGGTAAAGAATTTTGTGAGTGTTCTTTTTATTTGCTTTCTTTTTCTTTAGCCTAACTTATAATAGCCTACCTACACAAGTCTTCACACAATTTAATAACGATCAAAGAAAACCACTTTGTTAGCAAAATTAATTTAATAACACAAACCTTCTAGGAATAATATTCAACTCAGTTTGCAGTGAGGGTAGGTCCCTTATTGCATCTTGGAAATATGAGGTCAAGTGGTCTCTTGGGTACGTGTGATGCTACTGGTGTCTGAAAATTATGTTTTGGTATCTAAAATGTATCGTTTAGTTCCAAAGCGAAATGACTTCTCGTAAATTTAAAGTAATAAATTATCTTTTCCCGTTTGGTAGCGAAAGTATCTGGACTTGTGAAGATGATTCAGTTTCTAACATATACTTAGTATTAAACGCTGAACAGTTTTTATCTAATAACTTTGATAAAAGGTCATTGCAAGTACTTTCCTTTTTCAAAGACTGTTTTCTCTTGCTCTCGATAGCTAAATCCATTAAATCAAAGTCCACTGGAAACTAAAAGCAAGGCTTTAAGCTTATCCTAATTACGTTGTTTCTTCAAGTCAGAAATATTCATTTTAATGTTGGTATTCTACCTTTCCAACATTACATCAAATTTCGACCAGACCTGCATCAGAAGTCCTAAATAATTTAATATAGTTAGCAACTTCTCTTTGTGAAAATTAATATCTCAGCAATGCACATTCCAGCATTATTAGTATCTAAACAGTGTTCGTATTTTGTAAACCTCTTATTTACCGTCGCTTATACGAAAATAAGTCACATAAGCATAGAAATAAGGCTCATATTCGTACGTAACGTTTAATTGACTCAGTAAAGTCAAGAATTTGGCCGTAATTGAATAACAAATCCGACTTTGTAGGTTGTAGTTGGCACCAGCACCTACAACCTTCTGTCCATACGTTTACTTACATTTTTTCTGGCTTTACCTGCTAGACTTATCCTCTTCTGTGTGATCTGACCGCACGCGTGCACATTCGAAATCTTTTATCAATGTTCCTCGTACACGATAGCTACGGTTCGGGCGGCGGCGGCGGCGGCGGCGTATTTAATCAGACTTTGAGGCCCTATCACCCGAACGAATCCCTTCAGACGCCTGGTGTGATGTCGCTAGAACTGATGATATTCGTTAACTATTCCCGCTTGCAGTGTCAATGACGGTCACCTTATTGAAATCCTGAAGTCTCAACCTTATGGGGCTGTGGGACTGTTCGAAAGCGACACCGCGGCCCTGGAACACAAAGGGCAAAGAAGGAACATGGATGGGTTTTAGTCTGTAAAATTCTGACACTCCCTTCCACTCCGCCTAGAGGGGGGGGGGGGGGGGTCCATTTGATGATTTCCCATCCGAAAAAAAAAAGTCTTAACGTTATTGCACTGTTCGTGTTAAAACTCTCTGCTCCAAAGCACACGTTGAAAATCCAACTTGAACTTTTATTTAGGCAGTCATTTCGGTTTCGCCTAATGTTAGTGAAAGCGGGTTTAGCATTTCATTTCTATTTACCAGCTCTAGCAGAACTCTGTACACATGATCTCCGTACCTCTAATTCATAGAGTACTAAGTAGAATAACTTTTAATGCACTCGTGATTAAAAGACAAGTTATAATTGAGGATACTAGGAGTCAGTGAGAGCTTTCTCAGAGAGCTCGGTTCCTCCGGTTGAGAGAGTTAAATGTTTTTGTTCTAATTAGTGTTAAGGGTTAGTGCACACAGCGCGCACTGTTGTTTTGCTGCGCGATATTGATTTGGAGACAGAATTTTAAAAAAATCACGCCGTTTAGTAGATTAAAATAATAAACTTAATACAGTATTGGTTAAGGTGTGAGTGTTAATAAATTAAACGGATTCTTAGTTAAATAAACTTCCTTGCATTTGGCATGTTTACTATGAGCATGTTTTGATTAGGTACTGTTAATATACCTACCACCACCTACTACAAAAATTGTGTTAATAGGTTTAGATTTAAAAATGTGTGTTAAACACGCATTTATGTTTTCAGTTTGTCGATAGAGTGGCATCAAACACGAGTGGAACATATTATTCCGTACCAAGACGAGTTCTAATTTTGCTCCAAGCTTTAATTTTCGAGCTAGTTTTCATATTTCGAACACTATTCCGGCTGAGGTAAACTTTTTAATACAACATTGACAAGTAAGACTCGATTTTACCAACAGCTAGCAGTACCTAATGAATAATAGTGTCGGAATAAAGTTCGATTTAAAAAAAAATATCGATGGTATAAAATCGATTTTAAAAAAAACCTTGTTATGTAATATTTCGGAAGTATCGTGTCATATTGAGCTTATTAAATTACAATATGTATGTTTACGTATTTACTTTCCTTTAACTAATCATCTGTTTTCTGTTAACCAGCCCAGGACTCCATGACATCCGGATCCACAGTCTTATTAGCGACGGACGATACGTTGGATGACGTGTCCACAACTGGTGAATTCACCGAGGGTTCTCCCTCAACTTACGATAGTCACCCCGCACGCAAAGTCGAGCTTTTACGAAGCTTGGCTTTGCGTACGCACAGCTTATAAAGTAAAATAATAAAAAAATCTCGTTCCCACCACCTTCGCTCTATCGTGTAGGCTTACATGTTTTTACACTCAGAAGTTCGAAGATGTTTGATTAGGCATTCTATGTACTGTCCCATTTACTTTTTGTGTATTTTCCAGTTCCCCAGTGAGCTACATAATTATTTAACATTAAACGGAATACCTACCAAACTTTATCACCCCTATTCGTCGTCCCGTTTAGGATGGATTTTTTAAAAACCTTGAAACACGTTATTGTTTACTTTTTGTCGTAGTAATATGAATACTGACTCCTGTTTCGGATTATGATAATCAGAGTGTGCGTTTGTCACCTTTTTTTTCTTATGGGGAACTGTAATGGAATGAAGGTCAATTAAAAAAAATACGTATAATGGGTGTAAAAATACCCTTAACAAAGCCCAAGTTCAAATGTCTTCTCCATCGTTCTTAGAGATTGATGACGGCTTCGTGAAGGGTCCGTTTACACCTTATAACTTTATATTCAAATTTATTTGGTGTCTTAGAACATATTGTTATTCAAAATATTAATAAACTGGGAACATTTGTTCCACAAAATTCGCGTTTTAATGTGAATCTAGGTCATAGGGAGTATTTTTGCCTGGAAATTCGTTTTAGCGTTGTAACGTTTACATATAGGCAATAACATATTACAATTCCGTTAAGTTTCAAATTAATTTTGTGGATAGTGTGGATACATTACAACGCTGAAATATTTCAGATCGAGTAATGAGTACACACTGTCACGCACCAATAAACATTCTCGTACAAACAAACTCCTGGATATCCGCTGTTTCAACATTTGTAAAACGAGGCTATTCAATATTAACGCCACAAAATGTTTTAATCATGCCTCAACTTGAATTAAATAGATTGTGTTGGAGCTTTTCTGATTTAAATAAAGGTAGCCGGTTCCAAATATTTTTTGTTAAATGCTAAAAGCATTCATACACCAACTAATTATTCAGTACAACACGCAATGAAGTCATAATGAAAAATGATAGTGTACAGTTTCTTGTTAACACCGTCATTATTTATGACGGCTAACATAATCAAAATAACCTGAATGAATCTTATTTACTAACACACAAGCCTGTTTGGGATACCCTTTCGCTTAACATTACTGACTTGTTAGTCAAGAACATCTTTCTCTGGATCAAAGTAGAGGTTAATACGTCCAAGGACCCGGCGATCTTCGCAGCCGCGCTCTGACGTCATCACGATCTCCTGGATTTTCGTAGGTATGTTGATTATGTTGGTAAGTATGTACTGTTGAACAAACCAATAAAGCGGCATTTTTCCTGAAAACCATTAACAATACAGGGTGGCGCCGACAATACGACATTAAATGGAAACACTGCTAATACCAGCTCATAGGAATATTTTTAAACTATCAAATAAATCCTTACATCGAAATGAAAAAAAAAAATAATTAAAACAAACTAAATAGCATTAAGTAAACGAAATACAACACCATTTATGAATATTAGTTTACTAACCATAAGCATAATTAATTTGCACTGCACCTGGAAATAAACTATAAGGAACTATAAATCTACATCATGTAGAAAATTCTGAAAATAGTAAATAATTTCCTGTGACTAAACTACTGGATGTTTTCGAAAGATTTTTTGAATGCAGACTGGGAACGTCATGAAGTATACTTAGTTTAATTTCTTGTCGTATTGCCGGCGCCACCCTGTATACCTTTGAAAAATAATTTACGTGCCAACCCATTCAAATAAAAATAATGATACCCCAGAAGAGAAAAACTTTGGCGGTTTCGAAACCGTCTTTACATTCTCATTTACTAAATGCCTTGAGCTTACTTTGTTTTTAATACTAACATAGTAAAATATATCAATTTTATGCCATTGTGAGAAAACACACAAGATCATTTGCTGTAAATACCTGCCTAGAAAATGGTCTTGTAGGTAGTCGCAAGAGTGACGACGACTGTAAATGTCCTGGGTTAGATTAGTTAATGGCAATTGGGTCGCTCCCTATTACTCTGTTACATGTGGGTTGACAATAAAATACTGGCTTCATGTAATAATATAAAATAACATCACGCCTGTAATTCCCGAATGTCTAAGGCAGAGGTGTACCAACCTAATAGTACGGCCACATTTCGGTTCACACAGGTCCAGTTATGTTTAAGTCCCATGTAATCGGGGGCGAGTCTATTGCCATCAACCGGGCGCAAATCCAGACTCCGTGGCTGCTACTGAGGAATTCCTAACGGAAACACTCAATAATACTTTACCCGATCCGGGAATTGAACCCATGACCTCATGCTCAGCAGTCGCGCTTGCGACCTCTAGACCAACGAGGCAGTCATAACGCTTTCAATGTCGCCTAAATTGTAAGATGAATGTTGAATTTCTCGTCGCAAGTCCAAGTTCTGATACTCCGGTGTCTCTGTTTACAGCGTTACTAGAGAAATCGGTATCTGCTTTGTCAAAACTGTCTAGTCTACCTCAAAACAGAAAGCCATGCTGCTATCATGCCGCTACTATACAAAAAACGTTTCAGTACTAAACAACCTAAGTAAGAAACAAGAGTCATTAAAAAAAGAAACTAAAGAGACTAATTGTTTATTTATTCAATGTCACTATAATTGTTCCGTTACTCAAGATTATGGCACGCAGCTAGCCAAAAGTACTACGAAACGGAGAGTCAACGATGTCAGGAAATACACAGGATGACGGTGTTCTTTCTTCTATGGAACTGTATAATAATATTATCTTGCTTTGCAGCGGTTTGATTTATTCCGACTGATCTCAGGTGTTAGTTTTCTTGCGACTTAACGTGTTGGGTCAACTGCAGGTGAAGGTTTTAGGAAATTACTGAAAAATTTCATAGTCTCAACGAGGTGTACGTTACCCTAGCAGGAAAGTGGCTCCTAGAGTGATATGAGTGGAACGTATAATCTGCTGCGTAGAATGTGACACTGCTCGAGCTGAAAACTGTATTCGGTTCTTCTTGACGCTTATAGTAACCATAAAAAGTTTCAAAAGAGTACATGCATGCGTGATTGAATAATATTGCTAAAAGTCAAAACGATGGTGTCATAACTTTGACGGTAAAATACAAGAAACCGGCTCCACCCAAGATGTGTAGGTGTAAACCAAAAACTAGTCAAAAATATATAGTGAAAATATTCAGCTTGGAATGTTTCGCATTAAGTAAATATAAACAAAAAACAGAACATGTAAACAACGGCTGGCTATCCGACCAAATCCGAATGACTACAAAAAAGCGACGGATTCATACATATCGATCACCTCTTTTACTTACTCACGAGCCGGTTGAAAAGTGTTGTGCCTGAATACACTGAAGTAGAAAACAAGTAATAAAATAAAGTTGTTATTCGATTATATTCGACTAGCTGTTTCTGTGACTGCACATAATTAAGTACATTGCCGGCGCGTTTGGCGCAGTGGCTGAGCGATTGGCCTACAGGTTATTTTTCCGGGTCTGGCTGTTTGTGTATGTGAGTTTAAATGTTTGTAAACCCACTCAAGATACTGGAGAAATTCTTAGTGTGGTCTATCGTTCGAAAAAAATATTTTAAAAAGTACATAGCCTAAGTGCTATTCCATGGTTTAAGCTATCTTCTTCATTCCAAACATTAAAATACATTCAGTATTTTGTGAACGAAGGACTTACATTCAGACATTAACATTCATAATATTAGTAGAAAAAAGTGCTAATACCAAAAAAAGGGTGGGCGGTTGTTTTTTTTTTAAATAATAATTCAAGAAATATGTGATGAATACCTACTACAAAATACCTACCTACACAGATACAGTATATGAATAAAAATACAATTAACACAACAGTAGAAAAATACATACATTGATTTAAGCCGTAGCGTAGGTTAGATAAATTAACATTACAGTAGGGCCAATTTAATAGATCACATTTGACACTTCATCAAAATTCAACAACGTAACCTTGTATGGCGGGCATAATTTTTTTTTTCGAAATTATGACTACAATTGTTTAACTTTTTCAATTACGATTACATATTTATTGTAATGATGACAAAAGAAGGTAATTTTACGATTAACTTTCACTAATAAACCATTTAAACATAATAAACAATTTATGTTCTAAGGAGAACTGAAGGCTGAGACTGAGACTGGCGAAGGTGGCGTGACGATCTGATCATGTTTGCGGGGCTAACATGGCCGGAGATCGCACAAGATAGAGAGGTATGGAAGGAGAAAGGGGAGGCCTTTGCCCAGCAGTGGGACACCATGTAGGCTAGCAAAAAAAAAAAAAAAAAAGAGAACTGAACGTCGTTACAATGTTGCGTCAGTGAACCCTTTTTATTTTTAAACAGTAGGGATGTTACCCAAAAAATTCGAAAGTTGAAAAGTTGATTCGAATGCAATAATTATGTAATTATAAAGGAATATATCACCATAAATAAATAACCACATTGTGATTATAATAAAACATATTATTCATTTATTTTAATTAACTTTAAAAATAAAAATAACTAAATAGAAAAATCATTGATGTCACGTAGGTACAATTTTAGGCCAAAAACTCGTGGGATGTTCCTGAAGAAAATTGTTGGCTTTGATAATTTTGATGCTGCTGCAATTCACAGCCACATTTACAGATATTACTCGAGGAAAGAATATCCTATGGAAAAAGCTATTTCGTTCGTTAAAAGCATAGATATAATAAAGAAGTTGTGTTTTGTTACTGTTTTTGTACTGTTTTTAATATTTCTGTGGTTAAAAGAGACAGGCTTATTTTTTGGAGGTAAATCGTCTCTAACAAAGGTTTTGAAATCGATTGGCTTTAGATTTGAAAAGTCTGACAAGCGGAAAATCCTGCTGGAATGCTATTATATATATTATTATGGATTGTTGTATTATTTTGAAGAGAGTAACATTCTTACGTCAAGTAAATAAAATTAAACGAGTAGGAAAATGTCGTTTTTATTGACGAAACATGGTTGAATGCGGTTTCGTGGACATGGACTGATGATATAGCGGCCACCATCTCAAAAGTTCCATCGGGAAAAGGAGCCCACCTTATTATATGTAGGTATGTGACGTGGGCTCAGCTTCTCAAGGTTTTATTCCAGACTGCCTCCTCACATTCGCGTCTAAAACTACCAAGTGATTACCATGAGGAATAGAATTTTAAGGCTTTTTAAAAATAGATTGAGAAGCTGCTAGTCAGCTTAGAAAACCCATCGAAAATTATAATGGACAATGCGCCATATCATTCTGTACAAGTTGATAAACCACCAACTCAAGCAAATAAAAAGCAATACATTGTCTCACGGCTGGTAAGAAATGGTGTGGAAGCAAGTCCAACTTTATTAAAAGTTGAGTTGTTAAATCTGGTAAAAGCAAGTAAGCCGTCCAAGCCCCGCTATGTAATCGATGAACTAGCCCTAGAGCATAGACAATAAGTGATTCGATTGCCTCCCTACCATTGCTAGTATAACACTATCGAGTTTATTTGGGCACAAGTAAAGGGTCTTGCAGCGCGGAACAATACTGAACTACACTTCAGTACTGCTAAAATGCTGACTCTGCTACAAACTGAGTGTGCAGAAATCACTACAAAAGACTGGAGAAAGATCATAGAGAAAACAAAATAAATAATTTTACAAGAATTTGAACAAGATGTGAATTATTGAAAATGAATTAATAACATCTTTGAGTGCTAACAGCAGTGATGAAGATGACAATACTGGTTACAGTTCTGATAGCTCAACTGAATAAATGCAATTTTATTGTTAAATTATGTGCTTGTCTTATTTTATTCCTCAAGTGTACGATAGAAAATAATAATGGGACAGGGATTCGATTGCATTTTTTTTTTTAAATAACTTTTTCATAATAGCTGAATTCAATAATAATTCACGTATGTTTGAAGTCCGTATCGATTCATTCCCATTAATCGATGATTTAAACAGGTCACCTCACTATGAAGCTAAAACTGACAGATGTCAAATGTGATCTTTAATTTAAGAAGTGTATTCACTACCTACATATGTTAAACAAATAAAATTGATTTTGATTTGATTTAAATTGTTGTGTTATTACTACTTACCCTACTTAAAGTAGGGCCCTACTTTAAGTATTTCATCAATAACAATAAATTCCCTCTTTTTTCGCCTTCCCACCGCTGCTTGCCTGTGCCTCTGGCCCCGCGCCATCCGCTGTCGTAGCGTTGCAAGGAGTCGCTTTGGTCACAAGACGCATTTAATATATTTTTTAATTAGCCTCCAAAATTAGGTCATATAATTGCCAACAAACGTTTGAACGCGACTGTACTGACAACAGCTTAGGTTCAATACGTCCAACAAAGAAGGTCATCGATATACATGTACTCAAACTCAAACTCAAACTCAAAGCATTTATTTCAAATAGACCCATGACAGGCACTTTTGCATAGTCAAAAATAAGCTACCTACAGTCCCGCCACAGGCATAATAACTGTGAATGGACTGTAGTTGCCCATTCGAAAATAGTAGATCTCATGGAGAAGAATGGGCAAGAAACTCCATGGACACTCTTTTCAAATCAAGTTATATATTACATAGTCCTGGGTACAATATTGTTGCTTCTATATGTGAGCACAGTGTACAGTTAAAACCATAAAGATTAGGATAAGCCATACTAACCATAATAGAAAGTCTACATGGTACTCACACTTACAAATACTCAAATAATGCTTCTAATTTATATAAAACAATAGTTATCAAAGTAACTAAGTTTCCAAACGAGAAAAAATAAAATAAAAGAAATAATGAAAGAACTAAAGGGGGAGCATCTCTTCCAAACATTAAAATCTTAGTATGTGTGCCCAAGTGGCAGTGGAGCAGGACCAGCATTGAGCCAAGCATTTTTATCTACGATATACTCTTCTAACTTATAATATGCTCGCTTACATAGTGTTTGTTTTATGCATTTTTTAAATTTCTTCTCATTAAGTTGTAAAATGTCAAGTGGTATTTTATTGTAACATTTTACACAGTACCCCATAAAAGATGTGCGTACTTTTGACAATCTAAAACGTGGTTGATCTAATTTGTCCTTATTTCTAGTATTAATATTATGCCTGTCGCTTATTTTACTAAAAAGATAAACGCGATATACGAATCCGTCGCTTTTTTGTAGTCATTCGAATTTGGTCGGATAACCAGCCGTTGTTTACATAACCAAAGAAGTGCAGTTTGAATGATAAATAAGTCACCGATCGTAGCCTACCTACTGTAAGACCGACCAATCAGGGACAGCGTTCGGAAAGTTGACAATTTAACGCGCGACAGATTTTGATTTAACAGTTTCACTTTGATAGATTGTAATCCACCGAAAAATAAAGCGTTAAATTGTAAGCAGTTGTTACGGTTTTCAGTCTTTCGACGTTTACAATCTTGCGAGATAGATTATAATCTAACAGTATTTTACAATTTTACGGCGACACATATGCATGACATCATAGAAATATATTAAACATTCACCTGATTATCACATTTTCATTCAGCTGTCAAGGATTTCTTTCCTTTTTTTAATGGCTTGTTTGGACAGACATAAACCTGAAATGAAATAATTTTGTCAATAAAAAGAGTAAAAAGTGTAGTTAATGCTGATATAGTTTTATATTACAGACTTATTCCTAAGGCTAGGAATAATCGGCTTTGAACATAACGAAGTAATCGGCTTAACTCCTTAATAACTAATTTAGTATACGACTAGCTTTTGCCCGCGGCTCACGTTAATTTAGAATTTGACAATCAATTCGGGATAAAAAAAAACTCTTGACTCACTACTAAATTTTCTATATGTAATGCAAACACGATTCGAAACACACGTGGCGCCATCAATTATCATAAGAACGTTATTGTTGTTTTCCTCGGGAACAGTACTTAGTTTTCGGGATAAAAGGTATCCTTTATGTGTTTCGGTACACCTGACAACGTATATGCAAAATTTCAGGATGATCGGTTCAGTGGTTTAGGCGTGAAAAGGTAACAAACAAACAAACAAACTTACTTTCTCATTTATAATATTAGTTAGGATTTCGTGATTTTTCATTCATACACAATAATATTCATTATTAAATCAGCTTTCTGCCTATATTTTTTGTTTTTATCTAGTCATAATAGTTAGCGAATATAAGCGAATCTTTAACCTGAAAGCGTCCGTAGTATTTGTTGTTCATGCTGACCTGTGTTGACCTTGAACCCCAAACTGCCGAGGGACACCCCTCCTTTTTTTCAATAACCTAACCTCTAAATAAACCTCTCAACAAGTTCAGAAGTAGATTATTGAAAAAAATCTACAGCAGCACAATACATGGAACAACTGTTTTGTGAAAAATTGGGCTTGTAAAACGTAAAAAGGGGTTTAGTAACTTTCAACGAAACGACCTTTCGTGACACCGACACGCGCTTGGCCGATTTTTTATTTAATAACCTAGTACTGTGTCATGATATTACACATTTACTTTATTACACCATATTTGAGAAGAGTAGAAAAGAATACAAAGAATATTCTTCACAATATTTTCAATAATTTCTTTGTGTGTGTTGCAGGCGGACTTATCGCTACAAGCGTTATTTTCAAGTAAACCTTTGGATGGATTACAGGAAGAGGGAGAGCCATGACTGCAGTATTCTCTGTCCCTCTTCCCGGTAGTCTGTGACAATATTCTCTCATAACATAATATGTAAAGTATGGGTGGGAAATACAATGACTACATTAATTGTATTCACGGAAGAAAATCTAGTTCTAAGATGTAGGTACTGTAACTACCAACACTGTGTTGTTGCTCTTAGTGCCTATCTTCACTCGCACTACTAACAAGAGACCTAAATATTATTTAATTAGAGAAGATAGAGATTATCGCCTTATTTTTATGATCTACACGAAACGGATGCTCACAACCTATGTCATATTTATAATCCTTGTTGAATGAGTGGCTCGTCACTACCTCGGGTCCAGTTGAAAACCCGCGTCGGCCGCTAATTGCCCGGCTTAACTGGGCCTATTTGGCGCAACCGTGAGACACACTGTTATTTTTTTTTCTATTTAGTTATATGGTGTTTCTGTGGCATGTGCCAAATAAACATGTTTTCTTCCTCTATGAATGCCTCTGTCGCAACAACCTCTGTCAACATATGCTTTAACCAACCATTTTGTTCCAGGGTTGGTATTCCTTCAATACCGGAACGAAACCAAACGAGCGTTACTGCCGAACGAGATAACTTCTATAGATACTGTGAAAGCACTATTTGTAAGAAGTTTTCCCAAACAACTGACAATGCAGTACATGGACAGTCCGCTGGTCAAGATCTACATTCACGACTCTTCGAAAGATATGTTCTACGAACTTGAAGATGACAGGTTAGTGTGCCTGCACTGTAGTTTAATTAAATAACAAGTTACGCGCTCGGGTGAATTTCTCCTCAGCAAAAATAAAAAAACTTCAAACTTACCTTACCTTCCAGTTACTGAAAATGATTGTTTTTTAATTCTTCCTTAATGTTTCACCTACTTTATATAGTTTTTTTTTCTCTGCCTGTATTGCCTGTCTCACTGTTGAGCTTCCATTCCTCTCTGGGCGGGTTTCTCCGGCCAATCTGTCACACTTTATATAGGGTGACCGGTAATTAGTGACGAGTGTAGCTTCGTTTATAAAATCCTTACCGCGTCCGTGTTCCACGCGCGCCTCAAAGAGATGTCAGCAACCAGGAAGGGGCCCGCAAGGGCCGATGCCTGCCGGGGTTGCGGGACTGTTCGAAAGAGATACCGCGGCCCTGGAACACAAAGGGCAAAGAAGGAACATGGATACGTTTTAGTCAGTAAAAGTCTGCCACTCCACCCAGAGCGGGAGGAGTTATTTGATGATTTCTCATCCGTAAAAAAAAACCGTACTTCTTATCGTCTATGGTTTGTTTTGACATGACAATGGAAAAAATATGACAAGTAAGAAAAAGTAACGATACAACGTTACACGCTAAGAAATATATGATCCTTCAAACCGACAAGCCAATAAACTCCAAAAGTTCAGGAAGGCTACAAAAAAGATTTAAGTATGTTAAACTACGCTTAAAAAAAATGAATATATATAAAAACAATTAAGTTTATAAATATTAATATATAAATAACTATTTATGATATTCTATTTATAAACACAATTTAAATATTCAAAAAAAAAAAAAACACACATACACACCCACACATACAACACACACATAGTTACACCTCTTTGCTGAGATAAAAAAAAACAATCATCGCCGCCGACTATAGGAACTGACTATAGTAGTTGGACTTCGTTTCAAGTTATCTGTGAAAATAAAACACTAGTGTGAAATACGCTGCATTCTGAACCTAATAGTAGTGCGTTAAGAGCGAGTACCTTTGTTGAAAAGCCGCTCAACGTAGCTTAAATTATGTCGAGCAGAAATTGCTTTTAGTCAGTATTGTTGGAGGAACAAGAAACACTGCTGCATCAATTTCGTCGAACCGAATAAGGTGCAAGTGCATAGGGTAAATAATAACAGCCGCTCGGGTCGACCTTCAGGCTAAGCCGCATTGCAATCGCAAAATTGGCCAAAGTAAATTCCTAAACCGTATTGGTCTAGGAATTTACTTTGGCCAACTAATTGACGTATTTTCCACGAATAGACTTGTTTATACCCTTTTGTACTTTTTAATTCTTTTTTATTACTTATACTTAACTGTTAGTTTTATTACACAAATTATAAGTATTTAATCAGTGGCGAAGATATCTTGACTTTTATTTCGTTATAAAATGGTTGGGTAGCCACCCATTACATACCGAGTTTCCTCCCTGCCTCGAAAAGCTCGTCATTTATAGATATTTGACAGTCGTTACAGGTAGTCAGTGGCTCGTAAGTCTGACAACCAGTCCCACCAAGAGGTAACGCATTACCCAGTACTAACTAGGTTGTGGAGGTCAGATAGGCAGTTGCTGAATGTAAAATACTAGCAATCAGCTGAATCCGGTAAGCCCGGAAACCGACCCCATCATAATTGGGAAAAGGCTAGGCAGATGAATTTTATTATTTAAGTGAAGTCGGTTAACAAATCCAAGACGGTCGCCATTTAAGTTTGACTCTATTGTTACAAGTAATCTGGCATTTTAAAATATTAAAGTCTTGTATTGTATAGTCACGAACAGTAGAAAGCGTACTTACGATCCAAATTTAAATAAAGAAATAATTATATCAATAGGATATGCCAAAAATAAGTGATCTAAACACTCGATCTAGCCCTGTTTTGCCAAAAGTCTAACAACTTTAGCGGTTGCAAGATTTTATCTTAATTTTAATGAAACAGTATTTGTACACGTTTCGGAACTTTACATGGATACATAGACCGTATAACGTGAAAGGTGTATGCAATATCTCATAATGTTTCGTTTACAATAAATTGAACTATCATAAACCTCTTTTGCAATGCATTGTGTTGACATGCATTTGAAAAGATGACAACGTATAGTTTAGCTGTATAAAAGCGCTCCCACTCATAATAATATACAGCTAAAGTATGAAAGTTTCTCGAGATTGGCATTTCCAAATATTGTCCAACTTAAAAGAACCACTCTGTTTTCACTTTGTATTCAATATATTGTTTCTGCGTAGCGCCAGCAATTCATTTCAGTCATGCGGATTGAGTACCACGAAACCTTGGATTATATACGAGTAATTCCTAGACTTCTCTCCACGACCATAAAATCACTAATAGTCCGGTCCAAACAGACATTTCACTTAACAAAAACTCCAACAGAGCTGAATTTTGGTAGAGATCTTGGGTACACCAGTAGAAATAAAGTTCAAAAAGTTCCCATCGATCCCTGTTTCTAAATATAAGATCAAAAGTCAAAATTTTCGGTTTTTTGGATCAAAACTTTAGTCCAGACAAAAATTGTAGATCACAAAATTATCTACAAAAATGGTCCTAATATTTTTTCTCCTAACAATCACCATTCCTAAGATATCGCGATCCTAAAAGTTGAAGGTGCATGTACATGACATGCGCACATTTCCACACCACCTGTTAGGTAGTGTATTTGGCGCTTTTTTATGCATCCTCAACATTCCCCTTCGCAAATCAAATAGCCTCTTAGCCAGACGATGCCCAGTTTCTTGCATATCCATATTTATAATAGAATCAGCAAAAGCTGCGACATTAAAAACATGAGAAACTTTTCATGCAAGAAAACGAAAGTAAGTTGGTTTGCCAAACTATCATATGAAGAGACGGAAGAAATATTAAGTTAATTAAACTATAAAACATAACATGCAAACAAACACATTGACACAACTGCAAATAACCCACACATCTGCACACACACACGTACACATACACACGCGCACACTCACACACACTCTCACACGACATTATTCTTATTTAATTGTAGTTCTAATTTCTGTTAATATTTTAATCTGATTCGTACTCTTCAACAGTCATGTCTTCTTCGATTACTTCTTCCTCCTCTTCTTCTTCCTGGACGTTCAACTGAAGATGAAACAGCAAACAAACGAATTTGTGGCACAACAGTGATGGCGTTTTCCTGTACGGTTGTCAGTCGCCACAATGACGAATAATTGAAATGGCTGTCTTAAATCGTTCTTTTAAACTTTATGATACGGTACATCGGTATTTTACACTTCGAAGTTCAGTAAGACAGTCCTGAAATGAACAGACTTGGTCCCCGAGATCAGAGCGTAAACATTGTTATTATTCGTACCAACTGCCCTTCCTTTGTTCTACGATCCGTATCAATTATTGTCACGTAAATGCGTGCGATGTGGGGGCGATGAGGTGGTACGGGGAATAATCTGGTTTGTCTACCGAGAACCATGCGCACAGGACAGCTTGCTGAATTCAATTTATCCAAGTGTCACCAGGCATGCGAATAAGGATTATTGATATGCTGGCTGTAGCTTCTGTGCGCATGGGGTGTGCAAATGAACATGTTAAGTACGTCTGATATTTTGCTTTATGCGAAATACTAAGATACTAACTGTATATTTAATCCGCAAGTATCGATCGTATTACTCAGGAACTGTTTGGCAACGGGTTACTTTGAATGATGACTTAAGTGAATGAATTATATTATAAATTGTGATACGTCAACTTTGTCGTTCAAAAGAAGATTTATCAAAAAATTTAAAGAGTAAACTGAATTGGTTTGATCATGTTTAGAGGCTGAGTGACAGGCAACTAACAAAAGGTATTAACTAGGTATATGTGAGAGCCAGCTCCGAAAGCGGGCGCCCTAGAACATACACTGATGCTATTTGAGATTTTGACATGTATAAGTTTGGACGTGGCAGAGTATGAAGGATAGTAGTAGGTGGTGAGTTTGTGTAGGTACATGTACAAGGTGTAAACGGACCCTTCACGAAGCCGTAACTTAATGCAAAAATTACTGTTAGGAAATGGATTTCTGTTTTAGGTGTAAAAACACGGTTTACGGTATCAGGACTCAATGTAACGCACTCAAAACATCGTGCTTTTAGATGCATTAAATAGTACAGGGGTAATGGAGGTTTTACATCAGAAATACTGATTGTACATCCAATTTGCCAGAGGATATAAACATAATACTCACATTTACAACAAAAATTGTTGAAACATGTTTTCATCGAAAAAAGACATTGTGGCAAGGACAACGTAGGATGCCAGAACGAGCGAAGCGAGCTCGTGACTTGTGGCACTCCGACTCAGTTTCACTTAAATAAATTGCCACATGCGTTAAAAAATAGAAGCTTTTTTTATCAAATTGAATTACAAAGTTTAGTGTGCGAGTTATTATTAGATATCCGTTCATAAAAAAGCTCAGATTTTCAATTAATAGCGATGCATCACGAACAGACCGGGCATGGGCAGACCTATTCAGGACTGTTTTAATGTTGCTAGGCAGACCTAGTCAGGCCTGTTTTAATGTTGCTAGGCAGACCTAGTCAGGCCTGTTTTAATGTTGCTAGGCAGACCTAGTCACGCCTGTTTTAATGTTGCTAGGCAGACCTAGTCAGGCCTGTTTTAATGTTGCTAGGCAGACCTAGTCACGCCTGTTTTAATGTTGCTAGGCAGACCTAGTCACGCCTGTTTTAATGTTGCTAGGCAGACCTAGTCACGCCTGTTTTAATGTTGCTAGGCAGACCTAGTCAGGCCTGTTTTAATGTTGCTAGGCAGACTTACACAGGCCTGTTTTAATGTTGCTAGGTAGACCTAGTCACGCCTGTTTTAATGTTGCTAGGCAGACCTAGTCAGGCCTGTTTTAATGTTGCTAGGCAGACTTAGTCAGGCCTGTTTTAATGTTGCTAGGTAGACCTAGTCACGCCTGTTTTAATGTTGCTAGGCAGACCTAGTCAGGCCTGTTTTAATGTTGCTAGGCAGACCTAGTCAGGCCTGTTTTAATGTTGCTAGGCAGACCTAGTCAGGCCTGTTTTAATGTTTCTAGGCAGACCTAGTCACGCCTGTTTTAATGTTGCTAGGCAGACCTAGTCAGGCCGGTTTAATGTTGCTAGGCAGACCTAGTCAGGCCTGTTTTAATGTTGCTAGGCTGACCTAGTCAGGACTGTTTTAATGTTGCTAGGCAGACCTAGTCATAATCATAAATAAATCATAAATATTTATTTATCTCGACATCAGAAATTACAGGCGCTGGTATATGCACAATCTTATATAGAGAAAGGTGTCTGAAGTAGGAAGGTCCTGAGAGTCAGGACTGTCATAATGTTGCTAGGCAGACCTAGTCAGGACTGTCATAATGTTGCTAGGCAGACCTAGTCAGGACTGTTTTAATGTTGCTAGGCAGAACATAATAGTGTTTTATCGGCACTGTTTACGACTTGATCAAGTATCTTCCTATATTCCTATCATATTTACCTCACCTAACTAGCAACACGGGGCGACCTTTGTGGTGAGTTGGTGACTGCTCGAGTATGATTTATACTACCGACAGTCATTCTAAGAACTGGGAATACGGTAATAATTTATACGTGTATTTGTTCGAGCGGAATACACATGTACATTATTACCACATACAAACAGTCCTAACAAAAAACTTAGACATCGAAAACATCAAAAATAACTGAACGTTTAACTTTTATCTTGTGTTGTAGAAGGGGAATAGTTATTTGTTTTCCGCTGGTTATTAAGTGTGTAGAAGTGTACCTACTAGCACAAAATGCGGAACGGTTTTTATTTTTCGTAACAACGTTACAGTTTTCAGTTATACTGCACTCAGAGAACAATTTACGAGTAAACATATTATGTTTTTTTAGGTTTACTTTTATCGACGACAACAAAGTATGAACTACAGCTTAATTCTTGTAAATGTAATTATTACCTTTGTACATAGACATACTTCATCGGTAGTTAAAAAAAAGCTGTTTTCTACAACAGTGCAATACCTACGCGATCAAAATGTATGGAACAGCAAATTTTTTTTAATAAGCTATGAAAATTGTCTATGCTCAGAATGAAGTACTGAATACGTGGTAACCGGTTTCGCGTCGGTGTCCCTGCCTCCACATTAAAAAACCTTTTTAAACACTGCTTTCATAACTGAAAACACAGTTTACTTTTGTTAACAAAACATAAGTTACTTTGGTTTCACTTGCGAGTGTATGACAGATGAGGTTCAGCTAATCTAACAAAGTAATAATATAAAACAAACAAACAATAACTTTAATCTCTCAGAGAATATTATAATTGCTATACAAGTTGTTGGGAAGTACAAAATTAAAATTATAGCATTTAATTCAAGCAGGCCAGTTACAGGCAATTTTGAATTTTGAATTGTTTGTAAAGTAAAAAAAAACAAAAAACAAATAAGCCTTGGCAACTAAGAGAGACCAGTCACAACTGACAGCGCCCGTTCACGAACATGACGCATGGTACAGCACATTCACCTCAACCATTTTGAAAGGAACTAAATGATCCGACACCCGCGCTACGATCAGAGAGACATTAGAGTGAGCATGACATACTCTTACCCGCCAGGGCACATTCAAGTCAAGATAAGATGTAGGTTTCGACGAATAACAGCTTTGAAGTACATAGTACTCACACAATACGGGCTAATGCTATTATGCAAGTTTACCTAGTCCGTAATGCTCAAGTTTCAAAAGTAATGTGTCTTGATTTACGCAAACAAATGGTCACAAAATATTCCTATGGCGTCTTGGGACTCTTCCCACGCAGTAAATAAGGTTACACCGGCGTCAGTCGTACAATGTCCCTTGGTGAAACCATACTGTTGATCGTGTAAGATTCTGTTGGTGTTAAAATTATTGAGCACTTGAATTAGCATCACTTTTTCAAACACCTTGCTAAAAACTGGCAACACAGAGGTCTATAGTTATTAGTATCTTTACTGTCCCCGGATTTTTAAAGACTTTAATGTATTTAATATAATAATTGGATACATAGATAAATCGCGCCTGATTAAAAAATAATATTCGCGAAAGAATGAATGCCAATGCGAATATTTTATACGGACAACAACGTAGAGCATCAAATCAGATTATTTGAGTTGGGCAGGATGACAAAGACGGGCTCTCCGCGCACACGATCTGTTTTTGTTTTTGCAGTGTATTTTCTAGTTTTGCACTCGGGACTTCAGCTTATGGCGTATTTTTTGCTGCAGACTAGATTTTCTATTTAAATAGAAACTTTGTTAGACGGGTTCTTTGGTTAAAAGTAACACGGGTCGATATTCTAGTTTAAGTAGTGCTTGCCGAGGTCGGTTTGTTGAACCCCTCAATACCGAGACTCCTCTGTCCCTCAAAAAATACGTTAAGCCTTAGGCCCCAGTCATTTGAAGATCTTTGACATCCTTCACGGGTAGCCTGTCGCCAGAAAATCAGACACCCAGTCTTACCAATGTAGACTTTTACCCCACTGGGTTGTGTAAATTACTCAACTGGGTTGTGTTCACATACTATGCTCGCCAGCTCGCTCGATGTAAACTATTATCTGGTTGGTTGAAAAGTTGACTCCAACTCAGTTGGGACAACGCTAGGCAGATGCGTATTGATGACTACAGTCAATGTTGAAAACCCCATTCAAAGTTTTGCCTCGATGGATATGAAATGTATGCCTAAAGATGATTCTAACTTATAAAATTATGAGTTTTTAATGTATGATAAATGAGTGTTTGCCAAACGATTTCTTGCGAAATGAAGTTTATGCTATTCGCTGTTATGCAAAATGATATTATGACATAATAAGTTCTGCTACAAAGGGTAAACACAGAGAGAGCAACTTTCAAATAAGAGTAGAACGTACCGGCTTGTTTGACTAAGCCGCTCTTCTCGGGAAATGTTCGCTATAAATAAAAAAAACTAAAAATTTTACATATTTCTTTTCTATTTGTTGAGCGGGAAGTGATACTTACGTAAAATCTGTCGCTTGTTATTACGATTCCGATTGTTCGATTGTTGCCTAAACCTTCGAGGAAAAGATACGGTATAAATATAATAAGTCAGGGAACAAATATGCACCTGCAAAACCTTCGCCGGTCATAAGATCGTGTTTCCACCATTGCCATACAAATCCAGGAAATCCTCTATTGCTTCTATAGCTTAATCGGAATTAAGCTCGTTTAACGACTGGTTTTAGGATAATTTGTTTTCTTAAACATTGAAGTTAAGAATAGATCAGTAATATAACTACGTCAACTTATCAGATCCATATCCGTATCTATCAAACTAATAAACGATACAACCTGTAAAAAAGACTACCTCGTTTCATTTCCTTTTTAAACTTAAGTAAGATTGAAAATGACATCAGAACATCACTGGATGAAGAGACATGAACGCCACCTTCCGAATGTTCACAAACTAAAGTTCTACGTTAAAATTTAAAGCAACGCCATCTGTTGATTCATTTTGCAAACAGATATTCATCCCTTCGCCACTAGGTAGAGCGGCCGATTCAACTCTAGCCCGAGTTGAATTGTTATTGTTTGTATATGAGAAGCTTTTTGTTGTCAAAGAAAAAACAAAACAACGTAGCACTTTCAATTTGTGCAGTAAACATTACAGTTATTCGTTTGTGTTGTTAGTTTTTTTGATACTATTTTCTAAAAAAAGGCTAACAAGTGCTAATTAATCTATGTAATAACTAGCTTTTGCACGCAGCTTCGCTCGCGTTTGGAACTTGACAACCTAGCGATATGAAATATACTTACGACCTATTCTCATACCTACAAAATATACATGAAAAAAATCATAAAAATCGGTCGAGCCATTTCGGAAGAGTGCGACCACAAATACCACGATCACGATCCACGATTCTTTACCCAGTTTGTGTAAGATAAACATTAAAAACCGAGTCTGTAGAAGTGACCAATTGTTCTGATGGGAAAATGATGAATAAAAGCTCTGGATAAAATACCGTACGAAATTTGCTCGTACTGTGTAAAAGGTGTATAGGAAAGCGATGGTGGAAGTTTTAGGAAATAAATAATGTTATCTGGATTTCAAAGGGTTGTTCCCTAATAAAGCCTATTTTAGGATCTGCACAAAATTCAAGTTTTTATCGGTTTGGGTTGAGATAATAAATATTTGTGTTGAAAGTTTCTCTTTCAATTTTCAGTTTGCAGTTTTATCTCTGTACATTGGTTCTGCAACTCGACAATAGATGACGTTATATTAAAACGTCATACATTATCGCCGTTGGCAACATTCATAGCGAGTGGGTCTGTTACTCGATGATAGAGGCGCTAGGTGCTAATTTAACCCCGTCCCTACCCCGTAGCCCTGTGCCAAGGGGTACGGGGTAGGGACGGGGTTTCTTCTCTCTCCCTCCTTCCAATAGCGATGTAGTGTAGTAAGTACATTGTTGGATGAGCTGTTGGATGACCTATACGTGTACCTCCCCGACATGTAAAGTGAGGATGATTTTTTCTCGTCTCTCCCAAGTCATGGGATAAGTCGTGAACAATTGCGTGTCTGTGAAAACTTTTTTTCTATTCTGGAATTCGTTTGCGAAACATTAAGCTTTAAAGTGCACAGCAATTTGACAGTTAATTAAATTAATTTCCCTCTAAACAATCTAAATAATTATTTAAGTATACCTTATTTATATTATTTCAAATACAAAATAAGTAGGAACTTAGTTGTTATTTTTAAAATGGGCAGGCCACTTGGAATAATATTATATTATTTTATACTATCTTTTGCCCGCGGCTTCGCCCGCCTGGATTTAGAAAAATATCCGACGGGAACGTGCTACCGTGATTGAAAAGTAACCTATAGGTTAGGCCGTTTTTGTGCAAACCGGAACATACATCCAAACAAACTGACTTAAATTCTAAAAAATATATTTTCGCCATCAGAATCAAAAATTCAATGTAAGGTTTGAGTTCATTATTATTTTATTTTACTTCGTCCGCGTAGAGTTTAAATTCTTTTTTTCTAGATAATTATAAACTATTATAACAAAAACAATTTAGAGCTTTGTTCATGGTTAATTGCCCATGTTTTTCACTACACAATCCTCACCTTTGAAAACTTCATGAAATGAAATACTCATAAATAGTCACCAAGGTTAAAAAAATATGTACGTATATGTTGTTGAGGATTGTGGGGTGAACGTCTCCACACAATCCCTCAATGTAAGCAAGCGGCTGGGAGTATCGACTTGGTCTCAATTCCAAAAAATAGTCAACAAATAGTCGTAAGGCTATGCCAAATCTCAAAAACAGCCATTCAGGGATTCCAGAGATATAAAGGGGTCTTGGTGAGGATTGTGTGGTGAGCAAAGGCTCTCGCCACAATCCTCACCTGATTGTTGCGGAACGCTAACGTTTTTTAATTTGAATTTGGTGTCAAAAAGTAGTCTAGAAATAGTCGTCTTCAACCATGATAATTTAGACCTGGTTTAATATGTAGTAGTGTGTTAAACTTCCATGTAAACTTCTGCATACATTTATGTTTTGGTACAGTCGAGAACACTAAAACTGCAAAACTATTTTATTTAATATTGTTGAGTATTAATTTAAAACGTTAATAAAATTTTGTAGTTACTTACACTATGTTTCCCTATTTCATATCTAGACACAGACATTTCCTCCTGGTGGTTTTGGCAGAATTAAATAATCTTACATATTTAAATATATTTTTTTTAAATAATATTTAGTTATGTTTTTATTGAAATTTATAATCCAAACCTATTATTTTGATTTTTCATTCGATTCAACTATCATTCAACATAAAACGTGTCATGAAGCGAGTATTTTCCTCACACAACTCAATTTTGAACAACCGCAAAAGTGAGTTGCAAGATTCCACCAGAGCAAACATAGTTACTTACCTTCTTCCCCCTTTTTAACCCTTCGGGGGTAGAATTATTTAAAACGCTGAGACACGTATAAATTAATTTTCAATCGTCAGCCTAAACGCAAAATTTGAAGATCCTAACTTCAAAACTGACGCACTTTCATATTAATTTCCATCCCCTATTTTACCCCTTTAGGGGTGAAATTCCCAAAATTCTTTTCTTAGTGGATACTTACTCTTCATAAAGAACACACCCTCCAAGTTTCATGTCTGGTTGTGTGTTGATATACATATAATATATGATATAATAGTCGGTTTATTTTTTTGCAAAAAAGATTTTTTATTTTTCCATTTTTACTTGTAATATCCTACACAAATATTTTCTATGCATTTATTTTACATTGATAACAATACATTTCATGGTAATAGGCTTATTCCCAATAAAATGGAACTTAACATAACTAACTGCCGAAATGTGGGTGTACTGGTACACATCTACGAGTGTAAAGGCGTGATGTTATGTTGTGCGGTTGCGTGAACAATGCATATTTATGCGGTAGCAGCAATCGCGGTTGATTTGCTATCATTATTCTTCACTCATCATCAGATCTATATGAAATTTTAATGGGACCATTTCGGAATGAACCCCTTTCGAACAAAAAAAGAATTTTAAAATTCTCTATCTTGATAACCCACTGATCAGTATATTGTGTTTTTTTTCTATTTTTAGTGTAAATAATCGTTGTTACGTAGTAAGTTGAACTATGTCAGAAAGGATGTAAAAAGACCCTTAACGAAGCCGAAGGGTACTTGTTCTCCCCGTTATTGCGATCATTTTTTTGTTCTAGACCATACCTGGGAACCTTCTAGTTACGGAGATATAGGGGGTCAAAGTTCCAACTTTTTCACAAGTTTTTTTTGAAATACATGTTTCTAATGTAATTTTTTTACTTTAAACACCTTAACGACCCCCGTATTATTCAATCCATCCATCAGCACAATGTTTTGAGTCCGTTACATTGAGTTTTACCTTTACCGTAAAACGTGAATTTTCACCCCAAAAAAAAAGTCGTTTCCTAGCAATACTTTTTGCGTAAAGTTACTTAGTTTGATGTACAGAATGCTTGGTTGACGGCTTCGTGAAGGGTCTGTTTACACCCTGTATAACTTGAGTAATTATTCTGACTTTGATTTTAACTTTTAACCGTTAAGGAGTTTTACCTTCCATAATCAGCTCACCTAGATAACCTGAAAGAATACAACAACATAATATACGGGGTGTAAACAGACCCTTCACCAAGCCGTCAACCAGGCATTCTGTACATCAAACTAAGTAACTTTATGCAAAAATTATTGCTGGGAAACGACTTTTTTTTTTAGGGTGAAAAATTACGTTTTACGGTAAAACTCAATGTAACGTACTCAAAACATTGTGCTGATGGATGGATTGAATAGTACGAGGGTCGTGAAGGTGTTTAAAGTAAAAATCTTACATTAGAAACATGTATTTAAAAGAAAACTTGTGAAAAAGTTGGAACTTTGACCCCCAATATCTCCGAAACTAGAAGGTTCCCAGGTATAGTCTAGAACAAAAAAATAATCGCAATGACGGGGAGAACAAGTACCTTTCGGCTTCGTTAAGGGTCTTTTTACACCCTTTATACGGCCCTATAATATTTTAATAAAGAAAGAAAAAACGGATTTTCAAAATCGGTCTACAGTTTATATTTTACTAAAGAATCATCCTCCAACTCCTAAGCGTTAAGGAGTTATACCTTCCATCATCAGCTCATCAACATGAGGTGATGACTCCCAAATGCATATACTTGAATAGCTTTAGTAAAAAACACGAAACACGTAAAACGTGCCTATAACATTTGAGGGTTATCCTCGATTTCCCTGGGATTCCATCATGAGATCCTGACATGGTGACAATGGGACCACCTCAGGAGTATACTCTTTCGAATAAAAAATAAATAAAAATCGGTCTACAATTGACTGAGATATCGGTGAACATACCTACATAAAAAAATACATACAATCGAACATAGAACCTCCTCCTTTTTGGAAGTCGTATAAAAATCAAGATAATGTCTGTTAGTACGAACTAACTTCGCGCGGCACGAATGATCAGTTATTGTAACCTATTTGACATCATCATTAGTTTTTGCAGTACGTTGGAGTAGCTTGCGAAATTCAAAACTGTTGTTGTAGTTTTTTCGTGATGACTTTGGGCCTTAAAATGTGTATTTACAGAATTATAATCATGAAAGTCGTCAATAAAACTTTGTAAGCTCTTATTTGATAAAATTATAACATTTTGGTCATTACCTTAGAAAGTAAGGCAAACGTATGTAAGGATCGTAGCAGGTGGCGTTCTGTGGTTTCTGCATACCCCCACGGGAAAAAGGCGGAAGTTCATGTATGTAGGTTACCTTAGAAAATTGTATTGATGATTCTTACGGTTGTAAATTCGTATTTTGTTAGAGTCGTAGTTAATCTTTCATCAACATACACCCAGATACAGCCCTGAAAACCGGTTCCAAAAAACGTAGGAAAGTTTGAATTTCGCTGGATATCCGGGCCCTTTGTAAAATAAAACGTAGCCACGTGAGCGAAGCCGCAGACAGAGCTAACTCTAAAATCTTCTTCTTCTTCTTCTTTATCGTGTGGTTAGTGCCTAATTAATCTTGTGTCAGAGTTTTATGCCGCCCATGGGCCTCTGACTTGGCTTTATTTGCCGTCGAGAAACAACAAAATTGTTGCAAATTAGGTCGAGTAGCTATCACTCATTTCAAGGAATGCACCCAATTCCCAGTCACCCTGTATACTTTGTATAATTTTTCTAACTTATATAATTCTAAGTACGTACAGTAAGCCCTAAAAAGATGTAAACACGGACTAGGAATCATTTCATTGTCTAAAATATTATTCCATAATTGTGTCTACTAAACTAAACGTAACATATGTATTTTGAGGATACCCTAGTGCTTTCGCCTTAATTTGTATTGTCAAAAAAATTGACAACGACACAGCCACGTTAGCGAAGCAGATGCAGTTAGTTATAAATAAACAAAAAAAAAAACCAAGCGCTTTGGCCAAAATCGTGTGCTAAACGTCATTTCGTTAGAAATAATACGAAGAAGCTATTCAATGACTAAAGTGACAGAACTTAATAAACAATACAGCGTGTAAAGCTCCATTAGAGCTCGACTAGACGTACGCACGTTGACAACAGTTTAGGCGGGAGCGAAGCGGGCCGAGTTTGCGCGGAGCACTCCCCTATTGAGGGAGGCTCGCAATCACAGTGTTCCTCCCGACTCTACACTATTCATACAGGCGTTTCCGTTTTCGCGCGTCATGATACGACCGCGGCCGAGTAGAACTTTTGCCCATGTTCACGACTACCGCTGCCCGTAAGTAGCTTTTATTACGTTGTGTTCATTTTAATTTACACGTTCCCATGTTGTAGCACGGTAGGTGCTATTTTTAAACCTTTCCCCTTATTAGTTGTCATGTTGTTGTGTATAATTTTGTTGAAACGGTTTTTCGTTAAGTTATAAGTTTTATAGAGTGATTGATTAGAAGTAATAATATATGTGGCAATCGGGCGAATGTTATTTTTATGTCAGCGTATTTAAATTAATTAATTCATATTTTGAATAATTAATCAATACGTACGGTACTACATGTTTCATCATGTGTAACGATAATTCATGGATCTTTTAAATAAAAGCAAAGTACGTAGTGTAGTTAAAATAATTATAACATCTTATTAGTGTTGCCACTTCAAAATTATTTTATTTAATCATGTGGATAGCAGGTACAGTCAACTTCAAGTTCAAGTTGATTGATTAAGTTCAAGATTTACGATTGAAGTGCAGTTGACTGTACAATAATATCAAATCAGTGTTGCCAGGTCTCATAATTAATTTACTTAGGATCATATAACGGTAACTTATTTTATAAATAGCAATGATGCTTCACATACAATTAGCCGTAATTACTACGATTTTTAAATTATAAATTTTATTTTTTTACATAACAATGACAATGTTGCCACTCGTGAAAATTTAAGTTAATGCGGTCAAATTATTAATAAAATTAGCCGTTATAATTTTTAGGATTTGTTATTGTTTTTAGTTAACAGGCACTTGACTTATCTGACTTATTTTTTAAATAGTTTTCTTGTACTTTTCTTTAGATCATCTGGTTTATTTTGGTTATCAGGTAATTCTGAATTTAGAGCAAAGTTTCAAATAAATCTTTGGAATTCCTTAGAAGAGGTTTCCGACTGCCATCTTGGATTAAAGATGCTTTTTGCATGCTAACAATGAAGTAAAAACAATACATAATCTATATATATAAAAGAAAGTCGTGTTAGTTACACTATTTATAACTCAAGAACGGCTGAATCGATTTGGCTGAAAATTGGTGGGGAGGTAGCTTAGAACCAGGAGACGGACATAGGATACATGGTAGGTAGGTAGGTAGGTAGGTAGGGTAGGTAGGGTAGTTAAGTAGGTAGGTAGGGTAGGTAGGATAGGTAGGTAGGTAGGTAGGGTAGGTAGGTAGGTAGGGTAGGTAGGTAGGTAGGGTAGGTAGGTAGGTAGGGTAGGTAGGGTAGGTAGGGTAGGTAGGTAGGTAGGGTAGGTAGGTAGGTAGGGTAGGTAGGTAGGTAGGGTAGGTAGGTAGGTAGGGTAGGTAGGGTAGGTAGGGTAGGTAGGGTAGGTAGGGTAGGTAGGGTAGGTAGGTAGGTAGATAGGATAGGTAGGTAGGATAGGAAAAGGTGCATTGCAACGCATGCGGGCACAGCTAGTATCCAATATTTAGAACTACCGCCTTTTTGGAAAACCTACGTTGCGACTGGTCATATGGATTTTATACGAGTGCTTCCTACCCTCTTATTTTCTCAAAAACATAACATCACTCCTGTAATCCCCGAAGGAGTAACAGAGGTGTTTAGTACTTATCCATATGTAACAGGGAGGGACGGCCCCCTATTATGATTGCCATCAACGGCTGCCCCTGAGAAATACTTAAAGGATAGAAACCAATTACCTACAGCCTTTCTTTTTACGCGGAACTCATGTCTTTTAAAATACGGCATCAGAAAGGGACGCGGATAGCTGTCCCATAGATTTGAGTTGAGTCGATATTGAAAGGGGTTGGAATATATAATATGTTTGTCTAACATCCACCATTTTATTTATTACAGTAGCCACGCATAGAACCTGTGCTAATCAACAGCTGCTATCGATACAAACATGCAGTCTGGGACAAAATCTTCTAAAACATAACGCTTCTGAGATCTGTCAAAGTTGTATTTATAGGTATATTGTAACTTTGTAAGTTACACTCCCATGAATACAACTCTGATAGCTTATATTTCTCAAAAGTGTCGCAAATTTGTCTGATATAATACTTGTTTGTTTTGACTTCTGCTATTGATTGATATGTTTTATTTCGCGATTGTGATAGTCTCTTGGAGAAAGTGATTCAGTTTAATGGTCTGCACTGTAGTACATAAGAGTGTCCTTAAATATGACCATTCTTTTCTGAAACGCGTCTAGGAGTAACAGGTACATTCAAATGTAGGTATACCAACACGTATATTTTTGTACAAATGTACACGCTTCTTCAAAACTATTACGTAGGCATAAAAAAACAAAAAAATAAATAACTGTAAGTATATAAAAATAAGTTATAAATTATAACTTGTTCTGCTCACCTCTCTTAGCCTTAGGTAAAGGTCGGCAATACTAGTTTCCGAAATATTCAAACGGCAGAATCCTTGATTCCAGTCAGTTTTCCATTACGCTGACTTCCTGGGTTAAAACAAATTGATCAAGCTGAAATGATAACTAACGTTTGGGGAATAGGATACAAAATGATTTGGCTGGTGCATAAGCAGATTTGTCGAGCTGAGTGGAATTGATTTTCCACGTGGAAATTATGATTTACCAAGCAATATAGATACCGTATCAAGGAAAGCTAAACATGAAACGCAAAATGATAAAATCTAAGACCTGCATTTATAAAAGCTTATATATTCTCTTTTAGCAGTATTCAAATAAGTCGAAATCCCCTAAAAAAAAAATACAAAAATACTTCTTTTTAATGAGTGTGTTTTTAAGATGTGCAACATTACTTTCTCAAGAGACAAAGTACCTTTAGTATAGCGCCTTAAACACAAGATGATAATTAAAGCGTTTGAATAAAGTAAAATGAGACAACGCAACAGGTTAGACAGAACACGCCTGTTTTTGTTAAGCATTGGATGCTTTGATTACTCCATATATCATCATCATCATTCTCCTGCCCTTATCCCAATTTATTTGGGGTCGGCGCACCATGTCTTGTTCTTCCATACTTCTCTATTACTCGTCATTTCAGGAGTCAACTCCTTTCTAGCCATATCATCCTTCACACAGTCAATCCATCGTTTCTTTGGTCTCTCCTCTACTCTTATAGCCACCTACATTCATACTCAACATTTTCCTCATGCCACGATAACCCAGAAACGAAGGTGTCACTTTCAGACTTCCTCTTATTTACTCATTTATTATTTATATATATTTAGTTCTTATTAATATTAATTAAAAATACATTGAAACTCGTCACTCTGTGATGATAGATGTACTGCAGTTTAGTAATATCTACATATACGATGGACATGCCAACGGTAATAACATCATTTCCTCTTGATTATTATAATATATTTATGTATGAAAATTTTTAGACCTTGCTATCTTCTCGGTACCTACGAGAGCATAATTTTTCTTAAGTAAAGTGTATCATCCGATCTTATTTATGTTGAAAAGTGCTTTCAGTCAATAAAATAAAAAGCTTTTGATCTTCACTGGTGACATCCGTTGAAGAATGAAATCTGGGTTTATGAGATTAAGATTCTTGGAGAGCCCATGAGTACTCTAAATCGCGTTGTCAGGCTGTCTAAAAATATTTCAGAGCTTGCGCCTAAATTGCATTGGCCATAAATCGCCTAATTTTAAACTGCAAGCATCCCCAGTAATTGATTTTCGCTTCAGCTTGCCGTCTAATGCGTTACAATTATACTGGAAAAGACTTTGTTACACCGAAAAGATTTTATTTTACATTTTGACTAATTTTCTAAAGCTTTTCTAGCTTCTGTTGGTCTGTTGGCGAGGTCAGGAAATCTAAAGGGAATGTGAGCTACGTTGGATCTGGCCTCGGATTTGTCACAGGGTTACTTACTTTACATTTACATTTATTTTCTTTAAAAAAAATCGGATGGATCATTTTACTGGTCATTATCATTTTTTACTATTGACTGTAGGACAAAATTTTCATCTGAACGCAGACAAACAATAACTCCGCCTGCAATCCCCAAAGGGATTCGGGTTTCGATCAGAATTTCTAGAATATTCCAGGAATTTTATCTGAGTTGTCTTCTACAGAGCTCATCTCCGGGACATCCGCGACCGCTCTGTCCTGCGTCTCTTTGAGGCTACGGACATAGGAGGAGGTGCCTTCCCCGGTGCTGTTGGCGTAGGATCCCTCGCCATGCCCGCCGCCGCCGCGCCCCCGTGCTCTGGACCACCCAGCTGGGATCAAGTAAGTATCACCTTGCATATTATGCCTAAACGAACGCTAAAATTTGTAATGCCTGAATGCTTAAGTTGGGATACCAAAGGAAATAAGACTTAGTAAATATTTTAGTTCAGAGCCTGCTGTCTGGTCTTTCGACTTCATTTCTTTTTTGATTTTAAGGTCTTGTTTGGTCCGGCTGCTTGATTTTTCTTAATATTTTATTTTTATTGTGTTTGATGCCCTTTTCCTGAAAATTATGAGGGTAATTTAGCTTTTTACATATTTTTCAGTATCCCGCCACAGCAATATAAGAAGGAATGCCTTTGTCACTGACCTCACCTAGTTTCAAAACATAATTTAGTTTTTACGAATATAACCAATTTAGCGACTCGAGCCGAACTCAGGCTGCACTAACTTGTCAACAATAACAGCCACAACACACGTAGCTACTGTCCAATGTTTGCCCACATTATGGAGACATGAACCAAAACAAAGAGACACCTGTTTTACTATTGTTAGACATGAACTGTCTCTGCAGCATATATGTGATAGGAGATATCTATTATTACCATTAGTAGAATTATGATGACTCATAATAAATGAAATGAATGAATTCTAATAGGCATATGAATTAAATCGATCCAAATAATTCTCATTTCGATTTCCTCAAAATACTAATCGATACGCTGGTTTTGATGTGTCGTAGCCTAGTATTTGAGACCTACGTGCACAAAGCGCTACCCGGCCGCTTCCGCGGCACCGCTCCCTTCGCTCGTTCGTCTCGTGAGACACAGCTCTTACCTAATCTAACACATTAAACATGTTAACAAATACGTTGCGTTAGAAATTAAATATACTCCGTTGCTCAAAGATTAATTCATTGTATTTCTGTCAGGCCATCTGTTGAAGATAGTTCACAGTTTTAAAACAACTCAATGTTAGTATGATGTGTTAATTATTCTAGTTATTTGTATATGTTTTCTTATTCGTAGGACCAGAGTTATTTCAGCGAGCCTGAGATTGATTCGGAGTACCATCACCAGCACGTGCATAAGACCAAGGTAAGTGCAGTCCCGTCTGTGAACGTGGTCATCATTGAGGTAAGCCTGTTTTGTAACTTTCAAGAAACATAAATACAGCGGCGCCAGTTTCGTACTTCGGATTATTATAAATCTTTGGTCATTTCGTTTTATTGTTCTATTGAAAAGTTCTACAACTGCCAACTTCTCAACTTATTCAGCTACATCCGTTTAGCCTGGAAACCGACCCGATTATAATTTGGAAAGCTAAATATTATGATGATCTAATATAATTTATGTGACTAAAAACATAAAAATAGAACTGATTCTACTTAAATAGCTGAACGATAATAATTTTATCACTGTTCAGATTACTGAATAATATCAAAACATTGAATCTGTCTCATGTGGGAAAATAAAACAATAAAATCTACACTTTAATGATTTATTTTAAAAAATGGTAACAAATTGGTAAGATGTACTTAAAACTAAAGAAAAAAATCAAGTAACCATTTAATGCATTCTTATAACTACAATAAATAATATAAACACTCGTGTGTTCGATACCAATGACTAATTTACACGTCCCAGACCGAGAGCGTCTGGCAGCCTCAATCAATTAATTGTAGTATTTTTGATAAAACTAAATATTTCATATCTTTAACACTTAAAATAAAATAAATGGCGTTTATATAAGAAAGACATTAGAAAATCAATGTTTAGTCGTAGATAAAGCTTGCCTCCTTGCCGTTTAAAAGGTTTATAATACAGTTACCCTATATTTATACAAACTTGACATTTATAAACGTTTTATAAACTTTCACCATCATTGAATACATAATAATGAGTTAATGAGTCTCAAGTGTAGCGGTCGCTAGCGCTACTGCTGCGCTATAGGTTCTTGGTTCCCTGGAACAACGGGTCATTGGCTTTTCCATCCGGAATTTGCCAGTATCAGCCCGGACTCGCGGAGACTGGGTTCGTGTCCGATTGGTGAGAATAGGATTGCCTTTATTAAATAATACGCTATAGGGAGGCACCCTTGACCCTTGCACACTTGACCCTTCCAAAAAGAACAGGCGTGATGTTATGTCGTGATGAGATGACAATAGAGCTGCGAATGAGTTCATTCAAGGTACAACTGTTTCATGTTACGCATTTATGGTATGATGGTTATAAAACGTTTATGAATAAGTGTATTAGTCTTTGTACATTAAAGTTAGAATCCAGGGTAGGTTAAAAAGCGCGGCAGATCGGTAAGCCCTTGTAGTAGTGTGCGCCGCTGTATAGTTTCTTGGGGGTAGCCCTCCATGAGATGACGAGAGCCTTCTTGAAGGGTTCTGGAGCGCAGCCGCTGCACACCTGCATCACTGCCTTAACCTCTGCTTCAGCTGGCTCCCTCTCGTCAACCTGCAATTTAAAATTTTAATATGACATATTGTTCGTGTATCTTCAAATCTGTTACTGGCACCGCGGAGGATGCTGTTCCCGGTGAATTTTGACTACAATTTAACTGGACAGCTCTTTTAAAATGGAACTTGGAACATGATTCATTTCATTTTACACCGAATGCCAACAAATAACGACTTGTGAAGAAATCTAACCTCGCGAACACCAGGGTATAAAACTTATATTCTACAATTGGTGCCTACTAGTTTTGTTTTTAAATCCAAGTTGTACAGACTATACAAAACTCGTAGAAAGCTTCGCGAAAATGTCATAAAAGTGTAGGAAATAGTTAACAATACATGTCTGAAATACATCAATAAATGCATGATGATAAATGCGTTACGCCCGTCATGTTTTAAATAAGTATTTCCGTCATGTTTTACAATTTTTACTTCGCCACAAAATCACACTAATGCCTTATCAGTTTTGCCACAATTGGAACATAGATCACGTGCTCCTAAACTTAACTAGATTGACACGTATTATCAATATTGCGCGTCTAAGCTCACAGAACCAACCCAAGTTCGTGGCATAATTAGTTTTCCCCTTTGTATACTGTAACACCAACAGTCGAATGCAGATGAAAGGTATCTGTACAAGTTAATGAAATGTTCATTTTAAAAGGAAAGATGCCGCAAGTGCCGATATCCGACATCTTTGAATCGGTTCATTCATTTAGTTCTATTTTTTTGTTTATGATGCATGTTGTTCTTCTACATTTCCTTCGTATTTCACTTTTTGTATTTCACAAAACAATAAGTGAAGCGTCTGATATCTACTTCATAAGCTCTGTGTTGTTGTCATGTTTGCTGGCGTGGTATTTATTTACTTTGTTGTGGTTATACGTAACAACAGCTTTAATAAATAAAAGCGCTGTTTCATTAAAATAAAGCGGATGCGTGAAGTTGAATATTTAGTTTATTGGCAAGTTGAAATTAATATTTGGACTGACGATGATATTTACGTATGTTATTGAAATGAAATAACTGGGTGATTGCAAGTATTAAATAACTGGAACTGGCAATCATCCAATCTATCACTTGTCAGTTTTGGTTTTATTTAAATTATTCGAATAGCATACAGATACATAAAAGATATGGCGTATTTCGTATATAAAACTGAAATTATTAACAGAATCGTCATCTGTCACGTCTACCGTCATCATCGTCTGAATTATCTCAGATAGGGCTATTTCATGATCACCCCTAAAAGAGCAATGTCAAATCGGCTTTCTAGGGGTGATGATGATTGGAGTATTCATGACTGCCAGGAAAGTGTATCGCTACCAAAACTTGTAACAAAAACACGTTGTATAACTTAAAGTAGTACATACAAGCCTTGTATAGTAAAATATGTAAAATTTCATGTAGAATACAAATATATAAATGACCAATAAATAACAAAGTTCCCTTTCCAAGTTCTGTTCAAGTTAACTTTCCCCTCGCAGGATTGCTGGAAGTAATTTCTTATGAAATAAGCAGTACCTTTGTAGTCTTCTATCTTAATATAATGTCCCGGTATATAAATAAATAAAATGTACTCTAGTAACCATGGTAGTAAGAGTTAAAGAAATGACCGATTGATTGTATCAAGGCATTGGTTGAAATTAAGACGATTGATGTTTGAAGATTCAATCCTAGTTTATCAAGGACAGTGTCAGACCAGTCTGACAACCAGGCCAAGGGTTATCGTGTCACTTAATACCTAGGTAGCGGATTTCAGTCGCCTCTTGTAAAATACTGGTATTCAGCTGAATCCGGTCAGATTGTAAACCAACAGATGATGATATGTTTAGGACAGTGGCACACGATTTTGTTTATATCATCCCTCATAGATTAGCTTACGCTTTGAAAATACGCTTGTTGTATTCACAAAGAGGAATATGACAGTTGTAAATATGTAAAATCCCGGAGGAAGAAGTCCAAATCAAAACTGAAATGTCCGGCGATCTGTTAGAGCAAGCCAAACGGCAGCTAAATCAATAACGATATGTAAATATCACTGCCTTTGAACGGAACGTCACAACGCCGTTACGAGCTGAGGTTATTCTAGTTCGACACTATTTATATTAGTGCTCGTTTCGACGAACACTAGAGAGAAAAGATACCGCCTGAACAAAAGTGCATTGTCGGATTTTCAACGCAACGAGAGTAGAAATTCCAGCAACAGATCGATTAGAGCTCGTTAGCTAATGACGGGCGTAAAAAGAACCTTTTATTTATTATTAGATTTAGTTACATGAGACTGTGTTCTACTTACTGTTTCTTTTTGTAAATTTTGCACGGGCAGGTTCCCGACAAAGCCCGCGAGACCGTTCAGCAGCGACTGTTGGAACAAGGCTTCATCCTCCTTATTGTCCTCGAGCAGGTCAGGACTCAGTAGAGCTTCGTCGACAATTGAGCCGTCGGACAAAGCCACTAAACCCCGTTTGTCTTTCTTTCCTGTAAACACAATTGAAAATCGATCATTTCGCGAGTTTCATCTAATTTCGTTATCCATAATATATATAGGTTATCAGCCAAAATTGTTAAGTTTATTTCGTTAATTTAAGTTTGTTGTTATAGAAAATAGAGATATTAGGAGTAGTTAAATAATAGCGTGACGGTTGACAAAGGAGAATGGAAGAAAAAAAACGTTTTTCGCCGACCCCAAGTAACATGAACATGGGCAGGAAGGTGATGATGTTGATGGAAAATAAAGATATTAAAAACCATCACACACATTGCTCTGTGTAAGGGAGTGAGCTATAAATGGCTATAATCCACCCGGCCCTGTGTGGGGTCGTGGATGTCTCGTGTGCTCGATGTTTAGGTTCTAGGACATACCGGTTGCCTCAAAATGTTCTCTTTACCGTTTTGACCGTAATTATTAGGCACTGTTTTGAGTAGACGTGTTCTACCTATTATTATAAATATTATGCTGTAGCATGAATGGTAGTATCCTTAGATACGGATTACTTCTGAGAGTTGGAGTTTTTATGGTTGTTGTTTTGTAACCAGCGGAAATCATACTGCTTCAAAATAGATTATTAGAAGGTTCTTATCAAAAGCAATTATTATGAGAAATATCGATATTATAAGCCTATGATATCTCCATCGTTTTCACCTTCGTTATCTAAATTAATAAATTAAATGTTGAGTATATTAGTTTTCTCTGCAGTCGCTGAAAAGAAGATCGGCTTAACGAGGCATAAGAATGTACGCGAGCTCTAAGTGTGGTCCCCAGATTGTCTGGTCGTCTGCCTTTATTTATTTAAACTTCATGTACAAAAGTGGTACATAGGCGGACTTAATGCCACAAGGCATTCTCTACCAGTCAACCTTGGGGTCAAATAGGACAGCATAGTGATAGAGTACAAAAAAATAAATAAGAAAAATATCATTTTGTTAACATAAATTGAAATACATAAATAGGCACATACTAATACATATATATACAAATAAAATGAAATAAACTAATATATATTATAATACATACAAATAGTCCAAAATACGAGAAACATTCTAATAATTACTATGACTACTAATGACAAGCTTATGAGCAATTACCTTTAATTGCCTTTACTCTTAGCTTACGAGAATTCAAATCCTACAACTTAATCAAAGTTGCAACATTTCATAGTAAATTCAGTGCTTGCATGCTTTAACTCTTGACATCACTTTTGAACTAACTACGAGTATCATACTACTACCCTAATTAATTAAATGTTTTTCTAAAACGATTCGTAATTAAAAGGCACGCTGGTTAACTTCACGTAATATCCACGTACCTGTTGCTGCAAGTTCCTCTTTCAATTCCTTCTCCGGGTTATCTCTCTTGTCACGCTTGGAATTCCTCTTGAACAAATTATGGGACACTGTATCGTCAATATATTTGACATTAGCTGGGTTCAACAGGGACCCAGATAATACTACAGTTGTGCCCTTTGATGGACCCAGGGAGAAACCTTGACTCTGGCCAATCTGTACTAGAGGTGAAGGGCCCAGAGATATTTGTTGCCCAAGAGATCCGCCACTTAAGTGGTCAGAAACTGGCTGTACGCTGTTCAACAGTTGTTCGGAAACGAGCCTGTTGGCGAGCTGCCCGTTGATGTATTCTTGTTGGAGTTGTAGACCATTCGGCAGCTGGACGGGGACCATTTGCTGGGCTCCGGCCAAGTTTAGGTTAGGTGCTCTTTGGAGCTGACCACCTATTAAGAAGTTTCCGTTTCCAAGAGGCTGTGGCATTGGCGCTGGAGGCTCTGTCACGGCCTCAGTGGAAGACTCCAATGGGGTTCCGTCGTGTTTAAAGTGGTGCACGTGGTGATGCTTGTGGTCTTTGTGAGCTTTTCCTGCAGTCAGGGCCACGTGGTACAACTGGAGCATTGTGATCTCGCCCAACAAACCGGATTGTCCTGCAAGACGGTTACGTTATTACAGTTATTACATTATATGTTACTAGGTTCTACTTGCGACATTACGCGTCTCGTGGCACGACACTCACTTGCAACTGGTTCTATGTTATCTTTCTTGTAGAGCAGAGATTGGTCCTGGCCGGATATTGCTAAACCGCCTCCCTTTATGATGTGTCCGACGAGCTAGAAAGGATTATATGAATAATAATATTAGTGTCAAACCAGTTATATTTACTGCTATAATCGTGTGGCTGTTATGCTTACTCTGTTGTTGAACCCTCTGCCAACACGTTCGCCGTTCACCCAAATCTGCCATTCGCCGGTTTTTCCGTTCCATGATTGGCACGAGTGATACCATCTGCGGAATATAGAATTTATGAATTAGTGCTGTGAACGGTACCTATACCTTCCCTAGCAGATAAAATTGTGTTATGCTAATTAGTGCTCGGGCTAGCTACATGCTTGGAACTTGAATTCTTGGAATTGCTTATCTTACTGTATATACATTAAAGTCTGTTGTCTCCCTTAAAGTTGTATCAAAACATCGCGCATTGCACAAGTTTTATTAGATTATTTGCACAGATAGAAATAGACAATGGTTTATTATCCAGGTAATACATAAGCAGGTATAATTATGCACAAGAGATAATGTTCGACTTATAAAAGATTTTGTATTTATAGAAATAATAAGTAATTGCAGAATATTCTATTGATCTAAGATATTATGATTTATCAACAGTTATGCAAGCAGTAATCCAACCCGTATGAAATCCAGTTCTGTAGCATGTAAATCACAGTTAAAATTTATTAGTTTTTGTCTCGATTACCTAACTATGCTGTAATTAACCGCTGAAGTTGAACTGTTGTAATTGGAATGCATGTGCATTTGCAGTTGTAGTCATTAATTTTACTGTCACTGTTAATTAGACATTCTTCTACTTTATTATCTTTCTAATCCTGATAAATGATGAGGTTTGAACTCGTGGATCATTTTTTTTTATTGATAGATATTGACAGGCTCGCCTTATCCACAATCTTACCTAATGGTCCTTACGTACATTACAACATGCTTGTGATCCCCGGAGGGACCAACAAAGATATGGGTGTTCCATAAGAATCAGATGTGTCCTTCGTATTAGTGTTAGTTAGACATGAAAGTAGCACTTTTTATTTTCCAGACCTAAATTCATAGCCAATTATTTTTTTATAATCAGCTAGTATTGTATTGTATAACGGGCTGGTTTCCGCAACTCCACGTCAAAGCGCGTATTTTGCGTGCGGAACCTTATTGATAGTTATTTGTTTGAGCCGTTTGGGGTTCTAACACTAGGGCATCACCAAGCTTGTGGTCGACTCTTCTCGTGACCAGGGGGCCTTCCCTTTTTTTTGCCCAAAGAATCGGCATTGCCATCCAACGCGGCAAGGCTGCCAGCCTTCTGGGCACTTTCCCTGTTGACAGCGATGCGGATGAATTTTGAACGCCCTTTAATTCTTTTCTGTTTTTTTTTTTATATTATAATTTTAAGTCTGTTATAGTTTGTAAATAATGTTTATATCAGATTTTTGTTTTTGTTTTTTATATTTTTTTTATGATGATAAATAGTCTGTGATTTTTGACACACAGAAAGACCGAGCAAACGAAATGGTTCACAATGTCCGTTACATCACAAGAGCAAGTCCAACTGTCCATTACCAGTCCATGTTGGTCACATCTAGCACTTGCATAACAGTGGTGGTTTAAGAAACTCATTGAATGACGTGTCACTTCTGTAATTTGCAATGTAACCGCTATTTAATAACATAAGCCGGATATAGCTATTTAGGTCTTGGTATTTTTAACGTGTTTTCTTCAGCATCTCATCTCGCCTATAATCCGTTGAGAGCTGGGCAGATGTGTGCCAATAGTACACCCATGTTTCGCAATTATTGTGTTTTAGGTGTTTTGTATAATTATTAACTTCATATTCAAGATTTTAATTGGGAATAACGAAGCCTGAGGTGATATTGAGAGCCGAAGCTTCTTTCAACTGTTGTTAACTCGATATTTTATTGGATAATGTTTGTATACGGATCACTCTTTAGTTAATGCATTATTAATTGTATTATTCGTATGAACGATGAGATTGAAGTGTGATTCCAATATTTCACTGTAGAATACCGTATAATACAGGGTCAGGTGAACGGCAACAAACCGGTCCATTTTGATCACGACACGTGTATGTAATTTTTTTATCTACTAGTTTCGCTACTTTAGCTTATTCATTTATTATAAAAAATATAGGATTCTGTACCCAAGGGGTCCTAACGAGACCCTATTACTCGGGTTCCGCTGTCTGACCGTCCACTATTTGGCCAAATAGGAAGCTGCTACCAGCTGAACTCTTTATTTTCCGCTCTTTACAGATACATATTTGATTTCACCATGTACAAAGTCTTCTACGTATGCTTAAATTTTGAGATTGTGGCCTCTGAATACCATTGTTTGTTAACATAGATAAATACTAGCAAACTTGATTAGGTAAGTACCTTAGTATCATCCATCATTTTAAAAAGGCTAAAATAGTTATGGACGTAATCAAAATAGTTTCAATTGAAAAAAAAAATGTCTACTAGGTATAAAATAGCGATATTATCCAGAATTATGTAGTATAAATTGTACGAGAGTATAAGGACAAAATGTTGTTATTGTTGTTTAGTTATTAGAACTGGGAAATTAATATTCTGTAGGTAGAGAAGCAACACACAAAGGAAAAATAAAACCTTTCCATTGCTATGTATTTCGCTTTTTAAAAGCCACCGTTCTAGGCATAACTTAGTCGAGAAATGAATTAGTAAAAGTATTATATATATTTTTTCAAATTGCTTAATCAAGATTTGCTCATAAATCATCTTTAGTTATCTGTTTCTATTCTTTACTTTATGGATCTTCGTGTAAGTCTGCATGTCCGCGGAGTTCATCTAAACTTGATTTTGATGCGATTTTCACCTTTTAGATTTTAGAGCATTCATTTTGAATGATTTATGTGTATAATTATAGTACTTACGTTATTTTAACTTCGACATACTCGTAGTATAATGATCTCAATTTTATTATGTCGTTGAAACGCTTGTAGGGGAGTGCCGTAGATGGTTTTACATAGGGAGACGTGGGAAGCTACGGGGTGACCATTGCCAGCAGTGAGACAATATGGTGTTATAGGTTAATAAAAAAAAACCATGCGATGCGGGGGCGAATATTAATCGATATAAGAGAAACAATGACAAAGCAATCAATATTTAACACCGTCTGCTCAAAATACGAGAACCGGAGGTCGATGACTGGTAGAAAGTGTTCTTACGCATATTGCGTGCACATTGCCGTTACCGCTAGTTTGTACACAGGAAAAAAAAAGAAATTGTCGTGCGTGGACGCCATTGTTAATCGCCTTATGTAATACATGGATGTCAATTGAATGGAAGCGGCGGAGTCCGGTAAATCACAGGACGATGCAACATTTCTAATCGTTTTTGTTCTTTGTAACAGTAGGGTTATGTTATTTCCTTTTCTCAACACTTAATTCCCGGACGTTCGATTATGTTGAGAGATCCGTCAAATCTCATGAGTTGCCCAATTAGATTTCCCATTGGCAATTATATTCGTTTGTAGGTAGAATTTAAAAAAACCTCTTTCGTTACATTTACCTACATAATTATCTTGTGCCAAATTTTAATCTCCTAGTCTAGATCAAGCGGTTTACTCTGCGCGCGTAGTCTTGTCAGTACAGATTTTTGTTAAGTAGATTGCTAGCATTTAAAAATCGAAGGTTCGCGTGACTTCTACTGATCCAGGTCAGTGATCCAGGATTAGACACATTCAAATAATTCGTTTATGAACTTTGCAAATGCCAATAACACACGCCTCGAACTACCCTCTATTCAATTATGGCATTGTCTTCCGGTCCATCCATTTGCTAAAGATAGCTATTAGCGATAAGACTGTCCCTGGTACCCTTAATGTTAAAGTTATGTACCTTCACCAATATCATCCAGAAACTTTTAATAGTGATTTTAATTCATTTTCATTTATTTTATTAGGTACGAACGTAGGACTTTTGAATTCGTATTAATGTGAAATAGGCCTTATCTCGAAATTGCAGTCATTATTCCTCGAGGAAATCGCTTTTGAATTTAGCCAAGTCTACTATACAAGTTGGTGTTCGTGATTGTAGAAATAAGCTTATCTATACAAATAAATAAAATTGAAGTGTCTGTTTGTAATATTAAAATTACAGCTTTTTACTGAATGCATATGAAAATATATACGGCACTTATAACAAAAACACATCTTTTTAATGTTTTGTCTGTCTGTTTGTTGGACGGCTAATCTCCGAAACGGCTGGACTGATTTTGCCGGGACTTTTACTGGCAGATAGCTGATGTTATAAGGAGTAAGGCTACTTTTATTTTAGAAAAAATATTATAGTTTCGTGCCGCAAAAACGAAAACCCTTGAAATTGGTAACAAAATCCGATTCAAAAAGGGAAGTAATTTTTTTTTAAATAATTTCACGCGAACAGCAACAGCTAGTAAGTATACAATAAAGACATATTCTCTCTTTTTCTTCTAAATCTGTTGTTCGGCAAACCCATCCCACGTTGAAGTTGTTTGGCAGAAATCTTTGTTTGTGTTGTCCTTAGAAAAACACATTACCATCGAACTACAAATTTATGTCACCATGGGGATAGGAATCATAATCTTTTCAAATAGTCCCCTTTCCTGAAAGGGTTGTACTCATAAAGTGCTGTGTTTACCGTCTGCTCCGTTGAACTTTCTATACAGTTTTTTTTTAAACAGTAATATTTTCTGCCTCTGCGCTTATCGAACAATTTAGTAGTGCAGTACTGTTGCTACCTGTGTAGTCTGGACATGTTTCAATTCCAAATTCACACCGCGTAGATCTAATTAGATGACAATAACTATTTATACATTTGTATACTTAAGGAGTACTTACCTACCTGTGTGTCTTCTTTTCTTTAGAGTCGATGGTAAATTCACATAATATCATACGTAAAAAATAATGTTAAGAAGTTAGGCCCAGTAGGCACCTTGGACACTCCAGTATATGGCACATATTTTGACCAGGAGCACCAAATTCTTCAAACTCAAATACTACTATACTCGTTTTGGAATACTTCAATGCGCTTGAATTATTCTGACATTCAAATTGTTTAGCTGACGTGTCTGGTGCCCCACAAGTGAAAGAGAGCGTAACCGTAAGCATTTTGCTTGCAAAATATAAGTGAAGATTTTAAATAGAAGTGGTTGCAGATGTCACAATTGAGTTAAACGGTTTGTCGAGCATACAGTTCATAATACACCACGAAAAAATAACAGTAATATTTTATTTGTGCATGTTTAGACTGATATCGTCTGGGGAGTTTTGCAACCGAATTTAATTTGACCCTGTATGATAATATTCGTGCCACCCTTTTGGTGATCATAGGATTCGCTTATACTGATACTAGGTTCTGTAGAATTTAATTTACGGGATAATTTTCCTCGTAATTTTTTTCCGGGATAATTTTTCGTGTCGTGTCTTAAGTTCCCAAAAGTATAGATCATCATCAAGCGATTCTCGCTTTAAAAATTAACAGATTCGGAATTCGAAACTTATAAAGTAAGAACTGATTCACTTAATAGACAGATATTTAAATAATTATTCACTTCCAAGTAGCCTTAACCAGGCTCACGTTTAAACGCAAATTGAGGGAACACTTCAGATGATCTATTAGTTTTTAATTTAGCTAGTCCATCCTTGAAATAAACAAAGCTATCATTAGCGTCCTTTTGTACTAAAATAGACTTGCTTAATATGCTATTTGAAAGGAAATACGTACTCATTAAAAAATACTTATGATGTACCAGCGCGCGGCAGCAGGGTGCGGGAGAGCGCGCACGCCGCGCACGCTCAACTGCGTGGCGCCATACATACCTAAACTTTTGTACGCGAGCCCCACACTGCGTTGGGTAGTTTTAAGATAGTTTGTACATATTGAGTTTTGTGTGCTCGGTTAATATACCTTTATTAGGTACCATCCCGTCTCTTCATTGTACTGGCTGCTAACTCTACCGCGCCCAAATAACAATGTCTCATGAAGAAAACTACCGCTCAAGATATCCAGTTCTGCTAAAGCATCCCAACATTCAGAATTTTGCCACTTCAAACGACAAGTTCTCTATGAATGTCTATTTTTAATTGAAACTGACATTTGCATATCTAAAAATAAGAGTTTGATCTTGAAAAGGAATGTAGGCAACTATTTCTTCACGATGTAATGTTAAAGTACAGTTCAATCATGGTCAACAATTGAATGAATAGTGTCTGTACGCAAAAACTCATTACCGACCGGATCGATTTCGATATTGTCTAATACTAATAACTATCCGTTACATAAGTTACGTTGTCTCAAGTGTAGTAAAAATGACCTAGTTTGGAACCGGTTTGTATTACTTACACGGAAACGGTGATCTGGTGATCCCAGCGGTTTTTCTCATCGAATGAATATATTTCAATGCATGTTTACAATGTGACGCACACACTGGTTTGGATATGGTAATCAATATTCAATATTAACATTTTTAGTAAATGACTACCTTATGCCCGCGGCTTCGCCCGCGTGGGGTTCGATAACTATCCCACGGGGTCGTATTATAGGGATAGAAGGTTATAAACTATCTGTGTGCTAAATTTCATCCAAATCCGTTTAGTAGTTTTTGCGTGAAAGAGTAACAAACATCCATCCATCCAACATTTCGCATTAATTTATAATAGTAGTAAGCTAAGTAGGATGGCGACAAAATTTTTACATATTGCTGAACAACAAACCTTGTAATGATTATCCATTTTTAGAAATGTGTTAATATTTTGAATCATTAAGTAAGTCAGCCGTTAGGTATCCGCAGCCGTGCCCTCATGATCGCTTTGTGACTGGTTTATATGATTTACTATAAAATTATATTTAGGTTAATGTGATTTTGCCAAAAGAATCAAAAATTAAATAAAAATGATTTAATATCATGTGAAACATTAATACAAAGAAGCATTTGCGGAAGTTGTTTGTGAAATAAATAGTTTAATAGTCATTGGTTATAATAAACTTTTGGTGAAACATTAGTGAACCGAAAATGAGTAAGGTCTGGCGGCCTCTGGGATCTCTAAATGGCTGTGATATACGGACGGACAGTCAGACAGACGGATAGGACGAATCGATAAGGGTTCTGTTTTTTGCCATTTGGCAACAAAACCCAAAAACCGGCCCTGTCAAAATATTTTTTTCCTACTAACTTTACGTCGAAAACAAACCGTCATGTTATCGTCCATCAAAAAGTAAAATAAAATCCCACCGAAACATGGAGTGCTATGTTTCGTTTGGAAATGCATTTAATTAATAATATTTTCCAATGGACCTCAAAGTTAGACAACTTTTAAGAGAACTATTACCGTCAAGGATTTAACGCGGGGTTAAACTAAACGATAGTTAGCCAATCAGGTACCTGCAGGGAAAACCTGAAGTTGATCGCAACAATTAACTAATAAACTCCCCTTCCAGTGGTTATAATATTCTCCATAAGCATTTCATGTCGTTACCGGAAATATTGTATGGTTACTTCCTTATTTGATGCTTTGATGCTTTTTATCAAGAAACATATAGATAACTTGGATAACTTTCCTTTCTAAGTGCAAAGTTCAAGACTTTTTCTTGTTTCCAACAAAACATAGGAAAGTTTGGTAGTACTATTTAAAATCGATCTCGTTATTCCCAATCCTTAAAAGACGGCACGGCACTATATTCACGAATTTGTTTTGCAAACATTCGTTGGGCAAGCTTGTTTATCAACTTGTGACTTGTGCTGTTGAAATGAGCTGAACTTGCCCGTCTTTTACCAGAGTCGATTTAATCAGTCCATAACGCAGATCTTACACTTATGTATGTAATAAGATCTTACAGCGAAAACAATGTACTGAAAAGCTTTATCCCACATTATCCGGGTACAATTCTGAACTACAAAAGTGTTTACAAGCAAGATAAGTGCACACCATATCGTTTACATTGTACCGTATAACATTTTATAAATCAAAGTGACGGGCACTCCTACTTTTTGTAACCATTCGACAGTTCAACACGCATACGACTTTGACATGCTAATCACGGCCGTCAATTTACTACAGGTGCTTGTCAGTAGTTAATGAGTGCGCGTTGTTGCAGCCAATCAGAGCGTGGCAATTGACGTGTCAGTGAATATGGCGACACACGGATGCGTAGAAATCACGCGCACCTAATTGCACTATTGTCTCAGTGCTGTGAATTATATAATTATTTTGACAGTAACCTCAGCTGGCATAGAAAGTAGGACTTTCTAAACTTTGTATTGGACATCTTTTGTAGTTTTACGGTTTGATATGTATAGGACATAGTTTAAAAGTGAGCATCCTGGCAGCTTAAGTACAAACTGGATAAAAATAACTGAATATCCGTAGCCTCAAATTTTTCTCTGAAAATTTGCTAAGTGTTTTCGATACTTACGCGTTCAGCTTTAAAGGATAGTTTAGCCTGAAGAAGGTTTGTCCATGCACAGCCATGCTGAAGTAACTGGCCTCCTGGGTGTTTGATATCCAGGCAGAAATCTCTCGTGGGCTTTCTCCAACTGCGAAAAAATATAGTTTAAAGTTTAATATTTTTGATCCAACATCTTAGATAAAAAGTCGATTTTAGCGTTCCTAAACAAAAATTATTATGTTTAATTACTAAAAATGTTTATTTTGGCAGCCTTTTATGTGTAACTGCTGGGTAAAGGCCTCCCCTTATATCCTTCCATGTACTCTGAACCTGCGCCACCTCTAACTTTTTTGAAAGTATCGTTTTTTCAAAAAAAGTCTATGTCCCTCTCTAAGTGTGCGCTTTGTGGAATACTTTTCGTGGTCTTAAAAGTATGTTTTTTTATTTTATGTGCTTTGGATGGAATACCTCATAGAAAGGAAATTACTACTGCCATTTCACAAGCTTAATGGATCCGTAATACGGATCAACGCGTCCTAACGAGATAAACCCGCCCGTCTGACACTCGACTTAGTTCTAAGCACTCGGCTATTTCAGACTGGTCTTTGCCGACGTAACTGCCTTCTGTTTCTAACAAGCTTATATTGTCTTACTTTTTAGTGCAACTCGAGATATCCCTGCTTGTGGCTAATAATAACAGCCACACGGGTCCAACTTTAAGGTTAAGCAACGGTTGGCTATGTCGGCCCGTGGATAGGTAACCAAACCCCGAAAAACCGGTGGTATCGGCTGCCAATCGTAGATCTTTGGCAGTCGTTTGGCAGTTTCGAGGGCCGAAGTTCAGACAACCAGTCGTCAACTGAGTTGTGGTGGTCTGATAGGCAGTCGCTCTTTGTATAATAATGGTATTAAGCTGTTCTATGTAATATACTGTACAAAAGATGATGTTAATGCAACTAAACTTGAAATAATGTCATCTAGAAAATACTTTTTGTTGAACTTAAATGTCAAAACAACATTTTAATTTTATGTTAAGTAGTTTTATGTGAAACGCGTAATGAATGTCCTTCCTTTTAATAATCTAATGTATCGTAAATACCTTGCTTTGATTTTGTTAATTACCTTGACACACTTTAATAATATTATTATTGAGTTGAATAGAAAATTCCAGAGGAGACCATACTAAGTGAAGATCGAATTTCAAAGTAATTGTTTATTTGTAATGAGTCAAGTTTCTGCAGCGCGCATTATGTCCATTAACTGTGGAGGTCGTGCTACTAATATGTTCTCCTGTAACTGTGAGGGGTAGCTGCTAGGGTTGTTAATACAATTACAGCGGTAAAAGCTTGATTTAATCTGTGGGTCATATACACTTGTTGCCTGTTTGCTAAGAAACATTAACTCGCTTAGCAAGACGGTGTAAGTTCTTAATTAAAACAAATAATTTGGCTTTGTTTGTAATTTGTACACGAAATCTCAGAGCAAACATATAGTTTTCTATTAACTTCAATTTTTTTCTGGCTACCTCTTTGGTCTACTGGCCGCAAGCACGACCGCTGAGCATGAGGTCCTGGGTTGGATTCCCTGGCCAGCCTAAGTGTTATTGGGTTTTTCCAACAAGAATTTCTCAGTTATAGCCACGGAGTCTGGCCCGCTTGTGCTCGGTTGATGGTAATAGGCTCTCACGCTATTATTTGAGACTTAAATGTAACTGACGAAATGTAGGTGTACTATTAGGTAGGTACACCTCTGCGTAACCCTTCAACGATTACAGGCGTGATTTTATGTTATGTTAAATATTTTTAAATAAATATTTGACAAGTTTTTCATTATGTCGTTTAAATAAGTTCCTTTGAGAAACTTACGGTGCGACATGTGTCGTGAGTAGTACCGTGAGTACTGAGATAAGTGTATGGTTATTACATAATAGTATCCAATACGGCGACAGGAATCCAACCGAAAGTGGTCCAGTTCCAGTTTCTCAATTTCTATACGTGTCGTAAGTCTCTTTCAAAATCACGTTGTATGTTTAATATTTGTATTATTTGTGAACGTAAAAAGGCCCATTTGTTATTTATTCGTATACAATTTACATGTTTATGTAAAATCAAAGCGAGTTAAGGCAATAGGCGCGTCTTATATTAATGCAAAATCTCTTAGTAAAAGGCTAACCCAATCGCCTTTGATATACAATTAAGAGTTTCCCTATTATTGCCTTATCTTTAATTCATTAATAACTAAAACTCATTTTAAACTTGAAGTTACCAAATTGGAAATTGTGTAGTAATATTAATTGACGTCATAAATGACCTCTTTAATGTTATGTCAACCATTGCACAAGTTAGTTTATACAAAACTTTATGAATTGAGAAATTTGTAGCGAGTTTCTTAGTGATCTAATTATTCGACGTTGTAAAGAAATTCATGCGGAAAATAGTATTATGTGTGTATAATAATATTTTAAAAGCACTTAGTATAAAATTATTATGTCATCTAAGTAAGCGGCTCTTAGCAACGTCACGAATAAGATGAATAAAATGCAACTGACTTGCAGTTTCGACACCGACTACAAGTATAAGGCAGCCGAACGCAATTCAAATTACCGTATAATGTACATAATGAAACATAAATAGAACATAGCTATTAAATAGTTTCCCAATTGTAATTATACCATGTGCAAGGACCACGAAAATTGTGATATTGTACTCGGTAAAAGAAAATTTGCGGACGTTAAATGAAGCTAGCAACACACTTCTAGTAATACAGCGCTCACGCATATCTTTTCGGCTTATCGAAAAGTATCAAACGAGCCGCCTCAGTTCACATTCACGTACCTACCAAGTTTATTTAGGACAAATCTTTTGAGGTGTAATCCGAATATTTTAGGGATTCGGCGTTCAAGGGATTCGGTGAATATCGAATGTCGCCCCGTGTATAAAGACCAAATACTTTGGACCTAATACTTTCTAGAGTTTATATAGAGTCAATTTTGCGAAGGATTAGACTTGATATTAAAAAAAAACCTTTTTTCTTTCGTGCTATAAATCTAAAAGAACCAAAATTCATTTACTAGCAAACAAGGATTAGAAAAGATACTTCTTATTTTATAAAAGACAGTCACGGCAACCAATTAAATTATATACATAATAAATAATTAAATATACTTAATATATTCATTTTTGCAAGAGTTACTTAAATAGTTTGATGTACAGAATGCTTGGTTGCCAGCTTCGTGAAGGGTCAGTTTACACCTTGTATTAATAAATCATTGTAGAATATTTAGTGAAAATACTCACTAGAATAAGAGAAAAGGGGATGATCACTGGAATGGTTGTGGAACTTAGTCCACATGCAAAGAGTAAACTCCTTCAGGTCTGGAATATCTTTCTCGTACTCCATGTACTGGTAGAACAGCTCCTGGTTCATGGAAACCTTGTGGATGCTGCAGGCGTCAGTCGTCTGGCTCGAAGGGCTTAACAGGCTAACTTTGTTTCCTGATGCGTATTGCGGGATGGGCCTTCGGTTCAGAATCTTCACCTGTGGACTAGAAAGAAAAGTCATGTAAGAAAGGGAGCAAAATAGGTAATATCGGGTGTCTCCCTGTCGAAGTCTTGAAGTACTGACGTAGGCGCACTTAGTGTGGTTTCAGCATAAAGTTTGCACAACAAACTTATCTTGACTAGTTTTGATTATTTAAAAAAAAAAAATCTGCGGTGTTTGCTTACTGATATATCTTTTCTTTAAGTTTTTTAACACTTTCGCTGCCCAGCACCCCACGTAGTATGGACTTTGGACTCATATGCTGGGTTCTGGGCAGCGAAAGTGTTAACCTGTAAACATATTTGTCTTCTAAGCACCAAAATGAAGGATGAATGAGTAGGTTACCTATTCAAAGTTAAACGCACTACTATTTAACGGAGTTTGGATGAGTGCCCGGTCGATGGCATTGGGCATGCCCCCATATCATCTATATGGGACAACATAACTGGCAAATTGTCAGTGTACGTTAGGTACACTAAGTCCCGATTGAACCATTGAGGCGTGTTGTTAGTATTATATTATGTGAGACATTTTTTAAGCGAAGTATTTACCGGGGATCCAAAGACCTCTCCGAAGTGTGGTAGGTGGAGTACATCACAGTAGATTCTGGCACGATCGGATGCCAGTCACTGTCCCTCGCCATGGCTGCTCCGAAGAGCACAATCACGATGAATATCCGCATTTTCTGAAACAACTTTATAAATTAGAAGTGGCACTTATAAATATTGGAAGTGGCGCGTTAAGTTGCGAGTTATGTGTGAATTAATTAGGTTAGTTAAAGCTACTGGAGCAACTGATATTCGCATAGCAAAACCGCGGCCATATGCGTTGCATGCATTCTATGACAGGGTTTTTTCTGTCCATGCCTGTGCAAGGCCTCCCCTATTCCTTCCGCTTTACTCGATGTTGTGCCTCTTCTGGTCATCGAAGGCGTCCCGCCAGCCTCTCCTCGGTCTGCCGCGACCCCGTCTAGCTGTCTTTATGTATTTACCATGGGTATATTTTTGGTTTTTGCTTGTCGATAGATGTATCTTATAAATTTAACTATTATCCGTGTTTGTTAATTATGTTGACTTTATTATTAACTACTGAGTATAGTTACCACTTAAGAATGGAAAAACAGTTTTCAAGGATTAAGTTTGACATAACTTTACTCAGCGTTTATAAATAAATGGGTAAAAGCGTGGCGTTTCGTTTTGTACGTAGGCACTTATTAAAATTAATGCTACAGTTTACTGATGAATAAATACAACACCCCTATTTTAATAAAAAACGAAATCGCAACATTTAAAATCTTCCCCGAACCGGATCAAACCAGTTAATACATAAAAACCGCCAATTTTTTAGGCTGTTTTCGCCAATTATGATATTCGCCATGTAGAAGTAGATAGTTGGAAGGAAAAGTTCCATAAATTATAAATTCTTTGCTTAGCGGGTTTTATTGATCAGTTTTGATAATAACCATATCTAAGTTACCACTTACAAGCTAAAAATTCCATTTGTTCTGAAGGAAGCCACATTACGTTATATTTTCTTTTACTCTGATTATTTCTACATGCACATACATTATTGCTAACGTCGGGATTTATACAATTATATCAGTTTAAGCTCTACTGCCGTTTCCCAGGTAGCGGGCGTCATCTGAACGCCACCATAAACTTGTTACCGAGTTCTCCTTAGTCTGGCTTCAGTCAGCCCTTAACTTATAATTATAGGAATCAAGGGTAGACAGGGATAGACAGGGATAACGTTAAAATCTAATTTAGCCAGCACTTTCGAGTACGCATTACGCAAAGAAAATAATCTGTACATACAGCTACTGATCAGACTACTATTACAACTGGTTCTTGTTGAAATTGAACCCAGTAAAAAACCTTGGTGAACACGAAATATTAGGTTATATCATCACCAGTTACGTGTTTTGGTTAACCGTGTGTCATATCATTACGCTGCCGACTGTCATTTCGTTACTGTCGAAATTCCGACACGTATGTTTAATTATTTTGCACCTTTTATTACACACATTTCTATATTGATCGATCAGATTTATTGCCTTATTTAAATAAATTATCATAGCAGGTTCTTTACGCGCCTAATCAATTATTTGTATTATGCATTTCAAGAAATATAAAACAAGATGAAACTATGCCAGGGTCAAATGAAATCAGCTAATGAAACTCTCCTCGTAGTAGAAAAAAATAACCGTTATAAAATGGAGTAAAATTAGAATAATAATGATCATGATAACTACTAACCATAAACATAAATAATCACGTCTCGTTTCATTACTGGTACCGGAGAATCAAAAATTAATACACTTTGAAGCCTTTTCATAGACAACTACAACCATAAATGGTGCAGGAATTTATTCGCAGCTGCGCTAACAGATCAGCAATCACAGCAATCACGTACTCTTTTATCTCACTAACACATAATATTCCACGCAGCCGAGGTTTTTTATAAAACTGTAAAATGAACATCGTCACTTCCTGACATATTGTTATAATCGATTCGTTTTTCGTGCACACTTTTATTTTAAACAAATATCAATCAATACTCATTGTTTTGCCGTATGGGGTTTTATCGATTGGGTGTCACATTTAACAGAAAGTCATGTGGGAGGACTTAATGTCCTGAGATGATTTATTCTGACTGCCTCGTTGGTCACAAGCGCGACTGCTGAGCATGAGGCCCGATGTAGATTCGATTCCTAGGTCGGGCAAAGTGTTATTGGGTTCTTCCATCGGAAATTTCTCAGTAGTAGCCACGGAGTCGGTTGATGCAAATAGGCGCGCCCCCTATTACATGGGACTTAAAAATACTGGCGAAATGGGGAGTACTGTGTACACCTCTGCCTAACTCTTCTGGGAGTACAGGCGTGATGTTATTTTACGATTTATTTTCTAAATGTAGAAGTGAAGAAAAACTGTGAGCCCGAAATCATCCATCTTTCCTTGGGCCCTCCTCTCCCTCTCTGTACTTCAAGCTTATCAAGCAAGCCCATCACATGGCTATACCAATCCAAACGATTCTCTTTCGACTTTTCTAGACATTTCTGTTAAACTTATAACTCTTCCATACTGACGAATGTTGGAAGTACTTTGGTATAATATACAAACTTGTTCCAAACATTGTAATATATAGGACAGGCCCAGAGGGTCATCTCTGGAGAATACAAGTTTTCCGCTGGTTATTTTGATGACATTACTAAGTTGTGTCGAACAAAGTACTGATGGATCGACTTTGATTTTCAGTGAACTTTCAGTTTGTTAGTTTTTCCTTAACGTTTTGACTTTGAAACGGTGTATAATATAATCGCCTGAGGAGAGAGGAGGCCTGTGCCCCAGCAGGGTGAACATTATAGGCTTATTGTGCTATGAAGAAAATTGCATTGACTACTCGTAGAAAAATTTGACTCGCAGTATTGTGTTGCCAAGATTCTACAGGAAAATTGAATGGAAAGAAAGTTACATTATTGAGTGCAAATATTTGATTGACGACTGCAAATGCGATATTGGAACCAATAAACCTACTATTTCCTTCAGGAATTCTTTCCAGCTGTAGAATCACTGCAGTTGAAATAATTTGTTCCCACGGTACGGTACGCATGAATTTCATTTAGTTTGTGACTATGAAAGATCAAAACTGACTTTCTTACGCGATGGCAGGGCTATGAAGAGGGTCGCTAGTGAGATACTTGTAGAAGTGTTAAAACAAAAGTTTTTAGTACACACGGCGACACATCAAGTTGTACATAGCCTGTATAACCTGACCTCATTTTGTATGAGCTTCCCCTACAATGAGAGATCAGCTTAATTTGGTTTTGCATAGCTTGTTTGGTCGTCGTGCGTACTTCTACAGTGACGTTAAATAGGATCGATATTAAAGCTTTTCACTAACTTATGTCAATCCAATACATGTTTGATATTTCCATCGGGATTATCACTAATTTTATGATTTATCCACGGAGTCTGGTCCGTTTGTGCCCGGTTGATGGCAATAGGCTTACCCCCTATTATATGGGACTTAAACCTAACTAATGAAATGTGGGTGTACTGTTTGGTACACCTCTGTCCAACCCTTCGGGGATTACAGGTGTGATGTTATTGTTATGTAACTGTTATTTTCAGTAGGTCATTTTGTCAAGGGTTCAGTTATCTAGGAATAGCCGACTTCATTGACCTTCATTGTCCTTGTCACCAACTTTTTCGTACGCCATTTAGCACATTTCACACTCTTAGACCAAACGTATGATACAGGGTCAATGGCAAACCGAGTTATATATTGCAACATGCTAACATATTATCTAGTACCATTTCAAATCTCGATGAATATCCGGATTAACACTTTGGGTCACTGGTTATCTAGTTCTAATCGAAAATCTGTCGGAACTAAAACCAAAAAAAATTTTTATAGAGTTTTATTCATAAAAGATGACAAATATTCATAAAAGAAAACATTTCACATAGGGTGACGCAATGGCCGGTCTTATCGCTAAAACCGTTCTTTTCAAGTCAACCTTCGGATGGATTACAGGAAGACGGAGGGGCAGTACTGCAGGTAGCCTTTGGTGTACCATTACCTATTAAGGCAGACCTTAGAAGGTGCTATCATTACCACTCGACTGCTTTACGTCTATCCACTTAAACTTAACGAGGCATCATTCTGAGCAGATACTAGATTTAAAAAAAAAAAATGGATTTCAAATTTGTCAGCGCGAAATTGCTACGAGAACCGGGTTTCTCATCGCTACATAACAGTTTATTTATCAGCAGCTGCTGTTGGAAATACGAATCAATAAACCTCAATAGGCATGCCTGATACAACCTGAGGGACGTCGTTTAGAATTGTAACATTTGCCACTAGAGTTGTTATTTGAAATTTCCAATACTCAATTTCCTATACTACAGGTCATTCGTTTTTATTTGTTGATGGATTTTTTTAATTGTAGAACTCGTTATAGAAACGAACGAGGGCTTTCAAAGCGAAAAGTATGGTTTTGTTGTAGAAAAAACTGGACCCTGTGTTATTTATTAAGTGCGTCCATTATCAGCTATTTATCATGTTATAAAAAATATAATGATGCTTAATTTCAGAATTTGAAGTTGAGAAAGTGTCAAACTCTACTTTCGAATTTTGATGCTGAAGAAGAGTTTGTCAGGTTCCTAACTTCATATTTTCAATTCAGAAAACAACAAACTATTGTCATATATTTTAGTATTATTTTAAAAATCGGCCTAAAAGAAGTATTCTCAAATATTGTAACGACATTGAACTTTATGACTTTCGTAAATATCTATATTTCCCCTCCGGCCGTTTTCACAACTGTGATTCGCAACCAGTTGCGATCAATATTTTGATAAAGTGACAACCTAGCATGAAGTGGCGACTTGATAACTCAACGAAAATCGATTTGCATTTGAGTATTCGGCTGTTACTCGAATGAACGTGCTGCAGAATTATTTATGTATGCAGATTCACTCGTGCGTGAAGAATTTCGTAAATATCTTGAATGCATTAAAGATGAATCTGCACTGTATTGATACATTAATTCAAATCTCACTGCTGATTATTCTGAAATAGCGATGCCTTACTAAGAAAGAAGGTCCTAATTAATATAATATAGTTAGTTGCAGCTACATTCTGTATCCAAATAGGTGACATAAAACAGCTGTTTGATTTTTATACTAAAATTATGAATAATACTTTATTACTTCAAACGAATGGAGATGGGTACTCTTAAACGACTAAGTTATCAATCGTTTAATTGAGTATGTCTCGTTCCACTGCAATACTATGTTCCGATAAAAATCAAATAGATTATTAAATGATACCGTACCGACCCGTCGAAACACGGTTGCGAGTGTTCACTGACACTATCACATCGAAACAGATGCCTATAAAGGGTGTAAAAAGACCCTTAACGAAGCCGAAAGGCACCTGTTCTCCCCGTTATTGCGATAATATTTTTGTTCTAGACCATACTGGGAACCTTCTAGTTACGGAGATATTGGGGGTCAAAGTTCTAACTTTTTCTCAAGTATTTTTTTTAATACATGATTTTAATGTAAGATTTTTACTTTAAACACCTCCACGACCACCGTACTATCCAATCTATCCACCAGCACAATGTTTTGAGTGCGTAACATTGAGTCCTACCGTAAAACGTGATTTTTTACCCCAAAAAAAAGTCGTTTCCCAGCAATAATTTTTGCGTAAAGTTACTTAGTTTGATGTACAGAATGCTTGGTTGACGGCTTCGTGAAGGGTCTGTTTACACCCCGTATAAACGTGAATTATTTTGTTGTTTCGGCCAAGTATTGAATAAATCTAATAGCGTGTTTTTATTTAGTCATTAATTAAGGAATCAAAATTAGTGATACTTATATGTTTTAATGTAAAGCCGTGAATTGAGCATGTAATAAAAGTGAGTTTGATCGCAAACCGGTAGCGATAACACTGAGATAGCATCAATCAACACGCCACGTGATTGATTCTAACTGGGAGAAACACGGAACATTCTCTAATCCTATATAATTTGTGCGGAAGGGAAATAACTAACGCTTTTATTAGCCGCTACGAAGTTATGCACTTTATTTAAATTACTTCTTTAGTTACGATGATCAATCGAGTATGTTATTAATGTAGTTTACTGCAACTGAAAATTGAAACAGGATTTTATCAATACTTTTACTCTGTTTGCTGCCTCGTTGGTCTAGTTCTAGGACTTAACATGACTGACAAATTGGGGTGTACCTACTATAGGTACACTTCGGCCTTACCCTTCGGATTATAGGCACGATGTCATGGTATACAACCAGGTATAAATAGTTAATAATCCGTTTCGGTGCGAGGCAGAGCGAATCTGCAGAAATTTCCGGAGCAATCCCAAGTGGAATAAAACTTTTATTCCTGGCTTTGGTAAAGGAAAGCACGTGAAGCCGTTGGTTTTGGCTGTCGTTCGTAGATCTTCGACAGCCATTATCGTGATCAGAAACCTAAAGTTCGAAAATTATACAGCCAGTGTTATCTTCGAGACGTTACTAGGTAGAGGAGTTCAGATCGGCAGTCGCTTCATTTAAAATACTAGTAAGCTGCATTCGATTGGGCTAGGAGGTTCCCATACGGTTGGGTAAAAGCTGTTGACAGATTGAATTAGTGTCCTTTTCATTTTCAGCGAGTCAACATAATATCGGACAAGTTTACTAGTACAACGTTATTAATCAAGTATTTCGTATGGGTAATTATCTATTTCGTAAAATGGATTGGTAAATTGAAACTCACACGGATCGCGTCCTAAATCGCTATCTCTACTCTGAATTTCTTAAATGGATTTGGAATCATTCGGATTCGTAGGTATTTTACTTTCAAAAGCGATGCCATTGCCTGTATCATAAGAATGTGGTTTTATTATTCGTGCTAGATAGGGATATTCGGGTATACCAACTTCGAACGCCACAGACTTGTAAAAAGCCTTATCTTTTATGTCCAGGCAAAATCGATGGGGGCGTAAAACTATCAAATATCTAGGATCGTTTATGGAATTATATGATATCTTTTCCTTTGTGATATAAATAGCAATATTTATTATAGTGAAGCTTTCAAACAAATCTTATTTATGTTTATCAAAGGCACACTGTCGTATACCTTTGTATCCCTGACACTCCTAGAGATACAGTTATGGCATTAATTATGTAGGTTTAAAATATTCTGCTGTCGAAGCAAAACTTGCAAAATAGACTCGAGTATCTGGTCCACTATAACTTACAGTTTGTCACCTATGACTTCTGTCACAACCACTGGTTGCTCCATAGCTCACAGCTCGGTAATTCACTCAGTATTTACTGCTGCGGTCTATTTCATACAAAATCTATAATTTACGAGCTAACCGTCAATATTAGTTTGTCATGCTTTCTGACTCGTTGCATAATTCAAGATAATCTTTAAGTAAAGTCATGTCATTATCCACTTTGCTCGCGTGTTGCTTATCTTTCTATGCTGTTATTTCTTGTAATCGAATACTTATTATACAACATGCATGCGCTGTCGTTGTTGCACTTACTTCTTCGTTCATAGACTAATCTTGGAGCTTTGGAGTAAACATTTGTTGTATTATTTTAATAATACACAAGGTGGAAGGGACACCGACGCTAAAACGGACACCCCCACATAGAAATTTTTAATCGATTTTTTTTTTAATCATCTGTTCCATACATTTGATTTAGAGAAATTGACGTCGTGCGAAAACGACGCGCGACGTTTTGCGAAAGTGAAATTATGCGAAAGAAGCGTCAAAACCGTTTTGTTTTCAGAATAAATATATATTATATATGTGTTAATTGGTAACTTGAATCCCAACATCATTATATTTTACCGACTGTTCTGTACCGGTCTGGAATAAATTATGCAAATGTGCAACAAATTAAATTAAAACCTCTATTTTATTCCTAAGTCTAAACTAACGTTTACGTGACCACTATCAAATTTAAAACTAACTGTACCCACGACTTTATTCACTTAAAATAATACCCACGATACAATAATTGTTAAATATTTATAGATTTTGCGCATTTTTATGACAAAGATATTAACATAATTTATACATATGTCTTCTGCGTCACGCGGTTTAGTTCATTGATTTCTTTGAAAACTGAAATCGTAAGATTGCGTCTAGGAACAGATATTTCGATTTACTTTGATGGTTCACCTTTGACGGTTCTATTTCCTGGCGCTTTTCAAAGGTTGCAATCTAAGTGAAGGTAATGGATACATTCGTGTTCATTTTATGTTAAAGAATAATTTATCGAACAAGTTACCGTTTTGAGTTAAGACTTTGTGCTACCCATCAACCAAGCAGCACTTTGTGATCGCAAAGAACTATTTTCACAAAGGCAATACGAACTTTCAGCAAAGTCTTTTAATAAAGTACCTACGAGCACAAAGACTGCACTCTTAACTATCGGAAAAAGCAGAGTACATTATGTTCCAAAATATTTAATAGGACGGACTCTCGTGGGTTTTTTTTATAAATCTATACTTCTGTACAAATAAATAAAATTGAAGTGTCTGTTTGTGTATTGAGTTGTCTTTTATTTAAAAAAAAAAATTAGGATTCAGTCCAATAAAATTAAAACCTTTCAAACTGTTAACAAAATCCGATCTAAACGGCTAATCTCCGAAATGGCTGGACCGATTTTGACGGGACTTTTACTGGTAGATTGCTGATGTTATAAGGAGTGACTTAAAATACTTTTATTTTAGAATAGGAATTAGGAATCCATGCAAAATATTAAAACGATTGAACTTGGCAATAAAATCAGATTCATAAGGGAAGTAATATGTTTTTACTCGTATAATAATGTCACGCGAACGAAGATTGCGGGCAACAAGCTAGTCTACTAATAAATTACAAACAATAATATATCTTCGTTCAAAATTAACTATATGTACCTTTTACAGTGAGCATTGTTCACAAACAGTTAACTAGAATTAGTTTATAAGTACTTCTGTCTCTTTATTTCCGGACATATGTAAGTGATTAACTTTGAGAGCTTATGTGACCCAACCACGGATACCTAACGGTAATCCAGTGTTTAAAGCTTTCAAAGTCTCTGATAATTTTAAATGGGTGTAATTTACTATGATATAAGACGAATGGGATTTCGCATCGGCAAAGATGACACAATTCAATGCAAACATTAGTCTCTTATGAAATGAGATTCTCTTTAGGGATGGGGCGCGTAATCTGCCAGTTTATAATACTTCTGACAGATAGATTGCCTAACATCACAACAAGCCGGAACTTATAATAAGAACAAAGAACATTATAATTAACAAAACAACCATCTGTTTGGTTAAAAACAAACAAAAAACCGTTTTACTTTATCGACTAATCTGTGCTGAAAGTTTCTCATGAATACTCAGTTCATTTTTAATGCCTCTTAAATAAAAATGTTACTCACATGGCGCTTTTTGTCTCTTACTGTGAAAGTAAGTATGCGCTGTTTTACATTACAATCAGAATAAACCGATCACTTTCTCTTTATCCTTTGTGAATTTTAATACAATCGTGTTGTCGATCATTGTCTGTCTGTAGTTATTTTAGGTATACCACGCATGCGACTAGGATTACTATTTCGAAATTTTGAAAGTTCCGACAAAATCCCGGTCGCTACTTTTTAATTTTCGTTTTACTCTTTACAGCATTACTTCCTGTTTTTATTGCCTCGAAAAAATGTTTTGAAAAGAACTGGTAACGTCCGGACGGATAGCTTTTTTTGGGCGGGTGAAATATCTGTGCGCAATCCACACTGAGCGTGGTCGGAGTGGATATGTGAGGCTTGAAGCTAGAGTTTTTCCGAAGCCCAATTCAGAGTCAGAAATCATAAATGAGTTTCGGCAAGGGTTTATCAATAGAGAAATTTGCAATTAAAATATGTAGACGGTGTATAACATCGTGGCACAGACATTTACATAAGATTCGGCACTTGATCCGACACCGTGAGGATGTTTAAGTAGTTAAAAAAAAATGCAAAACTTGCACAAGTAAAATATATGGTACTTACTTAATTTTCCTAATACAGAAGAAAAATTTCAATGCTTGTTATATAAATATATTCAGTGAAATACCTTTAATAAAAATGAAATGGCGTAACGTACAGGTTAGTGGCGGGACTAGCATGTTTTGACACGTTTGCAATTGCTGCGTTTGGCTACATAAAGCGCTGTCAACGGTGGCTAACGTGTCAATGTGGTGGAACCTTTCATATGGTTGGAACATAACGTAATATATAGACTGAGCGTTGTTGTTAAATAAACTTAGGTTAGTATAAATGGTTGGGCACTTTTGTTTCAAAAAGTACTTAACTTACTTTACTACGTTAAGTACTGAACTTTGTATTGAGAGACCCGTAACAATAGATAGTACAAGGCTTATCTAGAATTTGAAGTTGAGACTGTCAAACTCCACTTTAGTAGCTCTATACTTTAAATGATTCCATTAACTTTAAAATAAAGTTTTGAAAATGGTCTAAAAAGCCGTCCTTGATTTTATCATCCTTTTCATTCAACATTTTCTGAAAGAGGTCGAGGCTCAACTTGTTGTTTCTTAAATCCCACGCGATGACCTTTCTGCAATATCCCACACATAGTTATTATTTGATTTACACTCTGAAATTAACGTCTCTTCGATACAATCCACATAGAAACCATAAACTCTTTAATTAGCATTTTGAATTTATGGTGACAATTTAACTGTATGCTAGAATTTCAAAATATTTCAGAGTAAATGTCATGCATCCAGAGGTGCCTCTGTGATGCAAGCGTTGAAAATATCAGTAAAGTAGCCCATTAGAGCTTAGTGTTTTAAGAGACCTTTTAGAGTGTAAACAACTTATAAAAAAACTATTCATACTGGTTTTTATTCTTAAAGCTGCATACAGGCTGTATTTTAGTACCTCTCGATACTTGTATCGTTACAATGGAATACAATAACACCGTAAGAATAAGTTTCGTAACGGACTATAACTTATATTCTTATGGCAGCTATAAAGCAGCTTTAGTCTTTATTATTGATAGAGATTGATTACAACATGTATTTTCGCAATATAATAAGCGAAGTTTTGAAAGGGAATATTTGATATTACAAATTACCAATCCAATCAGGACACAGGTTCTGAGCGCCTAAAGTGTCGTTATATCAGCGATATTGACGAAAGAAAATCAAAAAAGCATCGGACTTAGGTACATAATTACGCTAACTTTAATGCAAGTTTTTACTTGCATTGTTTCTGTGTTAGCTGCGTTTGCATTTTGTCTAGGTTCTCCTACACGTATTTGCATCCCTTAGCAGATAGCCGCTAACAGGCTAAGACTAATTAAAATAGAGAGTGATGTTAGCAACTTGTTAAATTAGAACCTATCTCCGGCGGCTTCTTCCTACCTTGATGCCTGAACACATTAGGCACAGTATCTTGGAACGTGTCTCGTGACACGTCGAGTCACTAGTCAGGGGGTGACTAGCTTTAATATTTTAGAAACTTGAGTGAATAGGAATGAATAAATTCTCGTGAGATTCGAGCACTGTAATCTCATTTATTTGTAAATCGGAAGGTGATTCGCTAAACTTTTAACTCTTGCCCAATCGTTAGCAACACAATGATTATTTAAAATAATGCAGCGTTTCCTGTGATTCTATTCACATCCCAGTTTTGGGTACACGCTCCAAGTATCACCGATGTCGAAGGCGCAAAACGAATTACCCGGGCCGCTGGCTACTTGCTGATGCTTTAAATTATCTTATAAATAAACTTAACGGGGATAAAAAATTACCACGATCGATATTTAGGACTTCAGTGCCTAAGCAGGTAGACATTGTATAGATTATAGCTGGTATCGTATGGCTTATAGTACGCGGTCTGTCAGTTCTTATAAACTATACAAGAAATGTTTCTCGATTTTCTCGGTCAATTGTGGATCGATTTTGAAAATTGTTTTTTTGATTGAAAGAGTATACTCCCAAGTTTGTTCCATAGCAATATTGACATGCTCTGATCATGGACTTCGAAGATATGGAACGGAATTCTTCAATAATATACATCAAATCTGTCGTGATTGCTGCAATCGCTTGGATGATTATTATTTACACAACATCATATATTGAATAAAAAATAATCTTGTAAACACAAAAAAATGCAAAAATGCAATGCAAACGCAAAAATAATGAGAAAGAAAAGTCTTTTGGAATTTAATGTACCTAATAGGGATTCTATTCAGTTTCAATCTGTGGTCAGTCTAGGACAAAGTCTTGGGAGCGTAAATAAACGATTTTTTTTGGAAAATTCTTTCACCTCTATTAAAGGTATACTAGGTAAACTGGTTCATATTAAATTAGCTAGTGAGACTCCGCCGATATGAAGTCATTAACACCTAGAAATTATGAAACGACTTTTAGCTCTAACTAATGAAGTTGGACCTAGCACTTGGTAAACATAACCTCAATCTTTGAAAGTTGTATAATACTTTAAGGATATGAACAACAGGGTGTAAAGTTTTGTCACCCCCCTTAGAAATGGAGGCTTCCTCTGACCAGACGGGTGATGTGTCTAGTGGGATACGGCCCGACAGCTGTCGTCGGGTTTTCCTATAATTAATCATTAATAGCGCGATTCAGAATTTTAATATTAGTTCTTTCTTGGTGGATAGATGGCAATGTAGTACTTTTTGTACTTTGTTGCAGTTATATTTTTTCCCTGTCCGCTACAATGCCATAGTAATACTTCTACTAAGAACGCCAACTACACGTTGCAAGTAGGCGAATATTGTTTCTATTTCGTCAGAACTTCACAAGCAGCGTTGCTATGTAAATTAGGAAGAGCCAAGCTTTACAGGGGCGTAATCGATAGCCTTTCGCTTAATCGTGTATAGTGCTGGCTCAGTAGTGGCAGCTCCTGATACCTAATCACTATTCATGCTCACTAGACAGATATAAGTGTTTAAACTTTAAAGGAAATCCGTGTCACATGTAGTGCCATTGCTTTTAAGAGTTACCGATACGTGTTTAATTGTTGCCCTCGCTTTTTACATTTTTATCACATCTCCTGAACAATTTTCGGATGATGAAAATCTTTCAGAAATGTGCATATATTATAATTATTTTGCATTTTAATGTGATAAATATTAATTGATCACCTTGAATTTTGGCCATCAGGCCATTGGCCGTTACGACAATCTTATACATCAATATTATGATTATTATTTTAAGCCTATTTTGTCCCACTGCGGGGTAAAGGCCTCCCTTCTCGCCTTCCACTTTTCGCGATCTAATGCAATTGTGAGCCAATCCTTTGAGAAAAAGTCCAACTGATCCCGCTTTTCCCTTCAATATTATGCATTAAGAAAAACGCTCGATAACATTTTCAAATACTTACTATAACTTGTTAACAGGTGAACAGCGGAGAATGTAATAGACAATCTCCGCTGCTCACAAGTGTTAACAAGTTTGAATAAATTAACGCTCTCTGGAGGTCGATATCGTCGGTCTGGTGTTTTGAATCAAATTAGTATTTAGGTGAAATTATCCAGGAGTAGCGATAAGGTTGAATATTCCACTACCTGCTTGCCTAGCCTTTTCCCAACTATGTTTGGGTCGACTTCTAGTCTAACCGGATGCAGCTGAATACCAGTATTTTGTATGGAGCGACTGCCTATCTGACCTCCACAACCCAGTAAGTACTGGGTAATACGATACCACTGACTACCAAAGACCACGACTGTCAAAGATCTACAAATGACAGCCGGGACCAACGGCTAACGTGCTTTCCGGGACACGGAGGAAACCCGGTGTGTAATGGGTGGTCACCCATCCACAGACCAACCTAGGCAAGCATGGCTTAACTTAAAGACCTACTCGAGCGAATGTTATTATTTAGCCACGAGCTCCTCAATTTTGAATTTTCCACTAGTCCAGCAAAAATAATAAAATAACTGAGGAGTATTGCCCGTTGGTCACTTTCAGCTCAATCTTAATCCAATAGCTGCTTTGCGGAGGTAAATGTCGTCGGTCGGTCCCGCGTTAGTGATAATAAGTGAAATTATCCGACTCTCGAGGCTCACATACATTACGTAACGAAGCCTTCCGGACTGGCGGACTTACTGCGAACCTTAAAACTTGATTCACTCTCATAAAAACCAAGTTGTAAACTTGCTTAGCACTGATTTATTGTTTTTTTATGCATTTAAGCTTGACGAATGAGCCAGTCACACTGTTATGAAATCATTATGATTTATTGTAAATTGGAATGCGCATGTTTCGTTGATACGCGACCTACGTAACACGTTGTTTGTTTTTGTAACGTAAAATTATGCATGGTTTTTGTAATAATATCTACATAATTACTAAGCATTTTTTATAAGTTGCTGACAACGTGGTTTCCTAATAATAAATATGGAGTTCGTCTCATTAAGTAGGCTTGATATCCAACTCCGTATAAAAAGCCTACGGAAACGAATATTTGAACTGATTATAATTAATGACTGTTTACTAATACATATGGAAAGTGGGTTTCATTCATCGAATTATAATTAAGTAGTTATTTAGTGGGTGTTTTATTAGTTTATAATCGATAGTTAATTTTAAGCAACCCTTAAAAGATATAGGTCTGAAATTAAGCAATACAGTTGAATATTTTGCGTCACGTTCTATGAAACATGCACCTAATCAAGTAAACAATCTGATTTCCTGATGTGTAAGGTGCAAGGTGCTATATTTTTTCATCAGGTCGGTATTAGTGGATGATAATAAGCGCACCTCAAGTGAACCTGAGCAGGTCATCCGGCTAGACGCGGAGATGGGGGGAAATCCCTCATTAGGAGGGGTTCCGGTAGCTCCTTCATCCCGTTATCGAGAAACTTATTAAAACTAGGATTGAAATTGACGGTATTTATATTAGATCTCAGCGTCAGCACTGCTTTGTGGAGTACTTATTCATTTTTAGGTTTTAATCGTTACCTAAGTACTTTGTTTATCTATCGAAATAATGAAATCATCGTCATTGGAACATTAGTCTTTGAATTATAGGCTGTATGTGTTCAATAACATTTTCGGGAAATCACTCCTCAGTCAAAAAAAAAACTTAAACCTTCCTAGTAAAAGGTTTGCCAAATTTAAACTAAAAAAATGTATAAGTAGTTAAAATATATGCCTGTATTGTGAGGTCTTTTTCAACTAACTACTTGTTGCAGTTTCCCATCTCAGACATCTTTATCCTCTATATAAGTCAAACAAATGGCCCCTTGTGTTGCTCACAGCTTGCCATATTATTGCTGAAAGTTAGAAGAGAAAAAAGCTTATAGCAACCAGCTAACCTTTTTAATTGATACCCACATATCATGGGGGTGCATAAAAAACTAGTACGCCATCTTTGATTTAGTAGACGTCACTTAACTAACCATGCATTGTCATCCAAACTAAACGTGTATGCAAATTTTCAGCTCAATCGGCCGGTGATAACTGTTTTCAAATTCAGTTGCAAGATTTGATCTAAACAAACATACAAACATTGCAAGTCTTTAATTCTGAAAGCTACACTGGGTGCTAAACTTGACTCCGTGTTTATTCTAAGTGGGCAAGGAAGTATCTTATGCCTTTCTCAAATAACCAACGACTATAATATTATGCCTAAGTCCCTTCAGGAATTAATAAGAGCTGCTAGTCAAAGGTGGAAAAGCTACAATAGCCTGCACTCTGCGGGTTGCCGGCTTGTTCGTAATTGCCTACACAAAGGAGAACGGCAACAAAACAGTATTGTTAAGCTTCGTTTTGTACTTGTTATCTTGACAAGTTAACTCAATGATTGGCCCAACCGTTTATTAAGTAATTTCTGTTTATCTCATTGTTCATTCTGAAACATGATTGATGGAGGAAATCAGTTGTTACAGCGGGCGAGCGCATGCGATGTATTTAGATTATTAAACGCAATCAATACATTAATAAATACAGTTTTCATTTTGAAGGCTAGGCTGCAGATCATTATCACACATCATTATCTGCCTAGATTTTTGCTTATAGCTACTTGGACTTCGAAAGATTGGGGTCCTGATGACCTTCACCTGCTCCTACATATTATATTGCGTAACCAAGGTAGGTCTCCACGAGTGACATTTCCTATCCTAGGGCACTTAACAACAAGCAATCAGTGCGTGTCCAGATCTGTTTGCATTGAGAGCGTGTGGGTATTGCACTTTTGTAGGAAACAGCAGATTTTTTTTTTATTACCTTTGAAAAATTTATAAAATAATTATGTGGTAACCGTATGTGCATCAGTGTGATGACTTGCTGTATCCTTACCTTACTACTGTTATAGCTTGAGTAGCGTATGAGCATCCTACACAGGCCTTCTCTGTGTGAAAGGGTTTTATGGTATTATATTAGGTATTTTATGGTTTCTAGAAATACAAGCCGTGCGCCGGATTTAGTATCGATGAAAAGAACAAAATTTCCGTATTTTATTTTTATTCTTTGTGGGTTGTATTTTCAAAAATCCTTTTATTTTGTGTTCGTTTTTGCCAATCACCCTTGTGTATGTTTCTAGTCCTAATTGTTTAGGCTGTGCGTTATCCGTCGGTGAATGAATGAATTTATGATTGTTATTATGTAGATTACTATTTCTTTACTCAATGTTAAAGATAATTAACCACTAAAATCATGTATACTACTTATAGAATGATTATAACTAAGTATTTTTTTTTAAATGCCTCGTTGGTCTAGTGGTCGCAAGCGCGACTGCTGACCATGAGGTCCTGGGTTCGATTCCCAGATCGGGCAAAGTGTTATTGGGTTTTTTCTATCAGGAATTTCTCAGTAGCAGCCACGGAGTCCGCATATGTGCCCGGTTGACGGCAATAGGCTGGCCCACTATTACATGGGACTTAAACATAACTGGCAAAATGTGGGTGTACTATTAGGTACACCTCTGCCTAATCTTTCGGGGATTACAAGCGTGAGGTTAAGTTATGTACAAAAAGGACAATTTGAATAAAATAAAATAACTAACTACATATAAACAACAGGACCCTTAGGCGTCTAAGTACTCCTCCACAGAGAGCCGGCCCTCCGGTCACGCGAAGTAGATTACTTAAAATATTGTAATATCTAGAAATATTTTCATAAATAGCCAATGTAAAGTTCCATGAAATATTTATAGCCCGTTTCCGTTTTCTGAGTAAAGAGAATGTTGGATCATTAATCCCGCATGCACCAGGTTTTGACACCTGTCAAAACATGGACCAGCTCAGACATTATGCTTTCTTTTACACAAGCATGGTCAACGCTTGGTCGAGCGTTATATCTATGTAATTTTCTAGTTAGATTTTAAATAGGTGTACCTATATAAACTTAAAACTATTTTTACCCGACTACGGCGAAGCCAAAAAGAAGGGTTATGAATTAAGCAGTCTATGTATGTATGTTTGGATTTACGATTTTGATGAATAAGATGTCAATCGATTCGTTATTATGGCCCGGTTAACATAGGCTACAGTTTAACCTACTTCAACAATAGGAGGAGTCGATTTTACCTTGTAAACCCTGAATTTAATTAGAGCGTGATTTTTCAGTAGTTCGTTGTATAACTAAAATTCTTGTTAATTTCTGCACAATGTTAAACAAACCAAATCGATAGTTAAATGGTTTATTTTGTTAATACATAATATAACAGCCATTTAAACATATAAAAAAATAGCAAGACTTTTATACCATTCACTGATTTGTTCCCGGTACATTACTCAGCTTAACAAAACATCATCATCTGCCTAGCTTTTTCCGAACTATATTGGGGTCGGCTTCCAGTCTAACCGGATGCAGGTGAATACCAGTAGTAGTACATGGAGCGACTGCCTATCTGACCTGCACTACCAAGTTAGTACTGGGTAATTTGATAGTATACATCTTAACAAAACAAAGCAGTTTCTTCTCAGTTTTATAAAGTTTCCCAAAGTCCAAACATTTGACCTTTAACTTGACTCCGTAACAATAGTTGCGGTCATGGAAATACATTGGCCCGGTAACCCCGCGAATGTCATTGTCATTGATTCGAACTTCTCCGATTCAATAATCAACTCAATTGATCGCTTTGTTTAAAAAGTGTTAGATCACACTACTCCGAAGTTGCGATTTTTGTTTAGTTTTATTAAAAAAACATAATTTGCTGGTGGTATCGTTCATCGGCATTTATTAACTTCCATGCAAACTGTCATCTTGTATTGTACCTCTTCAGAGGAAATATTAAGTACTAGCGGCCCGTCCCGGCTTCGCACGGGTGGACATTTATTTTCCCCTAATTCCCCCTCCCCCTAATTTTTCTAGTAATAAATATAGCTTATGTTACTCGTAGATAATGCGGCATCCGAATGGTGAAAGAATTTTTGAAATCAGTCCAGTAGTTTTTGAGTTTGTTCTTTACAAACATACACATACACACACAAAAATACAAATCTTTCCTCTTTATATTAGTGTAGATAAGGAACCCTAGAACAGTTGTCTCGCTATAAAGTGAAAATAAAAACTGGTTAAATAAGACTGCGACAAAAAAAACAGCAAATAAGTTACCTGCATAAAATAGAGAGGTAATAAATATTTGCATAATAACACTACGTAGATGCAAATTATATACTGTCATGTTTCTTTACATATAAATTAGAGCTAAATCAATTAAAATACGTGATTACTTCCAATTAAGATAGTCACCACAGTCTAAGAATATATACTGTAAGTACGTCACTTTAAATATAAGCATTATTCAAAAATAACACCTTCTTCAAACATTGGTCCAATATAACGAACTAATTGCTGATGCACCTCTGGAAACCGGATTTGCTAGCCGTTCACAATTGGCCGAACTTTAACCTTTTGACCGCCATAGTCACGTATACGTGACAATCAAGCGCGTGCCCTGTACGCCAAACGACACATATATGTGACAAATGGTAAGTAAAGTTGTGGCTTGACGTGGAGGGCACGCGCGTGCGTTTATGCCCGGCCGATCAAAAGGTTAATAACAATTCATCATTATCTTCCTGCCCTTGTCCCGTTCTACTTGGGGTCGGCGCAACAAGTTTTCTTTATCCATTCTCCCATTATTCCTCACACAATTCATACCTAGTTTATTTGGCCTTCCTCTCCCTCTTTATCCATCCACATTAACATCCATCACTCATCCTTAACAACAATTAAAACATCTAAATTACGGATGCGAAAACCTTCCCGGAGCCGATAAAAGAAATCGTTTCTTCGCAATAATTTCTGGGCACTGTTACATAGTTTGTAGCACAAAATGCTTGGTTGACGGCTTCGTGAAGGGTCCTTTGGCACCTGTATACACGTAGTGACATCTCGCTTATATGGATTGAAAACATGCAAGTTCCAATAAAATAGAGATTTATAGCGCCAATAAATATTTATGTTCCGTTATATGTAAAACATGTGTGACCTGTCTAATTGATCAATAAATCTAAGCTCTGACCAGTTCTACGGTGTTCAAAGTAGCTTAGTCTGTGGTATTAAAGTGCAGTCGTGCAGCGCCCGTCAGTCTCACACTTAACCGGTCTACCCACCAATGAATTGCAAACGAAATGCCACTTGTTCAGGATATAACCAAGTGAGAAACAAGTACCTATTATTGTCAGCTTTTTCTCGTCTCGGCTTTTTGTACTTACGACATAATAGGCTGTACAATGACATAAACGGATATACTCTTAGACTATAGTAATTTCGTCATGAGAATCTCACGCCGTATTGAGAAATTGTATTGTTGTTAATCAAGATGGATTCCGTGTATTCCGCATATTTTGTAAAAGCTTTGTGAAAATAACATTATGTTGTTATTGGTTATAATAACATTAATTTGTTCTCATAAGATGTTTCGCAGGGAACATTTAGTTTACAAAATGTAAGTGAAATGTAAGTGAGTTATGCGGACATTATGTACGTGTGTTCTACGTATCGTGCTTTGTTGTTTAATGGCTGATTATCGAACCAGTAAATAGCTAATCTTGTGTATAGTGTTTTAGAACTAACATTCAGGAAACGTTTTATGCTTCAGGTTAACTTTTCCACATCCAGGTTTTCCCGACACCTTCCCTAGTTACTGATTAGCTTGGGATCGAAGCAACACTGAACTTTTAATTTTGAACGGAATTTTTGTAGTAGACATCGTGATTTTAAAACAAACATCTTATTATCTACGCCTGTAGAAATCGTCGTACCAGTAACTATGGATAGCTACAATATTAATAATTCTTGAAAATATTTGTTTAGAATTTTAATTATTTTGTATAAAAACAATCAATAAAAAAAAACTAGTAAAAATCGATAAAAACTGTAACAAATGACACCTAATTAAAAACCTAAATTATTTTCCAATTATTTATAAATTAAGCGCTTAAACAAAAAGAAATCGCATAAGCAAAAAATATTCAACAACAATAATCGCAATGCGAAAAAACATTACCCTTATCACGCAACGGTAAACACTTAAAATCGCACCAAATATATGAACACTTACGATTTAGCTGTCTCGAAATTGAATCTTGAAACGCGGGCGCACGCGATCGCCGTCTACGCACACACTGACCGCAGTCGCACGCGCACACTGTACCCCTCCTTAAACTTAAAGGCTTTCTTCCGAATACAGTCCATTTTTAGAGATCACCGATTGTGCGACAGTGACGTTGCGTCACAATGCGCTGTTGTAACTGCTGTGTTCAAACTGCACGTGAGCTCGTACTAAAAAAAGTAGGTACTTTAGAGCCCACATATTAGGCATTCTTTGTCCTGCTTCTCGTTCTCCACGATGAAGTGAAATGAGCTTCTTCGAGTAGCAACTACACACTTCAAATAATGTTGGCCCAAACATCGCAACTTCCATGGCAGTGAAATTAGCCTACCCACTAGAGCCTAGTGGGTAGGCTAAGTCTAATTCTATTTGGTGCCACCACGTCTAATTGAAGCGATATCTTAACGATAAAATACACGATATAAAGTGTGTAAAAAAACCCTTAACGAATCTGAAAGGCACTTGTTCTCCCCGTCAATGCGATCTTATTTTTGTTCTAGACCATACCTGGGAAGCTTCTAGTTGCGGAGATATTGGGGGTCAAAGTTCCAACTTTTTCACAAGTTTTTTTTTTTAATACATGTTTTTAATGTACGATTTTTACTTTAAACATCTCCACGATTCTCGTACTATTCAATCCATCCATCAGCACAATGTTCTGAGTGCGTTACATTGAGTCCTAAGGTAAAACGTGATTTGTCACCCCAAAAAAAAAGTAATTTTCCAGTAATATTTTTTTGCGCAGTTGTCGGCTTCGTGAAGGGTCCGTTTACATCCTGTATAAGAGAAGTAAAATGTTAGAGCTCCCGGAGTGCCACATATTAAACAGTCCTTGTCTTGTAACATCATTCTCAAAGATGAAATTAAATTAACCGACCGAACATGACTAAGACCTAGGTACCTCAATTTTTGGTGGCCACGTGTCTGATCGAAGATATATCTTATTTCAATAGTCAAAAGACGTAACGTTCAGGAGCTACCAAAGCGCCGTTTTTCCCAAACATCGTTTTTACCGATGAAGTGGAATTAGTGATTGAATATAATTTAGACCTTCTTCAATTGTTGGTGGCATAGTGTCTGATCGAACACAGTAAAATCAAGAGCTACTGGTAAGCATACTCAATACATAAAACAGGTAGGTATGTAAATCGCATTACCAATGTGCCAACATGTGTATACATATTGTTTACTCAGTTAATACAGACATTCGCCCTCTGCCGGGTTATTGTCAATTGGCTATGAATTAAGCATCCTACAAAAAATTACACAAAGCAATTGCATTCGTTGAAACTGAAAGGATTCAATGAAAAAGCGCCGTTATATGGTTGAAGTTCCACACACTCGAACATAGCGCTACGCTTACACATTTATTCTGGACACCGCCAGACAGTGGAATCCACTGCTGGTTTCTCTGTTCCCTGATCATTATAATATATTGAATATATTATATTATATACATAATTATACTGATTCAGATCTGCAAAGTTAGATTGGTTTCAGATCTGTTTGGTCGATAATTTAATTATAAAGGTCTTTAGTATAAGGTTAGTTGTAACAAGTTACTTAAATATGGGACATTATCCAAAGATATGACAGTGTTTAGTGTCTGACTGCACACGTAGTTCACTTACTTGCCTAGACAAAGAACTAAATTATATCACCGATAAGGATGTTGGAAAGTTACCTATGCTTCCGAAATATAAGCTTCACAATCAATTATGTTGAAGGACGTAGAAATACAATACCATTTGAAAGACCCTGATCTAGGCCCTTTGTACTCCTATAAAACACTGCTTTACTAATTCTAGTATAATACATTTATAATACATTTTTGTGCAATCACCAGCGGCAGGCAGGTAAAGAAAATAATGATTAATTAGTTCAAGAAGTTAGGCACACCCTTTATCGCAATATTAAGACCCAATCTTATCTTAAGATCCTTGCAGATAAGTGTCAGGCGTTTGACACTATCGGTCGATATCTAATCCCCATTAACGACTTCTGCCCCACAATCATAACCTATAAATACATAAATGTCTTGAAAATCAAGACACTTAGGCGATGTATTTGAAAGCCAGTGACAGGTTGAATGTTGATCAAAATATGATTCGCTACCTAAAAAATGTGGGGATGACAGTGTTGAATGAGTGGAAGCGAGAGAGAAAGAGGAAGTAGTAAGATGGTGGAGTGTAGGATTTGACGTTAAGACGTAAAGACGACATAAAATTGAAATAAAATAGTTCATGTTATTTGAAGTGTTTTGATTTCTCACACAAATATAATATGAATTTACAGAATTACACTCATTAAATATTTGAGGCTAATTCTAACTTATAAGTTAGAATGAGCCTCAAATGTCATTAAGTCTTCGTTCAATAAAGCCATTTGAACTTCTCTAAGTTCAAATTGTATTGAAATTCTCAACTCTCTAGTTGAGAACTTATATCCTTAAAGCCAGTATCTGCAAAATCTTAGAATTTCGTGAGCCTTAGCCATACTCCCGTTTAGCGTCAAAGTATCGAGCACTCTCAGAAACTTTAAGACACGAATATGCGACAAGTTGCCCGAAGGTTTTGGAGTTATAACCGAACAGCCGAACGCCTGTGCCTGCGACGTGTGTCACCCTAGTGATTAATTGCTGCAACACTCTAATTAGACTATTTCTCAAACAGACCGTATTGAAACTTGAAACCACTTTTTATTCTACATACATTTAACGAGAAAATGTTTTTGTGCGAGATTTAAGCCCAGTTGCACCATTTATACGATTTAGTGCTAATCGTTCTATTTCTGCCAATCGTTTGAAGACGCCAGCGACAGAATGTTTTAAATCTGTTTAGTGTTGATTTGTAGCACAAGCGGCATAATGATTTATCGAACGAAACTCCTCTAAAGGAAAGCGAAATATCTCTCGTGGAACCGAAGTTTGCAACATTTTAAGTGAAAATAAACCTTTTAAACAGGGGTGGTGGTAATGGCTCCCGACCTACTCGTCAAACTCAGATAGAGCAAACACTTAACTTCGTACAAAATATTTCAACACCGACGCTCTCGACGCTAAACGATGAAGGAAAATATCTTGAGGAAACCGGCATGTCCGGAAGAAACCGTTCGAAGTCATTCATGTGACGTCCACTAAGATGCACTGGATCGCCTGGTGGATGACAATCTCTCTCACAGGGAGGAGGTTTGTGTCCCAATAGTGGGAAATGGAGCACAATATATGCTGATTATCCTTAGGTAATCTTTTAAGCGAAGATAGCCCTTTAAGGTACTTAGAACCTGCGACATTCTGGAAACTTTTTATAACTAACTTTTTTCCTCAACAAATTGGAAATAATACCGCCGCTAGAGAAATCACTCGGAAAGGGAAACTACTCCAGCCTTTTATAGTTACAAGTGCACTCTAACTCTTTTCTGTGTAATTGAAAAAAAGGCTTCTTTCCAACAATATAGAAAAGGTATTTGTTGCCGGAAGATCACGTTGGTAGCGAAATGTAAACTTGTAAAAGCTTTTATTAAGGTTGATTACTTTAAAAGCTTTTATTGAGGTATATTTTAATTTGAATCAAGTCGAGCTTTCTTGACCTTTAAGAAAGAAGTTAAACAGTTCAACTTATCAGATTCTCAGTTTTATTGACAGGTTTTTAAAATATGTTAAAAATAAGGTTCTAATATTTTGTCCCTATCCTTTGTCTTTTTAACGCCAACTTATAACTAAAATGAAAGGGAAACCGCAAGTTCCCTATAATCGTTACAATTACGGCACTTCCATACATTTTGTTTGCCACGGACTAATGCATTATTTTCTTCTTACATCACTGATTGATCGTTAACACGCTCTATAATTTACTTGTAAATTCTCGCCTTCTCGTCTAGAATTACGCATTGTTTTAGTTCCTGTGCCTCCTAGTATACGGATTCCGTTACGTTCGTTGAATGCCTTGAGGGTATCTGTAACATTTAGAAGTCCGCACTCAAGTATCGCAGTACTGATACGCATCTTTGTAAATGAGCTTGTGAAATATGATTTATTCCTGACAGAGTTACTCATAGCTCATTGGGGCAATAACAACCAATTGAAATAGCAACGAAGCATATTCAAGGATAGTGCGAACTTCTACGGACGAGTTGCGTACGCCGTTGCGGACATGGACGTAGCTCAATACCTCCCAAAAGACATGTATGTGTCCGTGCCAGTTTGACTAATCATCTACTTCGATTGATGCAAAATCCCGTTATATAATATCGGTTTTTAGCGTATTCTGTCGAAACACAACACCATGGAAAAAAATCTGTTCGCCTAAACTTTGAAACAACCTCTACAGTGCGGTCCATCAGGTATGAAACGTTCTGTTATGTATATCTCTCGAATTGTAAAACTAAGCTTCAAAGTTCATGGTCAGTACCAACATGATGGACTAATTGAAGATTAACAAAGATAGTTCAACCGGATATTTCAAGGTACCAACGAGTAAAGGTTAGTAACTTCTAGAAGAGCTCACATTATCCACAAATGCGTCATAGCTAGACAGTGGTCAATCACGACACTAGGCTGTTAGTGATTGCCTTGTATAATTACATACGAAATCTGTATAAATTACATTCATAATTCCGGCGCAACATGTCTTCTTCTTCCATACTTCTCTATTCGTCATCTCATCAGACACCTCTTTTCTAGCCATATCATCCATCATTCAGTCCATCCATCGTTTTTTTGATCTTCCTCTACTCTTATAGCCATCAACATTCACACTCAAAACTTTCATCACGACGTTTTCCTCATTTTTCCGTATAACATGCTCACACAAAAACAACCGACTACCACACCACTTTTCAGCCATCAGCGCCAGACTTCTCGCCTCTTAATTACTCATTTCATAATTGGATACAAGAATAAGTAATCGACTGTTATATAAACTTTGTGATTGAACCGGCTATTTATCGGTAGTTAGCAGTAAAATTTAGTTTTGCTAAAATCTTTAGTTCAATTACCGTCATTTTACTACTAATACAGTTTATTTTATACTTGTTACTAATACTTACCTTTTTAATAGTTACTGTTAGCAACTAATCACTACCACAAGGAATTAGTTTTTATTTGATTTTTATTCCATCCATATCAGATTTGTTTTTATATAATTTCTGGGACTGAGTGGTATTATATAAGTTGATTCTACATACAGCCCTCGACACTGACCTTTTAAAAATGATTCATTGTTCTTCTTTTAAAGTTCAGATAGATCCATCAATTATCAAGACCAATATCTATTTTAAAGTTTGGTTCATGGTCCTGCAAACATTTGCGAAGTTAAAAATTATAGCCTGGTATAGTTGGCCAAAGTATTAATTAACCTCCAAACAAGAGCTATGGATCATTTTCTAAGTATGTAAGTATATAACAGTAAGAGTGTGTGTGTTTATATTGTCATTGAATGGATCAAATATAGCCAGTGTCTAACCAGCATTCGAGATGTTTCATTGTCTTTAAATCCCGTCCTTATATGGCGACCCTGCCACTCGAGCGGGGTATCAAATCATGTTCGCATTTAGTTTGGGCTGTGCTCTGTGTGATATTCGTCAATTTTCTCACTATTTGCAAAAAAAAACTCATCTTGTGCCAATCAAAGGTAAAGTGTTTGTAAACCAGAATAGAGCCGGTGGAGGCCACAATTCAGCCATAGTGGACGAATACAAATATCCTTATCTGCAATCTATACATATAATAAAACAGTAAAAAAACTGTGTCTGTACATTGAAGATATTAAAAAAAAAAAATTGGGTGTGGTTTAGAAACAGTAATAGAACACGAATCCAAAAAAAAAATTCTGTCTGTTTGTCTGTTTGTTTGTACACGCTAATCTTCGGAACTACTGGACGGATTTGAAAGATCTTTTATTTTGTTGTATAGGTATTGAGTCTGGGCAACATATAGGCTATAATTTATCTTGGAAACTTGAACACCTGATGCAGAACCGCAATAGACCAGCTAAACTATAAGAGATACAAAAATAGTACCACAGCAAAAATTATTCCACGTGATGAGCATTTTCTGTTGAGAGAATAAATTTGAAGATCTGGAACAACTGATGTGGAACTCCAAGAGCCCAGCTACACTATAACATATATAGGAATGACGTCTTAGCAAAAAATTTTCAATATGATGAGCACTCTCTGTTGATTTATAAAAATCGAAGATCTGGAACACCTGTTGTGGAACTCCAAGAGCCCAGCTACACCATAACACATATAGGAATAACATCTTAGCAAAAATTGTTCAATCTGATGAGCACTCTCTGTTGATTTATAAAAATCGAAGATCTGGAACACCTGTTGTGGAACTCCAAGAGCCCAGCTACACCATAACACATATAGGAATGACGTCTTAGCAAAAATTGTTCAATCTGATGAGCACTCTCTGTTGATTTATAAAAATCAAAGATCTGGAACACCTGTTGTGGAACTCCAAGAGCCCAGCTACACCATAACACATATAGGAATGACGTCTTAGCAAAAGTTGTTCGGTCTGCTGGGCATTTCCTGTTGACTTATAAAAATCGAAGATCAGAAACATCTGATGTGGAAATCAAAGCTAACACTATTTTAACTGTATAATTATAAAATAACATAAGCTGGGAGTACCTCCACGCGGTGAAGGCGGTCATTGAAAATTTGACTCTACTGGACAAAACTCCCATTTATTTTTTTATTTTATCGAATAAATATGCCTTCGGGCTTATGTTATTTGGGTGTTTAATTTCCTTTTCCACTTATCTTCGTGACACGGTAGCCTAGCCGGTGACGCAGGGGAACAGTCACTTAGATTTTAATTGATCAGGTATCTTCACAATAAAACTATAACCATGCCTAGAAAGAGGTCAAATCTTTCCCAATGTTTCAAAGGAGCTAAAAGATTGAGGATCATAAGATCCCAAGAATCACCGAAGAACGTCAGGAGAGACTTGATGCTGTTCGGAACATCAGGCTGCAACTCGCTCCGTGGAAACCTCTTCGGATCGCGAAGCACGCTTGCGTTCTCAGGGTATTTACGCATCTACTGTGAAGAATATGATGCACGACTGACCGCTGATCGTGAACGTCATGCATTGTCTCGCGAGTCGGAGACGTTCACGGAAAGAAAATTACGCTTGAGTTCTCAGCGTGTATACACATCGACTTCGAGGTATCTAGAGACAAGTGCGGAACGTGATGCACGACTGACCGCTGATCGTGCAAGTCCATGCATTGTCTCGCGAATCGGAGACGTTCAAGGATAGAAAATTACGCTTGAGTTCCAAGCGTATCTACGCGTCGACTTCTAGGTCTCTAGAGACAAGTGGGGAACGTGATGCGCGACTGACCGCTGATCGTGAGCGTCACGCATTGTCTCACGAGTCGGAGACGTTCACGGATAGAGAATTGCTCTTGAGTTCCAAGCGTATCTACGCATCGACTTCTGACTTACAAAAATGAAAGATATGGAACGTCTCGAATCGTCTCGCGCATCCCGTTGTTTTCCCGTCCCCGGGCTCTTAGAATTCGACATCAGACGTTTCAGATCTTCGATTTTGACGACCCCGTTATCGCTGGCATAAGCAACAGGATCCGCGTACGAAGTCGCGGGCAGAAGCTAGTAAGCAATATTTATCATTATTTGAACTTCACCCCAGTTTCAAGGCTGGACTTCAATACATCTTTGTTCTGAAATTCCAACTTTGAAACTGGGATAAAGTTTATATTATGATAGATCGTAATTATGACCTTTAAACATCACCCATCACTCTTGTTCTGACTTTTATATTCATAAGAAACTCCTTGTGAAAGTATTGAGGGTTTCCATTTATATGATAGTTCCTACTAATAGCTTCGCTACATTTCCAAGATAGGAATCCTATTTTGCAAATGTAACAAAGCTAGTATCGGCGTCTATAATTTAATCGAAATCCAATTAAGTTAATAATTATTGCAGAAATCAGTCTTCTGTGGATCTAGTCGCATTGTGTGAAACCTAGCGAACGCATATAATTATTCATCCTCGATGTGATTGCTTAGAATAACAATAGGTATTCCTATGTACCTAGGTATCTTCGACATACTAAGGGATCATAGACCAAGGAAATGACGGATGGATTGTGAAAGGAATGATATGAAAGAAAAAGGTGTAAATGAGGAAAATGGAAGAAAAAAACGAGTTGCGCCGACCCCTAGTAACATGGGACAAGGGCAGGAAGATGATGAAAGGGATCATAGCTTCAGGCTTGAATTGAAATAAATGTCTAGCATCACTAAATTACGGAATATACAATACTCGTAGCGAAATTGTGTCAATGTTGACACTAACAAATAATTTTCAGTATTAGTTATTATTTTATTGGCTTATTACGAAGCTGAATCATGAAATCATTCATGCTTTTTAATACGGTGCCTGCAGTCAATTGCGCACCTCGTTAAGACGTATCTAATTAGTTCACGCAATTTAGAGGTCCTGATAGAGTTGACTTGCTTGACTGGCTTCTGTACAAGGTAGGGGGGATCTCGTGACACGCACTTTTATTATGGAACTGAATCCATCCACTCCACTTTTAGTTTGGAACTACCATATGTAGGTGGTATTTTTAGAGGTTATGTAAAAATCAACTGCCTCGTCAACTCATACATTTTGACTGTGGAATTGCACTTTTTTATGAAACCAATCATAGTTTTCTTAATAACCGACGAAAACCATGAATAATTCTGTTGTAATCTGTGGTAAATGTTATGATCTTCATTTTCATAATGCAAGACATAGCGCTATCTATTATTAGCCTTTATTTGTAATTTTTTTTCGCCACATAATGTCTGCCATGGCGTAGCTTGCTTATGCTTCGTAACACGTTTAAGATGTTAAACTTTGTTAAAGTTATTTTTTAACTTATAAACATACTTACTTAACATTACGCACATAACATACTTAATTTAAAAATTCAACATAGCTAATTTACTGGCCTAATTTCTTAACATTCCATCCATAGTCAATGTTTTTGTCAAGATGGCCCTTCTACCGTTTATAATATCTTGATTTTCTCTTATTTTGTAATGATTACACAGATGTAGATTAACTTTAACTAATCAAATGTTTGACCTTCGTAGGGTGTTGCAAACATAGAAAAGAGGTTAAATTTTCACATTTTTGTTACATAACATTCTATTTACGTTATAAGCTCTAAATATTTATGAGTTATTATTATTCATATGCCTGCCAGTTAAACTAGCTAGTTAAAATAAGCAACATTATAAATTATAATGCAGGACCATTAGGTGGTTAACTTTACGATTGTTGAACGCGGGAACATGTGGCAGGGACACATGGTTCGATTACAGGGTCGGGCCAAGTGTTATTGGGTTTTACATCAGGAATTTCTGTGTATTCTCCTGAAGTCATAATAATAATTATTTGTACTCGATTAGACTGGAAGCCGACCCACACATACTGGGGAAGGACTAGGGAGATGTTGATGACGGCAATCAGCTCGGCCATTCTGTAAGATTCGCCCCTATTTCTGGTTACTGCTAACCTGCGCGATCCCACTGCTGGGCATAGGCACCTTTTATATGGGAAATGCGAGTGTACAATAGTATCACCTCTGCATAAACCTTTCGGGAAAATATAAGCGTAATGATATGATATGTATTTCCAGTATTTCCTATATTCATTACATTTTTAAATATTTCAATTTCAAACAATATTTAAAAATATAAAAAATAGTAGCCGACCGGGATCGGGAACAGGGTCCAAGCTACCGGCGGTCAGGGCTCCAGAGAGAGGAACCTCACAACAATACGAGCCGTGTCCAGGAGTACCACCAATGTTATGTTAGTATTAGTCTGCAAGTCTAGCTAGCCGATGAATATATAGCTCGTTCAGCTTCACTTTGCTCCGTCAAGTGTGCATCGGAGTTACCACTTAACTATGTATTACATTATAGGATTCTATCACCTATGTACTGGAACCAATTGGGTTTCCAGTGAAGCTCGCGTTGGGTTCCATGAAGAGGCAATTAATCTCTAGACCTAATATTAGGTTCGATGGAGGCCTATCGAGCCGGTCTGACTATTATTTATCAATGATGATGCAGTTCTTATAAAAGATATTTTCCCACAAATTGCTAGGCTATTGAAGTTGTACAAAAAGTCAATTGAATAGTCATTGTCTTCAATCTTTTACTACGAACAATCGAGGTCCTAGGAGGCGTGTCTTAAATAACGCCTACAAATAACAGACACAAGTACCAACTGCTATTATTATATTATTTTCAAGACACCAAGTTATTATACTATGTTTCTCGAAAGTGCCAACTTGAAAGTAAGCATATGTTTATTTTTAGGGCTAATTTCGAAAATAATCAGTAGGTAGATAAATTGTGCAAGATGTATCGATGGTTATAAGTTTTGTAATACTATCATATTTTCCCGTTACATCTAGGTCACCATAAAGCCCCACCGTTTAAAGCTTGCAAATTTATTTCGAGTTCTGACTGAAGGACGGCTCTAGACATACTAATCGTCTGCAGAGAGATGCTAATCCATCTTTGGAAACCGTAGGACAACAGAGCAACACCTTCATTACGGCCGTGCATTCTGAAAGTTGATAACTTTGGAAATGGTTGTTAAATATTACGCTGTTTTCATTAATATCAATGTTAATAAATTATTCTATGAAACATCGCTCTGTGATGCTTTCACGTAAATGAATAAAATTTTGATTTGCACTGCATTCAGAATCCTCTTACATGAATCAGTATATTCGACTGAAAAATATTGCAAGTGAAACGCTACTATGCCGACTACTGTTTTAACCGTAAACCACTGTTTAATTTAATTTTCAATTTAGTTAACAATTTCATTAATATTTACATGCTTAATATAACATAGATTGTACAAGGCTCACCCATTTTTATTGTTGTATCTTATTTTATGCATGTGCAATCTAAGCAAATAAATTTTACTTTACCTTAGTTAGTGGCCGTATTACAAAATTCTCACTAGTGCAACTTAACTCAATAGCTGAAATATTTATACGTTAGAAATCGCACATAATTTACAAAGTATGCTTATTCGAACTGTATAATTGCAACGTAACTAACTAGTATAGTAACTTCATTATTATAGTACCTACAGTCCGTCATTATTACACAACACACACACATACACACACATTTAATAATAAAATGATACAATTATATCATACTATTGCGAGTACATACACTTATGCAAAGTTAAAAAGAAGAAAAATCTATAGCTACTTTCTCTTCCGTTGCGTTGAATGAACGCATTAATTTTTTTTTCATACACACGCTGCAGATCACAGATTCAATACACTGATTGTGTACTTCAACTAACCCATTATTACTTGTACACCGAATCGCGAGTCGTTATGTAAGTAGTTGCTTGAGTGTTCCAATGACCCAATTTTCCATAACATTAATTTTTTGCCAAATTTTTAAGTAACTTAATGAAATTAAAATCATTCGTCTAAAAAATTCAGAGCGGTTACTTGAAGACGATAATGTTTGAATCGCATGAAAAACATCGAATTTCATCCCGAAAGTATTGAAAGACTTTTCATTTGAGTAATGCCCCGTGTCAGGTAATCCCGGAGTTGTATTGGCAACACCAGGATTAATCTGACAAAGAGTCGAATTACGTGTGATTCTCCAGTTAAAGTGATCTCTTAGCTTTGAACTTAAGGTAATGCCAGGAGACACTCCGAGTGAAATTAATCTTTTGAAGACGAGTTGCTTAGTTATTCAAGGAAACGTACTTACTTGAATTCAAATAATAAAGCTTATAGGACTTGCTAAGTCCGTATAATAGCATTTCTTTTCCGTGAAATTGAACGCATTCATTGGTGTACGAGACATTGATGCGGAAACCTATAAATTACTAAAACACAGTTTCTACATGGTTCATGCCCTATTTACAAATCACTGAATTGCTCGTTCAATTTGAATCGAGAGCAACGGTCTAAAGCTGTTTAACTCGAATGCACATATTAATAACGTCTTCATAAAAAGCATGTAGATGCAGGCAAGACATTAACTGCATGATTTATGATTTTTGTCATAGAAATATACTTGCGAACAAAAAGGCATGACAACTACATTGAATACATTCTGATTTATCGTCTGATTCGCGGCTAAGTAGATTTCCACACGGATGTGTTTCTTGCTTGTAACTGTATGCATATTCAGTAAGTGTTTGGTTAGCATGGCTTTTGTTGATAAAAAGTTATGCCATTAGTACCGCGCATCGGATTTCAGTACAAAAAAGTGGTGTGCGTCCCGTCTGTAGAGGTACACTGCCGGTTCATACAAAATGTACAAAAGAGACGTAGAATTTTTTTACGGTGCGGCCAGTCCTCCTAAATCTAGTTCCTTTTTAGTGCTTTTATATAACTTTTGTTCAAACGAAAGACTGCAGGCAAGGGCAAGAAATTTAAATGCCAAAGTTGAAAGATTTCTATGAACTGCCAGTCAGAGTCCGTACAATGGAAAATTAGGTTGTTGTGTTATCATTGAGACATACCGCAGGACACAAGACATCTCCTTCTCGTAGACACAACATTTCATCATGCATATTAACCTAATAAGATGTGATATACGGTACCCTCACGTCAGTGGTAACTAAACCAGTACAAGCTGGCATCTTCTTCTACTGAAACCGATGGTAATGCTCTGTCCTTACCTACTCTCTGTAGGTAAGGTACGGCTAGCTTTGTTACCTACTCCTACCTACTCTCTGTATGTGATCAATGAAAGCAAGGAGGAAAACACCAAACTAAAAAAAACCCTTTCGGTGTTTTCTACCCTTTGGAAACAAATTACTCCGCAGTTTACGCCGCCGCGCTCAAGGCGGAAAGAGCTCGGTATTGAAAGACCCACTATCAAAGAGCAAGCGTTAAGCGTCCTGACAGTGACGGCCGTAGTTTTGTACGTCAGCCACGAAGTTAATATTAATATTTACTTTGTTACATCCTACTAGCCCTTGTGGTCGGCTACTCAAACTGCGGGAGAACGGGACCAGACTAATGTAATTTAGGCTTTCATGATGTGGTTTGCACTTCGGTGCGGTTAGTAGTGTGGGTACACTGCCATATTATAATTAGGTATACTGCATAACTTGCGAGCGTCTAACCTCATGCGGGCTTGTGAAATATTGGACCACAATTTTGACTACTTCATGTGTTACAGCCTGGGCTCAGAAAATTCGCGAACGTGAAAGGTGAGCCTAAAATATAATAATACAATTGTTTTCAAACATATTCATTACACTACATAATGCATTTTGTTCTAAACGAAGTAGATTGTGATTGAGTCTCTAGGCATTTCGTAGAAATCAATTCGATGTAAGACAAAGAGCATCCGCCCGATTGGTTCCTAGTCTAGTGCCGCAAGGCATTTATGTCGCCCTGTTACAGAGGTGGAGATAGACATCGGAGGTGGACATTGTTGTCTCCTTCGCGAGAGCATTCACCCGCAAGGGAAGGAGGAAGGGGAAGCGTCGTCAGTACGTGTTTCGATCGGCCGTATAAACGTATTTGGACAGCTAAGCCCAACGCAAATCAAAGCACAATATTGTTAAGGAAGGACCATAGATACTACAATTAGGCAAGTAGATTTTTATGAAAGGAAAAATAACTTTGTGCTGCACAGGCTGTTTCTAAATTCAATGTTGAATTTTTCACGAATATCATAAAAGAGCAGAGAGTAAAATAAGAACAATTTCAAATTGTCTTTCTTCATTGTACTCATTTAGTGTTTGCAGACATTCTGAAATCGTTTTGTGTGGCATGCAAATTCTTTTCCATATTCCTAGTTTCCGTCGTACCTACTGGTTCAGGGACCTAAAGCTGTGTGATGTCTCTGTGGTCAATTCGGTGAAAACCGGGAGCGATCACCACATGGTAAAAGGCACATTGAACATCAATATCAAGTTTGAAAGGTCTCGAATGATGAAGTCTACGCTCCGTCCAGCACAGATCCAGATCCAAAACCCCGAGAGCTTTCAGCTTGAACTCCAGAATCGTTTCGAGTGCCTAGCTCAGTGGACGAATACAATGATGGGTTAGTGGTAACTATACGACTGGGTCTAAGTTTTTCAAGACACACCGTCTTCGTTTTTCAGAGAGTTTTTTTGATCCAAAAACTCTTTCATTATACTCTCAAGCGGTGTGAGATGAAATCCTTGAAAAGCGACCTCCGCCGCTTTATGGCGAGCGTATTAAGGACGCAATTGGGCGGAATAAAGGCTCCAAAGTATTTGCAAGAGATCTGGCTATTGGGCTGAGCCAGCCGATGGCAGGATAGTATCCGCCAAACCGAAGCTACTGAGGGAGACCGAGAGATAGAGAGTCATCACGAAACGTCTCGCGCGCAGCTTTGACGATTTTCAGACTCCCGAACAGGGCAGGACCTGCCTCTCTGTTTAGCATTTGTAGACTACAAGAAAGCCTTCGATTCCTTCGAGCCTTGGGCTGTTCTGCAGTCCAAATCGACTATCGTACATCGAGCTGTTCAAATGTTTGTACAAATCGCCACCATGTCAGTCCGACTTCAGTACCAGACTTCGGAACCTATCCTTCTGCAGCGAGGTGTGAGACAAGGAGATGTCATATCTCCGAAACTGTTCACTGCTGCACTGGGCTAGGCATCAACGTCAATGGCGAGTACATCTCTCACCTTCAGTTTGCCGATGATATAGTGGTCATAACTGACACCATGGAGGACCTCAGTACAATGATCGATGACTTCAGTAGAGCTTCCAAAAGAGTGGGTTTTAACATGAACAAAATGACAAAACCATAGTCATGTTAAATGCCCATGTAACACCCACTCCTATCAAGATCGGAGACTCTACACTAGAAGTTGTAGACGATTAGCTGAGACAAACGGTCCAGTTAGGTAGGGCTAACTTCGAGAAAGAGGTCAATCGTCGAATCCGACTCGGCCGTGCAGCGTTCGGGAAGTGTCTCGGTATCTTCTCGTCCAACTTACCGCAGTATCTCAAGACGAAAGTCTATGACCAGTGTGTGTGGTCAGTGATTTCATACGGGACCGAAACGTGGTCGCTTACAATGGGCCTCATCGGAAGGCTTAAAAAGTCACCCAAAGGGCAATGGAGAGGGCTATTATGCTCAGAGTTTCCTTGCGTGATCAAATCAGAAATGATCCGCAAGAGAACCAAGGTTACCGACGTAGCCCGAATGGTGATTGGCCGTTGGGGCCGAATAGTCCTGAGTGGCGACCGCGAAATGGAAGACATTGCATTGGAAGGCCTCCCACTAGGTGGACCGATGACCTGATGAAGGTTGCGATGATCCGCTGGATGCGAGTCATACGGGACCGGTCAATGTGGCAACACTTGGGGGAGGCCTATGTTCAGCAGAGGACGTCTTTTGGCTGAAATGATGATGATGTTGAAAGCTGTGTCTAAGGCGTAGTAAAAATTGGTTGTCGTTACGGGACTGAAGTAACACAAGCATGATAAATGAAAATTAATTAAAAACGATGGATTTAATGTGTGAAAGATGACATGGCTGAACTGGGATAAGACGATAAATAGAATAGTATCGAAGAAGAAGTTTATATGCTGCGTCGATCTCAAATTAATTTGGGTGTAATAAATGGCAAAAGACAAATTAGTGTTGGATTGTTGTTCATTTCAAAAAGCAGCCCTCCCATTCCAATTTGTCCTCCGTTCCCGTTCCGTTTCGTGCTCGACTCGCAGCATCCGCTTTTAATTTTGTCAGGATTCCGCGCACCGATGTGTTCTGTGTTCTGTCCCTTTTTATTTAGTGTTGCTGCATCTGTTTTATCGTTTTTGAACGTAATAACGTGTCGACTGTTTCTAGTATTGGATTTTCTCTTGTTGATTTTTTGTTTGCGTTGATGTGCTTTTGAATGGTTTTAATTATTGTTACGGTTTATTATTCCAAGTCACATTTTTAATAGATTGTTGAATAGATCAATCATTTTCACCTGGTGTGTTTACAATGACAGGAGAATGTAGATAAACTAGTTATCCGTTTGAAATATGGTAGTAGCACAAAAATAAATCAACAAGGCTACAAAAATCCTGTTCTCCAAAAGTGTGCTTCAAAAGATAGTTGATTATGGTGTTTTTATAATCAATCACGTTTTATTGCCAATTTGGATCGTCGTCCTTGCAAGTCCTTGCAGTCTAAACGATATTATTTATATATAGGCGCGTGTGGGCTCGAATACTGAGTGGTCACCCGATAAGGTTGGCAGCGTCATGCCAGTGGGTGCCGTGCAACGTGTAAGGGCCTATAAAATGTGCAGGCAATTCAGTATTCTGCTAATTGGAGGAAATATAAGAACACCTTGGCTTTTTTGTACCTAATGACAGATTTTAATAAAGTCTAACTTGTTTTTTTTTTTACTTTTAATCGATTTAGATTTGCGTTTGATCGCAACTCGCCTAATGTGTTGCGATTAAATACCTAATATTAGTAATATTATCTATAATAATTAGTTTTGTTTAACAAACTTACAATCCAGTGTACCTACTCACTGGATGCTTGTCTTGACCAATCTATTATGTTGCCGTGTCCTAACCGGGATTCATGGTGGAACTTACTTACATAAAGGTAACAAGTAAATGTACACATGAATGCAATAAACAGTTTGAGTTTGAGTTTATGCGGTTTAAGGTGGAGCGCGCTTGCCTACGATAAAGGTAATCTTTCAGACCACAACATAGGAGCTAAAGAAATAGAGAAATTAAGCTAATACCACTTTTTAAAGACAGAAATTTCAGCCTTTGGAATACGCAACCACAGTGATCCCAATAGTAGTGGGAGCGACAGACAAAGTAAGTTACAGGTTACACAGATACATAGACCAACTGAACACAACAATAGAATATCAATCCTACAGAAACAAGCAGGCATGCACACAACGATCATGCTCAGTAAGGTGACACAGGAAACATCACACGCAGTAGTCTCACAGCAATCATCCATCACACAACACTCATCTACCTCACACACACCAAATACACAGATTCATCCATCAACCACACAAAGCACAACTAGCACACGAAGAAGGAGAAGAAGGTGATAGAAATAGAGAGAAATGGATATATTTTGTCCTGCGGGATGCGGGACGGGATATTTACTCGGTAACGGAAAACCAAAAAATAAATCTTGAATATTATTCACATAATTTTAAAATGAAAACAACAGTAAAACATTTAGTGAATTATTAATCTGATAACAATTTTCAATATTAATCTGGAAATACATTAGTTAGATTTGTTTATACTTACAAGCTTTTAGCGAAACTAATGTTTAAATAAAAGGTTCCGCGATAATTACTATTGGCTATTCAAACATATATGTAGGTGATGATTAATGGATTTGCTTGTAATAAAATAACAGGCCGTGGTATAGGATTCTAGCCCTATTGGGGCATGAATTTTCTGATATGCTTTAAGGAGCCTGCCTACTACACCATATCATACCCTTTTACAACGGGTTCAGAACGATCATCCTAAATTGTTTGTATTGAAAAGTGTGCGGCTATGCCCACGAGACTGTTCCGTCACGGTCGCGTGCCATGCACGCACGGAGCGGGGCGGCATCAATTTTATTTTCGGCGGGAATATTTTGCCTGTGCCGATACGCTACGTGCATGACACGCAACGGTGTTGATCCCTCGTGCATAATTTCATGATTTTAGACGCCGGATCGATCTTACGGTTAAGCTGCGCTTGCCTGGGTTGGTCTGTGGATAGGCCCATTACATACCGAGTTTCCTCTGTGCCTCGGAAAGCACGTTAAGCCGTTGGTCCCGGCTGTCATTTGTAGATTTTTGACAGTCGTTACTTGTAGTCAGTGGGCCGAAAGTCTGACAACCAATCCTGGAGCCGACCCCAATGTAGTTGGGAAAAAGGCTAGGCAGATGATGATCCTCTGTAAATTGATATTTGTGAAATATAATAAGTACTAGTAGTATATTAAGTAGTTTTCAATATGTTACTGTAAAATGTGATAATGTTTATATAGAGACGCACTTATTGTATATTATATTGATAGACTGTATACGGTTAGCCGCACTCATTGTAGCGAAAAGTTGGTTTTTCGCTGGTTATCCTGAAATTAAAAACGTGTCGCCTTTGAACCAAGGTCAAAAAGAGAACGATGAAAGGATTTTAATTACAAAAACGAAGTAAATCAAACTTTATCATTTATGAATATGTACTTTTACTTTTTACGAGGTAACCGAGATATTTTAGAACCTTTGAACACACCTAACGACACCACACCTTCCCTCAGAGTGGAGGTCTGCGTCTTATACCTTTATACTAAGTATCTTCTTTCTGCGCTGAAGACATGCACATTAAACTAGTCACTTGTATCAGGAAATTAATATTCGTATGACCTACCTATAAACATATCGGTTTGTGCCTCTTGGAACTGCTAGGAACTGCATCCAGTCATGATGTATGACGCGAATACATACAGTCCAATACAGAACCTTCTCGTAGGTGTATTCCGGTAATATAATTGAACACACGAATATAAAATTATAATTGACGTGTGAAAGTGAAACATGTATTTAGAGCAAGACGTCAGTCACTCGACGTTCAAATGTCTGTAATAAAATTAAATTCTCCAATGCTTTCCGGCCAATTATGCCTTCCTCCCGTGTATCTATTGCGTTCAAAAGCAGCCTTATCTGACATCCTACACGTGACATTTATCTGTTCTAACCAAATAGAACTGCAGCGGTTCTCAATCTTTATCTTACCTCTAAGTTATAAAAAGGCAGTATAATGTAGAAGGACTGAGCTGACATAAACAGCTTAAGACTGACAGCTTAGGGATCTATATACAGGATGGTGCAAAAGGGGTTGCAACTAGTTAAATCTTTGTTATTATAAATGTTATGTAATAAAATAAAATTCATTGCGATTTGTTAGAGCTAGGTTTTTAATTTATATTTATAAAATTACATTATGTCAATGACTGCCATGTTGTGCAGTCTCACAAAGACTCTTTCGAGACCATTTCTTTGTATTTCAAAATACTTTTCTCAAAATAGATTTTTCACGATGCTCAACGCGCTCGAGGAGACCCTGGATTGGACTTGTTTGCTGATGAATGGAAGACGATAATGTTAGAATAATTGTGGATCTGTAAGAAGACAGAAATACTAATTTAATTTAGTATTCATGGGGTATGCTGTACTTAATGTAATAAATAAATCATTCATACTTAGCAGTTGTCAAACCGCATTTTTTTTTGCTCGGGTCAAAGTCTTATCAAATTGAATCCATTAAAGCGAGCGTTAAATAACTGCTTTAAATGATATAGCCACACGACTCGAAGTGATAGCCAGATTGTGGCAACAATGAGGCCGACTTGAATTGGCAACTCAGCTATCACAGTTCAAAGACGACATACAGGAGTGAATTGTAATTTTATGTGGAAATAACATGTTTAAATCAAACTGTCAGAGCACAAACGAGCGAAAATCTTGTGGAGTTACCGGTTTGTTGCCTGTCGGTTTTATTAAATAAGCCCCTGTAGGTCTAGGCAAGAGGAAATCACTTTAAAGATTTCTTTTTCCACAACGACTTTCAACAGGATTTTCCATTATTCTTTTCCCCGACTGACCCAGAAGGAGGTAATGTTTTTCGCGCGCATATATGTACTCGTATGTATGTCCGTTCCATTGTAACCTCTTAACTTCTAAACTGATGAACCGATTTGGGTAAATTATGCCTCGTTAGAGTAAACCTAATGTAGAGTTCCGTAGTTGCCCATCAAAATATGCGGATTTTCCTACGAACGATGATTTTTAATGTAATAATAAAAAATAAACTTACATTTGTAGTTGAAAAACTTGTGCCCCCATACATTATGTTTAGGAAAATATGTTATCCAAGTACATTTTATAAGTTGCTCGACTATTACTCGTAAACTTGTAAAGCCTACTTGTACTTAGCTGTGATCAGTACTATATATACTTTCTTTTCAGTCGGGTTTTTTTTTTTTAATTTACTGTTCATGATCCTTCCTTACCATAGATTATACATATCTTACCGCTGGCGTACTGTCGGCATATTAACTGACAAAACAATGAAGTAGACAGCCAAATTAGATCACCGCGGAAAATTTGGTCGATCTTTGACTTTTGTTAGCTGTCCTGTTCCCCTCCTGGGTACAGGCCTCTCCCCATGCCTTCCACTTTTCTCTTTGTTTTGCCTCTTCTCGCCAGTTAAATATATTACCAAATTAAAACTAACTAGTTTAAAAATTTGAGAATCGTTGATTGTAAGTAATGTGCTCACTGTCCAGATTGATTCGCAGGACGTTCGAAGCTAAAATGACGACCCAAATAGCTTGAGAACTGTTAAATTACATTGCGTTTCTCGATCTACACTGATGGCAGTGATGGACAGTCAAAGGTCCTAGCACAAACGCACGACGAATGATTTTTGACTCAAAAATTATCATCGTTAACTTTCTTGGGGTGTCTAAATGAGTGTTACGCCTACTCCCAGTAACATGAGTGCTAGTTCTTCGGCGCAACGGTTATCTCCTTCCATTCTCCTCTGACAACCGCCACGCTATCATTCATAATAATCATTTCTCAGACAGTAATTTCATCGGGTCTACTCTTCGCAAGCGCAACTGCTGAGCATGAGGTCCTGGGTTCGATTCCCAGATCGGCCAAAGTGTTATTGTGTTTTTCCATCAAAAATTTCTGAGTAGCAGCCAGGGAGTCTGGATTTGTGCCCGCTTGATGGCAATAGGTTCGCCCCCCCCCCCGCCCCTATTACATGGGACGTAAACATAATTTGTGAAATGTGGATGTACTAATGGGTCCACACTCCACCCCTGCCCTGCCTAACCCTTCGGGGATTATAAGCGTGATGTTATGTTATGACGTTCGAAATTACGTTACCTTTCCTTCGCGTGTCCGTGCTAGGTCCACATTGCGCAAACCGAGCACACCTCGTGATTCAGTCTAGTACGAGATTGCTAACGACGTCAATCATACTGAGGAGTTGCAATTGTTTTGTAAGGAGAACCTAGATCGTTAAATATACTTTAAGATTGAGTTGTTAGTGTTGTTTGATCTCTTGATTCATTGTTGAGTAATATCGTTTTATTCTTGTACAAACTGCAGTCAATTTTTTGAATGATCACGCCCTTATTCTTGAGGAATTAATTGATGGAAAGGTCTCTTGCTCATTGTTGAAATAAGCAATAGGTAATAGGCTCGCCCCCTATTACATGGAACTTAAACATAACTGGTGAAATGTTGGTGTACTAACAGGTATACCAGTCCCAAATCCTTAGTGGATTGCAAGCGTGAATAGTGTTATAATTAGGAGTACATCACTTGCTTCAATTTCAAATTAATCGCGTCATGCTCATGTGACTCAACGAGAAAATCATCATTTTACGTTGTTGTTTAGAAACTTGCTAACAATTCGCAAGTTTGCAAACAACAACATTCATCGTCACCGTTGTCGTAGCATGGCATCTTTGCAACACTGTCACTCATGAACCATCTTTAGCTGTTAGCATGTTTACAGTATACACTGCAAAAGTGGTCGGGTAAAAGAAACTAATTCCTATAACCATGATGAGCTTTCATGCAAGAAATACTTGTTAAACTTCGACAGTAATAAGTTACGGAACGACAAACCAAGTTATGATTGAGTGTATTAAAACTTTATTCCTGTTTGCAAGCCAAATTAGTGGAAGTTCAATCAGAGACTGCGTCTACATTTAACGGCACGGCACTGTGCACGGCATCTTTGACAGCTCTGACCACTCAAGGCAAAATTCACAGAACGGACTTTAATTTTACCTTTCTTCGCTAAATAAGCAATTCATACGAAAAATATTTAGTAAGATTTTCATGCAAATATGAACGTTTCATTACTTTACGAGTGTTGTTGATATAATTATGTCGAAGTCCTGTGTGATCAAACCGCAGTCTGCGTATTGGAGAGACGGTTGTATCCTCACCGACTACCTTTCATTGTGAAGCTCGGTCTCTGTAAAATTATTAACTCTTTGTCCGTCATTCCCAACTGGTTTGACTCGTTCCGTCAATGAGACAGAGTTACATCTCACTATTTCATTTCTGTAATGGGCAGGCCTTGAACTAATTTTGTAGTATTTTCCACGTTACTTCAAGTTCCAAATGTTTGTCTCTAAAAACATCCGCTGCTTGGACTATAGGAAGCAATTAAGTATTATAATTTGTACCTATTTAAACATCCTATTGAAATGTTTTTTCCTATAAATGCTTAAGGCAGCTCTTTAAAGCCTACTCTAATATAATTTAAGTTTGTTCAGTTTTCGATCGACTCTAATTGGTAATATTTCAAGGCATGGCGGAAACCTACACACAACTGTCGTAATTGATATACTTATTGATCATGTTGTAATAATAAATTAAAATAACTGTGGGAATTCAAGCGATATAATTAGTGACACAAGCAAGGCACGCGTTCATATTATACCTACGTTATGTACCACCAGTCCATTTACTTTCATAACTCGATGTGGGATGATAAAACATATGCGATTGTTACACAAACTATTGGAGTCAATGCAAATAAATACACCTATATCTTCATGTGGGTACTCTATTTATATTTGATCAAAATAAAACAAACTTTTGCATTTTAATGTTAGGCTTTATTTACACATAGCGTAGCTTTAGTAAATAGTAAAAACAATATTACTACCATTATGTCCTAATTTCACTATCATTTAAAAAAACCACACAAATCAGTCGTTGTTTTCGGATAGGAACCACCAAATAGTCTAACCGGTGTTCTGCTCCAATCTATGTACAGCATCGGGTTGTCTTGTAATTCAGATTCCGCCAGGGAACACTTCTTATAATTCTGCATGATGAACTCTATTCCAGCATTCTTCAGTCTCACTGGCGAAACGATGTGTGTCATGTCGATGCTCCCGTCCGGCTGCACATATAACATACGATCCAAAAGATCAATGTTTTTACAAACTCTTGGACCTAAAGACCCCGGTACCGATGATTCGACATTTTCCAAATCAGATCTGTATTTATTTATATCGGGTATGTTCTCGTTTCCGCCAACAAAACTTTGTTTATTCTCTTCTGCGTTAACGCCGATAACGTGACGTTCGTTTAGGGCATTCCCTATTTTTATTTGTTTGTTGAAATTGTTTTTGTGATTACTATGGGTTTTCTTTTTCATTGCCCCAATTAGCTCATCATTTCTGATTTTCTTGATATGCCCTGGTAAAAATCCATGATTATATTTTAAAATCGACACAGAATCTCGATTGTAATCGGATTGATTAGATACCTCCATAGCTAAAGCCCGACTTTTTGCTAGATTTGTATCCTCTCTGTACGGTATGAGGTTACGATCTTGATGTTTATAGTTAAGTCGAATCGATGGGTGTCTTTTGTTCACCTCGGCAATTGTTTGTTCTATAGCGCTTTGTCCGTTTTCAGGGTCAATTTTTACCTGACGCGGTGTATAGTCGTTGTTATACGATTTAATATTATGCCATTTGTTACCATTGGACAAACTTCTTGTATACATATCATTATTTAATTGTTCCTTTGGTTGCGTTTCGGCAAATTGCCAGTTTTCTACAAAATATTCTAAAGACTTCAAAAAAGGAAGTATAGACAACAAATTATTGTTTTTCAAAGTTAAGTCCGCTGTGTTATGTTTCGGCTTTGACATTTTATAAATTGGTGAAAACGGTTGGGCATTGAAATCAGTTTCGGAGCTTTCATAACTACCCTGATTGTCAACGTTTCTATAAAACCTGTGTTCTTTTTTTCTTTTTCTAAAACCTCTATTTGTTACTTCAACCTGTAAAGGTTGAGTTTGTGCATGAGCTTTTATTATGTTATTTCTTAAATCGTCTTCTAATACTTGAACATTAATTTGAGGACTTCGTTTACTAGTTTCAAACTGCTTTTGTACTAAATTCCTTCGTTGAAACTGAAATGGTGGTCGAACTTTAGTAATTTTAAAATCAGATGCATAAGGGAAACTGTCTGATATTTTAGTCAATGGAATAGTTTGTGGTACCTTTTTTTGTTCTCTGGAACGTAACTGCATATTTTTCAGGTAATTCAAAACACTGCCTGCAAATTTGGAACTGGTCCATTGACCATAAACTTTGGGAACCTTCTGCACCGGAGGAGGTGTTTCGATTTCAGATAAATCTTCCGAAAATTTGTTACTCGATAATGAGTTCGCGGGTTCTGTTGCAACTTTCAATTTAAGCGGTCCCGCTGGAAAAGCTTTCTCAGTATCCAAAGCATTGTCAAATATTGACGTGATTCTTGGTACAGGTGGTGGCGTTTCAAACTCTGATATTGTGAAAGAGTCTTTGGTAGGTGGCCTACCGCTTGAGCTCGAAGTTTTGTCAGGAATTTTATACCTACCAGAATGTTCATTATTATTTATGTTCCAAAAGCTAAGACTATCTGATTGGTCAGGCGTATCAGTTACCGTTAATCCCATAAACTCTTTATTAAAATCATTAGGTAAATCCAATATAGACGGTTTTCTTGTAGAAAATTCTAAACCAACAGCATGGTCGATAAAGCTGTGGGGTGTCCTAAACTTTATGAAACTCTTTGATGCGTTTGTGGTTGTCGCGGGAAGCTCAGTTGTCTCAAAAGTATTTTTTAGTTCTCCAGTTTGTAAATCGTTGAGTATAATATATTTCGCGTGGGTGATTTTAGGTTTCATTTTGTTTTTGTGAAATCTTTTTTGTTCATAAAAAGGATCACTACGAATCGTATAATTTCTTTCGATAGTTGATGCTAATATCATGTTTGTGCCAAATATTTCGCCTTCTAAGCCATTTGAAGCACCTGCAAGGATGAATAAGTAACTGTCAGTATCCTGGTAGGTATTTGAATTAGGGTAAACGTTAGGTTTTTGTTTAAAAAAATGTTCTACCTCCATCCGCTGTCCCGTACCCGATGATGACGCTGCCTCCACCTGGCAGCACAAATCCTTGGAGCTGAAACATTGAAATATCACAAGTTTTAAAAGTACACGAACAATAAAACTTTAAAGTGGGTTTACCGGCTGATTAACCAATACATGTAGGTATCCTTGCCATAAAATTCGCTCATGTTGCTCAACACAATATCAAGGTATTGATTAGCCGCAGATAATTGCGATACTTTATGATGGAACTGTCTCTTTATGGATACTCGCGACAGCCTTGCCCGTAGATCTAGTTTCGTAATAACTGTCTATGTCGATTTATCACATGTTTATCTGTATGCTAAGTCGTGGCCGGAGTGACCTCAGCGATCCGGATAGAGTTATGCGGCCATTTGTCTTTTGGCTGAGTAATTTGTTCGTGCATTTTCGTGGTTGCACACTGAACTATTGTGACCCTTATATAATAAATAATATGTTTATTTCTCATCATATACATACATACATACAGTACATGTTATGTTAGTACTTCCTTTATTCATCTTGCATACTATACACATTTCTAAATATTTCTTAAAACATTAGTTAGTTATTATTAAGAGTCAATTAACAACGGCTGTAACTTGTTATAGTGATCGTTAACGGACATAATTTGCTTACGGTTTGTGATTGCGAACAGGACAGGAGTCGGGAGTCGACGTACAGTGCCCATGCGCCAAAGTCAGATTGGTAGGACAAACAGATGTGCCTCCAAACATCCTTGGTGATGTCCACGGCCGAGGTTGACGTCACCTTCCCATTAATGGACACGTTGATGTGCTTCCCTCCCGAGTCCAACCACAGTCTTACCACGCGGTTGTTGCCATTCGCTAAACAAAAATAAATTAAAAAAAACCATTAATCAAATGTTTGCATTAATACGTTGTTTAAAAAATGTTTTATTGGACCGTGAAGTCGCGTATCGAGTGCACATAAATTATGCATGTCTCCATATTAGCCCTAATCACGCGCTGTGAGTGCGGCTCTTACGAAATTATTTGGCTATCGTGAACGTTTTAGAATGTTTTTTTTTGCCCATTAACACCACTATATTAGATTAGTAAAAATATTAACGTTAACGGCAGCGGTAAAAGATACTTCGGAGCAAAAGTATCAAAAATTGCACTATTTAACAAGATTTTTCCAATAACAGTAAGTAAGTAACATATCTTGAATTGTAGGTAAACACTCAAGTCCTAGTAACTAAAATACAAAATCGAAAAACTATGATTATCTTACCTTTATACCTAGGTACTTCACAAGATCACAAACATTCAAACCATAATCTTAGTTATCAACACCTTTTGTTGTCAATTATTTATATGTCATGTCTTAAATAATAAATATTTATCTTTTGTTTGAGATCTTAAATATATAAATGTCAGGTATCCCTAATGGGTTTATTGCGGTTTGAAAGCCTGCGGTAGATGAGCAGACAACACATAATATATAGATGTAGCTAGATAGCACAAGTAACACGCTCCGTATGAAAACCAAGCAAATATTTACATTTTTACAGTACCCACTACAACGTCATAAGCACTATTTAGTTACAACACAAACAAGTTTCTATACGAAATAGACAACGTTTGGTTCTTTAAATTTTAATTTCTAGAATGAAGCTCTTGAGTTGTAACGTTGTTTTAAACAAATTAGCTTGCTGCGACTGTAGCCACGCCAGGCACGCGAAGCAGGTGCTCTCGCGTTACCTAGGTATATTTATATCTGTGATAGACAGTCATGCATCCCTCCTATGTCCTGCTGACTATTATTATTATTTTATTTTAGGCTTTTGCCATCCTTGCATCATCCACAGCCTGATTTCAACTACTGGTCGGTTTAGGGCTCTCTTTTCTTGTGCCAATCTCCACGTTCCTGTGCCATCCTAATCCAGGGTTTTCCCCCGATGGCAACTATGTCGGCTGCCCATCTTGTCATCCCACTACAGGGCTAATGCCTCTCTTCCCTCTGTCATACCACGATCTAATGCTAAAGAAGGCCAATCCTGTAAAATGTGCCGAACTCTAAATTCCCCTCAAAATATTGAGTCAAATTAAGTTAGCTAGCGAAGCTACGCAAACGGCATAGATAGGAATCGTTTTTGTTAAATTGTATTTAAGTATACCAGTATATACTTAAAATCCATTTAACAAACACGATTCCTACCAGTATAGTGAACTTAATAAAGTGAACAGATAACTGACTACAAAAACTTAACGCAATATCATCGAAATAATTGCGAAAGCTCTCTTCGTCTCCAATCTATGAAAATTCTTTTCCCGATTTTATAGACGAAAAAATTCAAAATTTCAATGATGTATCGGAAAGGTTACTCCAAATTAACATGTATTCAGCCTCACCATAATTCGATACTGCTGTTTCGGCCCAAAATTAACATATTTCCTTCGTGCTTCCCTTTTATGGAAACTCACTCATCTTTTGAACGTACTGGATCAAATTATCAGACGTACTTTATCATGAATTTTAAATTTGGTTTTGGAAGACCGAGTTTGGATACAAGCTACTCTACCCATTCGCATGGGAGGACTCGGGTCCGCAAAATTTACTACCGCAGAAAGTAGGCTTGCATTTGGCCGCAACTTGCCTGATATGAAGTGATGATGCGGCCTAGGGTGGAGTACGCTTACCTAGAAGAAACCTATTCGATCTGTCAATCGATCGATGATAAAATAACACATAAAAAAGTTTTAGAATCTCGGATTATGCCATTCATATATAAATTGTTTGCACACTGTATTTAGATGAGTTTTTTGTTGACTTAGCCAGACATAAAGCGTGATACAAATAATGCAAACCATACTATACTCAGTAATGCTAAAATTACGCAACACTGTACCTGTAAACAAGTTCAGGTTTAAGGAGGTCAATTTAATTATAATCACGCAATATTATTTGCTCATTACTTTGATTTTGTGGTTTCTCCAGCGGTTTACTTTCACGGCACGACAACTTTTATACCGACCTTAATAAATAAAAAACTACAGTTGAGACAGTTTACTCGTTTTAAGGTTCTGTCAAAGTGGTATGGACAACTTCAGACGCGGATCAGGACACCGGTCTCCGATACAAACTTTATTGAAGTATCTGTACGCAGCCGACTTACCGACATAGGTGAATATGCTCTGGTCTCCGGTCAGGTCGTAAATACGAATCCAAGTGCAGATTGTGAACTCTCTCAGCGGCGGCGTCTCCAGGTCGTATTGCAAGAACTGGAAATTCATTCAGAACGTCAAATATCACGCATGAATCTACTAAAACAAACCATTCCTAAGTTTTGTTGTCACATAATTTGATTGTTGCATTCCGATGTTATTGGTCGGCGTAGAAATAACTCGTTAACTTGGTCGGCGTTTCAGTTTCAGGCTTCGTTGTGTTGACACTCAACTTAGGTAACTAATTGATGCTTCATACAAACCTGTGCATATCCTTTTTGTTTCAATACAATTTTGTAAACTGGCCTATTGATCGATAAAGCAGTCGACGCGACACTTAAAAGCACTATTAAATTGAACCACGACATTGTGAAAATAAAAACTGCTATGATGAAATGTACTAGGAAATAAACGCAAAACTGCAGCAATAACTGATCATAATCCGAACGTTGAGCGGCTGATAACACCACTCAACGATCGTCTGATTATTCAATCGAGCTATCTGTTAATCTGTTACAAAGCCGACGAGTGCTTTCTTTTCAAACACGAACTGCAGACTGAGGATTCCTTCCCGTTGCACGGGTGTCAATACACAACCAGCATCATATTGTTTGTAAACCGCGATGTTATTTCTTACATTGTTGTTGTGATTGCGCTTCAGTAAATAATCTGTTATGTTCTGATAATAACATACCGCTCTCTCATCGAGCCGATGATTAGCCTTTGACTAATAATCTTACACATACATATTGTTTGTGTATCTGAGCGTGTTCGAGATTCCTATCATAATTTTCATCACAAAGCGACTGTAAATTAATTTAATATTTCGCTTTGTTTACTCTAAGAATGATGTAAGTGAATGTGTTTAATTTGAACCTAAAACCAAGCACAATACTTCGTTAGATCCCTGCGTGAACCGTGACTCATTGATGTTTTGGATCAATTGGGAACAATGTCTTACTAATAAACTATTCAACACTCTTAGGTGGGTTAGGAATGTTTTACCTTCCGGAATGTTGTGATAAACAAAAAGGTTTATTTTGTTTGTTTCCTCTTTGTGCAGCAGATGAAAGCGCCAGCTTATTACATCGGAGGACAGCAGCCGAGCACCCTGCCGCGCGGGGGCTCCATGTTGCGTGCCTATTCCCCCGCCGCGCCGCCCGTGCCCGCTGACCGTGTCAAGACCCACTCCACTTCAGGTGAGAACCCTAAAATCTTTCAAATCTAATAAACCTTAACAAAAGATCCAACTAAAAGCGGCAAGGGTGACACTTTTTATTAACACACAAGTTGAATCAGGAAGCGAGCAAATTGTAACCATTGCCCTTTCAATTTGATTTGGGAGATATCTTCCGCTGCCTTTGATATCCTCAGTCAAAATTCGTCTCTAAAAATATTTTAAGAAGACTTTTTTTGGTAAAGTGAATTTCGGGATCCAGTCAGTATCTGGGACAGTTCCGGGGTTATTAAGTTAGGTGAAAGCGGTGTTTGTAGGTCCTACAGCGCCGGCCAAGCCGTTGCGCGCGTACATCCCTGGCAGTGGGTCGGAACGCTGTTTCCCGTTCGCTGCGGCGGATTGCGCTCGGGGGGCCGAACAACTGTACACGATCCCCGGTAACAGGCCCTCGTCCTACAAACACGTTACTTTCGCTTCTAAAACTTAATTTGCTAATGCTTTACCTTAATAAACTTTTAATATTGCGCTAACGAACGCACTTTTGATTAATTTGTTTGATATTACACTTTTAATCAACTGTCTGTTTGCCTAATTGGATTCTATACTTATTTAAAAAAAATAACTTCCTTGATAACTACCCCAAAGTAAGTAAGACTACAAAATGCCTGCATCGTCCTCACACCCTGTACGGTGCTTCGTCGCTGTTTGATATTGTGTGGACGCAACATCTATTGTGAGGTCTGAATCAGAAGGCATTGTAAGAGCTAATCGTTTTGTATTTACAACGGCATTATACTCACATTTTGTAATACTTAATACATTTTTGTATAATCGCATGCTTTGATGATAATTGTATTCTAGTTTCGATTTCTCAATATTTATGAGAAATTGATAATGTCAAAAGTTTTTAAATAACATTAGCACTACTTACTGTCGGTGAATCAATGATTCATCGGCAGTTGATGGAATGACTGTTAATGTGGAAGGTGTATGTGCAGGCCATGCCGAAGGGTACATGTCGTCTCCGGAGCGTGGCAGGACCCCGTACGAAGATCCTTACTACACGCAGTACTTGGGCCCGGCCGCCTCCAGACCTAACATCGCTCCCATCATCGACGAGGAAGTCAGGTGAGCCATCACTTATACAAAATCCAGATAAGATCTTACTTTTACAACGAATTGTTCTAAAAATTTGGATTCATGTCAAAATGTTTGATAAAGTAACAATAAACTCGGCAACAGGGAATATTACATATGAGCATTCCTCTTACATTATGTAGAATTTGAAAGCGTTTTTCACAGCGATACTGGGCTCATAGATGATGCGTACGAGATGTACGGCAACCCTATCACGACAGCTCCGCGCCCCATGCCTCGCCCGCCGTACGACGCCAGGTAACTTCAAGAAACAAAACTTCAACTATCACAATCACTTTCAATAAAGTTTCTAACAAACTTTTTGTAATTTTTTACTCAGACATCCCTGCTGAGTAAACATAGGGTTCCCGTAAAGATTCTTTTGCTGTGCATATTGTGGCCACAATATCAGAAATCAAAATCAATTTTCTAGTTACCCCCTTTCAGAAAGCAATGCGATTTTGGCCCAAAGCGACTTTACTGCGTATTACAAAAACACTAGATGCATCGTACAACGTATAAGCATAGATAGGATTTCTAATCATGATTTTGTAGGCCGGTATTGGATGACATGCAACGCCTGCGCGTTGAGAAGATGGAACGGCAGCTGGCCAACTTGACGGGGCTCGTGCAGAAAGCTTTGCAGGTCCCGAACCAGCCTGCCGCACCAGCAGCGCCCGCTCCGCGCCAGGAGTACCAAACTTACAATGTGCGACCAGCGAACCAAGGTAAGAGCTCGGAATGCTACACACAACGCACCATTTAAAACTAATCTTATTGTAGCTGGACCACAAAACGTCTTAATTCAATGTATTAAGACTAAAGTACCTACTAGTATTTGGTACAAATATCCAATTGATGCCAAAAGAAAATCATTTTCCTTTGACACAGTCTAACGAAGTTTCAGCTAATTGGTCAACTGGGTACTTCTAACGTAAAATCTACATAAACCTAGAATTGGACCAATTCAATCCTAACCGTTGGAATCTGCTGTGGCTCTGCCAAACGGCTTAGTTGCTTTTAACTTAAAGCTTCATCCGTTAATGTAGCTTGCGTTTTCCTGCACTCAGATGCGGCACGATTTACCAGCAACGAGAGACCTCCTAAATTAGGCAGAGATAAATTTCGTAAGTGTGATCGGAGGCGGTTAAGAGTTGACGCTGATGCATTGCTAGTGTCAGGTGGAGACAATGCCATTATGACAACTTCCAAGACCAGAGAATATTAAGACAAGCATTCCCTGCTACAAGGAAACGAGTCATTTAAGTAAAAGTTCATAATTTAAGAGGTTACGACGCTTAACTGTGGTTTCTCCACAATTTCCAATGTTAACGTTGTTTGACGTCACACTTGACAGTTGTAGGCAGTAGAGAAAAACAAAACCGCAAATTATGGGTTCTACCACATTCCATTACCAGCCGAGTAGTTGCGATGGCAAAGATGCTTCCGCACATCTTGGCACGTTGGACTGGGAAAGCGTCACTTTCACGCCATCAATGTGTTTGGCTCGTAATTCGCCAACTGCCCTATACACCCATGACATTCGCAATGCATTTAGCGAACTAAATCATTCTCACGCCGAACGCTTGCTTGCTAAGTCGAGTGGTATTGTTCTTATTTCAGCTTTCTAAAAACAATTGTATTGGGCTCGAGTGCATCTGTTTTGTATTATACCTTCGTTTTGAAATTATCGTCATCTCATCTACCGAATATAATCGTTGAATTCATTGTACATTGTGAATTTTGACAAAAAAATAAAGTTACTGCTACTCTTATCATCAATATGATGAGGTTTAGGAGTAATGAGGTAGTAAAGGCTTGGTTACGTAGAAATATAATCATTGCTGGACTTGGTTATAACGTGCGCCAATTGTTTACGTAGTGTAGCCATCGTCTCGTGGTACATGCGGAAATATCAACTATACTCACTGATCACATCTCGTTTTGTTCATTTTGTAGAAGTTGCAAGTTTTACTCAGTTGTATTGTTATATTGTTTGTCTTTAGTATGTAATGTATGGATATTGATTATTGTACAGTGCTATGATTTAATCCTTTTTTTGCCCCTGATTGGATATCGAATGACCAAATCATTATAACTTTTTACGAATTATTGATACTTTCTTCCCACACATACATGATCCCTTTTTAATGTAGACTAAATATTGCACTACGCATTTTTTTTTCTTATTCACACTCAACACCACTCAAAACTACTCAACTGACCACTACCTTCTTAATTCCACCAAATTAAAATCAATTTAATGCACTCTGCCACTGATTGGGTCTTTTTATTAATTTTATGTACAGAATGTCTGTACTTTTATATAGGATTTAAAATTTCGATGCATCGTGCCAGAGGTTCAATTACTCTGACGTTAACTGATTATTGACTGACCACATAAATATTTGTTATTTCAGAAAAGTCTGTCTCTTTTGAGAAATCCGTATCATTTAGCGATGATCCTCCTGATATGAGCTCGCCAAAGCAGCATTCTCCTCAGCACACAGGTACGCATACAACCATTGTTTATTAAAGTATAACGTCCTTGTTGCAAGTTGACTGCATTCGTAGTCTGTTAAGTAGTTACGTAAGGAAATGGTGCAGAGAGTATGGTAATCGAGTCGCATAAACCCTCGGTGGTGGTTGTTTAATATAATACAAGTACCTGGTATTCGTAAGGACATGACGCTCGCGTATCTCTCCTGTCTGACCAAGTCCGTCATCACGAGGATACAGAGCTTCGTATTTAAGAACGTGTGTTGCCTGTATTGTATGGTTTTAATCTATTTTAACGTTTATATTGACAACCCTTTTGATACTAGCCTTTACACACAAGTCAACTCCTCATATTTTTTTTTTTTAATAACAGTTCCAGCAGTCAATCAAATCCCTTGTGTGATATGAAATGATTCCCCACATTATACATTTATATTAACGACGGCTATTAATTATTTTTGTTTATTTACCAGTTAGCATCATTACAATCATCGACAATAGAATGGCCACATCCTCGGCTCTCACATTGAGATTCTTGTACTAACTTCGGAGAATGAAGTGAAAGTGTATGTAATTGTTTCTTTTGCCGACGTGATCAATGTGGTCACACCATTCTCAAAGTCGATAGAATCCTCTGCTGGTTATTTTTTTCTAATCACTGTCGTAGTTAATATCATAACCATGTTCATAATTCTTGTATTTGATTTCTTTCCGCTTACTTCTTTGCCATAACAAGCTGATTCCAAACCCACCAAACCGGCTATCAAATCTTCGACCTTGCCGAGGACGTCATCTCAAGGTAACTCTTTGATATCCATTGATATTTGAATAACCGTAATTTGTAAAGTACAAAGGTTTATCTACTAATGCCATTAGCTTTGGATCATGCCGGTATTAATAATTACTTAACAGTAATAAACGTGATGGTGGATGTAGACGGTGTACCGCGAGAGGAGGATCTACGGAAGCAGGGCGGCGGAGGTTGATCAATGTCCATCCATAAATTGGTTCTTATGCAAATTGCTGCTTCCGTGTATATTTCTCTCGTGGTGTAAACATTAACAAGTGCGGCATCGTTCGATAAAAGCTTAGCATCAGCTTTGAATGATGTCATCTTCTGAATGAAAACCACTTTGCTGGAGTAAAGCTAATGCAATCTAAAAAATCACGCTTTTATATCTAGCTTTCTCCAAAGGGGTCAACTTGGTAATCGTTTGATATATGGGAAAATGCATCGGTGTATTACAGAGCGCGATCGCCTGAAGCCAGCACCTCCGCCGAAGCCTGCTGGGCTGGCAAGCCAGCAACTGGCTCTGATCCCACAGAAGACTTATACTATCAACGTTACGCCTGATTTCCAAGGCCAGCTGCGCTTGCTGCAGAAGCAAGGCCACGATCTAAGGATTGAGGTATGTTAAGCAGTGTATTTATTAATACTCATTAGAAAATAAATGCTCTGGCAGGGGATCTAATGCGAAAGTTATGATAGTTCTAAGCGTTTTTTTTTGCAATGGCGATATTTAACTTGAATTTTGTTAACGGTGTTAAGTATTAAGTGATCGTTTGATTCGCAGACCCGTAATATGCGTCGCTCGACTCTGACTCACGCCATGCAGATGAGACAGCTCATGGGAGACGCTATCGTCAAGATTGGAGCTATCGCTGAGAGTTTCTGCGAGCTTGATCCCAATTCTGTGCGTATACAATTCCTTTATTGTGATAGGAATTGAAAATCCTTTCCTGTCTATGCCATGATTCCTCTTTTCCCGATTGTACCTACATCTTAATCAGACGTTACCTCAACGATCATAATATCTTCTTTTATACAATCTTCTTCTCTTAATTCGTATAGGCATTCATATTCATCCATCTATTCTTGTAACATGATCCCATGTCTACACTGGCTCTTTTATGATGGTTAATTAATGGGATTATCATGGTGATTTCAGCAACTGTGCCGTGAGGAAGAGATCTATCGTCAGGACATGCTGCTGCTCGAGAATGATCTGTACGAGCTCGAGGCCACGGTCGAGCGCCTGCGTGGCCAGGCAGCTAACAGGTATAGGTAATTTCTTAACTAACGTCTTGCGGTAACGGTGGAAAATATTTTAAGGTATTCGTATTTTATGATTATCGACCCCTTAAAGTATTTTAGCTATTATTTTTAGACGTTATAAACTTAGGATTATTTTTTTAGTTTTTTTAATGCGTATTGCATACCTACTATCGATAAAACGTTGCGCGAACCCGACCATGACATCTGATAACAATATTATTTAAATGCGTGAGAAAAATTTTCATTAGGAACAGTGTCCATTTGTACAGAAAAATAATCTTATCTCATAATGGGTGTAAAATACCCTTAATGAAGCCGAAAGGCATTTGTTTTCTCCGTCATTGCGATAATTTTTTACTAACTGACTAACTATTACCTGAGAATCTTCTAGTTACGGAGATATTGGAGGTCAAAGTTCCAAATTGTTCACAAGTTTAAAAAAAATACTAGTTTTAAACTTTACTTTAATTATCATTACCCATGACCCGTTTACTATTCAAAAAATCCATCAACATAATGTTTTCAGTGTGCTACATTGAGTTTTACCGTAATTTTTCACTCCAAAAAAAAAGGCGTTTCCCAGCAATAATTTTTGCGTAGTTTGATGTACATAATGCTTGGTTGTCAACTTGGTGAAGGGTCCGTTTACATCCTGTATAAGAATAAAGCTTATCCCTAAGAGATCTTAAGCCTTTTATTCGCTAGAACCCCTGGTCACGATTTCACGAAGCAACAAAGTAATGGCCTGCTTCACATGTCCCCAGAGTAATAGCGCAAAAGTACGCGACGTCGGACATTTGTCCCTTAGTGAATACGCGGCTTAAGTCTATATCAAATTCTTGAAGACAGAAGAAGATGAAAGGCCTAATAAAATGGAGTGCCTCATGGTAGCGCATTGGCCCCTCTACTGTTCAACATTTGCGCTGACGATCAATCAGTTAGTCTAAATACAACCAGCTTCCTATTCGCTGATGACCTTGCACCTACTTGTCTTGTTTCCGTAATGTAATTTTTATTAAAAATATGGTTCCAGGGAGACTCGCGTGAACATGGCTGACATAGAGCGCATTGCCATGGTGCTGTCGAAGAGCAGCAAGACCGTGGCTGATTGGAAGCTGAAGTTCCCGATTCTGCAGGAGACTATGAAGACCAAGCTGGCTGCAGAGATGGAGAAGGTGAGAAAATCAATTATTTTACGCTTTGAAACAAACATAATATGGTGCCATCTACAGGGGCGTATTCTAAAGAAATAAAATATAGAAAAAACTATTTATTCTACTCAAATACGCCGCACGTTACAAATAAATTAAAAATAATAGTAAGTAGCCAAAAGCCGCAATATTGACATCGCGATATCAAAGTTGTCCGTGCCTAAAATAAATATACAGACCCCCAACACCTGTACCACCCATCTGTCGGGGACTAGTGCTCCAGACGCGACATTCGTCTGGTCGGATGATTCCTTTTTAATGAAAGCTAAAGCTTTTTATGAACTTTTCATAAAAATGTGTTTAATAATATTACACCCACAATTCTCCAATTTTATTTTCAAAAATGTGTATTCCTCACACATTTTTGAAATTATCTACGGAATATCTATTATAAAATAAAATATCACGATAGTTCCTCGCAAGCTAACACACCAAAAAAACTTGCTGCATTATAACAAACAGTTTAGCGCCGCAGAACTAATAAGACAGTTTTCTTTTCCATCTTATTACATTTTCATTAATTTATTTCATGTTGATGTTTGTACATTACTTAACTTACGTTCATGGCGTCGTTTCCAGGTGGTGCGCAAGGAGAAGATGTTGGAGGAAGAGCCAGAGCGGCTGGAGCTCGCCTTGCGTCGTTGCAAGAAGCTGACTGGAACTCTAGTTACTCTAAAGCGGTATGAACATTATTTGTAGCTTTTATACTCCGGGTGAACATAATTATATTAATATTATACAGGGTTCAGAATCAGTCAATCAATTGATGTAGAAAAAAACAATAAATTCGAATGAATTCTGAAAGGGCCTGGGCAGCGTGACTTTTATCAGCGATAACGATGGTAAAAATACTCTTAAATGTATTTGACTGCCTATCGCTAAATGTACGATAGCAGTTCAGTTGTTGAAATTCTTTGTAGAAACACAAAACGTTTTGAAAGCGGTGTATCTTGATGGAAGTGGTTGTACATATAACACTTTGAAAACGTTTGCCTCTTGCCGGGGCCCTTTGGGACTCGATAAAAAAATTGAGAATTACAGATGAGAGCTCACGTATATTTGAAATTCCTATAACATCAACATTAAATATCATATGGTATAATGATCTGTAATTTCTGCATCCTGCTGCAGCCTGGCTTGCGTCCAGGAGCAACGCCTGCCGATGGCCGACGGCCGAGTGTCGCCGGTGTCGTCGCAGAGCTCCAGCTTCACAGCTGGTCCCTCCTCGGAGGAGTGCGTCTCCGACAGCACCTGCCCCAACGCGATGGCTCACAACAAGGTATTGAAAGACATTCACTTCAGATCCCTAAACAACACAATCAATAGGTCTGTTAAAGAGAACCAAATGTTTGGAGGTCGGTTTCCTATTTAGTTAAGTAATAATGTTATGGCCCCTTGTACTAACTAATGCATTATAATATTATCTCTTCTTGAAATCCCCCAGTAACACGAAGTATTAAAACTTCTTATTTACAGATAGATTAAGCAGAATATCTCTATACTAAGATAATTCCAGTTCCTGATGCTCATACTTATTAATGTATACCATGCGCTTAACAATTGCAGGTTTGCCAAGAGTTATAAAATTTGCATTTTTTTCCAACACTTCGATTTATTTGCGAAGTGTTAGTTTTCGTTTATTTGCTGTTCATGTCACCCCTAGGCATCATACCCGAACTAACATTAGATGTACCAACGACTGCTTCGTCTGTACTTGCATGTGCCCCTTTTATTTTGTGACACGAGGAGTTAGCATGTTTTGTGCACCTGTTCTTTAGCGTATCCTAACATCATCTCTTACGAGCTGACTATATTCGCTTATTTTTCTTTTATTTATAGTAAAATCGTTTCCTATAACTTTAGTCCATTACGCATTTTGGACATCCTAAAAGTTTAATTATTAACTAATTGTCCTGTGTATTCTGGGTGTTACCAAAATTATCAGAATTGGCCTCAAAATTTATCCTCACGCAAGTGTTGTTCATCAAAATTCAACTAAAAACAAAATTGGCATACAAAATTGAAATTCGCATCCAAAAATATTACGACACACTCTGGTTTATACAGTAATTTCGGTTTATTCGTTCGATATATTCTTGTCTTGTGAAATAATAGTCACTTGTATCTTGTTCAAATTGAATTGGTTAAAAAAATCGTTGATTTAGCAATCATTAAAATCTCTTCGGAAATCGGATACTAGTTATTAGGAGTTTAAAAACATCATTTATAGTTTAGTCTGTATTTAATCGGTCAGATGTCAATCCACATCGAAAGTTCTATTATGAGTTTTGTTAAGATATAATCAATGGACATAACATTATAGTCGATCAACATCTATCAATGCATAGGCCTAACGCAAATACTTTAAGATATAAACTCGTGAGATATCTCCACTAGATAATGGCACTTGCAGACAAGATCAATAACCGGACGTGTACGAAAAACAGAAAATAGTAAAGAATTGATACATTTTTTCGGTGAAATGAATAACATTAAAATATTAAAAAAAAAAAGATGCTAAATATTTGAGTAGTGGGAATTCATAAACTGAAACCTTACGCCTTGTCAACAGAAAATCTCAAATAAATAATAATATAATTATATTAAAGTCTGCAGATGGCTAAATTCGATAAGTCAACAAGCATCAAAAACTATTGTGTTTTTGACACATCTGCCACACAAGTCTCTAAACATAATATTTCGAGTCTGATACACTGCGATAGTTCAGTCGTGCCACACCTTTGGGTCCAAGCTACGCTTCGGACAATGATACCGTGAGGGTCATACCTACCTGTTGTAAATTGAATCTGACACACAAGTCAGTATTTATAACTGGTCTTCAACCCTTCCGAGATTCGTTTACAAAGCCACCACTCATGTACTGTCCCACCACGCAAAATTATTATTCATGGTTTTGAAGTAAGAGACCTTCATCTTCAAAATCAACTTCAAAATGTCATTTCGCCTATCATTACCATTCATTTCGAACTTTGGTGAAGCTGTATTAATAAATATCTGAAAAATTAATTCGAAAAACACGAGTTCGTTGTCGAAGTAGAAAATATATTACAGATATAGAAAGGTATGAGTACTTGTGACAAAAGATACTGAATCAAATATTTTATAGTATCTGTTCTTGTTCAATAATAAATTGTACTAGTTTAGTATTCTCGGTTTATAAGGTTCACAGGTACGCAGTTACATCACCAGATGCAGGAGGCTGGCTCTGCGGTTTCCGACCTGATTGCCCAGCCTGGTGCTTGTTTTAGAATGTAAGGTTAGATTCAAGTATATTCAAAGATGCAAATACAATGGTATTTGTTAGTAATAATAGTACCTATCTAAATATAAAGCGGTAATAAACCAATATCCATGCTGATTTTGTAAGACAACACTAGTAAGAATCCCTGCACTGAAGCACGACCTGCTTTATAAACCTGAATATTAATACTTTCAAGTACAACAACAACAGTAACACTGATGCGGATAACCAAAACTCTTTACAAAAAGAGTCCAATGATATGCGTCAGAGGGTCAAATCTTTTGACAAAGGTGTTTGTGAATGTAAATTCAATATCACGTAATAAAAGATGTTCACAACGATGATGCAAGATATTCTAGACGCTGTTTATAATCATTATGGGACAAAAGTGATGACGAATGGGTGTAATCTATCAATTTATATATTGGTAAGTATCATACATAAGACATAGTGTGACGTAATATTGCAGAATACAACGAATCTTGACATTCTTTTGCACATATCCCTGCAACCAATGCACTATCCGTAAACGTTGCATTTTATAATCCTTGCTTTCGGAAAATAATGCCAATTTTAACAATATGTCAAACATATCCAACATATTTAGAAGGACCTGCCACTCACTGCCACGCCCAAAAGTGTCATCCAAACTTGATTGTACACTCCAACTAGATGTAAAAGTATCCGATGAAATAGGCAGCTATGTTCCCATTGTAAGTTTCCAATATAATTATGATCATGTGGTTTGGCCAGGTTTTTTGACTCGCATACTCGTTTGGAACATTTGTACTTCATTTACATAAAGAATATTTTGGAATTTAAAAGTTTTGTCGACAAAATGTGGCAAAATATCAACCCTTGCGGAACGCTTGTTAATATTATGTTGAGTAAGGTACATAAACGGTTAGGATAACGTAAAAACTATGAAATTGCAAAAAGACAAATGTTTGAATTAAAATAAGGCTTAAATGATATTTCTGTTGATATTTTTCATCATAATAATTTAAAAAGTCTGTTGCTTGACCTAGTCAAAAGCCGTCTAATAATAAAATACTTTAAATATAAAAGTTGGTAATGATTTCTTTATATTATGTAATTTTACCTTTAGTTGACTTTTAAATTTTCATTACTATGGTGCCTTGGATTTAAATAGTTTTTGTAGAAATACTTTAGCTCGTTGAATTGCGTAATTTTTTGTAATTATTACGGCGTCGTAATAATAAATACATATTCAGTAGTAAAACTGCAGAGCTAACAAATATTAGTACAATCGAATCAAGATACGAGTCAAAGAGAACCTTGTTGAACCACCTCATTGTAGATGTTTTGCATCACACGTATCTATGCATCTATCAGAGAGTCTCCGCAGGCAGAGTCCTACAATGTAGGCACCAGGAACAGGACAGGCGGCAGTCTTGTCGCAGCAGACATTACCTACGCCACGCATCTCCACCTAACTCTTATACATTATGATATTTTTATGTTGTGTCATTATTATCAAATTGTGTTAACAATGGATTTCATGGTCTGTTTTCCGTGATGGTTCCCGGCAGTTCGCTTGGAGAGAGAGTCTTAACTTCAAGGAAGCTATTGTTGTTAACGAGTAATAAAATCTCTTCATAATACTATAATTATCCATTATTATTCATAAATACGTTTGAATTATTTATTTCTATATTTTTATTCTACATCCGTATTTTTACTTTATTATATTTTACTTTCAATATATTTATATGTAATTTTGTCACAAACTTTTGCTATACTCTGTAGGCATGGTGGTGCACTGGATTTTGTAAACTACGCTTTAGAAATAAAGTTTGTCCAAATTCGCTTGACTGACAGATTATATTGGAAAGACTTATAGACATTTTGCATATTTTTTCCAGTTCGTACAGTATTGAAAGAATCGGTACGCATGCTTACATTTATTAATTAAAAGAATCTTAAATTGAACTATTAGTATCATTAACTAATGTGTATAATAAAAACCAATCTTGAAATCTTATATTTTAAAATTCAACGGTATCTTTGAAGCGGTGAGTAGTGTACGATGTCTTTGACGAGTTGATTTACAATTTGAAGACAACTCTGCTTCTATAGATATTAGTTGAATTTTCCCTTGCGCCAATTACATGCAACTTTCAACTGATCTACCGTTATCTGAATCTCTCTCTGTGTGTTAACTTAGTTTGGAAGATGATCTGATGAAAGTTGATTGTACGCAAAGTCTTTCAATATTACCTACAACTCAAATTATTGTCTAAATTATTAATTAAGTAATAAAATATAAACTTTTAAATTGGGCCTACTTTAATATGAAATGTAAGGGAGATCTGGGATAGTCGGAAACTTAAAAAGTTGTTCTATTCTGCTTCATCTTAATTTAGTTTTAACTCATAAATTGGTGCATTTCAATCAACCAGTGGTGGCGGTCCCAACTTATGAGCAGTAAGTCGTGAGTTTGTACCCAGGCAGGCGCATTACTTAGTGTAATTTATTTAATCACCTCTGCTCTCAAGACGGTGAAGGAACACACCGTGAGGAAACCGGTATGTCCTAGAAACAAAAATTCGTAGACATGTGACATCTACCAACCCGCACTGGGCCCGCGTGGTGGATAGATAGCCCATTCCCTCTCATAGAGAGGAGGCCTGTGCCAGCAGTGGGAACATTATAGGCTGATTATGCTTATGCTATACTTACAAAAAAATATTATTCATTGATAGAAAAACCTATTTGATTTACAAATCTGAGCTATGAATATTCATCTTCCTGACTTATGGAAAATCGGAGGTTATTATTTGATAATGAAACTGTCAATGGCTTAAATTACAAAATTATTTAGGTAGCTGTATTTTGACAAACTCTTCTGAGATTATTCGCTAAATTCCCGATTTTTCAAGCCCATTGCAAGCACGATATCGTAATCGGACCTAAATGTTCCCACTGAAGGGATAGCCGAGACAAAGTGAGACATAGTCCAGCTCAGTGCGAGTTCATCGCATGACACCAACGGAAGCATCATGATTTTGGGATATTTGAAAGTCTCCACATTACTAACGGAGATTATTAAAACAAGTTATCCCGGAACTCCCCTACAGGGATTTAGTCTGAATCGAAGGTTACATCGTGTCGCACGTTGCATGCGATTAAGCTGTGTGTATTTTATAGTCTCCGATAAATCGGAAAGAACGGCTCACAGATTTGTTTGTAGAACCTCAGATATTGTCATAGCATCTAATAACGCCTCTGACGCCGCAATAAACATAACCAGTGGCTGGTCCCAAACATTATAATATTATGGATGTTACGTTTAATGAAAACATTTCTTTGGATCCTTAGACATAGGTACCCATTTTAGACAAACGAAAACTTGGTCTTTTCAATATCTGATGTTGTGCTTACATCCAAGTTTCAAGCCAACAAGTTAATATCACCATTTCTAATTCACGATTGAAGAGTGGTTCTAAAGCACATAGTTATTCAGACGTGTGTTCATATTTCTTTCATATTCAGTTCTTTATTATTATTTCAATGATTTCCTTTGTTTTCTGTTTTAATCATTAAATTTTGATCATTTATGTGTGTGAAATATGAAAACAACGTCATAATCAATTGATTGAATAACAAGCATGTTGTAATTTCTTGTAGTGGCTTTTAAAACAATAGTTTGTGCATCTTGCTGTTTTCTATTCTGTTGCAGCGCATTGTCGATATCAGGAGCCGCTCTCAGCCCAACACTTCCGGAAATTAATGAATTGCCTTAACAAACTCCTTCACACTCCTTCTTCCCTAATACTATTAGATTCTATCACCCTTGACGTGACTCCATCTACTCTCATTTACTTGTCTATCGGACGTAGTCCAATGTCTATATTCTTCATTATTTCTAATTATTGAAGATACATTGTGCTCCTTTCAACCTCCTTCGATATCTTTCCTTATTAATAATAAAAGCTAAATTATAAATAAACTAACACACACCGACGGAGCACAGGTAATTACATTAAAACTTGTATTTGCTTTGAAATAAGTACTGTCGTTATGTAAAAGTATACAACACCTTGCACATTGACGATAATGTTTTGACATAGTAGCGATCGCAGTATTCCACTTTGAGCTTTTATTAGTATAGTTTTTGATTCAAATGTCAATTTGACATTAGCTTCCTTTAGTAGTATACTGTTCAAATAAATAAGTATCTAACATTATTATATCCACTTTATAATTTTTTTTGACTAATGGCAAAATCATCACAATTGTTAAGAGTGAATACGTTTCTAAAATCTAATCACATATTATTCTATTCTCTATTAAGTCACCAAGTTAAATCATTGCGCTATGTATCCAAAATCACGAAACCCAATATGTTTATGTAACTATGTATCTCTAATAATTATCAAATCTTACTTCTTCACCTGTTACATTACGTTATTCCAACGTTGTCCACCACGTTTACTTCCCACTAGACATAGGCCGCTCGACTACACTTCCTTTTCATTTTTTGTCGTTGAATAACTTACCCGGATATGGATCCATGTACTACTATATGTATACGAATAACTTTAACACTTTCTTATATCGTATAAGATCGAATTGAACTGGTTTCTACTTTTGTATTTACAAATATTCAACCACAAAAAAAGAGAGGCATTCGCCTTTTTCGTTTCTATTTTATTCTTTGTGAATGATTGTGGTCGCATTCAGACATAGTCTTGTCCAACTCTATGTGTCTTCAATGGACTGAATGCGGTGTTAAATGTTTCAAATAAGTGTTTATATATACCTATATATGTTTAAAAGCGCGGTTGCAATAACGCTTTCAAGTTTTAGTTACTAGCTGTAAAAAAAAACAAACGAGTATAAAGTATTAGGGGCTTACTTGCAACCGCTCTTTTATAATGTCTGTTGGAGATCGGCGAGCACAGCTAGAAGTGCGTGGAATGGTGCGCAGGGCACCGGTGACGTGTGCGCCGGGCGAGGCGCTGCGCCCCGGGGAGCGGACGTGCGGCCAGAAAACGCCCTCGATGCGCTACTAGACGAGCTGCAGACGTTCGCGAAGCCGGCGGAGCGCGGCGGGCGCGGGGAGGGGCCGCTGCGGCGCCTGCACTCGTACCCCAGCGGCAGCGACACGGACGCCTCGCCGCCGGTGCGCGCGCGCGGCCAGCACCCGCCCAAGCCGCCCGTGCCCGAGCGCCACCCCGAGCTGCTGGCAATGGCGGCGCGCCGCGCGCCCCCTCCGCCCCCGCCCCGCACCACCTCGCGCTCGCCGCTCGCCTCGCCGACTTCGCCCGCCTCGCCGCCCCGATGCCATCTCGACCCCGCTCTCCTGCCTCACCCCTCCGATCCCTCCTCCGACGACGACAAGGCCACCAGCCGACACACGCCGCTCGAACAGCGACACCAAGAGCTGCTGAAGAAGCAGAAGGCGCTGCAGGAACAGTACGCGCGCCTGCAGATGATCCAACGAAGCGGCCCCACGCTTCCACCCACCGCGCAGCCAGACCTCAAGAAGACTGGCAGCGAGTCCAACTTGCTGACCAAGATGAACTTGAACCTAGCGCCCGCCGCCATGTCCGGTAGCATGACGCACCTGGCCGCCGACAACCACATCGACGGATCACTGACGAACGATAAAGGCAAGCTGCCTGAAGCTGTAGCCACTACTAATAAGGTTTACGAGACTGACATACTGTGACCTTGTAGTCGAAGCTTCATATCTGTCTAAGAGTTCGCGCGCATCAGGCGCAGGCGGCGCACGCACAGTATTTGGAACACATGCGTACTTAACGACGTGCGGCCGGTGGCTTTAATCCAACCGGCCGCGAGCTCGCGATGCGTTGGCGACCGAGACAGTCGCACAATGCAGGCTGCCTTATGCGCGGGGGCTCCTATTTATACATAATTGTTAGTATTTAATTGAATTAGTATTATTGCCTATTGTTACGTTACTAGATAATTCGCTAATTATATTAGGTTTGTTATCTCGTTTTGATACCTACTTCGATATTAAGTCAGAATCCCGCATGCTTTTTCCCTAAATAACGATCTCCAAGCAAGTTCAACGGAAAATAAAATAATGATATCTTAAAAGTACTGGCATTTCTAATTGTTGATCTCCGATTGCCTGCGTTTTGGCAATGTAAAAACGCCGTAGATTGAGGCTGGCTGGCTAAAATATCCAACAAAAACGATCAGTAGAGTGAGGTTGGTTAGATTAGAGTGTTAAACCATAAAACCACCCCAGAACCACACATACTCAGACAAGGGGTCGTGGGGAGCGCCGCCCTACGCAAGTTACACGCGAGCGGATAAAACAAACAGAACTACCTATACTTGTTAACTTATAGTCAAACAATGTAATCATTATAATGGATGTGTAGCCAGTAATAATATTCCATCATAGATATTTCAAGTGAACACTTTTCTACCTTGCATGTCATTCTGTGCTATGAGTTGTTGATTGGTACCACAATCAGAGCTCGTAGAAATTTGTCTTTATCAATGTACATAATGAATCACTTTTAGGTGTAACTGTAGGTACCCTGTAACTTAGATCCTAACATTTCTTATTCTGTAACGACTAATACTTAGGACACCTTTCCATTCCGAGTGCCAAAATTCTTTCCCATCCTTGTCTATTCGCTATATTTTCGGAAGTAAGCAACGATGTTTAAAAATCGTAGAAACGTACGAGGTCCGTGTTAATGAATCGCTCTCATTTAAGTTTTCATTGACTTGACAAAAATGCACGGTATGGGAAATTCGTTAGATATATAGCTGACAACCATGCATTACTACCACTGATAGTCTACGTCATGCCACTGTTGGAATTCTTCTCATGAAATTCTAATCTTCCAATGCTATAAATGCTATACAAGGTGTAAACGGACCCTTCACGAAGCCGTCAACCAAACGTTCTGTGAATCAAACTAAGTAACTTTACGCTAAAATTATTGCTGGGAAACGACTGTTTTCGGGGTGAAAATTAAGGTTTGCGGTAGGGCTCAATGCAACGCACTCAAATATTGTACTGATGGATGTATTATAGTAAAGTTATAACATTCAATACTAGTACTTAAAAAAAACAATTGTGAAAAAGTTGGAACTTTGACCTCAATTATCCCCGTAACTACTTAGAAGGTTCCCGGTATGGTCCATAACAAAAAATATCGAAACGAAGCAAATCAAATGCCTTTCGACTTCGCTAAGAGTCTTTTTACTCCCAGTAGGTAAACAATTTTTCGTTGGTTTTATCCAGTTCGTCCCATCTTCTACGAGCTCTGCCTCGACGTCTCCTAATGGTGTCAGAGCAGCTCATACGGCAGACGTGCCCAGCTTACACCCACTTCACAAAGTATTATGAGTCTTTTACTCACTATCAGTATCTTTAGCAAAAGAACTACAAGAACAAAAGAGAACTTCATTGAGATTGTTTCGTTAAGACGGGCCCATTCGTATACTCAAGGTTCCTTGCAACGCCATCAGATACAACGAACAGTAAGTTGTATTACTAACAAATGTTACAAAATTACCTGCTACTAAATTATAGGAACTATTTAATATTCTTGACGGCTCGTTATACAAAGTAATATATATTTATATTCGGAATATATAAATCGACTGTGATAAGAAAAAGTTACCTAATTTAATGCATAAGAATTGATCAAAATAAAATCTACTCGCTACTTTCCTATCTTGATTATATTTATTTATAATAATTATTATGTCCGTACGTTACCGTCTTCGCTCAAAGTTTTTGATAAAATTACTCATTTAATCACAACCGTCAACAATATTAGATAATTACAGGCATTCACTCATACTGTCATCACGAAGTCTATCAATATGTGCGTATTAGCAAACAAAAAGTACTTATAAAAAAACTTATAAAATATTGTTGTATTAAATAACCTTATTTTTAGACTCGAAATATATTATCTACATTAGAAAGATGGAATAGATCTAGAACATTAGTCATAGAGATGTATATGTTATTCAAACTGAATGTTTGCGCTTTTTAAATGTTCGTTGCAAATCACAAATAAAATTAAAGAAATATGCACTTGGAAATTCATTCTTGCGAAAATAAATTGTAGACATATTTTATTTTATTGGTTTGAATATTTTTGCATTAAGCTTGGCCTGTCTAACTTCCGCATTTTATTGTATTTTCAAAATAACTGCCACTAATACAAATCAATAGCTGGTATCAATACAAACAAGTACAGTATGAGACTAAATCTTCAAAATTTGAGTAGCCTATGCCCGCGGCTTCGCCCGCGTGGAGATCGGTAATTATCCGACGGGATCTTACTACCGTGATAAAGACTATCTGTGTGCCAAATTTCATCTAAATCCGTTCAGTAGTTTTTACGTGAAACATTAACAAACATCTATACATACATCCATCCTCATGAACTTTCGCAAACATAATAGTAGTAAGATTAGATACGCAGTCGCTCCATGTCAGGCAGGCATACCCAAACCCCCTGTATGTTTGTTTAGCCCAAACCGCTGTACTTTTGGCCATTGAAATAGAAAACGTGACTGTGTAGAAAAAATATATTTTCAAAAATAAGCTTAGCCATCGTAAACGTAAATCACTAATCTTACATTAAGGAATTGTCTTTTATTTTCTTGTTTTTAACAATTATTAGGTATCGTAATGAATTTATTTTTATTTTTACCATGTTCATTCCTCTTGTTTTTGTTTGTTAAAGTTATTTATATAATTATCTAACGTGCCAAATCAATGCTTCTTTTATATGAGTATTTTTCTAGTATTTTTACTTAGTTGATTTACCCATTTTTGAAGACGTTTAAAGCAAAAACTTAAATAATGTTTTATAGTGCTGTTTATTATTAATTTCGATGTTTTATCGATTTTAAATGATTAGGTATATTATCTGCAAATAATTTTTAGCTTAAAGCAACCTTATTATAATCTATTGTTAATATTAATTATATTATGATTAGTTAGTACTATTTGTTTAGTTTTAATAAAAGATCATATTAATTGTATAATAGTTAAATCAAGATAGCTTGAAAATGTTTTAATGTGAAATAAATAAATAAAGAAAGTTTACTGGTGTTTTTTTCAATTTCCACTCGTTTCATACACTACCTTTCATAACTAAGAAAATCATTTTTTTTATCAGTAAGTATGTCTGTGAATTATGATAGCAAAAGTAGGTATTCTTGATTTTGCAAAAGCATTGGTCACCGTGTCACCTGAGCTGCTGAAAACCAAGAGGCAACAGTTACAAGGGGTTCAGTAGCGTAGGGGTAGGTCTCAGAATCGTGAGATTCGCTGAATATAAAGCAGCAAGAACGCACATTTTGCGCAAAATTTGAAATGTAAATGGAAGGTTAGGTTAAGCAAATATGACATTAAGGTATATTTATGCCCACCTTGCCCACGTTACCTACAGCCACTGGGCGAGCCCCTTACTGTGAAGGAAGTGTTACGGTACAATTTTTTTTATTTTTTATTCTTAGCCACTATTGTCCCACTGCTGGGCAAAGGCCTCCCCCATAGCCTTCCATTCTTCTCTCCATGCGGTTTTTTCTGGCCAATCTCTCAAATACGCGTCTAGGTCGTCACGCCAGCGTTTTTTAGGCCTCCCTCGGTACAATTACTTAGCAAAAAATTGGTTGGTATTGATGACATCACAGGGGAACTACTTAATGAAATCATCGGGAATCTCTTCGTGCACATGTGAAATGAAGAGCGGGTGGATACTTTCGAAGTACCTCAAATAAGCGCAACTCTCTACCCCCGGAAAAAGTACTTGCGAAAACCTATCTCAACCCATTCACTTATCAGAATCAATCCTTCCAGAGATGCAATTTGGTTTTCGTCCTCAAAGCGAAGCTTTTGAAGCTACTTTACATTATTCTTATTCTTTGTTCTATGTGAGCTTCGAGTGAAAAGTAAACAACAAAATCTCTCCTACATCAACTAAGAATTGTTATTTATTTGAGAACTTGATAAATGGATATCACAGACACACGGTGCAGTAATGCAAAACGAATCAAGTCCAATTTTTAACAATACGTCATGTACTGTGCGCCACACATTGGCATTTGATAAGGTTTCCCGAAATGCTGCTGATAAAACTATGAAGTAGAATATGTTCTTAATAATCTGTACTGATGAAACGACTCATACAGGACGATGTCTTGTCTTAAGATGCAAGCAATATTTTTTATATGTTACCTGTGTTATAAAGTAAGGACGTGTACTTGTGTTAACAATCTTGGCTGTCGTCAATCAGGAAACCTTAAAACGTACCTATGTACTTCAGAAGGCTTTCGAATTGGGTTCTTTATTGATAATGGCCAGAATTATTGATTAACCATTTATTAAGTTTAAGTTTGACCATTTATTAGAAAGTTCGTCATGACAACTGAAGGCCATGAACGTAGACAACCAGCCCCTAACTATTAATCAGCACCAGTAAACTGCAAGTGGAGAGCTTAAAGTATCTACGCAGCAAAGTCACATTCAAATGGGATCTCAACGCAGTTAATCAGAGCTTTGCTTCAGCAGTAGCATTTGGCAAACTGCGACCCAAAGTTTTGCGTGCGCACGATCTCAAGTTAAGTTACCAAGATACACACATATGTACATGGGACACTTAAACATAACTGGCGAAACGTGGGTGTACCATCGGGTATACCTCTGCCTAACCCGTTGGGAATTATAGCATGATTTTATGTATGCTCGACTGTTTGACTGCCTCGTTGGTATAGTTGTCGCAAGCGCGACTCCTGAGTCCTGGTTTCGATTTCCGAGTCGGGCAAAGTGCTATGTGGTTTTTCCGTCAAGAATTTCTCAGTAGCCAGCCTTGTAGTCAGTATTCGTGCCTGGTTAATGGCAATAGGCTCGCCCCCTATTACATGGGACTTAAACATAACTGGCAAAATGTGGGTGTACTATTAGGTACCTACACTCTGCACACCTCTGCCTAACCCTACGACGATTACAGGCGTAATGTTATGTTACGTATTTTTATGTTTTTCAAGATTTCCGGTGCTGTATTCGCTAGATGGAAACATTCTTTGATTTGATTTTATTCAGTTCTAAGCAGATTCGGGTACGGTCAGTACGAGACATCTGAAATGATTGTGCTATTCAACCTGCAACCTGTAAAGGTTGCACAGATTTTCTTATTAGATCTGAAGTGGTTACATCCATCGCCTATAATTTTCGACTGGAACGATGTAAAACTTTAATTGGTGTCGAAGTGTGAGGATCTTTTATTATTTTGGAATTAAAAACATATAAATGAAACAAAATTTTACTTACAGCTATGAATTAAATATATTGTTCAAGTGAATACATAAATGATGATACATGAATCTTATTATATTGATTGCATAATACATAATAATCGCATATTGTTGTTCAAAAATGAACTCTATCTGTCAAATGTATAAATATTTTATGGAAGAACAATGTTTTTGGGTCAATAATGGTCTAGGTAAGAAGAAGCTCATTCTACAGGGATCTTGTGTGTGTAGGTCTGTCTCTACTCAGTTTTCTAATATGTGTGTTAGAAAAAGTGAAAGAAAGAACTATATTTTTTAAGGTTTTGTACAAAATGATTTGACAGATAAAATTATCTTTTTAATAGATAGGTGCTATTGTTTTTCTGTTCTTATCGAAATAACCATTAACCATGCGGAATAATATCGTGATGTATTTTTTTATATAATTACTATACATGAATATGAAAAGGTGTTTTTAAATGATCTGTTATGTTGTGATATGGTTTGAAATGCAAATGTTTGATCTGAATTTTCACAGAGATGGTTATCATCGGATGTAGTGATCTGTCACCACACCACCGCAGACAGGACACCGATAATCCTACTTTAATATCCATTTAGAGTAGAGGTAAGTGTGTCCAATGCTAGTGGGCTATAGATGTCGCGTAGGTATTGCTTAAGTTTGGTAAGATGGGTTTACTTTATGTATTACAATCATTATTCCATTGTATAGAATCAAGTTTTTATAACACAACAGAAGATGTGTTGCTGGGGAGTTTCTGTCATCTCAAATACAAGGAAGGGGTGAAGACCGGGCCTTTTGGGGAACAGATTTATGTTGTTGTAATTGTTGAAAGTGGCACACAGCCTTGATTAACACATAGGATTCTTTTAATCCCGGTAGTTCGATCCCGTGTGACAATATCCGAACTCCACGCGGGCGAAGCCGTAGGCATCAGCTAGTTTTTCAACAAATTTCTTTTGATTTTTTGTAGTCTGTTACAATTCAAAATATCTTTATGTTTGTACAGTCAGAGAGATGAGTGTCGATGGAATCAGTGTAAAGTGTAAAGACATGTGATCATCTAGGTTGGTGAAAGTGGTTCCTCATCTTAGCCTCATAGCGGATAGATAGGACACCAACAGCCCTATGCTATGCTATATAGAGTAGAGGTGATTAATGTGTGTTCTATGGTTATGGATCGAAGTTTTACTAATCCTTCGTTAGTTGCAAAGATTGCAATCGTCAGATGCACTAAGGTCACGTAAAAAATGTTATCTTTGAGTATAGTTTGAAATAATTTCATAATAATTTGAATTTGTGTTGTTAGGTGTGTTTTTACATAATTATACATGTACACGTATATTCAAATTCAAGAGCAAGACCAAAGAAAAATGGAAAATAGATTGCGTTGGGATCGGCTTCGATTCTTATCATCAGCATCATTCTATGACAACGACAGTAAAGAACGATGTACAGCAAAATTAGAATGAAATTACAGTAGGACACCACCACCACCATAGAGAGATGGGACACCGAGAAATCTACTCTATTAAGGTGAGTATAGACTACATCATTTTCTGGAGCATTTCTGTGTAATGTAACGTTCTTACGAATGGTACAATACAGGCAAAAGCTCAGTTTCCAAAGCATTTCCATGTAATGTTACGTTCCTGCGAATGCTCGGCGTAATGTTACGGGTAAATCCTCCCTCGGGTCTCCCTCCGCGTCACCCCGCAACCGCGCATCGCCCGCACTCGTGGCTCGATGAAATGTTACACCAATACGCTCGACGAAATGTTACACCAATACGCTCGTTGGTTTGTAACAAAGAGGCGACCGTGCTCGACGTTTAGTTCGTAAAAGGATGATACACTAGAACATATCATAGAGCGGCTCGTTGTTCTGTTACAAGTAAATGTTGTAGTCTATACTCACCTTTAGATATAGAGTAGAGGTTGTTGTGTTGTATCACGTGTGTTACTTGAGTTTGGTTGGATGAACACAATTTATGTATGTTTGGTTGAATTTGCTTCTATCTCTGTGAGTAAAAAGCGTTTATTTTTGGTTTTGCAATGTTTTTGCTTGATTGAAGGTGATCCTACTTTTTATGATTAAATGTGATTCTATTTTTATGATTAAATATGATTATACTGTTACGATTACATTTGTTTATATTTATTTGTATGATGATATCAGATTCTAATTTTATGGTTAATACATGTTTCTTTTTTGTTGCAACTAAGATCAGATATGTTTTACGTTGTTTCAAGTTTGTGTCTGCTATGGATATTTTTTTTGTTTAGATGTTTTTTTTTGATATTACTATAACTTACATCGATGTTTTTTTTTATTTTTGATGCGTCTTTTTTAGTTTTTTTTTGCGTATTTTTGTTATTTTTTTGGTTCTATTTTAAGGTTATTATGTATGTGAATTATTTCTATGGTTAAATATGATGTTACGGCTACTTCGGTTATATATAGTTGTGTACGTAGATTAACGAATATTTGATTCCAAAATAATCTCGCTATGATTAAGATTAGTACTTTGTTTTACGACCCATTTTTTTGTTGTTAAACTAAATGGTTAACATATTGATTACAATCTTACGGTTATAACCAAAATACTACAACCAAAAAAGAATAGTTAACCATACCTATGTATGGTTAACTATTCTTTCTTCGTTACTTTTCTTTCTTCGTTAGTATTTTTTTCCTTGCTCTATTAGATGGTAATAATAATTGATTAAATATGATTGATTACATAGCTATGTTATATTATTACGATTTTTTTTTGTTTCATCATGAGATCAGCAGAGCGGTGCCGTCTTAATGTGTGATGGGACAGGTGTCTATGAATTGTAAAAGTTGAATTTAAATGATAATGCAGAAGAGGCTGTGAAAATAAATGTTTCAGTGTGTTAATGAGTTCGAGAGCAGTAATACAGCTTTTCATGTCATGAATATGTTTGGCTTCTTGATAGTATGAAAAAATGGTTTGGAAAATGTTAAAATAAATTGAAACTGTTTTTACAGAATATGAGAGGAAAACAAAGATTGATTAATAGAAAAAGGTCGTAGAAAATCTTGTTGAAAGTATAGTTTAGGGTAAGATATGTGTGAGAAGTCTTATATTTATCTTTAAACCTACATTCACTTTTAAATATATCTTTATGATTATATACTGTGTTTATATAATGTTCTTTGGAATAAAATATATTTTTTTGTGGATTTTTTGTGTTTTTTGTGTGATATGTTAATAGACATCGAACGTAATCTAGTTAAATTGAACATATATTATCAGCTGTTGCTGTAGTTTAAGCTCCTAACAGTTTCTTGACCGTGTATCCTGGTACTGCGTATACGAGCAGAAGAATCATGACAGCCAGGATGATGATGATCGCAGCCTTCAAGATGGTCCATTTGTAGTTGTGCCACACGATGTAGCGAATAGACTTCAGCGGGTTCAGGAACCACATGAACGATGCGTCCGGGCGGCTGGAAACAGAGATGAGATTTATTAACACTCGGACTCAAAGACGAGTCACCAAATGATTTGTATTACGAAATAACGAAAACGGATTTAGTTTTGCTTCGCCTTTCGCCAGAACGATAAACGGAAACATCTTGAGAAAACGGACATCGTCTAGAACCGGAAAATGGAAGACGTGTCACTTCCACGAACCCGTACTAGGCCCGAATATTGGATTATAGCCCACTCCTACTCACAGACCCCTCTGTCAGCTGTTTTTTTATAAAAAAAAAATCATTACAAACACGCGTGCGTGCATACACACCCACGCGTGTCTTAGCGGGCGCCCGAGCTTTCTATGTGCTTTGTGTCAAATACTCACTTAGGTTTATCCAAGGGATCCGGTTCACTCCTGCCCAGCCCCGCCGGCACCTTATCAGCCTCCTCTCGGGTCAGGAGATGAATCTCCGCCTCCACTTTTCCAGTCAGCTCCATCTCTTCGGTATCGCGCTTGATGTAGAATGGCCACCAGCCCTTGACGCGCTTTTGTTTGAATATGTTGACCATAGGCACGGAGCCGTCATACTTCAGCATGTCTAAAGTGCAGAGTTTTGAAGATTTGGCTCCGCGCGGGAATCGGCTCAAGTCCAGTGTTATAGCTCCTATAATGATAAACAAGGCACAATTGAGTAATAAGTTACAGTAACCTGACATCACGTCTGTGATCCCCGAAGGGTTAGGCAGAGGTGTACCTACAGCTCGCCCCCTATTGCACGTGGGACGTAAAATGTGGACGTACTGTTAGAGGGACACCTCTACCTATCCGTTTGGGGATAACAGGCATGATGGGTATAGTTACAGTTAAATCAAACAATATTTTACACAGTAAATGAAGGATGTGCACAGCAATGTAAGGGTGAAGGGTGTGACCATAGCAATTCAGAGAATTGTTGGCGGAAAGGACATACACTACACGAATGGCGTAGTTCTTTAAAAAAGTTGTAAGTTGTGGTGCTAGATAAAAAACGTTTCATATTTATAAAACAAATTTCACCAGGATTTTGGCTGTTCCATCCTCCTAATTTTGTCTGGGCGTTATGTTGGTAGCGTAGAATCAAGTGGCATTTTGACTTTTCAACCAGCCTTAGTTAGAAAAAAGTGGTGCAGTAAGTGAGTATCGTACCCAAGAAATCATCAGCCGAGAAGTGATCAGCATCCCACACTTGTAGCTCAAGCCGCGCTGGTATCTTGCACTCGGTCTCATCCCAGGAGAACACGGACTCCTTGCGGGATATCACAATGCGTTCCTCTGCCTCCAAGTAGTCGAATGGATATATGAAGCGCCAGTTGAAGTTACCCTCTCCGGTCAGAGAGCGGTAATGTATATCTGTGGATTGGCAGTCGTCCGGGCCTTTCACCCACCTGCAAAGAAACAGTATTTGTTTTGTTACGCAAATAGTGGTTGAACGACTAAGTGTGATTTCAGTGAAGCGATTCTATTTTGTTGGAATTTTCTAGAAATTGCCTGACAGAAAAGCGATAATATCAGTGGTCATCATCATCTTCTGCCTAGTTTTTTCCCGATTACGTTAGGGTCGGCTTCCAGTCTAACCAAGTGTAGTTGAATAGGTACATGTAATTTGCATAGAATGACTGCTATCTGACCTCCATTACCAAGTTACTGGCTAACCCTTCTTCTAAAAAGATTACACAGAACTTCATCGAATATCTAGTACTTTTAAATAAGAAAGAAAGAATCAAATAAGTATTATTGTGAAAAGTATATTTACCCTTTGACGTAGATGTCTGACATCTTCTCGCCTGTGAAGAACGCGTCGTCTTCCAGTACTACATCGTCAGTATTCCAGATGATAACCCTCATTTCGTAAGACTTGGGCTTGCGCGCAGATATGTCCATGGGAGGCCCGGGTAGAGGCATGTCCATGGGGAACATGTCCACCCACATCTGGAGCCGGCCTTGTTCAATACCTGTAGTTGGAAATTAAGTTAAATCTATAATGGACTCAATACTTTAAGAGGAAATTATTTGCCTTCATCTTGTTGCCTCGCCTTTTTGTCAGTGTTCTACATCTGACTGGTAATATGAACAATCAGCACATCATATTTTAAGAGAGTGTAGTCTTTGGCAAAATGAACGCAATATTACGTTTGATAATGTATAGATTACATCGAGGGCTATTTGCTATACGGACCTTGTAGGAACTTCTTTCGTGCGTTCAAGCGACTTTGTCATACCTATCATTGGAATTTAATCTCGGATTAAAATGGTTGTGACATATGGACGGAAAGACAGACAGACGGAGAGGGCGAATCTATAAGGGTTCCGTGTTTGCCACTTGGCAATGGAACCATAATAACGGGCTCAAATATAAACACCAAGCAAACAAAAATTATGACCAAAGTAAAAACATCAACTACGCTCAGTGGTTCCATTAAAAGTAAGTTAAATTGTGAAATTTCGAGCATTATAATATGCATTTGTAGCAGCCCCCCAAAATGGGTAGACCACAGAGAAAAGTGTAGATGTAATCAGAGCAGTTTTTTTATTGTTTGATTTATGCGAAGAAATCATCAATATATGTAATACTTCTTACCAGGTTTACTAGGATTATACAGCGGCCTGGTCTCAACATGTTCAGTCACAAGTCGGGTCCCGACGCGGGGCACCTCCTGCCAGCGGCGCAGCACTACCAGAGCCATCTGCTCCTCTATGGTCTCGGGGTTCCCGAACAGCTCCATGTCGTGCATCGGCATGTTAAATATCGTACGGCCGACCTTCACACGGCCATGCTCGTAAATCGGGGGATCCAGCTTACCATCCTTGCAAAGCTTCGCTAGAATCTGCGTCGGCTTCATAGCGTCCCTCCAGCGGTTATAGCCCTGCCTAAACATTTTAGAGTATTAATACGGGTTTATTATGTTGATAAAAGTCAAATGGATAAGAGTACTTACTCTTCGTATTTCATGGGCAGTCCACAGGTAGCCCGATGTCGGCTATAAAAACGATTTTCAAGGTCAATTTTTGTTTCACCAATAAGATCATCAGCTCCCAGTAAATCCCAATCCAAAACTTGTATCGTTAGTAAGGAATCTTGCGGGAATGTTGCTTCTATTTCGAAACACTTTCCAAATACTGGATTTAGTTGCTTTGAGACATAATGGTCTTTATCGCTGATCCTTTTTGATCCTAAATGCAGCACGATATAGGGATCCGCTTTGCCATTCAGGTCCATAGGATGCAAATCAGTGGCTTTTACGATGTATACACGCACCAGCACGTGTATGGGTTCATTATTCGGAACTCCTTGGAAGAATCCAAAGTTTGGATCAAATCCCATGACGGTGTGGTCATCAATGCCTTTGGGAAGAGGCCATTTGTATACTTTGACAGCGCCCTGGAACAAGAAGTCAGAAGATGTACGAGCACAATCATCTTTGATTTTTAGATCGAATTCAACAGTATAATGCAGAGTCGTCAGTTTTATATAACACGTACCTTAAACACTCCCACGACTCGGTTCTCATTATCAGAGTCGTCTCCTGTTTTCTTTCCTCGGTAGAGCTCAAAGGAATGGAGCCATTCCTTAAAACCATCGTATTCGGGCACTGCCTCTAGCTCATGTGGGTATATCTACAAAAATAAATTCAGTTAGAATAATAGCCAATCAAAAATCATGATAATTTCATTGGGCAACCGAATTCCACTTACTTTTGCCAGTGCCGACCGCGGTATTTCATTTTTTTTTGTCATTGTTGGACTGATTATAATCTTCGGTGACGAAGTGTGTCGTTTTCTGCGCTCCCTATCACGTTCCCTATCATGCTCCCTATCTCGGTCCCTCTCTCGGTCCCTTTCTCTGTCACGTTCTCTATCGCGATCTGATCTGGGCGAGTGAATTTCCTCTACTCGGGGTGATCGAACTTCAGAACTAGAAGCGTAAGCCCCTTGGGAAGGCTGCATGTACCCTTGCCTCTCCCTCTTCGCCTCCTTTTCTTCTTCTATCATAGATTCCACTGAAGCAAAGTATTTAGTCCACCAATCTTTACTTCGTTCATCGTCATCTAGCACTGAATCTGTGCTAGCCTTACGTTTCTTCGTGGAATCGCGTTTGGCAATTTTTTTTCGGGCACCTTGACTCGGTTTGCTACCTGACCCATAAGACATAGCTCCCTTACTATCTCTCAACAGTAATGGACAACTTTCTTTTTCAGTTTCGACAGCAAAATTGTCGTCGGGTATGATGCAATTTGCTCGTAAATCAATATTTTGGAAAGGAATCACTGATTTTTTTCTATCCTCGATGTCTCTTTCACGCTTGCTCATCGGAGTATATATGTATTTGTGAATAGAGTTTATAGTATGAGTTCCCACTAGAGTGATCCTTCCAAAACTGCGACAATCCACCACACGGATAGTAAGAGGTGGTCTGTATAAATCTTGGTCTGGGAGCTCTACATCAACAAACTTCATAGGATTTGTAAAGTTCGGATTGCGTTTTGCATTCTGTATGACAGTGGAGTAGAGTATGTTGCCCGCGCATTCGATATCAACTCGTGGTCGGTCCACCGTCAGAAGGTGGATTCGTTTCAAATCACGCAAGCCCCAGAACAATACTTCAATGCGATACTTTGATAGTGTTGGACGAATCCCTTTTGGTACGGGGAGTATTGGGCCTTTGTTGATATCTATTGGTGGCTTTCCATTACCATCTCTGGGTGATGGTAGACTCGGAAGAATTGAGGCATTTTGCTTGGGAGGTATTTCAAGCATTTCAAATGTTGCTAGTAATTCTCCAGCAGCGTCGTCACCGCGAGTGATTTCATACCACTCTAAAGAGGGCAAATGTTGTGAGCCTCTTTGGACATCTTCGTAAGCTCTGATGCGTGGTTTAGCTAATGTCCGACCAATGAATTCCGACTTGCCGACTTTGTCCTGATCAAATATTTCTATGACGATTGTGGGTGGGTCAGCCCTTATCCGTTCAATGGTGCTGTAGAGTAGCACGTCGTCAAAGACAAGAAGTTCATCCCAAGTGGGACTGAGTGTCTCGTCAATGACTTGTGTGGTTGCGGTACTATCGCCGACAAGGATACGGGCAAATGGATCAGACAGACCAGACGAATCAGACCCGATCAATGATCTGGCTTGGTAGATATAGGCCCGCATTTGGAAATTCTGAAACATAAAACAGATTAATATTTTTTTCTGCTTTGTTAAAGTTGAGCTGTTTGATGATGTTTAGTTATACTTACATGTTTCTCGGCGTAAAATATTGCCGACGGGGCGTTAGATCGAAGTTTGTCTGCATTCTTCAACTCTGAGCTGACTTCGTATCCTTGAGGCAGTCCATCGATGTAATGTGGCTTGTCTTGCAGGATGCCGAGCCACAAGTAAACACTGATCTTAGCCGGGATCGACCAACCACTTGGCGTTGTCGATTTTTTGCCAGGCCACTGTAATTAATATTGGGACAATATAATAGGTATATTTAACTTTATATCTATCATCCTCTCTTGTCCGCCCAGAGGCCCTAGACAACTGGCAATTGCTTTCAAAGCGCATCGTTTTCCTATTACACTTATAGACACTTCCAGCAGGATAGATTTTAAAACTAGATGGAAAACTGGATGGATTTATGTAAAAACTATGTAGATGGCGGCGGCCACAGCCACAGTATTCCTGTACTCCCCTTTCACTAAGCCAATTATAATCATCAATTTACCTTAAGAAACAGTGTCTGCATCTTGGCGCAATATTTGCCGGACTCATCCGCGTAATTAGAGTAGATAATATCCCTGGCTGGGATGCGTTGGTACGCTAACCGCTTGCCATTGCTTATCATCCAGATGAATATGTCTGGTAAAGCGTGCTGAGCCTGGAAAGGAAAGAAAATTATGTGAAACATTATATAAACTTCTACTAAAAATTTCGTTTTTAGCTGGAAAGAAGAAGCAGTAAAACAAACTTCCCTATCATGTGTCTACTGTCGAATTTTCAATATCTACCAAATGAATTAAGCAATGGAAATGAAGGTTTCAGGCAAATACCTCCATTTCTTCTGAACCCTTCTAATAAAAAACTAAAAGACTTATACTTACATCTTCGCAGAGATGTTTCAGTTTTTCCAAGTAGTCGTAAGCGGTGCGCAGACGCTCCTTGATCGAGTGTTTGGTGATTAAAGCCCGCAGACTTTTAGACATTGAGGCGATTTGTTCCTGTAGAATTAAAAATAGGGTATAGAGCAAGGAAATATAACTACAGCACATGTGTGAATACCCAAATGTAATACCAAAGTAGGTAGGTATTAAATTAGACAGTACATTAAAATAAATTATTAATCAAACATTACGCCAATTACGAAGTACACAATTGGCATTAAAATTTGTAGTGTGTGCCTGTGCGTGTATGTGTATCTATGAATGTGTGTAATAATGTATATACGGGGTGTAAACAGACCCTTCACGAAGCCGTCAACCAAGCATGCTGTACATCAAACTTAGTAACTTTACGCAAAAATTATGGCTGGGAAACGACTTTTTTTTTTCGGGTGAAAAATCACGTTTTACGGTAAAACTCAATGTAACGCACTCAAAACATTGTGCTGATGGATGGATTGAATAGTACGGGGATTGTGAAGGTATTTAAAGTAAAAATCTTACATTAAAAACATGAATTTAAAAAAAAACTTGTGAAAAAGTTGGAACTTTGACCCCCAATATCTCCGGAACTAGAAGGTTCCCAGGTATGGTCTAGAACAAAAAAATGATCGTAATGGCGGGGAGAACAAGTACCTTTCGGCTTCGTTAAGGGTCATTTTACACCCTTTATGTCTATATGCTTATTACTAACTAGCACTAAGTATCCCGCGTTTGATCCAGGATTGTGATTATCATAAATAGTTGAGTCATTGAGCTGGAAAATTAATAATGCCGCAGGTCCTAAATGCCTAATAAAATCTATGGCGGAATCGCGGATCGCGGATCACAAAAAGTGGTCACAACTACCCTATTGGATTGAAATGCTTACAATCTCAAAAACACAGAGTTTCTGTCGTTCTTTGTCGAGCTTGGTGTTGCCCAGAGGCGGCGCGTTGGTCATATGGCGCACGTAGCCGCTGCACGCACTGCTCACCGCTTCAAGCGTGTTCTTGAGCAGAAGCACGCTGCTGCTGTCCGGGAGGAGCTCTGCGTCCAGCGCTGCTTGACAGTCGGTGAGGCCTTCCTCCTGGAATTTGTAGGATAGTGATGTTTAAATTCTGTTGTGGGATGCGGGTTTTATTAGAAATTATTGTTATAGGGCTTTTTTTTGGAATTGCACTCAATAGAAAGAAATATTTTTCTTCCATGACTTAATTTTATTTTTTATTAGTTTTGGCCAATTCAATTACTTTTAACATATTTTTAAACGTAATCTATCAAATCTGGTGTATAGTGCTTATTCTAGGGTTTATAAGTAGCCATCGTTTGAAATTGTTTCGTAATTCTAGGACTTCCAAAGAATTGAGAACGCAATCTTTCGGTAGCTTAAACATATAAAATAAATAAACTCACTCCTTTTTCCAATGAGGGTAGGCAGAAACTACAAAACGCCACCTCCTACGACCCTTACATACTCCTATCGCCTCGTCCACTTTCATACATCTACTTTCCTTTAAGTTCATATAAAATGTACTAACATATTTCTCGATGATGTTAGCAATGAGGTTGGAGTTGTACATGCGCCGGCGGTGGTCGGGCCAGATGCTGCGCACGTGCATGCACTGCTTGTGGTCCCAGTACGGCAGATAAAAGTATGTTTTGTCCGTGGACGCCGCCTTCGAAGGCTGAGTCGTGCTCTGCCAATAACCAGTATCGGCACACATCTCATCTGTAGATAGAAATAGAAGGTAAATAAAGAAATAAGTACTATATCGATACAGGGATATCTTGGTGCTAGAAAGACAGGCAACTAGTCACGAAATTGTTTTGAAAAAACGTGTTGTTTTCTTTTCGATTTTTGAGCCTTATTATATTATCGTATTATTATCCCTGCGTCAAAATATTTTTGTACATCTTTAGTGATATTTAGGCAGCTTTAAAATATGACAGCACTGATTAAATTCGTCATTTATGACTTAATCGTCCGCACCAATTTGGTACATCCCTGATAATGTACAAGTTTTCCTAATTATGAAATGCACAACAAATCTCTAAATCTCTCTGGAAATCTAACTCAAATTTTCATGAACTCTTCTACTAAATACATACCTAGATCAACTTCTAAGTCATGGGGTCTCTTGACCGACTCGTTGTGTCCATCCAACGAGTTCCCTGAGTTACCAATGCTAAGTTCAAATATCAAAGGTTTGTCTGCAAGTCGTTTGTCGATCAGGTTAGCTTCAAAGACACTGGCGAACAAGAAGAATTCTTCGTGCTTCTCAAAGCTTATCTCGTTGATCGGCGGGATGGGCTCCACTTCCACATCCGATAGAGGGCATTCGATACCTTCGATTATTTCCGTGCGAATCGAGATGAGTACTCTGTAATAAAAATAAAAAAAAAAGATTAAATTTTTATGCATTTTTTTTTGTTTTTTTTTTTTCGTATGTACATCTATAACATAAACAAGTGTGAAGACTAGATACTAAGTGGTTTGTAACATCTCATTTCTACAATTTTACTTGACGTTTTATGTTCTGGTCAGCAACAGAAGTGGATTAACGTCGTTTAAGTGTCGTCATTTATCTTCCTGCCCTAGCCCTATGTTATTTGGGCGTTTTTTTTCATTCTCCCTTGTTAATCGTCACATGACATATGCTTGGTTTTTTACCAATTATGTTGGGGTCGTCTTCCAGTCCAATCGGATTCAGATGGATATCCGAATTTTACATGGAGTGACTGCGTATCTAACCTCTATAACTCATTCACTGGGTAAAAAGATACTGCTACTTTTAGGAGTATTGTGATCTAAGTAGATACGTCATTAGATCGTTCGATCGGTTTAATGCTTTTAAGCATTTCATGTAAAAGCCAAAGATTTGTATTGGATAAGTAATTTCTCAATTTTTCGACAGGTCTTTTCGAACGTCCCTTTCCGAATGTAACTTTTCAACTGTCTTCTCATCTTTTAATGATCTTAACATGAATAGTTCCTAAATGCATGATAATTACCTTCCCCTGTATGATACTCCTTCTCCCAAGCCGGTGTTGAGGCCTGCATGCTGATCCAGCATGCTGTAGTCACGGGTAGACCCGTATAAGTAGATGTAGGCAGGCCCGAAGGTCGGCAGGAAACCTGAAACACGTCGGCAGGCCGGTTGGGTGGTATGACGGTGCATTTCGTGTGGGAATGATTCTGACTCCGAAATTTTTTGACGGTGCTTGAATTGAATATGATTGTAAGGTTCTAATTGCCGTATTCATGTCAAAAATAATAAATCAAGAAGAAGAATCATCAAGTAGTTATTTTGAATTAAAATAATCTTGTGCCGCGTGCCCTAAGACTCTAGACTTAGGGCACGCGGTACAAGATTAAAGATGAAAAAGATAAAACGTTCACACTGAAGACGAACTTAATGGTGATAAAATAAAAAATGAAATGCAATTTGAAATGGAAATACATGAGTCAGTTTTTCACTTTCTTGCCGCACGACGATGACCCAGTTCGCTCACCTAATCCACCTCCTATCCTGCTCCCTGTGCAACTGCACCTGAACCTTGAGGATCCGAGGTCACTACTACCGGTATTGAGGTAGCAGAGTTCTGGTCGAAACTTATTTCACACTAAAGGAATCATCGAGATGACGTAGAAGGAGAACGTTATCCTTACAGAATCCTAAAAGGGGTAGTTAGTCTGAACGGCCCAAATTGAAAAAGAAAGACTAAACTTGTAGCAGGGACACACTAGTGCTCTATAATATTTCCTGCACTGTTGGCTACTCTGTGCTGACATTGGCGCCATGAGTCCATGACTAAACTCGGATTATAATAATACCTATTCAAAAGTAAAAAAACATTTTATGCTGACCTCTATCTCCATCATTAGAAATAGTCTTGAGATCGATGTAGTGCGTGCCAATGATGTTGGGATGCACGGGGTCATTGTCCCGCAGCTGCAGCTTGATCCGCTGGCACAGCGGCGGGAACATCTCCGTGAACACGATCTGCTCGTTCCAGACCGGAGTGTACGAGTACTTGCGCACGCACGTATTGCCCTGGAATTGGTAGAATAAGATTTCTGCACTGTTGGCGATTGAGTTAATTCATCATTATCAGTCTAAATGTGCCCACAGCTGGGACACGAGCTTCTATTTTCTCTCTATGAAAGAGAATGGGCCATTATCCACGACGCGGTCCCTGTGCGTGTTGGCAGATGTCACATGTCTCTTCAAATTTTTAGTTCTTTTCCTCACGAAGTTTTCCTTTACCGTTTTAAGAGCAGTGGTGATAAAATAAATTACACAAAGTAATGCACCTGTCTGGGTTCGAACCCACGACCTTCTAACCGTAAGTCGGGGCCGTTGCCCTTATTCCACAATTAGTCGGGTGGCAGAAATTGGATGAGGGAAGAGAAAAAGAGATATAGATGCAAAAAATGCTGATCTAAATATGAATTAAGATATACCCTACCCACCCTTAAAGTACTAATCATCGCCTGAGAGGCCTGTGATGATTTCTTTTTGGATTATTTTGTATTGTGGGGAGGTTTTGGTTTGTATGTTCGTGCCATTTTATGAGAGCCTGAAACGCATCATAACGGTGTAACCGAGTATGATATGCGATCGCTTGCGAAGTGCTTATTATTACTATACGGTATTATTAGCCGAACATGTTTTCGTAACCTTTTTAAAGATTCCCATACGTGGTGTTTACTTTCTAGTATCTTTAAAATTCATTTATGGACTACATAGAATTTGTCTAAAAATAATATTTATAATTCAAGCATAAACAAGGGGCAGTTATTTTGTTTTGAGATTTTTAGACAGTTTACTCCGTGTTTGGAAAACACGTTAAACCGTTGGTTCCGGCTGTCATTTGAAGATTTCTGTCAGTCGTAACAGGTATCCCAACTTAGTTTGGGAAAACCTAGGCAGATGATGATACAGTAAAAGGATCATAAACAATTAAATTATAAAAAATAATAATTTGGGACTCACGGTCATTCCAGCGAAGGAAACTTGAACGTAAGCATTCACGAGGTCCTGGCTCTCTCCTGTGAAGGCTCGCTTCATGTTGGCCAGGATTGAGTAGTTCATCTTTGGTAAACCGTCAGCTTTGTGGACCTTCACGATGAATCTGCAACGCTGGCGCTCCATTGGGATCCCATCAGGGAGAAGCAGGTTTCTATAAAAATTGTTAATAATAAAATGAGTTTATATTATATTGATCTGGATGAATGCGATAAAAAGAAGGTGTATATATTTTAGTGTTAATAACGCCTATAATTCTCTCTTTCTTTATCGTGTGGTTAGTTCGTAACCTGGTGTCAGAGTTTTTATGCCGCCCATGGGCCTCTGGCTTGAATTCTCTGATCTATAGACAATACGCAACTGAATAAATTGCTGAGTTTAATTTCTAATAATAAGCTATGCAGCTTATTATAGCGTAAATTAATTACAAAAATAAACAGAAACAAAAAGAAAAGACCAATTCATCCATTTCTTAATATACTTTTAATCAAGGAAGATGTTTTAAAATATTTACGAGCTGCGTCTGTATTCATCGGCCAGAATGCTTTGTGATATTTCATTTTCATTTTGTAATTCAGTCGGTTGGGAGCCACATTCGCGAATAATTTACAGCTTCATCGAAAACTAGGTCAGTAAACAAACATAATTATGTGTTGTATAGGTAATATAGCTTGTTACTGAAATAGGCACTGATTACTTTGTACGAAATATCCGAACCAAAATCCATACTGAATGTTATGAATGCGTAAGTAACTCTGACTACCTTTTCGCGAATTTATGACGGGACTGAACAGTTTTCGATGAAATTTAATACACAGAAGATATAGGACACCTACTTTTAATCTAAGTAGTGCATTGAGTAAATATAACTTGAACACGGACGTGTGCTCGGGATAATGCTAATATTTATTACGGACCGTTTTTTAAGCGTAAACATTATTTTAACATTTTTATGATAGAAACAGACTTAAATGTCTACGATAATGTTATACCGTTTGCAAGGCAACATATACATAATATATGTACTTCTAACTTTGGCAACCCTAACGTGAAAGTTACGTTACGGTTTTTAACGTGAAATATTAAGTTACCGAAAAGGTCGAACCAATAGCAACATTCTTTTGTCTTCCATGAAAGTACGTATTTACCCCTAACCTGTAAACTTCTTTGGAAGTAAAGTTAGTTTACCTGTCTATCTTCAAACTCGGATAGATACCTAATAAGCCATAGGATTTTGATATTAAATTATTAAATTACAAGTATATATAGTTCCCGTCACGTAAAAAGAATGCTGACAGTTCAAATAAACTTTCTCATTTTTTTTTATTCCAGCCTTTTCCAAAGTACTAAGTAGCTAGTAAAGTGCCTATTACGATTCTACAATGAAACAGTTATACTTATATTATAAAACATTAGCTTAGTACTTAAGGACGCGGCTGTATGACGTGAGCAAACACATCCCCTGCACTGTCGCTCAGCGTTCTTTTTACGTGACGGGACTTATATTAAATAGTGGGCCAGCAACTAGGTTGTCGTGGTTAGATGGGCAGTTGTTCCATGTAAAACACTGGTTTAGGCAGAAGATGATGAAAAATGTCATTATACATTCAGTACACAGGCTTGTTAGATCATCAATTAACCCGTCTCACCCCTACACTGAACAAATTGGCCGCTGTGTGCCGCACCAGCCAGGCGGTACGACGACGAATCAACGTTACTTTTACCTAATCAAGTTCAAAACTTCAGCCTTCATATAAATAATAAATGTATAATACAAAACAGTAGGCGAAATATGGGGTGAAATGAGAATGAAAATTGTTTTTTCTCGACCCCCCCGGGAGCGGCACGGCTTTATACACATGCGTAAACCCGCGAATATCTCTGAGCTTTGCTACCCCCTGTTTTACTGGGTTATAAACATACAATAACTCACTATAGACAGGTGAGTACAAGCTTTTTTATGAAATTCACCACAGCTACGGCTATAAACTATGACTTCCTTGTTAGTTTAGTGGTAGACTGGTGGCAAGCTTTATTGCTGTGGATGAGGTCTGATGGCGAGGATAATTCCTGACATAAAAACTCATTAACACTTTTCCCAATTTGGGAATCAAACCCTGGTTTGTGTCTCAACCAGACGGTGGGGAATTTAGAATTCTTGGCAAAGTTTTATACCATGTAACGAGTTACACATTCAGGATTTTAAAAGACTAATGTCCGCTCTGGACATTGGGAATATTTTCATACAAAAATTTTGATCCCGAATATTGTGGATCATGACACACACTTGCTACCTGACAAGCGGGGGTATGACACTAGACAGAACGATTTGTTACTAAGTTAGTATGCAAATAAAATTTTCCAAATCGTCACCTTATTGCTGGTTCAAAATACGATCGCTTTTTGTCGTATTTTTCTTCAAACTTTCTCATATTTTACTTATAGAGACACAAATATTTTGCGCTTGGTATTCAAGATTGACTCCGATACTTTCCTTAAGATTACCCACAGAAAAAATTAGGATAAATGTCGAATCTGAAGAGTTTGGTAGGCTATTTGTTGAGATTTTATTGGCGGAATCATTCTTCAAATTATCGATCGTTTTTTGTGCTGTGTGGCTTGTGGAGCCATCTTATTATAAACCTAACTGCTAATTTGATGAATTAACAAATCTTATTCCGGTAGCGCTAGCCAGCCACAGTAGCAGCAGCATCTGTACTGTAATCTCCTCTAGAGAACACGGTGCAATTACTCCATCTAATCATTTAATCAAAGTGGATTAAGGGGTTTACAAAGGTTGCTCTTCCACCCAAAAATGTAGGAAGCAGAGTTCGAAATAAAAAGTAGAAACAATTTTTGGACGTTTTTCATCAATTTAGGGACCTTAGAATATAATTACTAAAAAATGTGGTAGTCATCTTTAAAACTATTCAAAATGAATTTTCTGCATTTCAACTAAAAAGTTAACTTGAAAAAAAAGCAAAATTTGACCTCAAACCGAACGTGGCAAAAAAAGTTGTATTGTTTCGTTTAAATTATTACCAAACCTTTCTCAAGTATATCCAAGTAATTAATAAGCAAACTCATACTATAAGAACACGGCAACAAGAAAACGGTCTCATGTTACGTCAAGTTTTCAAGTACAAAGCTGTATCCCAGTGGAAAAGATGTCAATTGTTAACTTTGGCGTGGAGACCACATTGTGCTTATTGACGGGGCAGAAGAACTTGACATACGTATTTTAGATAAGTAAAGTCTTAGATCCTTGTCGATTCAAAAGGGAGAATACGAAATTTCCGCATAGAAACATCATAAAAGTCTCGGAAACCGCACTAGAAAAGATTGTCAGTTAATCCTATGCTGCGACACAATTCTATAGACTCTCGAAGTGAAGACCAAGTTCACCTTGCAATCCTGATGAACTCTACAGACTCCTCTATGTAAATGTAAATGGACCAAGGGCACTTATTTTACGTTACTTTAAAGTATGTATGTGCTTATCAATTCAATCACAGCAGGTGATGATAAGGCCCTACCGTAATCTGAAAAACCGTAGCCTAATCTAATATTCAACTGGAGCTACATATGCAAATAGAGCGTTACACGATAATATAATTTGAACTAAGTTAACTGTTTGTTAGTAACTAGGTTTTGGCTTAGACAGATAGTACGATTACGGGCCCAGAACATTTCGATGGAACGGTAGCTGGGTTTGAATGTGGAGTTCTGTCGCAAACTATTTATGTCTTGCCCTGTGTGCCTCAAACTATGCCAAAGTCGGGCAAGTGGCGAAGTTATATCGCACAATTTGAAATAATGTCGTGCCAGCGAAACCAATGAAAAGAATAACGGCCTGAAAGCCAGCCTCAGTACACCTATTCATAACATCAATTACTAATTCAGCTGTGGCCTGCAACCCGGCCCTTTAAAATCTTAAAAATGCTCCAAATCTTCGTTTGTTGACCAATCAATATTTCTTCAAACCATTACCTACGGAAAAAATGCGGACATTGACAGATAATTCAGTACCTATAGTATCTACCAGAATCCGGTGTCCAGTACTGTGTCCGCAAGTTGTCCGTACTGGTTTCACCGCATCTTTAGTTAGTTAAGCACAAGTTACTTACGCTTCGATATCATCTTCATCCTTCTCACTCTTGGGAGGAACCTTGATGCTGTCGCCTTTGCCGATGACGCTGATGTCGCACTTCAGGTATCCCTTGGCTCCAGCGCACACATCTTCAGGGTCTGTTAGCAGGGCCCACTTGTGGAAAAACTGGCGATCTGTTGGCAAAGCAATCATAATTTCAGCATATTTATAAATAGTGCGAAGGTCTGCTAAACCTAATTACACTATTATTATTTTGCGGTCTAAAACTCACGAAATACCAATATGAATGCACAGTTGAGAATGAGGATAGTATAATGTTATGATGTCTACCTTACTACTTAAAATACAACCTGAAAAGCATAATTTGCTAATCTATTTGTCAACTAAATAATGCTAAGCTTTCAAGATCTGATTACCTACTTGAATAGTTAGATACATGTATGTCGGTTGGTTCATACTTCATTCCAGAACTTTACCCATTGAATGGCATGCGTGCTATTATTATGTATTACTCAATAACAACAAGGAACTTTTAATTGGTGGGGTTCCGACCGTAGTACGTCTGGCAAGAGCAAAATGAACTGCACATTCTAGGCACTAACTAGAAGATTGTTTATTGTCCAAGTAATAAGTGAGTAGGCAAACTGGTTAGGTACACAAGTTGAGACGCCATGAGTGGCTAAAAATATCATCTACTTTCAGCTAGTTTACAAAGATGGTGATGTTAGCAGTGACTAAATTCACAATAAACAGCCAGTGTTCTTCCTCCTCTCTCCTACTTTATCTATGCTGTGCCCGACAGGGTACATAATTGTTACTAATATATTTGTTTCCATACCAACTACTTACATTACGGTACGCAATAAAGAATTGAGAATTGAGAATTAATTATTTTATTGAAAAGAATAGATTTTGAGTTTTATGATGGTTTTGGTCAGATACAACCGCAAAAATACTTTGTTTTCCAGTTTCTTAGAGAAAAGCTATGGAATACAAACATATATTGGCTCATCGTAGTTACTTGATTGAAAAATCGAAATCAACTTTACAAGTGGTTTTCCGTCTGACTCTGTCCTACACGCACCTTATTTTCTTACAAGCACGTTTCATATTTTCATACAAGATATTTCTTAGAAAACTTATTCAATAAGTTTTCTGAGAAATATCAGGAAACTTATTGAATGTATTGTAAGCAGAATATTTCTATACGGTGAAGCTTGAATGACTACGATATAAGCGTTTGATTCTAAACGAAGTGAAAGCCGGTGAAGTTAACGCTCGATTTCTATTTCATCCTTTTAAAGAGTTCCAAGTCAGAGTAGAGACGGGAAAATATCACTCGAGTGAACACTAAAGAAACAGGGACGATGCTTCATGGAAAACATAATACCAGCAGTGTGAGAGCATTGAATACCTGGACATGTATTCATCTTCATAAAAAGGTTATCAAGTTCTTACTAACTTAAATATTCAGTAAAGGAAAATTACAATACCTGCCGTATGCTAAGAGGTAATTCGTTAATATTTATAGACAGTTGAAATAGCTCGTAATACAATATTTAATTCATGAATTCGTTTCGCAATTTCAGTGGGTACATTAATAATGTACAAGCATACGGTGGTGCCCTATTTACGATAGTGAGCTACGCAGTTTCGTCTAGTGGTTTCGATTTGTCTTAGACTTGGTACCCCAGATGTGTAGATTATGTTAGATATTGTATTGTTAGATATTTAACTAAACAACGACGGTTCTCATACAAATCCATCAATTGATGCTCTTAAAAGCTTTGATCTTCCAATGTAAATTGCCACTTTCTGGTGTTTTCAAAAACTATTGCATTGTTAGAATGTCGCACAGTAACGGGTACTAACTGGGTTGTGGAGGCCAGATAGGCATTCGCTCCATGTAAAATACTGATATTCAGCTGCATCCGGTCAGACTGGAAGCCGACCCCAACATAGTAGGGAAAAGGCTAGGCAGATGATGATGAACGTCCCGCAGTAATCACATTGTTGTAGAATATACACACTGACAGCTCTTGAACGTACTTTAGATGTTGATCGTGTTCAGTTTGAATTTTACATTTGACCTAAGTAAGCTAGGACACCCCAAAATTAGGTTAGTTAAGGTTAGCATTGCCGGTTCTTCTCTAAAGGAACCGACCGTGCGCTTTCTCTCGACTTTTATAGGCCTATGTGTAAAACAAAAACAACTACATCTAATCTGATCGCAGTTACTATTAAACTAGGGCTTTGTGTGCATAGGTACTCACTGATCTACATATTATTGTGAAAATTAAACTTTCTTAAATAGTTAGTCTTGTTCTCAGCGTGTCGATGACAATCTACGGGGTGTAAACAGACCCTTCACCAAGCCGTCAACCAAGCATTCTGTACATCAAACTAAGTAACTTTACGCAAAAATTTTTGCTGGGAAACGAAATTTTTTTTTGGGGTCAAAAATCACATTTAACGGTAAAACTCAATATAATGCGCTCAAAACTTATTGCTGATGGATGCTTTGAATAGTAAACGGACCATGGAGGTAATTGGAGTAAAGTTAGAACCTTAAAAAGTAGTATTTAAAAAAAAACTTGTGAAAAAATTGGAACTTTGACCCCCAATATCTCCGTAACTAGAAGGTTCCCAGGTATGGTCCAGAACAAAAAAATGATCACAATGACGAGGAGAACAAGTGCCTTTCGGCTTCGTTAAGGGTCTTTTTACACCCTTTATATTGAGTCAGCCCAAAATTTGGCGACGAGTTTCACACTTTCAGTAGCGCCCATCAGCTCCTGTGATGTGCAAACAATAGGACAGACAGTCCACGATATCAAGTCCATCGATTGAGGGGCAAAACCACATTTACACTGCTGGGCAGAGTCATCTATGAATCTCCATTTGAACAGGTTTCCCTTGCTTCGGTCAACCTCTGTACAGAGTCTATTTAAAGACTTCCAGGTTAGCCATGGCAATTCGTGGGAGAAGTGGAATAAATTGGATGAGTAGGGAAACAAGTTCACGTCATAGCTTGAGTATTTCCTTAGAGCACACTTTAAAAAACTGTTACCTACGGCTTTCCAGCCTTTGCAGCACAAAGATTATTGTGTAAACTGTAAAAGGTGTGTGAAGTCGAAAACCGTTTTGGTTCTTTCACTAGAGCTTACTACCGCTCTGCGAACTTCTGTAACAGTTCCATTAATTAATGTTTAAATGACTGACTATCAAGTCGTACTCTATTAAAGGTTAAATAAACCTATGTTAATATTTCGAACTCAAACATTGCTAGAAAGCGAATTTCTCATGATATTCTCTCTATCTATTAGGTTATGAGCAAAATATCATAAAGTGTAAACAGAAAACTGGGTAACTCATTGGTATTTCTTTAGTAAATAACTGTATGTAAAAGAATATTTCTTAGAAAAACATTTATTCTTAAAAGAGTAAGAGAGGGAAAAACGAAGTTGTTTTTATTCAATAAAAATACTGATTTGTATCTCGAAATGAAACGGGTTCGAATATAATTTGTTATTGTCATAATAAGACGGGGAAAAAGGTCATGCAGAGTGGTAAGCCACCTATCCCTATGGTATCAGCTAGGGATATAATGTTTTGTCTTTATAACAAAAAAAAATCGGGAAATCAGAATCGGATTTAAAGGAAAAAATCGGATCACGGGAAGTGTCAAATAAAAGTTTTGAAATTTCCTTGAAAAGGATGAGAGCATACGGACCCTGCGGTTCTACATTTTCAACCCCAACGGCACGAAAATATAGTTACCAATAAGGAACCTAGGCCGCTTGAGGATCTCCGTAGCCGCAGCGGCAGCACTAGCTCAGCACGATGAGCTAGGAAGATGGCGCAAGAGTATTGAAACATATTGCGTCCCACACTCAAGGCCATTCCAAGGAAACAAAGACATGCCGTCCGGTCTTTCGCCACCGTCGCGTGCGAAGCCAATGGGTTCTATTAAGCTGCAACGCTGACGGTGACAAGAGCTCGTCGGATGGTGTTTATAATCGCATGCCGCGCAAAACGGCCTGCACTTCGGTTGCTTGTCTGGCCGTGGTGTCCGAGGCTGTTGACAACTTCACCACAGTGACAGCGGTATTAAGTATTACCCAGTACTAATTGGATTGTGGAGGTCAGATAGGCAGTGGCTCCATGTGGCAGTGGTTAGACTGGACGCCGACCCCAACATAGTTGGGAACAGGCTAGGCAGATGATTAAGTAGACGCAAAGCTGTGTATTAATAAAAAAGGGGCAAAGAACTCATTAACTATCAAAAATAACATCTTGGCTGGTAGCACTGCCCGTTGAATGACAATTCTGCTTTGTTCTGATTTGGTCGTTCTAAAACTTAATATATTCAAATTCGGATATTGCTAAATAAAACCCACCTAGTTATGTAACATCCAGGCACTTGACGATTCTGTCTATCTGTTCTAATGTCTCATTCGAACCATTGTTTGTAACTTCTCCAAAAGTCATCCAAAACTTAGACTTTTCCCCGATCACGTAACTACAAGCCATTACACCCCATAGTTTGGCAGCAAATTACGACATTAAACCGCTGCTTGAACCCTTCTTGTTCACGGTAAGTTTGACAACGTTGGGCAGAAACAAGTTACTTTGGTGTTTTGATCCGGGTTGAGGGTGCCTGCATAAAGATACATGTTCGGAGTTTGGACAAGCTGGTACGGATCGGCAGCGATCGGTGCGAGTAAAAGAATCACGAGTTCTGCTGAGCTGTTCCAGCTCGCAAAAAACAAGGAGAAATATACCTACAGAGCTGATGGACAGCCTTCAGCAATTGGAGAAGCGCCACAAGAAGAAAATTACTTTCTGTGTGTGCACGCATATTAAGAAGAAGATGCATTAAGACATTACAACAGTAAAATAGTTAGTTCTTTTTCAAGTCCCCGAAAAAACTATGCCAGGAATTCCTGTATAGGCACCCTCATAAAAGCTATAGGTCCTCTGTACTATACCGGATTTTTTTCAAAACTCTGGCCTGCCTTGCGTATACGCCTGAATGTGCTTATACAGCAAAGCGAAACTCATGGCCGTTTAAAAACAACGCGATAGTTTAAAAACCAATATTGGTATATGGAAAACAGCAGTGTTGAAGGTAGACGAGGTGAACTCAACTGCGCAGACTGTTGGAACCAGCACAGCGGATATTGAGATTTTTCCGAAAAAAATCAACACAAAGTTTTGGAATCGGGTAGGTTTTTATGTTGTTACAGGTAGTTTATGCAATAAAATGATGAAGATCTAAATTAAAAATAAAGTATCTCTGTACATGTAGATGTACACAACATAAGACGTAAAGTCATGAAATTAACCTTTTTTACAAGAAGCTATTCACGTTGACATTTAAAACATAAACCAGAAACAAAAAACACAGTTAACTAACACTATGAGTTACGTTACTTGAATAAATAATTGAAAACTCGGTATAAAGTTTGCTATTTATTGAAATAGGAAAACTACGGGATTTTCATTTATACAGCCTCGTTTTACGAGCTCACACCTCATAAAATGGGGAAGTAACTGCCTAAACAAATATCGTGGGAGGCTGCGAGAATTTTGTCTGTAATCAAGTGGAATTATCACGTTATATTAGATGATAGAATTTATTTCGTAAAATTTCGGTGATTTATTTTCTTACTGAGAAGGATTTATGAAAATATTAATATTTGTTAAAGTCAATAGGTTAGTGCTATTTTCGTCTGCTTATTGGACCTATTGGACCATGTAGCCTGCTTTATCTGACTCACAATTAAATACTGTGTAGTGGGTCGCTATCACTAAACGGAAAAATGACATTCCGCCATCTTCTTCACATGACAGACCGAATTATAATGTGACATTGACATTGTATTGTATTGTATAACGGGCTGGTTTCCGCAACTCCACGTTAAAGCGCGTATTTTACGTGACATTGACATAAAGACTGATAAAATCATTCAAAAAACACTCGATCGACATTGTTCAAAGGTGTATGTTTATCATTTTGATCTTTAATAACAAGAAATAAACTTAAATTTTTACGCAACAGTCTGCTCAATTCCCGTCGCTAAACCAAACCAGCAAGCCTGAAACCAAGTCAGAGGCCCATGGGCCGCATTAAAACTCTGACACCAGGTTAAGCACAAACCACACAAAACAGAAAGAAAGAAGTGCCCGTAGCTTGAAAATAAAAAATATTGTATGTGTCCTGAGCTAATATAAGGAAAGATTGAAATCTGACGAAGGTATAAAATACAACCTGAACAACTCTACGTAAACAATTTAAACTAACAAAGTCCTGAAGTTTATTTTTTAATTAAATTCTCCTTCCATTATTCTTCCATTTCATATAAATCCACTGCACTGAGCTTCCATTGTAAGCCATTTCTATTTTCTTGGTAAAAGCATTCTATAATACATTTAATCAGCTAAATAAACTTGGTATTTTCTTTTTGAGAAAACTTAATTAATACGAAGTCAGAGGTACAGATACCCATTGGTTTTCAATATTAGATTAAAAAACATCACGGATAATAATTGAAGCTTGAACGAGCACAATTCTTTGACGATAAAAACATCCCTTTTAAAATAAACACAAATAGATTTATCATTCATTTTGCTTTATCTTAGAGCTACGACTAATATAAGAAAAATAAGAGTTTGATTCAAAGAAATAAAACAACCACGGTACTCGAGTCTTATTGTTCCATTATTTGTGCGAAAGGAGGAATTAATTATGTACGTAATAGTGTAACGTACATAAACAATTACAAGTTGGCGAAGCAAAATTAGATTAACTAAAGGCATGTTTCACCCAAAATAAGCACAAAAGTTTACAAAAGAAGACATAATATATCTTTTAATAAATCTTTGTCTTTTAGTCATCCAATTACTACTTCAAGGGCTGCAACGTTCATATGTGCCAATAAGTCTACTGAAGTTTTACCCGTTTTCCTGAAAGCTAAGTCCCTGCTGAGAATCCTAACAAATACAGATCAATTAATGAAAAAAACAAGACGCAAACCGCATGCACTGGGCATCAAACCACTGCGCAAAATACGGTCCAACCAACAAACCACAACGTCGAACTAGTACCTTGTTAGAATATGGTGGTTGTTAGCTGGAACTAAAATATAAACTGTGAGGAAAAACGTTGTGAACATTTTGGCGAAAATCGTTGAAACCTAATCCATTGTATCAACTATGGCGGAAAGGGAAAAGTCAAATTTTATGGGACTGACATACCTAAGCTACTAAAAAGCTCATGTTAATTTTGTTAAAACACGTTGTACATAAAAATTACCACTTGTGTAGGCTCTGTACTTTAGTTATGTAAGCAACATAATTGAATGAATTTATTTAGTATATCTCATATAATATCAAAATGAAAATCATCAATATAATAAAATAAAAATAACAAAATTATCAAGTATCATCACTGAATTCCATTTCCAGGTAATGCTACATCCATTTTAAGTCGCATTTATCATTTTCATTGAAATTGTGTCAACAGATCGCATCGCAAGCACCGCATATATATAGCTATACGCCAGCGATAACAATGAATAAATTAAATTACTGTCACGCGCCTTATTTGTATTAATTTAATCCATATTTACAGTTACTCAAACGAACTTTCTGGAACAATTTTACCTTAAACTGGTTAAAACCAGTGTAAAGTAAAATTGTCAATAAGTCTATAAGGTCAAAGACATTTAAGATAAACATAACATCACGCCTGTAATCCCCGATTAAGCACAGGTGTACCTAATAGTACACCCACATTTCGCCAGTTACGATAGCTAAGATATACGTTATACTATAATCTGCTTCCAAGTGCCAAATTGTCCATTGCACACTCATCTCGTTCTAGTGTAACGTATCCATCTTGGCAATAACGTTATTTTCCTTATAGGTGTCAGACATGGGATCACATTTCTCTATGACATTTGTACTTCTTTTCGTTTTAACACACTTTGTTCAATTCGCTTCTTTTTTCAGCCGACGGTGGCGGATGTCTTATATTCAACTTAAATAGGAAAATTGTAAAACGTTCTAAAACTTTAATTTAAACAAAATTTGAATTATGATTCATTGCTGAGCATCGTTTATTACAAAAACCCAATCACTATTAACATTTGTAGGTTACTTTTCCACAATCCAAAACACAGCTAACTGTCTTGACTGCGTTAACAACCGATTTACATATACTAGAATATTTGTTTGTGTTCGCCTTGTGACTGCATTGGATTAACCGTGAAGCTCAAACATTAATTACATATGTTCTTAGTCAAGCCAGTCTTACCTCGTATTCAGACAAAGTTAGGTATCTTCGGCTTGACGTGAACTCAGGCTCAGTTCTCAAGACCAAGTTGCGGCAAACACGCTTACAAAGTCAGATCATATTCAGTGATAAATTGACAAAATATTCAAATCAACTTTAAAAGGTTTCCATCTAGACGATGAATGATGTCGGAGTGTGTTACGAGTCTGCCATGTTTAGCTTTTTGGTTTTTCGGTAGGAAGCTAAATTTTTAATCTAGTTTTGGAATACTTTTGCACAATAAAGCTAAAGAATAACTCCACCTCGTCGTTAAGAAAATATGACTCTGCTTGTTGGAATACAGGACACTTCTCTGCAAGATGGAGTGACCCTGCACCACGAGGGCCAAAAGCGGGTAGGTAGATGTGATTTTTGGTTTTAGGACATGTCGGTTTCCTCATGGTGTTCTTTTCCTTCACCGTTTTGAGAGCAGTGGTTCAATTAAAAGTAATGTGCTTGCTTGGGTTTACGACTCCACCAAGTAAGTTGAGGCTTATTCTTCTTGGCCACCACTACTCCTTTCAGTACAGATGTTCGTAAAGCGGTTATGTTGAGCGCTCATTTATGTTGGAAAGCTGTGTGATTGAATGCAATCTAGGATTTCAAAGCGTGTATATACAAAATCTATCATACCTTGTTACCTACCCACACTTTGTAAATACCTAAGTATTATTCCCAGTTCGCAGTGTGGAGTTGAAAGTCGTGTTCTGAATTTAAACTTATTAATTATGTAAAAAGCTTTAAGCTAATTATGCTAAAGTGCTCTAGAATTTGCGGAACTATTATCTCGGTCTAATGTACCTACATATTATATAATCATACATAATGGGACATACCTTTCGTTTGAACAAGCAACTATTTGTTTTATCTGCTAAAGCTCCGAAGTTGACTTATACTTATGATCTAGTTAAACTATAATAATTACCTAATGCATATAATGAAAGTAGGTATGTAAACTAAATGAGGAACGAACTTACCTAGTAAGTTGCTACTACCGGCTCTATAAAGCTTTACTTTTAATTGTTTTTCTAATTTAACTTGGCTCTAATTAATCTTTGCTAATTAAAGCACTGACTATTTAGATAATTTGTCGTACATTGTTTTCAAAATCATTGAAACTGATGTATTAAGTAAAATACGTATATTTTGCGGTGGTATTTTATTCAAGGTACCAATACCTATCCTACACAATATTCTTTTCATATTCAGACATCAGTTAGTAGGTACGTAGATGGTACAATTTAAATAAAACTTTTGATTTCAAACGAGGTAAAAATATTGATTGTTATTGCCAAATATCGATCGATATAGAGTTTGGAATTTTGTATCGAATATTGCAAGCCTAATATTGCAAGCATAATATTCCACATTATTTTATACTTTCATCAGAAGAATGTATATGGGGGTTTTAACTAAACATTTTGTAAAAAGAGTTGAAGATTGAAACATCGGTTCTAAAAATCTATCTACACTGAGGTTTACACATAAACGCTGCACAGTTAAAAATGATTATCGTCTGTTAATAAACGCTTTTTGGATTTTATTCGGCGTTTATGTGTCAACCCCAAATCTACAGCAAAAATGACGTCTAAAGTCGGCGTTAGTCACATGACAGGAAGCTTTTCAGAAAGTATATACTCATCACAATAGCGAAGACAGGCCCAGTCCGTTCCGGGGAGGTTCTGAAAGCGTGAAGTAGTACATAATAGGTGCACCGAAGTAGAACACAGATTAGAATCACATGCAAAAAGTATTTGGAAAGAAAACACAATCACAAGATATACAGACAATACAGTAAGAAGAAATATTTCGTAAGATATGAAAAAGTGTTGAATTAGCTTATCGTTTTGTTAAAGCACTTGGTCAGGTGATATAATTTTGAACCACTAAGTTATAGAATACCTTTAATTCATATTTATACCTAACAAAGGGATTTAAAAGACTTATAGAGCGGACATTGGCAATATTTTCAACAAAAATTTTTGACTCCTAACGTTTTCGATTTTGCCACAAAAATGCTACCTGACAAACGGGCGTATGACAGTAGACAGACCGATATTTTACTAAGTAGTAACAAGAATTGGATTACGATTTTCTTCGTCTTGTCCCGTCACTCTATCACTCCTATTATAGTAAATATTTGAATTGATTATTTGAAGAAAAGTGACGTTTCATTCCACTAACCGAAAACTAAGTTTTAAAATTATATTCTATTGTTTCAAAAAGCTCTACAACGTGTGAGCTTTGTGTCCAGTTAGACAAATTGCCTATTGATCGCGGTACCTTGTTAACGGTATGAACCAACACGCCATTTTATTTTCATTTGAAAAACACGACAACACTAATCAAGCTTTTAAACGAATTAAATACCAATCTAATATTTTCATGTCTTTTTTTGCTAACAATTAAATCAGTTGTAACAATATAGATGCGACTGCGTCATTGGTCTAGTGCAGAGATGGCGAACCAATGTCACGCGACACAACATTTTGGGCACGACACCCATTTTAACCGTATTTTGTGAGATTATTTTCAGAGATGAGATTTTAAAGAATCGCTTAGAAATCGTTTGGCAGATAGGTAGTAGATAGGCAAAAGTGCATTGCAACGCATGCCGGGTACAGCTAGTTATTTAATCATCAATAATCACTAGGTAGGCCTTATTAAAAAAACCACAAAGGTTCGCCACCTCTGGTCTAGTGGTTGCTCAAGCTACGGTTGGGAGAATAAGTCTGGTTTTGATTACAAGGTCTGGTAATGAGATACGGTTTTTCCATCAGGATGTAATCTGGAATGTTGGGTGTGGTAAACAAAGCATGAAACTAGAATGAATGCTGTGGAAATGCGTTCCTTTCGAAGCACGTGTGGTGTAACTCAGAATGATAAATTATGGAATGAGGTTGTAAGAGAACATTGCGATTTAAAGCAAAGACGTAGTGATAAAAATAGAAAAGAGTGTGCTTAGATGGTTTGGTCATGTGGAGAGGATAAGTGAAACGTGTCTAACAAAAGGTTGGAATTTACAAGGCAGATGTGAGTGGCGACGCCGCCGAGAGCGGACGCCCGAGCTAGAAGGACACACTGACCTTATTGGTGAGGTTCTTCAGAAAGGTCAGGTGCTTAGTACTCGCAACCGGCGTGCGTGTATGACCAGATGTATGAACGTGGACGAGGCAAAAGGAGTATGTAAGGATCGTAGCAGGTGGCGTTCTGTGATTCCTGCCTATCCCCCTTGGGAGTAATGTGTGAGTTTATGTGTCTATGTAATCAGTAGAAGCTCGGAGTTTCTACTGATTACATACATCCCTCTACTGCCCATGCAATAGAGTTAATGACTCAAACATACTGACGAAATTTGAGTGGACTATAGGAACCTCCCTCTAAGACTTTGAGGACAAAACAGACGTTATCTTTGTGATTACCTGCTTACTGCCTGTCTAGATTTTCCAGTAAAAGTACCAACAACACAGAGAAAAATTAACAAAAATGTGTGTAAGTAATTACATACGTGGCGCGCCTTTTAAATTTTGTCGTTTGAACAGAAAAAAAACAACTAGAACCTAATAGTACTTTTTATTGTTTTACAAAGTATTCCCCACGTAGTTTAATACACTTTTCCATTCGCTCGGATCAGTAATTAAAACATTTATTCCACTCCAAAGCATATTGAATACCCCTAGGTGTTCAATATGGCTGATTTGAAAGCGTCGATAGCGATTTGTCACTAAGCCTGGAATTCTAAATACCAGCGTTCGACAGTCCGCAAACATGGGGCTTTATCATGGAACACAGCTGATGATAGCTCTTCGAAATACTGAAGCTGCGTTAGACCTCTTCGGAAGTTATAGAAAATTATTGCACGGACATTTTCCTTAGTGAGATTCATTTTCGTACGTGACCTGGCAGATTCAAAACAACGCTGTGACTAAAAAAATGCATTAATCCTAATTCCTTCAACTGTTTTGACATTCTAAATTCCAACTTTGAATATTGAACAGTTCTTAATTCAAAATTGGCGGCAAATATGTAAACGCATGCCTGGCTTTCACACAGTGCTCTATTGCACACAACAGCACCTAATTGCATGTTTAGTGAACATATATTCTCTATTTATTTTTGTAGGCAAGTACCAACGTAGCACGCACGGATCGAAATGGACGAGTGCAGTATCAAATAACTTACTTACTTACTTCAAATAATAAGCAAAACTTTTAAAATACAACGGGGCAATCCATATCCAACAGTTTTCTATATAACTAGGTACCTACATAGTTTTCTAAGAAGGCAATGACGCTTTTTACGGAAGCGTTTTCATATGAGTATATAAAAAGAAATCAGACGCGCTGCTACAATTTTTCACTGCGTTTTCGGCGGTTTTGCAGTTTTCGCATCAGATGTTTGATATACAATGTCGCCCATGCGCATGTGACCGCCCGTAATTTTCTGAATATTCATGAAGAAATGTCGAAAATAAACTTTAAAAGGGGGGGTCTATCTACAACATTTTTCATGTTATTCAATTTTTAAGTTTTTAAGTATAGTTTGTAGATTTGATTTCTATTTTTTGACACATCTCCAAAGTTTATGGGTCGATTTGGATTATGTTTATTATTTCTAAAAGCTTATGAGTTATTTTAACAGGTTAATTAACATTTTTACTAAAAAAATATCGACGACGAAAAAAAAAACGGAATCGAAGTCATTTTTCGGTGAAAAATAGTGTATTTATTTTAAAAAAACTAGTGTAACTCCATAAATTATCCCGATAAGACGACTTTTTAATCATTATTTGTAATCTACTACATAACAGCTACAAATTCACAGAACATTGTTGATACCTATCTCTAAACAAAAAACAAGGGCGGGTATAACAAATCATCGCAATCTTCATATGTGGGCCACTGAAAATCCACACGTCATTAGGGAAACAACTTTCCAGACTCAATTTTCCATAAATGTATGGGCTGGAATGATTGACGGTGAACTTATTGGCCCTTTCGTGTTACCAAACAGACTAGATCAACACGCGTTTTTAGATTTTATAATCAATACGTTGCCGTTGCTTTTGGAGGAAGTACCGCTGGAAACAAGAAGGCGGATGTATCTGCAATTAGATGGAGCTCCAGCACACTTTGCACGACTAGTTCGTGATTATTTAAATCAAAATTATCCGTGGCGGATTGGCAGAGGAGGCGCCATTGCTTGGCCGCCTCAATCTCCCGACCTTACACCCTTAGATTTTTATCTTTGGGGCTACATGAAACAAAAAGTGTATGTCGTGCCCTTCGAAAGCAATTACACAACAATTAACGGCTAGGATTTTTGCTGCTGCTGCGGAAATAAAAGAAAACCGTGAAGAATTACGTCGCACAATCAAAAGTGTTGCCATGAGGGCTTTGGTTTGTTTACAGGAGGGTGGGGGCCATTTCGAAAATCTAATTAATTAAAATTCTTGTATTTTTTATTTTTTTAGTAAAAATCTGGCTATTGCTTGTTTGCTTTTAATTCCATTATCATCCTCATTATTAGTTTGACCTTTTAGTACTCACTGCTAAGAGCAACATTCAATTGATTTTCACATTATCTTTTCCTAAATTTGACTCATCAGAGTTTTAAGAGTTTTACCTTGGATTTAGTTACAGTTAGGTATCAATAATGTTCTGTGAATTTGTAGCTGTTATGTAGTAGATTACAAATAATGATTAAAAAAGTCGTCCTATCCGGATAATTTATGGACTTACAGTTTTTTTTAAATAAATACACAATTTTTCACCGAAAAAATGACTTCGATTCCGTTTTTTTTTTCGTCGTCGATAATTTTTAGTAAAAATGTTAATTTACCTGTTAAAATAACTCATAAGCTTTTAGAAATAATAAACAGAATCCAAATCGACCCATAAACTTCGGAGATGTGTCAAAAAATAGAAAGCAAATCTACAAACTATACTTAAAAACTTAAAAATTGAATAACATGAAAAATGTTGTAGATGGACCCCCCCTTTTGAAGTTTATTTTCGACATTTCTTCATAAATATTCAGAAAATTACGGGCGGTCACATGCGCATGGGCGACATTGTATAATATCATATGTTTTAACTTCTTTTTTATTGTGTGGTTAATGCCTAAGGTTGCCTGATGCCAAAGTTTTTTGGCCGATCAAGGCCCTCTGACTTCCTTTACATGCCGTCGAGAAATATCTCACAGGCATGCATACTGGTTTCCTATGTGTTACGATGTTTTCCTTCACCGAAACAAGTTTCAATTGAACAATACGCACATGAATCCGAAAACGAGACTTGATGGTCCGACAACCACTTTATAATCTTAACTTGAATTGAGTGCACTATCTTTCACCAAAACATTGTAAAAACCCGAAAGCTCCTAAAGCCGGCCATAGACGATAGATTATGCATGAACGTGTGTAGGAGAGAACTGATCAGTTATCCTTGGAATTGGTATTTCTATTCTATTTGGATTCAGCATAAAGGTACAAACCTAACGTGTCTACGTAGCCTTAAAAAAATGGTAAACCGTTACTTTGGTAAAGGATTACCATTTTTTTAAGGCTACCTTTACCAAAGCGCTCGTTTTTTTATTTTCCCCGCGTATACAAGCAAACACAAAACCGATCGTGCTGACAGAATACGCCTCTCGATTTCCCGAACAAATAACTGGCATATGAACGCGGCGATCGCGCATTAAATAAATAATTTTCTACTGTTCGCTCAACTCAATATTATTTACCAACATGGCCATAAAAACATGTGATTTAACTTTTCTGTATTTACTAATTTAAAATACACAAAGAGAGATGAAATTATTATTAACATTGTCAAAACACAAAATGGAGGCTGAAAATGTCAGTAGGTGATAAAAAGTCTCTTTATTTTGAAACACGTTCAGGCAGAATTATGTAATTACGTCCCACCTCCCTGTTGGTTAATGGATATGCATGTAAATACTTTCATTAAAACCAGTGTCCATTAAAGGCTATATTTAACGAAAACGTTGTGGTGAAAATCCATCCACACATCTCCTTATATATAGTTTGAGTTCTCACTCGCACTTCTCCGAAACGGCTCGACCGATTTTTATGAAATTTTTTATGTATATTTGGTAGGTATGAAAATAGGTCGTAAAGTATATATCACACCGCTAATTTCACGCGGACGAAGGTCGCGGGGCCCAGGTGGCAATGTTATAACAATGTCGAAGTAATTCTGAATGTCTGTTACCTTTTCACGCCTAAATGGATTTGGATGAACTCTGCCAGACGGATAGTTCCTGACCTTGGTTAGGAGATAGGATATCTTTTTATCCCAGTAACATATCCCCGTGGGATAATTTCCGACCTCCAACGAACGACGAAACCGTGAGCAAAAGTAGCAAGTACGAAGGAAATTAAAATTACTTGCAAGTGGATGAGATACGAAAATTCGGCAGAGTAAGTAGATAGTAGTAAGATTGCTTTGGAAGACGTTGTCGAGAGAACATTTAGGTATGAGAGACTTACATAAATATGGTATACGTTGAACACTAATTAAATCCGGAACACTACCGTGGGTACTGGAGTACCCCACATGATATTAAAATTCAAATATTTCGAAAATTATTGCTACCATAGCTGTGCCAATTAAACTTATCTCTAGTAATCTGTTCCCGCGTAAGTGAATAAGTCGTGTGCTGGTGGTGGTATGTCTTATTTGTAACAAACATTAAGATATCTAATTGCATTTTCAAGTTTTTGTAAGTTTTATTAACGGTCAATTAAAATAAACATAACTTTTTGATTTATAATTTACTATTTTGAATTTTAAAGAAGTTTTTTTTTTTTTAGAAACCCCGAGTACCCTTCTGACATTTTATTTCGTACGGACGTTTTTCTTTACGGAATTCATCTTCTTTACATATATTTATGCTGATAGTAACTCTGTCTCATCTCAAGCGTATGATGTTGTGGTTATATGCTACCCAATGATCCCTACCGTCTTTTTAGGGGTGAGTAGGGTAAAAGCTATAAGCTAATTATACTCAACGGCGCGGCGGCAGCAGCCAACTATACGTGGTTTATTTCATTTGAATATAGAAGTTATTTTCATTTGAAGTTAACATCCATTTTCGTGAAACTGGCGAGAAGTAAACTTCAGATTCAGAATTCTGGGATCTTTTGAGAACCACGTCTGTTGCCTTTAACAGTAGGTAGATTTTAACTTAGTCAAGTTAAAATCTACCTACACTTGAAAGGCAAAAAATTAACAAATGACTGTGGAAAACTAATTTATGAGAATGCAAAGAATAATATGACCGCAATATGGAAATTACCCTCTGGGAGTGTTTTTAATAAAATGCAAGGTATACAGGATTCTCGACGTTAGACAAAGTTATATAGAAGAAACTTATTACATTAACATAATGCATGAGCAGTTTGTCGGTATAATATGAGTAAGTACCTAAGATACTCTATGAAAAAAAAAACAAAAGCGCAAACACAATAAAAGAGACTAATTATCTTCGAACGTATACAGTAGGTGTACATCTGCCAATTTTTTTAAGAATTACTATCGTGATACTACGTTATTTTTAGTTCAAAACATGTACCTAGGTATCATATTGGCAATAACATACATTCTTGTTCAGAAATTGCAGCCGCTAGTATGATCCGACATTATGTATTCATAGAAGGACTAGACGAAGAAATATCTACTACGATGAGGAAAAATATTCCAATAAGGAGCGCAGGGCAAACAGTAACGATCTCAGAAGCTCCTCATGACTTTATGTAAACATTTTTCCCCCGCCATTGATATTTTTTCTTCAAAAGGTCGAATATACTAATAATATGTAGCCTCTATGAATAGATCATTCTACGTGACGAATCAATATATGTATAAAATTCTAAGCTATTTTTATGCTTTCATTTGAGTCTAAACTTGAGAATTAACATACCCACGTAATATCTAATTATTATCAATGGTAAAAAGTTTTTATCTCCACTAAAAATATTTTGTAATATTTTGTATTTTTAGTAATTTTTTTTTTCATTTTCACCTTCCAGTTACCGACATAGTTGGAGAGTGTTTGTTCGAAAAGCGAGAAAGACTACTACATTTTGTTTTTGTTATGTGTAACCTGGAACTTCAACCAACTCGGAAGTAGCATTCGTCGACCGCTACCGCGGCACCGCTCCCTTTGCACACCGCTCGTATGGTTTACGACTGGTTAGTCACTGGTTGAAACCAAGCCCATTTGGTCATCGCCTTTTTCGATTTGCCATAGCCCTCCAACTGCGACCAATTTGGATGTATCATTTTAAATCATGGACAGTCATCATAATTCGCTCGTAACGAAGATAGTGAAGTATAACCAAGTCATTGCAGTCTGCCAGAAACCTATCATGACTTTGTTAAACTATTTCTATATTCGGAGACTGAATCCTCTGAATACTCAGTGTATACGACTCTACGCCTGCTGCTATTAAGTATATGATCAGCAATTATCTCGGTACTAGATACTTCACCTGCAATTACAACTGACATGCTCTATAAAGTATTGCATCGTACCGGGAATATCACTCTTAGAACTGAACATAGCAATGCAATATAAAGTCGAGTGGTGCAATATTACCTGGACCCCATCTTTAATAAAGTCGAGGGAACTCATCTCCCTCTTCAGATAGTAAATAACTAATTACTTCAAAACTGATCACAGTTAATTGAGCTACATTTAATCCTGACTATGTTGCCCGAGAGCTTGTTAGAATAAAATCGTTGCAGATTTTATTATCATGTAAATGCAATCTCATTATCTTCAAGAGAATGCCGCATTTTCTACTTGTTGCCCGTTGGCTACAAAATACGTCGGATATTACAGCTCCACTATCGTTGTGGTATTTGCTTGTTCTTCGAACACAATTATGTGGGAAAGTAGTTTAATCACCACTTCTAATACTTTGCGTTATTCACATATAACATAAACATCACACCGGGTTTGTCAGGGGCGAGCCTATTGCCATCAACCGGAAACATATCAAACGAGCTGTTTCTGAGAAATTCTTGATGGAAAACCCGACAACAGTGGGTTCTGGTCTCAGGACTTCATTCCAACAGTAGGTCTTGCGTCCAGTAGACCAAATCAGCTGCAGCACTAACTACTAAGACATTTAGTCAAACACGGGCTAAATAATGTTTATAGATCTCCGCCTAAGACTCGTATTGATAAACAGATGCTTCTTGAATGGGAAAAGTGCGAATGTAATACATTTGTCACTCACAACATAAATTATTCTCTATATGAGAACATAAAACATGACTTAAGAGCTCCCAAACGTGCCCTAGTCGAAGAGTTGTATATACGTGTGCTTACTTTTCTGAAATTATTTTTATCAATGGATAAAAAACAAAACGTGTATTAAAAAAAAAAGTGTGATAAAGTTGGAACTTTGACCGTTAACTCTGTGACTAGAAAGTATGGGTCAGTACAAAAAAATATCGTAATAACGATAAGAACAAGTGCCCGTGGTTTTGTAAAGGGTGTTTTTACACCCTCGACTACCAGATTTACTTGTATGAAAACACATCAAATAGATAGAATAACCAAACAACGCAACCACTATACAGTAAATCCTACTTATAGCACGACTTGGTAGCTCATAAATAATAAAGGTGCGTTGTGTTAGTCATAATTCATAAATATTTAAATGTTGGCCCAAGCCCGGCTTAGTCCCAACTTGCTGGGTTTAATTATCTAGCTTGTGTAATGTGTGCCAACCTGTAATAATACCCCTAGTCCCCTACCTGTTGGTCAAGTGTAGCAATGATACCGAGATTGTTTGTTTAAGTATCTTGTTTATATATTGTTAATTGTTTGTTAGTCGTGGTTTATAGATGTTGTCCTAATAGGGTTTTTAGAATTTGACTGGATTCGGTTATTTATTACAGGGATTCTTGAAAGGCCTTCAGCGCATTAATTCGTTTTCAATGACAATTTTCTTGTATTTTGTTTTTCTTAGTGCTAGTTAGCATTAGCATCTTCAGATAATATTTTGCGGAAACCCTCAGTGGCCCAACCCCTGGATTAGTGCCCGTTTGATGGCAATATGTATATTCGCTCCCTATTCCATGTGTCTCTGCCAAACCCTTCGTGAAATACAACCGCGACGTTATGTTATGTTGTTTTGAGAATATTACCGGAATATAACACTATCCCTTTGTGTCCCTTGGCGTGGACCGAGGGACAGTGCTATATTCCGGCTGGTGATGACAGGTTTTCAATTTATCTCAGAATGACGGGCGCAAAATAAGGACGCGCTTGGTAGCGAATGTCACCGGTTATCGTCAGGGCTCTTTGCCAGTTCAGTCACAGTTTTTCCAGTTGCTTGCCTTATCCACATTTAGGTACAGACTCAACAGGGTAAGCCTCAAAAGAAAGCTATGGAACTTAATCAAAGGAACGTAACCATTTTTCTCTTTTTAACCGATTTCAAAAAAAGGAGGTGGTAATCTATTCGTTTGTTTTTTTATGCATGTTACCTCATTCATAAACAGTCATTTATAAACCGATAACTTTTTTAGTGAAAGGATAATATACTTTCCGATTGGTACCGTAGAAATTTCATCAAAATCGGTTCATTAATTTGTTTATTTTTTCCTTTAATTCGTACTTTACTTCGGCTATGTTGATGACATAATGATCTTTTAATAACCTCTAGTTATAATGTAAAAATTTATTCATTTCAAGAATTTGTGTGGTACACTACAACTAAAAAGGGTAAAATAAAACACTTTCTGCAAAAAACCGACTTCCAAAAAACACAAAAAACGTATAAAATAACTTAACTTCCGGAAACCGATGACTTTGTTTCTTTCATTGCCCTTTTAACCTTCTTGTTAGATTTTTAAAAACATTATTAAATTGGTCCAATTACAGTGATCAGATTAGGTGCTAATTGGAATCTAGCTATGCCTAGAGGCCACCTAGAACGTGCGATATCTAATCGAAATGCCTTAATTCGATGATTGGTCGAATTAACGTCGCGCGTTCGGGTGCCCCCAGGGCTTCGGTAAGTGCATTATTTTAGCATACGAATGAAATTGTGGGCAGACTGTGTTGTCCCTTAGCTACCAGCCAGAGCCAGATTTATCTGTACCTGGATAATGTTACAATAATAAAAATATTATTTACAGTGATCTATGGGCTACCTACGGTCGGACAATCCTCAAAGATTATGTTGGAGACGTTGATAAAGGTGTAAAATCTTTAGCGGAGATTATAAAATCAAATAGTTTATTTAAATTATGTTGGTGTAAGTTTTAATGAAGGGTAGTAAAAGTTTGGGAAACCATAAAACCGTTTGTTACAATATAGACCGTAGGCAAACAATTATAATTTCACCTAAAAACTACCGCTGGAAATTCAGGGACGTTCTTTTATTTTTATATATATTTTTTACGGTTAAACTTAGCTTTTCGTCGCCAGGCGTTGGCTGAAAACCTTCATTTACACTCGTAATGAGTTGGATTACTTTCCAGACCATTATGTAATCGTTTAAGTTCCTCTTCTCAGACATTTAGAGGTACCTTTTAGATTTATAAAGATTACGAAGCGTTAAGGTACGGAACTTAAATCGGTCTTTTCTCCGCTCACGGTTCCCATTAAAATTTAATCCTATAATATTCACAGATTTCAAATAATTACTCAAACATCAACTTGAATTTAATAACTTTTAAGTAAAACTTTCAGTCGTACGAAACCAATTTGGAGATCTTTCTGTTACCAAGGTTCATTCAGGCTTCGTTTCAGATCTTTTTCAATTCATCGTATAATGGATAATATACAAAAAAATGCCTACTCTCTCCGCCTGTGGTGCGTACGACATAAATTCTATATATCAGTAAGACAGGCACTGCAAAAGCCCATTTCGTAGTGCCCTCGGATCATTCGGTTGTTTACACCCCCGAGAGTCTAACTGAACACGTAATGTGTAGGGTGGCGGTCAATTTATACCTGCATCCGACAAAAGGGTGATTTTACCCGTCAAACCCAACAATTCAATATTAAATGCATCCAAATAGTCTACTGTTTTATAGTGATGTCTTCATGGTTCGGACATGAGTTATAGCGAAAGTTATATGACGGGTAAAATCAACACCTTGACGGATACAAGTGACTAAATTATTTAATTTTGTTTTTATGAATGTATATACGTATATTATGTAATTATTATCATAACTTATTCTTGGAAATTTCTGTACTATTGCACCTACTGTTTTGTCTCTGCATCACCCTAAGGCAGACTGGTAGAAAATGCCCAGGGCATTAAGTCCGCCTTTGTACATTATGTGCATAAAGTTTTAATAAATAAATCGGGTGACTAATTCAATGATTAAAGGGGTGAAACTATTGCCAATTTGCACAATATTCGATCCCGAAAACCTGGGTTCGAAAGAGATTGTTTTTTGAATTATTATTTTTTGATTCTTGACTAAAACTGCTTCGTAATTAATTACTCTAAATGATTGTTTGAAAGCGTTGTGGCAGGGCACCGTTGTTGTCATTTGAATGCCTGTGCGTTGTCTTTCTGAAGCTTTAATGTGACTCAGATTAACACCCGGGTTGATTATTTTACAGGTAGGTACTAAAACGTAGCGTCTTGCTTTACATTTCAACATCAAATAGAAAACAATAAGCTTATCCGTAGGTTTATGGAGCCACCGGGGGCGGCCGTGAACGTGAAATGTTGGTCGTAAAACTAAGTTTTATAGGAAGCGACAGAACAAGATATTTCGAAAATCAAAATGGTTGAAAACACACATATCGCCACCATGTTTATAACATATTGTACTATTCTCAATAGACAGAAAGAATAGTTGAGAAATGCCTATTTATTAAAAAATTAAAGGGCTCTCCAACCTGTAAATTACAATAGCTATCTTAAATAGCTATATTTTTTGGAACCAAACATTGACAAAATAAATGTCACTTTAAATTGTGGTCGATAAGTGTATTCGAAACCAAAAATTTAAAAAGTTACATACCAGGTTGGCTCCACACCGTAGCAACGTCCAGTTTGAAGCTGCCCAGGAGTTTGTTAGCTCGCAGTATGTTGCGAGACTGCAGCACCTGTAACAAATCTCACATTGCATGGCATTCGCAAACAAACACATTATAAATTAGCTCACACACACTACTGACGTTGACAAAAAAGCCGCTAAGCTAAAGTGGGACTAAGCTGGCCACGTCGCCGTATGCTCAATTAGCTGTGGGCCAAAAAAAGCCCTGACATGAGCAAAAGGCGTCGCGGCAAACTTTGTAGAAAATAGCGGGACGAACTGGTCTCCAGGGCCACAGGTCAATAGTTTTGCATTGACCCGTGGTTCACATTGGCCCGGGATAGGGAGGAGGTACGGAGAGGCCTTCACCTAGAAGTGGGATGACGCAGGCTAATAGTAACAACATTAAAAAAACCATTCCTACCAACATTACCACATGACATATAACTTGAGTTTATAGCGCAATATAAGGATAAGAATATGATTTATTTTAATGTTGGCACTTCTGAAATTTTGAATGCGTTGCAGTCGACATTCGCTTTTGATATATTGTACCGTAAACATTTTAGTGTAGAAATAACAGTGTGGTTAATAACATTATATTGTAAAAACGTCTTTTATGTAAATAAGGCTTTATTGTGTGGGTAGGTACTAGGTAGGTATAATTCATAAGGTCACATAACCTAATGCATGTTTTGCGGATTTTACATAATGTTGACTTGCGACGGAGTTCTCCTGTTTTAACATCTAACACTAAATAGTTGGCGTACCCAACTCTAGTAAAATAATGTAAAATATTTCAGGTTATGTGAGCTGTGTTCTGATGGCTCACGTTTAGCTGCTAAAACAAAGCAACTTCAAGGGGTATATTAAAATATGAAATACCTGTAATTTGTCTTGCCTACCTGTAATTTTAATCTTAAAAATAGTTTTAACCCTTCGCAGCCTAATGAGCTCATCAGCAACACTCTCAGCGATTGTCTTAATGTTTCTGAATGCAGCCTCACGTGGACCAGTGCACAGTAACCAGATGGCCTGGTTCCCACGATGCAGAGAAACGTCCGCAACAATTTTATTTTACTACATTTGGCGCCATATTATAACATCATATAATTAAAACAAAACCTAGCGTCCAAAGACGAACAAAAAATAGAACAAAATGGCCAGTATTTTTTTAACAAAAAAATATGTTTACAATATTCATAAGTTTAATTTGGTTCAAGAAAAGCGTTTTTAATTTGATACTTAATTCTACATTGAGAGAATAGTAAAGAGAATAAAAGAGAATCAGAAAATAAATATGTTATTTTGTTTTTATTTTGTCATATTCAGGATAAATTTTTCAATAAACAGCTTTTATTTTGATGCTTTGAGTTTGTTCTGCTACTTATTCTTCTCTGCTAAAACATTAGAAAATGGCGAACAGCTGGCGTTTTGGTAGACTTTATCATGTAACGTTCTGATATATCAGCCTAATTTGAATGAATGACCTGGTTTAGATTTTCTGGGGAATAAAAAGGAATTATGTAAACCTAACATATTATTATTTATGTTAGATTTACATAATTTCTTTACAAAAGAAACTTTCTTTAGCAAGAAGATAATTTATGTAACATACATACCATAAACTCACGCCTTTTTCCCATGGGGGTAAGCAGAAACCACAGAACGCTACCTGCTACGATCCTTACATACTCCTTTTACCTCATCCACGTTCATACACCTGGTCATACACGCAGTCACGCACTTCGGTAGCAAGTACTACGCACCCGACCTTTCTGAAGAACCTCACCAATAAGGTCAGTGTATGTCCTTTATGTAAGTAGGTAATAAAAATTGTATTTAATGTAGGTACCTAAACTCCCTCGACACGCATTCGGTATGTAGATTAAACACTGCGCTGAAAATTGGAAATGTCGAACCAATTCAGGGATCAATCAAATAACTAAGGAATTGGAAATTGAGACTCGTCATTAGTTGCCATTAGATTATGCAAGCTAACATTTAATCTCTTTTTAGGAATTAAAAAAAAAAAAAAAAATTCAAATTATTCACTTAATACCTACCTACCTAGTCTAAAATAAAGTTCAAAGGTATTTTTATTTCATGCTTGTAATCCAACTGGGTACCAATATGTTATACATGTGGTTTCCGCAGAATGTTCTTACTTTTTGGAGCGTCTGGGGATCTAGAGGTATTTGTAAAGGATCTCAATCCGTTACGAAAGGGTTTGGACGAGATGCTTATTTGCCTAATAACAGTAAATAAGGCGTTAGATAAATATGGCAGGTATTTATCTAACCGTCTAACGCTCTATTTTTTTTTTTTGTATATATGTTTAGGTGCTCATTAAAAACGATTTACCAAGTGTCTAGTGTACAAAGCTTAGTTAAGCCTAACATCATATACCTACCTGCTTGATGGCATTCTGCGAAGTTTAAGCCAGATAAACTTCAGCACGTGCAGTCAGTCATGAAGCGAAGTTCGGAGTAGTGTAAAACTTTCATAACTTGAGTTTAGCAAGGAATTCTTACCGAGTCAACAATCGCGGCTTCTGGAAGCTTCTTCCGCAAGTTTTCTAAGTGAGTCTGCTTTATATGCATGATGTGCACAAGTATTAAAAAAAGTAAGTTTTCATTTTCAACTGACAGTTTCTATAGTTGACTGTTTCGTTGGACTAGTGGTCGCATGCGCATCACCTCATTCACATCATCACAGTCTCACCGGATGCAGCTGAGTACCAGTATTTTACATGGAGCGGCTGCCTATCTGACCTCCACAACCCAGTTAGTACTGCGTAAAACGATACCCCTTGGTAAGACTTGTTGTCAGCCTTTCGGGCTACTGACTACCTGTAACGTCTGTCAAAGATCAGAACAGTGGGAACCAACGGCTTAACGTGCTTTCCGAGGCACAGCGGAAACTCAGTATGTAATGGGTGGTCACCCATCCACGGACCAACCTAGGCAAGCGCGGCTTAACCTATCGATCAAACCGAGCGTCTGTTATTATTAAGCCCCGACCTCCACAAGTACACACAATATAAGGTGACTGGTAATTAGTGACCGATACTTAGACACGTGATTGTACTCATGGCAACAAACAACTTTCCTTGAACTTAACAAAACTCCAACTTTGCATGATGTGCTTACCTGTAAGAGGTTGATACACTTGTCTGTGAATCTATTGAATGTATTTTTTATCTTTGAAGCAGTGTATTCAATTGTTGGTGAGCCGAATAAATAAAATAAAAATAAAATAAGTATCGGTCACTAATTACCAGTCACCCTATATAAAACAAAAAAAAGAACCTGATATCGAGAAGAGAACCTGTCAGAGGTTATACAAAAACGCATTATCTAGGACATAATAAAAAGCAGCACACCTGCATGCTAGATCGTATTGTATCTCACGAGTGGCTGGGTATCAAGTACCCGGTCGAACGTCGATAACGTACACTTGTATAGGAGGTTGGCTCGAAACTGGAGACAATGCCATTGAAGTTATTGGAAAACCATCCGCGTTAGCCATCCAACAAGTCCTGCCTTGTAGGAATCTGGGTTCATTGTGTGTAACATGGGTCTATGAGAGACAACGCCTTTTACCCGTGTGGGACGTAAACTATCCCAAGGACAAGTACAACCAGGATTTTTGGTATTATAGATTCTATGTAACCTAACTCAGGCTGCCTGTCAGGTCTACCTGTGCGCATTTCATCAAATTCCGTTTAAAACGAGAAAGGGTATTTTTAGTACAATATAAATTATTTCGTATCCAAGAAAATTAGTGTGTACTCTGTGGCTCTCGCTCGTTTTCCGCGGTTCTTTGATACATGCATAAGCATGTTTGCGTAAAAATAAATAAAGGGTGTTCAAAAATTTGAACACAAGATTTGAATTAAATGGAAAACACAGTTTTTATTTATCGAATCTAATCTTCCACCTGGACACGAGTTGGCTGACCTGGAAGTCTTTAAATAGACCCCGGAAACTGGTTGACCGAAGCAAGGGAAACCTGTTCAGGCCGAGATTCATACATGGTTGTCCTGGAATGTAAATGTGGTGTTGCCATACAATGGCACCTTGATATTATATCCTGCCTGTCCTGTTGTTTGCACATCACAGGAACTATGGACGCTACTGAAATTGAAAAACTCGTCGCCAAATTTTGGGCTGACTCAATTTAAATTGTAATCGACACGCTAAGAAGGAGATTTTAGTTATTGAATCTTATAGTACACAGAATGTATTGAATAGAACATGAGGCAAATTGCCTCCAGGGTTTTACTAGCGCATACGCACTTTGTTGTCGTTTTTCATGACCATTTTGCATAAATGTGTCTGAATTTCGTTGATGATGTTGATGATGATGAGTGTTGAATCTCTTCCTTCAAAGCACGGGTGCTTGTGGGCTTGTTATGATTAACCTTTGGTTTCAAATAACCCCATAAAATAAATCTAGTGGGGGTTATAATAATCACCGAAACGAGAGAATCGATATCAATAAAATGGCTCATGCAGTTATTGAATTGTTTTACACGCTGTATGGCGTTGTTTTGTGCTCCATTTTTATTAATCCTAAACTATCAGCGGTCTAACTGTATTTTTTTAGGATCTTGCGTAAATTTTGGAACACCCTATACTTTTAAGTGGCAACAACTTTAAAAACATAGCTAGGATGAACCACGCTTCACAAAATTTTGTCGTCCCATTATCTCGCACCGAAAGGCGAGATAAGGCATGTAGGCATCCCTCTACCGCGAGTGCACGTTACTCCGCGCTAACTTTGTTTGTAAACGAAAATAAAGTTTAAAACGGTTGCTTAGAAGCCCCCAAGTTAAGTAAGAGTTTGTCACTGTTGCATTTTATGGTACTGAAGACCGCACTTTAGATAGCAGCGGTACAACAGCAGTGTAAGCTGACATCTTTTTCTATTGAAACTCCATAGGTACTAGGCCGAAATTTCTCCTATATTTTCCCCATTGTTGGACAAAGGTCCCTTAACCTTCCACTCTTCCAATATTCCATTAAGCCGATCATCAATTTTACCGCACCCAGAGTATTACACACTGCTCACCCACGATTGCAGTGGTGGTTCGAGAAGGCGTCATTTAAATGTGTATTAGGCACACAATAATCTGTATTGATTGCAGGAACGCCAAAATCGTCTTTTGTTTAACACCCAACTAAAATTAAATTCAAGGTACTAACGGTACGCTTAGAGAAGCGTCTGCACCAATCTTACTAAAATCAAGGTATTGTCACGGCAAGAACATTATTATTTTTGTTTAGATTGTACTTACTAAGAAATAAGAAAGTGAATATAATACGTCAGGTCTCTAAATCCGTAGAAAGAAATGGACATCCTAAAATAATTCCTGGCATAAAGATATCTAGCGTTGAAAGAATAAGCCCTAAAGTAACAAAACAAAATGAAACTTTCAAAGAAGCACAATTAATTTCTTTAGTTGAACAACTTTTATTAAGTGTACTCGTTCTTCGAAAGTAATTTGTGTCACTAAAAGACCGCAATTTATATTAAAAGTCTATTTATTTTTTCTCAAAAAGTTTAATTCAAGTTATGTTAAGTTTTATGCATAATAAAAGAAAAATGTCAGAATTAAACGTTCTGAATAGAATTGAAAAAAAAAATAGGTATTGTTAAAACATTTCATTTGACGGACTGCTTTGTTGGTACGCATGACGTCCTGGGTTAGATTATGTTTGTTTGTGTGTTTGTTTGTTAGTCAAATCATCATCATTAGCCAGTACCAGTCCACTGCTGGACATAGGCCTCCTCAATCGCACGCCACTAAACTCGATTCTCGACAACTCTTATTCAGTTGCTACCAGCCACCCTGCAAAGATCGTCGCTCCACTAAGCCTGAGGGCGTACGCTTGCTGATTCGCGGTCTCCACTCAAGAACACATCTACCTCAACGGTCATCAGTTCTACGATTAATATGGCCGGCCCATTGCCACTTCAGCTTACTTATTCAGTGAGCTATGTCGACAACTCTGAGCTAGGTCAAATTTTGCAACTGAATTTGAAAACAGTTATCCCCGCTTGAGGTGAAATGCACACACGTTTAGTTTGGATGACAATGCTTGGTTGGCTAAGTGACGTCATTCTGAATTCAATATGGGACTCCCAAAGATGGCGGAACAGTTATTTTTTTATGCACCCCCATGATATAGGTATCAATTAAAAAGGTTAGTTGAAAAGAATACGAAAAAAATGACGTCACACCTTGTTTTTTATGTTTTTTTATTATTTTAACCGTAACTTCATATCCTCAGTCTTTGTATCAGTACAAGCAGCCTTCAGTTTTTTGATTTTTGAATCTAGGCCAGGCCACAAAAGGGGGACTAAAAACGAAAAATAAAAAAATGTACCGGCTTGGATTCGAATTCACTAATAAGTAGTAAGAGTAGTGATATTGTATTAATTCAAAAGAATCTTTTGAATTAATTAAAATTAAATATTCTACCAACACTAATTTAATTTGAGAGTGCCTGAAGGTGTTGTCTCTATTATCTACTTATTTATGCACTCAATTATACAGGTATCACAAAAACGGCGTAGGTAAGATCTACATTGTTTTTGTAAAAGCAGTAGTTGGAGGTAGCACTGTAATTAGGCAACGCGAAGCTTTGAATAGGTTTCTACTTATTTCCCGGCACCTTTCTATACTTAAATATTTTAAAACTGATATAAACATCATCTGTAAATAAGCATTATGGCAATAGACTCGCCCCCTATTAATTGGGACAACTGGTAAAATGTGAATCTACTTTAGGTATCTCTGCCTTACCTGCAGAGTTAACAGGCGTGCTAAAAATAATCAAAAAGATTTCAGGTCTCTCCGTAAGATGCTCAGTTAGTACAAAACGGCTTCTGTGTTATGGGGCTAATATGGAGTTTTACTGAGTTTTATCAGGTTGTCTTACCAGGTAGACCCCGATGTTAATCTTTGGCACAGACCAGGGAAGTATAGCACATAAGGTAGAATAATTATACGTAGCTATGTGTGGAACATTGCTGCCAATGGTAACGTTGACAATCCTGATTTTACGTTAATTAAAAATCATCCAGAGGTTTGCTGGTGGATTTTGGCCTTGATTTTGCTTTATTGACGTCAGGAATTTTTCTTCGAGGTAAGTAGGTCAACAACTTTCGGCCGCAACCATTGAAGTATCCAGTCTCTTTTGAGGCGGGAACCAATAAATCCTCTAACTTATTCCAACACAATCCTCTTGGGAACTAAAAAATAAAAGTAACTGAAAATCGGACGATCCCTTAGGAATATGCAAGTGCATAAAGAATGAAGAAATTCCAGGAATTTCTCAGTATTAGCCACGGAGTCTGGATTTGAGCCCGTTTGATGGCCATAGGCTCGCCCTCTATTACAGTCATGGGACTTAAACATAACTGGCGAAGTGTCGATGTACTAATGGGTACAACTCTGCCTTATCCTTCGGGGGTTACAGGCGTGATGTTGCGTTATGTTATATTCCAGGGTCACTTATTTAATTCCTTGTTGATATACATTTTTGCATTTGAAATGTCATACAAAGTTTACAAGAAGTCTTGTACCGAGACAACCTCTGCAAATCATGTGTATGAAGTTTAGCTACGTAACAATGTTATAGTCTGAAAAATACCACGACCAAGCGTATCGTTCACCTAAAGAAACTGTAGATACAAACATAACTAAGGGCACTGTGTAACATTGTAAGTAAACTTATTACTCAATTGGTTTTGAATGAAAGTACCTTTGTGATGTAACTATGTAAAGCAAATTCAAGTCACTCTGAAAATGTCAATGATCATTAATTTTAGTTTTATATGAAAGTGCTGCCACTATGTATATGTGTGTTTAACATTCTGAAGATTTCATTTTGTAAATCTCTATTTATTTGGAAATCAAGAAGGCTCTGCGGGAGGTTACCCTATTACTTGGATAGATCGAATTATATCCACTATTTGGGAGAATTCATGAGTTAGGTACGACTACACCTGCTACTGGATACAGTTCATCATGACCACAACCGTTCATCTAGTAATAGCGAAGCAAGAAGAAGACCTTATAGGTAGTATGGTTTAAGGAAACTGTTAAACGAATAAATGCAATGCATTTCCTCACCACCATTTTCAGGTCATTTCTCATCGCTTTACGTTCTCCAGCCACCAAAAAGGGGCGCAGAGAGAGAGACGTGCGATTGTAGGATCAGCCGCATTTGGTGTCGGAGCCCACCGTGCTTGTATAAGCGCCCCCAGCTGATGGTAGTGGTAAGCATAGTAGGGTTTTAGTCAGCAGGAGGCCAACATAACTCTCCGATCTCTCCAGACACATGGTATACATGATGATTTCCCCACAAAAACGAGAACTATTTTATAAATAGTAGTAGCGGGACCGGGAGCGGAGATTACGAACCACTCAACTGGCCATTATTTGTATAAAATCGAGACGAGCTTCAAAAGGGTGTTCGTGAAGTAACGGGGATGGGAAAATGATCCACATCCAAACAAAGTTTTTTTTCACTTTGTTTTGATCGATGGATTTCATGTTGCTTTCCTACATAAAGATTCAAGCAAATATTTGACCAAAACACGATATATTATATTTATACTTACATTATTTGTTTATTTATTAAAATGACGCATTTTTCTCATTAATGGGTTGCTGTGATCCGTACATAACATAACATGATTGTTATGTCGACTGTCTGATTACTGACTGTAATCCCAGAATGTTAATGTAAGGCAAAGGTGTACTTAATAGTACACCCATAGTGCATAATATTATCATAACCCAGATACTGACTACTACTAGTTGACTGGTAGAGTATGCCTTGTGGCATTAAGTCCGCCTATGTACCACTTTTGTACATGAAGTTTAAATAAATAAATAATAATATTATCGTGTTCATTAGGTTCTATGCGCAAGAGGCAGAGGGTTCTAAGAGTCCCTGGCAGAGTAAATACAGCCTCAGCCTCCCAATCTCAGTGGTAATTGTGATGTAACAACAATCGATTGTGGAAGATCAGAGTAATTGAGAAGGGAATTCAGTTGAAGATGGATGTTTTAGTAGGTGCCTAAGCAGATAACAGATGTAGAGTAGTTCTTTTTTTCTTCTATGACATCAGCCTAGTCTTTTTCTATTTTGGAGCTTCTCTTCTTACCAGATACGTCTGATTACGTAAATTCCACAACCCAGTTAGTGCGTAACAGGATCCGTAGACAGACCGGCTGGCAGAATTTCGTCTGTCTGACTACTCATAACGACTAACAAAGATCTATAAAATTAAATGACTGATATCTCAATTAGTTACCCTTATTACCAGAATATGGCTGAGAGCCCATGATGGTTTATGCACAAGACAACGGACATTTCCAATGCCCATGTATCACCCGGTCTCATTTAGATCGGTAACTCTAGTACTCGACGTTATTGTCGCGATTAGTGGACAGAACAATTTATAAGAAAAGTCTGCTTTACACGAGGGCAGAGCCGCGGGCGAACCGCTTGTCTTCAAAGATACAGCATTTTTACGAAGAGTATATCCACATTATTAAGTCTGCCAATCATCCCGGGGGCACGATCACTATCACGATGATATTTAATTTATTCATCATATCTATATAAATATGGGAATTTTCTATACATATAATAAAATCGTAAAAATCCAATTGGATGTTCCGACTTGGCGCTAAAACTACTGCATAGATCCTGTTCAAATTTTGCACAAATATTCCTTATAGGCTTCTTCACAACTTAGGCTATATATTATCACGCTACTCGCTTAAGGGGGTGAGCAATATTGCATTATGTCAGTATCCTTCATTTGTTTGACTTTTCAGTCATGACAAGCACCAGAACGGCTATTTAAAGCTTATGTCAACAGAGAAAACAGCCTAGCGGGTTCTTGAACGTTCTGTAAGCTACGGGTCGCAAGTTCAAACCCCACTATTACTTTCACTTTTTGTAATTTGTTTGAATATTTTTTGATTTCCATTTTGTTTTTATATTGACATCGTTTGCATTTCCGTTTTTCTCCCTTTTTCTTCAAACGTTTCTCCAAAAATAAAAGAGAAGTATGGAAGAAGATGACATGCTGCGCCGACCCCGAAAAAATTGGGATAACGGCAGGAGAATGATGATGATGATTTCTACAATAAGTTCTTGCTGTACTAGAAGTCTGTTTCCTTCTCGATTTGCAAAATATCAATAATCAATCGCAGTTTGGAATTTTATTTTGGAATTTTATTGTTCTTTTATAGATTGGTATAGTGTTCAGAAGCGAGCATGAGGTCCTGGGTTAGATTCCCGGTCGGGCAATGTGTTATTGAGTTTTTCCACCAGCAAATTCTCAGTAGCAACTACGAAGTCTGGTTTTGTGCCCGGTTGATGGTGTATCGCCACTATAAAAAGTACTACAGCAACATATTACAAAAATTACTACAGCGCCATCTATGACGCAGGTGATGAACTAAACATCGATATACGTCTAAATTCTGCCTGGGTCAAATAAATCGACCAAATAAAGTTATCCGCGATTTAAGACTTTATAGAAGTACCCGACAACAACTGTTGGGCAGTAGCCCACCAGACATTACACCCGTCTGGTCGGACTATCCTCCCTTTTCTATGGGGATGAAGAACTTTACAACCTGTTCTTTATACCCCAAAATGGCAATAGGCTCGCTAAATATTTCATGGGAGTTAAACATAACTGACAAAATGTGGGTGTACGACTAGGTACTATAATAATATACACTCATCTGTTTTCTCATTAAAATATGTATTAAAAAACAGATAGGTAATTTTATAACAAACACGATGGTATAACGTTTTGTTTTTTTAATTAGCCTATTCTGTCCCACTGCTGGACAAAGGCTTTACCCATTTCCTTTCCAACTCTCCCGGTGTTTTGCCTTCTCTGGCCAATCAGTCAGGAACGAGTCCAAATCGTCAAACCAGCGTTTGTTGGGCCTGCCTCGGTGACGATGACAGTCTTCAGGTACACGGTGTATGACTATTCTGGCCCATCTGTCCTGACCCATTCTGGAAATGTGACCCACTCAGTCCCATATGAACCTCTTACACTTATCGCCAACATCGGCGATGCCTATCTTGGAGCGTATTGTGGTGTTGCGTATTCAGTCGGTGATTTTGATGTTTAAAATCCATCGCTCTTTGGCAAACCTTGAATTTGGACTTTTCAGCTGCCGTCAAAGATCATGTCTGGGTACCATATGTTAGGATAGGCAGGATACACAGGTCGACAAGTTTACACTTGAATGAGATTCGAAAGTATAACGTTGTCTTAGTAAAAGCGGTCAAGCCTAGCGTCTGTCGCAGTTTTAAATATTCTTAACTTAATGATTAGGCAACCCATTCGTTATAATTTTTAAGTAATGTTTTTTAGCCTTTATTGTCCCACTGCTGGGCAAAAACCGGGGGAGGTTTTTGCCTTCCATTCTTCTCTCCGTGCGGTTTTCTTCGTCCAATCTGTCCGAAACGCTTCTAAGTCGTCACACCAGCGTTTTCTAGACCTCCCTCGGCGACGACGCCCGTCTTCTGGCACCCACTGCGTGACGACTCTGGCCCACCGGTCCTGATGCATTCTACAGACGTGGCCCGCCCAATCCCACTCCAAACTAGCAGTCTTATCGCCCACATCAGCGATTCCAGTTTTTGAGCGTATTGTGGTATTGCGAATTCTGTCGCTGAGCTTAATACCCAATACGCTACGTTCCATCGCCCTTTGGCCAACCTTGAGTTTGGACTTTTGCTTTTGGGTAAGGATGGGCAGAATGCACATGTCGATGAGATTGCGCTTCAGGGATAAAGGTGGTCACACTTTTTTTTTTTATTGATGGTAAATCATCAAATGACTTCTCCCGCTCTGGGTGGAGTGGGAGGGAGTGTCAGACTCTTACTGACTGAAACCCATCCATGTTCCTTCATTGCCCTTTGTGTTCCAGGGCCACGGTATCTCTTTCGAACAGTCCCGCAGCCCCGGCAGGCATCGGCCCTTGCGGGCCCCTTCCTGGTTGCTGACATCTCTTTGAGGCGCGCGTGGAACACGAACGCGCCGTCGACACGGCCTGTCGTCATAAGACGGACGGACGGTGAGCTAACCCATTACTCACCGTCCACAGGCCCGCGCCTACGGTGGCCGGGAGCCACCACGTGGCCCCCGACGCCCGGTGCGTCGCCCGCGGCGGCTGGGACGTGAGATTCTCTCCCTCTCACGTCCCGCCACCTCCTTCGCTAGCATGACTGCTTCGCAGAAGGAGGTGACGGCTTCCCATTCCCTCTCGCTCCGGACCATGGCCTGAACCAGGGCCGGGCGCGAGAGGTCGCCGCCGCCGATCGCCGCTACGAGGACACGGCGGAGCTCCGCCCAAGCGGGGCAGACCTCCACGGTGTGCGCCACCGTGTCCTCCGGACGATCCTCGCAATGATAGCATCCGGGCGTTTCCTCCCGCCCGATTCGGTGCAGGAACCTCCCGAAACAACCGTGTCCGGTGAGGACCTGCGTCAGGCGGAAGGTGAGGGCGCCGTGGCGCCTCTCTAGCCACTCCTCAAAGAGGGGACTTATCGCCACTATTGTGGCGTGCCCTGCACTGGGTTGCGACAGTCGCTGTCTCCATGCCGCCATGAGATCGCGTCAGAGGTCTGTCCGCTGAGCGGTGATTTGCCGCAGCAGCGGAGTTTCCCCCCGACGTAGTGCCCCCGCGCGCCATTCATGCAGGCGCGCGAGGACTATCGCCACCAGATCCCACGGCGGCAATCCGGCTAGGAGGCTCGCCGCCTCGCGGGAGATCGTGCGGTACCCCCGGATCAGCCTTACGGCTACGACCTTTTGGGGCACGTTCAGGTAGTGCGCGGCACGCCGCTTAATTGAACGCGCCCACACTGGGGCCCCGTAAAGGACCATGGACCGCACGACCCCCGCGTAGCCTTCATCAGCGACTTCATGTACCAGTACCTCTTCCAGGCGTTCTCGACTCGGCAACTCTCAAACTCAAATGTACTCATCGACGTAGTGAATTTCTTGCCCATCTACCTCAACCCTACTTTTTACGCTATTTGTGATGACTTTAGTCTTTTTTATGTATATTCAACATATTTTTCATTCGGTGAACAGTTGGGGGGGGGCGGGGCTGTATTAGGCATTTTTTCTATACTAAGCAGGCTTTATTTACAATTGTGGAGTGAAGAGAAATAACGAAAATAACTAATAACTGAGATAATAACTGTTTCACTCGCGGCACGTCTTTAACGTTTAGATGTGGCTGCACTAGCATTTTAACTTCGGAGCAAAATATTAAAAAAATAAAAGCAAAAATATATAAAAGCGAAAGGTCACTCACTCATCACGAAATATCGAAACCGCTTGACGTAAAAAGATGAAATTAGGCAGAGAGGTAGTTTATAGTTAGTAGACGTCCGCTAAGAACGGATATTGCGACAGGGCCGGATAAAGGGGGTCTAAGGGCTCTCGCAAGTTTGTATGAAAGTCCTTCATTTTTTGTGCTACAAACTTGAAATTTGGCAGGGAGGTAAAAAATAGTCAGTAAAAGTCTGCTAAGAACGGATTTTGCGGCAGGGCTGGGTTAAGAAGGTCTAAGGGCTCTCGCAAAAAGTCTCTTAATGTTGTAAATTAAAAGCAAAATCTCACATCTCACCAAGGGGAGAGGGGGAGGTTGAAAAATCGCCAAAATTGCCTCACGTAATTAATGGACGCCCCCTAACCCAAGCATCTCCTTGCTTAAAAGGTGATCTCCAAATCATGTGTGTCATAACTTTATGTATCTAATTGAAATAAACATTCTTTTTTTTAACACTTTGCCCGACCCGGGAATCGATCCCAGGACCTCATACTTAGTAGTCACGCTTGCGACCACTCGAGGTAGTCTTACACATACATACCAAAATTTCCACGCGAACGAAGTCGCGGGCAACAGCTAGTTATAAATATGTACATCGCCCGTAACCAGTAGCTCTCGACTGAATAATAAAACAGAGGCAACTTAATGTCATGTCGCAGAGGCATTGTGTTCGAGGTAATGTGATATTTATTATATAAAATGCTGTAAGTACATCTATCTGAAACATAACTTTTGTTTATTTTTCCATTATTATCTATCACATAACATAAAAGTAAAAAAAAACATAAATCATTATCATCATCTTCTGCCCTTGTTTCATGTTAGTTTCTTGTTCTTCCAATCTACCGTGTCAACTCTCACGATATAATTTACTCGTTTTTCTTTCATATCATTCCTCACACAATACATCCACCTAAACCAAAAATGACAAACAATTTCAAATAGTACAGGTATCGTAAAACGCAATCTCTCACAAACAACCTTTGGATGGTCTAAAAAACTCAGATACATTTTGGGCTAGCAAAAGATTTCTCCGAAAGCGGCCTGGATTAATATTGTGAGATTAGGATACAAATGTCAGAAAGAAGATACTAAGGTAGTCGTTGAATGATCAGTGTCAGTAGGGACTAAAACATCCACCAAGATGTAGCACCAAGAAGACAAAGTTCTCTCAGCCAAACAGGTAACAATAAAACTAGTCAATTACCGATAGAGATACAAATCAAAGGAGCAATAAACATCAAGCGAAAAGAAGTAAACTGCATTCCGTCTTCTATTGAGGTTTTGCCCTACTATGTTGGGGTCTATTGCAGCTGAATCCTAGTATTTTCATGGAGCGACTGCCTGTCTGACCTCCATAACTCATTTATTGGGTTACTCGGTCTTCTGACTACCCGTAGTGGCCGGGAATAGCTGCATAACGTGCTTTCTGAGGCAGTTTCTCGGTATGTGATGGATGGGCACCCACCAAACACCACCGACCGCGGCAAGAGTTACTAAGCCTTGAAGATCGGCCCGGGCGGCAACTCGGCAGCCTCGAGCCCCTCCTCAAATTTAACCACATTGTACTTAAATATATCAACAACAATATTTTAAATAAAAGTAACATAGCATAACATCACGCTTGTAATCCCCGAAGGGTTAGGCAGAGGTGTACCTAAAAGTAACCCACATTTCGCCAGTTATGTTCAAGTCCCTTGGGCACAAATCCAGGTTCCGTGGCTTCTACTGAGAAATTGCTGATTGAAAACCCCAATAGATACAATTTGTCCGACACGCGAAGCGAACCCAGGACCTCATGCTCAGCAGTCGCGATTGCCACCACTAGCCCAACGAGCCAGTCAAATCGGGTAACAAAAGTAAATCTGGTCCTTAAGAGACCGATTTAATTTTCACAAAAACTGCTCGTTGTTTTGGTATCATAATAAAACTGTGATTTTGAAATCTCTGAGAATGGGTAAAACGAAGCGTATGACGGCGCTGTTAGGCAGAATACTCATGGAATTTTAATGATCATATAGCCAGAGCGCTCGAGGCAGTCTGACCCACTTTTGTCAGAACTACCCTACATTTCCTGTACTCTGCATTTGTAAGCAATGTTTATATTGGTACCTATGTTTTGGTTTCCCACTGGACACAATATTGGATTTCTAAAAATAAGTCTGAACGTGGCGTCTGTAACTGAAAAGTGGTGTGGTATCTACCTATTAGTATGGGCAAGATATTGGAGCTAACTGTACAATTTAAGTACCAAAACACTCACATTTTACTTTGTAATTTGGGTCAATCATAGGTACATACACCAATGCCTATGGGTTTACAGGCGTGATGTGATTCGATTTCTCTAAAAAAAACATTTTTACCCTTCTTTTAATGTTGCAAGTAAACTAAACTAAAGTACGCTTTATCTATCTTTATTTGCAGACAGAACATACTCGTTAGATGATATTCAACTCAAGGAACAAGTATCTATGACTTGAAGAGAAATTGCTGGATCTTAAGAATTTGACGCTTTGAACTCAGATTGCCATTCCAAAGCAAGTTGCACACATAGCAGAACTGTGCATTCTCTTCGAAGTGCGCTAAGTGCTCCACCAGCTTATATAGAATACTAAGAGCATAAATCACATATTTTAGAGCGAGCGGGAACATAACTTACGTCGGCATTATCTCTCTTGGTTATGCGAATCTCAATAATTTAGGTACCCAGGCTGCACAACTAAAAATACCTGGAACTAAATTCTTAAGGTCGCTGCGAAATGGTAGCCACAATTTATATTTTCTTTAGTTTTTTTGCAATTTTGAAGTGAGGTGCAACGTATTTGTTGTTTTTTTAAGCTTTTGTTACGGCCAGTCTATATTGTACACTTCTGCACGGGATAATGGTTCGTTTTTAAATTCAGTCATAAAAGTGAGTTCATAGAATCTAGAACTCACTTGTTTCGTAAGTAAAGAATGGCCACAGTTTCGGATTTTTTAAAGAGACTGATACACGAAAATAAGGAAGCTCTGTGCAATTAAAATTTCACCCTTATTAAATAACAATTTCATGCCGCAGCTAGCAGCCGCCCCCTAACAAGCTTCCGTGTTTTGTTAATAAAATTACCTTTAGGGCAGATTTATGTATGTACTCCTATTACATTTCTATGTACATAGACATCCTATACATATCCTCTATACTCCTTTCGTGTGTCTGTGTGATCACTTAGATCTTCGAAACAACAATGGGTGAGATGTGCTTTTTACCGTTACTTTGAGCATATTATATTCCATGCTCAGTAGGTACTATTTAACTTAGATATAGCTCACAAATCTCGATGTTTTGACAAGTTAAAATATCAGTAGGTATTACAAAGGTAGCTAGTCAGGTTATGAACTTGGGTTGGGGACATCTGCTTGGACGCGGTGATGGCCGCTGGAGGTATCGACCTAATGGCGGCCGAGGTGACTCCATCGTCTGCAGGTAATAATGATAGCCTCCAAAGAACGTCACTTTTCTCTATGTAATCAGTGTAGACCGGCAAAGTCATATTCCCATCTTGTATCTTTGTTGGATTTCTCATATTTGAGTGTTTAATTTGAGGCAATGAAACAAAATTTGAGTTTACTTTTAAGTAAGTCATCATCTGCTATGTTAGGGTAGGCTTCGAATATAACCGGATGCAGCTTAATACCAGTATTTTACTTGGGGGTACTGCCTGTCTGACCTCTACAATGCAGTTGGTACTGGGTATTACTATACCCCAAGGTAAGACTGATTCTCATACTTTGTGGGCTGCCTGTAACGACTGTTATTCAAGTAAGTACCTAAACAAAAATAGTGCGGACCAAAGGAAATACTGCTTGAATAAATAAAATACGATAGTCGTCGGACGAAATCAACAATATTTCATTCAAAAAGGATAGAAAGCGAATCAAAGCTACGCAGTTGAAAAGCTAGCCTCCCACGGGACGCGAACCGACCACTTCAAAACAGAGCAGGTACCTAATAAAAAAGGACATTTTGTCTGGGTATTGACTTATAATAGAAAATAAAAGAAAAAGAAAGAAAGAAAAAATATTTATTTGTCGCAGGGACATGACGTATGACGTGCATCATACAACATAACAAAAAAAATACAATAAACATAGGTAGGTACAACGCATAACAAATATTTATAATTTGAACAGGACGGGACAAAAAAAAAAAGAAATACGTTAACATCTTGCACGTCCTGACTGCGACAAGCAGGTTACCACTCAGCATGATGCTGTACTATGGGGAGCCCACAGCACAGCGCTGGTTTTCAGTGGTCACCCGTGAAAAGAAAGGAACACGTACGGAAGTCAAGACCGCATAAATATAAAATATACATAAATTGAATAAATTGTCTGTATGTACATAGTTTCAAAACAAAAGTGTTTTACTGAATGCATATGAAAGTATATACAATACTTAAAACAAAAAAAAAATAGTCCGACTTCCGACTAATCTCCAAAACGGCTGAACCGTTTTGACGGGACTTTTACTAGCAGACAGCTGATGTCATAACGGAGTAGCTTAGGCTAATTTTATTTAAAAAAAATGATTAGGGTTCCGTGGAAAACAATAAAAGCCTAGAAATTAATTAGCAGAATTCCATTAGCTTTGATGTTATTGTTGTTGCTGATATTTGAATTGTGTAAACACTTTTATTCCTTTTTTGCTTCAAAATTATTTACATAGCTTTGTTGTCAGATTACCATTAGGATTAAAAGTGGATTATTATAAACAAGTTCGTTGTTTGAGCATTTGAGGGCAGAAGTTGTTTTTATGTGTTGTAATTCTAAAACCACTTTTAAAAAACACATATTGTACCACATTGCATTTCAATATTATATAACACGAGATCCAATATACCATCTTTGAAATTATCTCTTCACCTGGAAACTAGATTTATGAAAAAGGTGTAAATTACAAACTAATTTAAAACTTTAAAGGAATAAGATGACAACTCTAATGAGTTTTTGATCTAAATGCAACTGCGTACCCTCTGCTACGAGATCTCGTAGCGTTCTTCGTAGCACAAGTCACGTAGCTCGAGCGTAGCACCATAAATACTAAGTTGTAGGGAAGTTGTTATAATAGTCGTAGTTTGATAAATCGCCATTGTAGAATTGTGCCATTGTAGAACATTCCACTTCTTAAGTGTAACTAACATGACTCGTGACCTTAAACTAATAAATTCTTTGTTTAAACAAAATAAATGTACTTAATTTTGCAAGTCGTCAAATATAAACTTATTGGCTTAAGCTCGCGGCTTTGCTCTCGAGGGGGGCGAAATTTTTCCGACGAGAATGTAACATGTAACAATTTTTTCGAAACATTTTAACAAATAATCAGTGTGTGAGTTATTTAATTACAGTATGTATTTCTAAATAGTAAATTTTATAACTAAATTCGAAACTAGTTAGATTTTGTTTAGGCTCTAGATTATAGGTACTATGAAACAGGACCAGCACGTTTCCAAGCACTCACCTTGAATATAATCCTCTAATTTGTATAATCCTTGTTCGCAAAGTATATTTTTAACATTGTCTAACCGCATCCAGCCGAATATTGGTGTTTCACATTTCACGCGGAACCACAAACAATTTTTTATTTAACGCAATTCCTTTATTACGGGCCTCTCATCGATAAGAAATGGGTACCATTATTTTTCTAGGATTATATTCAGCGACCCTTGTAGTCCTGGGGGGCTTGTAATACAGCTGATGCGGTAGTTGCTACGGCCCTGTGTAGGTACTCCAGAATACCTAATCCTTACTTGACGGTATTTCAAAAGCCTTTGTTTAATTCGGGGTTTCTCGCTAAGCTATTCTAGTGGTGGCTACAGATTTACAGACACTTTAAGGCCTGGGGGGTCAAGGTTGCTCAAAGTGTTCTTTATTTGTAGCTTTAAAACGTGTCCTGCATAAAATATAAGACAAATTTAATACCGTACCTTGCCGTGCTTAGCCAAAGCTATGAGACTGATGTTATACTTATGATACGTCACGGCAGTGTCGCATTATCGCCTATAGGTATAGTTGACGTTTTGACAACATTATGCCTGTCAAAAGACGTTCACAGCTGAACAAAGGTCTCCCCCATGGGTCGCTGCATTGACCGATCCATCATTGTGTTTTGACACCAATTCCCAGTTATTGAAACTCCTTGTTCAAACTTCAAAAAGCAACTGTCTAACTCAATTACAAGGTCGAGTACATCTACCACTTGTTACTCGCTATTCAAACACAGAGCTAGGTGTCTTCACTTTCCATTCCATTGACTCCATTTCCTACTGAAAATATAATCTCATCTAAAGATTATATTAGAGGAAGTGGCATAAGGAAATTAGTACTGCAAGTTTAGTAGTCAATTGAATTTATTATAAAATTTTACAGAGAGAATGAACACCGAAAATAGAACCGGCCGATGATTGAATACATTAATGTTTGGGTTGGCAATCGGCAAATCGAATAAACAAATAGCTGGCGGCAAAAAGCTAATCCAAATATGATTCGGCGATGGTTTAAAGGCAAGTCGAATTGAAAAAAGCCGAATATGTCTGTCACTTCAGGTCGGTCTGTTGTTTCACAATTGTCGAATCGAATGTGCTTACTCGAAAAAGCGGGTAGCACCTAAACCTTCAGGTTTTGCTCTCCGTGTTCGTTAAAATTTTCTTGAGAAGATTTAAAAGTCACAATGATAACGTGCCATAATGTTTCTGCTTTAGTGACACGCTCACAGAATCTATGTGCACAGCCTATCTAATTTTTTTACAGAAAAAACAACACTGAGTTAGTTTTGACGTGAATTTATCATACCTATCCTAACTTGGTCTCCCACCGCATATTAAGTTTACAGAACACCTAGATAGGTGGCAATCACTTGCATAGTGTTTCTTATTTCTGCAGCGACTTTCAAAATCATCTTTGAACTTAGATTTTTTTTTGCTTATGTCCATCCAGTACATTTTTGACTCTTCGACCATCCATTAAAACGCTGATAGTATGTCGAGGTGTAGGCCCTCAGGTCGATTCATCCACACAAATTGCCATTCAACATCCAACTTAAGTTTTAACATTTCATAATTTAAGAAATACATTAGATATTGTTAATTAAAAATTTAAGAAAAAAATGTTGTGAAAAGTTCATCGACTAAGTTAGGTCGAGGTTGGGAGCCAAGTATTTTTATTTTGCTAACAAAAGCATACAGAAGTTGGATTCATGTATACTTAATGAGTATTTCATTTATTTATGTTTAATACCCTTTGAGTGCTTGAGTGTATGTTTTCTTTGAAAATTGAATATAAATATATAATAATTGTTAAGTGCTATTGGGGCTATGACGGCAGGACGAGCAGGAGACAATAACAAACCTGTGGTCTACATGAGCCTTGGATCGAAATAGTTGGGATTTTTTTTTTAAACATGTAGTCTTAATACAGGTTCGTTTGTTTAGAACCATTAAACCAGAGATGGTTGGTATTGGTACTCACATTCGCTGTACAACACTGATTAATCACTACTAAACAAATATAAGCAAAAATGAAGGTACATGAAAAATATTTTGCACCTAACTATTTGGAGAATATGAGAATAATATAGAGAAAGGCTTTTCCCCACCAGTGAAAATTGTTTCTAGTTGAAAGAATTTTGCCAATAAACAATTACAAAATATCGCGAAATAAGTAAAATTACTATATTGTGGTGAGAAAATAAAGTTATTATTATCTCCTTTATTTATCTTTCTACACATTTTTTACATTTTTAAATATTTCTTAAAAAAAAAAAATATATTATTTAGTTTTATTTAATCTAATTTAATTTTCACCTATGGAGCACAGACATGGTCACTAACCAACCGTCAAAAGTCTGCACTCGGGGTCTGTCAGCGAGCAATGGAGCGCAGTGTCCTTGAAGTGAAACTTACTGATCGTATAAGGAACTCGATACTGCGTTCCAAAACTCAAATTGCCGATGTAGGTCACACGGCTGCCAAGCTCAAATGGAACTGGGTTGGCCACATCTGTCGCATGCCGGAGGAGCTATGGGCTAAAGTAACCACACAATGGGTCCCAAACAGCAGCAAACGGCAACGCGGCAGGCCCAGAAGGAGATGGCGGGACGAACTCGACAACGCACAAGGTATGGCGTATTTAACAGCACTGGATAGGGATAAGTGGAAGGAGGGAAGGGAGGCCTTTGCCCTGCAGTGGGTATACATATTTGAATTTGAAAATTATGATTACTCATCTTATGAAAGCCCCAAGTTAAATGTGCCGTAGAAATTAAAAAGGTGGTTGGATCAGACTGTGTGCGGAAGATGGAGCTTAGGGTGCGGTGGCGCAGGTCGGAGGTCTCTCCAGATGTGAACCACGACAGGTCGAATTGATAGCGTAAACGATTGAGGTCAAGAGTAGTCCCATTTAATATAAAAAAACGATTCTCTTAATTATAATACTTAGTGTAGTTATTGAAAAGTGATGATATTATACATTCTGGAGCAAAATTAATATCAAAATAAATGAATATAAAAAATCACTCTGTCTATGTGTGCATTTCCAATTTATTTTGACATTCGGAAGGGTTGAATATTCAACTACTGATTTTATTTTGCTGTACCTTCAAAATAGTGTGACCCAATCTTTACACATCCGACCCAGCAAAATCCTAATGAGGATTTTGAAAAGGGTATTTATTTTAATGAAAACCAGTTACGTTATTTTCCTCTTTCACAAAAATAAGATGTTTCCACAACTGGTCTCGAATATAACGGAATGTGATTTGTAAGAAAAATAATGTTGAAAAGCTGACATTTCGTTTATAAAACAGTAATGGAATATTTAATGTAGGTCTTGTAACCGCCTACGTTTCACTATGTAGGTAATCGTATACAGTACTTCAACTGCGACTGCTAAGCTTGGGGGTTCTGGATTCGAATCCCAGGTCGGGCAAAAGCTGTTGATGGATTTTTCCGTAAAATACGGAACAAAAATTTTACAAGTCACTCGGGCAGTGTTGCCGCTTGTCGTTTAATTTAGAATAATTACTGTTGCGGTGCTTGTTTTGCATAACATGATAAAACACATTCTTGAATATTTTAAATATACATTTTTTTGAGCAATTTTCATCAATGTGCCAAGTTTGATGATTACATTTTTTGTAAGCCCAAGATAATGGAACGAAGTTGAGTTAAGCAAACTTTTTACTTTTTTTCTTTATTAGTGTTCCAAAAGTGAAAAAGTTGAAAGAGAAATCCCCATCGCACTCGGACGCTATCGCTAAAGACAACATGACTTTCTCATTTAGGAGTTCATTCAACAAGTGCAGCGATAAGACGGTTTATATTGTGTTTTCAAGAAAAGAGTACTCGACCCGACGATAAATATAAAAGTAATCGAGTTGTAATCGATTTGAACGAGAAGGCGATTGTAGGAAATCACCTGACAAGTTAAAGGAGTGTGTATACCGCGTGTAATGATAAGATAATCCCTTTTCTAAAGTAAAGTTTATAGTGATAGTAAAACTTGGAATAGTTAACTTCCAATTTTGCTTGCTCTTATTACTTAGAAAACTTACGGACGTTAGCTTGTCGCGATTGTTTGCATGGCAACAGTTGTTTGATGTAATCACCTACTGGAAGTTTTCTTGCTTTTCATTTTAAAATCACAGTTTACCGTCAAATTGTCAGTTGTGTGGTGGGTTGACTGAATTATCAATAGTCGAATAGATCGCTTGACTTGCGTTTAATTTTGACGTGTTATTTGTATATATCCAAGTGTTTGGTTGGAATGTCAACGGAAAAGGGCCTTTTCTTGACCTTGTACTTTTAGTACTGTTGTAATAGCCGGTAGTAGCAAAGCTTTATATATATTCTAGGAATACACATAAATCCAGATAGGATTACTGTAGCTAGACCAACTACGATCAAAACAGTGTCACAAAGCGTCCTCGAGTTTCTAAATCTAGGTAAGCTGTGGTTACCAGCAACAGGAATATCTGGGCACTTGAAAGGTCAAACGGGACGCTTACCCTTTAGTTACCCTGTGAAACTGATTCAGTAGCCACAAACCAAAAATATTGTAGGTAATAGTAATCCATTATTAGAATCTTTACTTGGGTAACTCGAGAAACCCCTGGGATAAGTGTGAGTTATTCAGGAGGTAGTCGGCTGCCCAGGGTACTTAATATTGTAAGGATATATGCCTGTCTAGTTGGTTCAGAGGTTGGAAATGGAACTGCGAGGCTGTCCTGGATAAGTTTTCGTATTAGGAAATCCTTAGAACTTAGGAACTCCTTAGGGGAATACATACTAAGACATGACTGAACGAGGAAAAGGCCTTGAGGGAAATTTTGAATTTGAATGTGTCCTATAAGAGTAGAGAAACTACAGAGAAACAATGAATGGAAATGTAAAATATCTAAGCTGCTCTGGCGCCTAATATATTGAGAGAAGGGGATAGAAATGATGATGAGTCTAATAAGAGCGAAATTTTTAGCAGCATCACATTTTATCAAATCTTTGGAAGCATCAGGTTTATTCTTCCCACATCAAAACGAAATGCCTGGTGGCAAAATTAGTAGAGCGATAGGCTACCTAGGGTGCGCAGGAAGTAAAGACCAATGAAGACTTAAATGTAGTAATACTCGGAGTAGTTGCACCAACCCCCACTCCACCTGCATGGTATATGCATATGGTATATATAGATATACAGCTCACGTCCTCTCACAGATAACAGGCTTGCATCCTGTAGAAACATTTAAATCAAGCTTAATATGAGTTGCAGTTTATATTACCTTGAATAAAAATTTTATTAGCATAAGTTGTTGAGGTAAACCTCATTTCACAAAATCTTGTACACAACAACACATCGATTATAACTTTTTGAACTTTTCTGTTTTAATTGTACACAACTACTCTGTGGAACATAAAGTCTGTGTGGCTCATATACTCGTAGTAGGTAACTCATAATCTAGTACACAGCAGCCCACAGATTATAACGTTAATAAACTTTTCTATAATTTAACTCTTATTTAGAACTCTGAGGATAACGAAGGCCGAGTGGTTCATATAGTGGTTTGTTCCTTAATCCCATAAGGTTCGAACATACCTTACCTTTGAAATATTACACGGGAAGCAACGCAATATCATGGACTAAAGGATAATGGCCTCTTTTCCGTCGAGAACTTTCTATTGTGGTGGAAAGGGTCTGTTTAGATTTGAAACTCGACATAACTAGCTGGGTTGTTGAAACTAGAACTATTTAGCCAAAAGTTTTAGAATAACAGGCACAAAGCTGCTCATCTGCTTTTGGACGCTTTGGCTACAATTAATTTAAGGTACTACTCGATATAATAAAACTCACATTTGAAAAGTTGCCTTAAGTGCCTAGACAAACTGATATTGTGTCAGCAATCACGATGATAAGGAGCTCATGGCTAAATAATAACGGCCGCTCAGGTCGATCTCTAGGTTAAGCCGTGCTTGTCTAGGTTGCTCCGTGGATGGGTGACGTGGGTGGTGAGCTGCTCCATGTTAAATACTAGCATTCAGCTGCACCCGGTTAGAGTGTAAGCCGACTCCAAAATAGTTGGGAAAGGCTAGACAGATGATGAGTCACGAAAAAATAAAAAAATATATAAATGTGCTGATTTACCCACTTCTACCCAAAAGTGCAATACCAACACGATCAAAATGCATGGAACAGGTGTTTTTAAAAATTTATTTCGGAGTTGGTTCCATTGCAAAAGTTGTTCAAATTCATGAATAGATACAAGATACCTGGACAAACTTCTGTCTCACAGTCCCGTGGCTTTTCTATTAAAGTTAGTCCAAATATTATGTTAGGATTTTGTATAATACCTCCTTATGTTGCCATAAAGTCTAACAATAGGTCGAAACGCTGGTACTTTCACAAGCTCTGGATTATCAGCCCAGTTAAGAGGGAACACCCACGAGGAATTTGAAAAACAGATATTTGAAGAAACTATGAGAAAATAACATAACATTACGTCTGTTGCCATCAAAGGACACAAGTTCAAACATCGATCGTTCAGTCACCTACTGAAAAGTTCCTGATCGAAAATCCCAATATTTTTTTTCCTGACGCAGAAATGAAACCCACAGCCTTATGTTCTGTAGATGTGCTTAGCAGCAACTAGCGGTTTCAACTACTACATCAGCGAACACCAACATACTATCGCATGACTAATTAAGGTAAAGTGCGAGTAACATCACGTTTTCACAATACCTCTCGCGTAAATACTTCAGGTGAGAAGCTATCTCGCTCCCCGCTCATTTATATTAATTAGACAATAAACTGCTCGACATAAACCTTAATGTACACGAAATAGAGTTCTTAATGTAGAAATAAATTATACAACCTATTGCCGGGTGTCTAGAGTGCCAATGGTCGGTGGTGCGTAACTTGTTATCTTACCTACTCGTGCGATAAGATGCACTTACCTATGCTACACAATATTCGTCGTTATTTTGCATGGAGAACTAGATTAATTAATCTAGCAACAAAAGTGAATACTACTATACAAGTTCTAATGAAAACGCTAGCAAAACGTCTTGATATCTTAACAAGATACCATTTTGACTTAAACATTATTATTTAGTATGGATCGAATTACATATTACATTTAAATTAACGAAGTACACTTGGAGAACTTTATCTTGACCTATTCGGATAGTTTCATTCAAGTTTCATGCAGCATCAATGCAGAAACAAAATGCATCTGCGCAGGTTTCACTGTCGACGGCTTTCATCTCGTCGGAGCTAAAAGCTGCCAGCAGTGTTCCCAGAAGCCAGTAAGCTGCATAATTTAGCACTCGCAAGAAAATCGACTTTCTCGTGGAACTAGCAAGAACACGCGGAGTAAACATTTCGTATTATTTCGTAAGCGATTTCTGAATCGAAAATACAACTATTCTTTATTGTATCATCCTTAAAAAATATGGATAACTTCATATATACCCAAAATATGTAATTGTAAATTGTGTATTATATTTTTACCTATATTACGTTTAAGTTACGTTACCAAAAATGGTTCTCAGAAAATATAACTCGTTTGCTCCGCGCAATCGTTCTAAGCCCTCATACCGATCGATACTCATAAAATAAACACACAATTACACGTCCCGGTAAAAGACCTTTCTCTTTCCTAAAAAGAATGTTATACTCTTAGAGGAAATGTTTTGATATTCCCGCTGTCGTAAAAAAATATTGTAGGTATTACAGAATATTTACCCATATGACTGTGGTGAGTAGGTCTACCGTCTATTTCCGCGTTCTAACCAAAGCGATCGTAAAAACAAACGACTGCCGCCAGGTAGCACCGAGAAGAATGACTATCGGTATCGTGCGCCTTCTGCCGCACGGGAAAAGCTAATATTTGGAAGGGTTCGCCAAACCCAAAAAACAAATTTTTGGGTCTTTACCATTCGATTTTGGTACATCCTAGGTTGTTTATCGATGATATATGAAGTTTGGTTTTAATCGTTTACCAAAAAAATTAAACATATAGCTGCAAGTTAATACCCATATAATTTTAAAACAATTTTACAAATTTGCACCGAAATTCGATTTGTTTCGAAAATTTTACAAAAATATACCTTCACAAGTAGAATAAACAAATAATGAAGGGAAAAACACATTAGATTACAATCCAAGGTTGTGTTTGAATACAAAATGGCTTCATGTTACCGAACGACGAATTATTTATGTGCTCCGTGATAAATTAAATAGAATTAAGCAGTTAAGTCAAATGGAGGTATCCGGTACGGTAATTTCCAGGTAAGTCGTATCTAATTCAAATAGGATATTTAATCTAGGTTACTGAAGAACGTCTAATTCTCTCCTTCCTTTTACGTTTTCTTTTGTTGGCAGTAGTGGAAAAATACACAAGATTAAAAATCGTCTAAATGACATCGTAAAAACATTGCTCAAATTGTCATTCTGTCAGCGATATCGATGATGGAAGGACAAAAATGTTAACTATACACTTCAACCAACTTATCCGTGCAGGCGGGAAAACACAGAACTAAAATAAATGTACCAAGTTTGACATATTCATGCATTTTTTCTTGACATGCTGCGTCACCTTGGACTGCAAACTTAAAATGGTCATACTCTACCTAAAAGCTTGTATCAATCCTGTTGGGAGTCGCCGAACTGCGATGGTACGGAACCCTTCATGCGCGAGTCCAACTCGCGCATGAAGGGTTCCGTACCATCGCAGTACACAAATTAATAATTAAAAAAATGAAAGGGGCTTTAATTTTTTTCTAATATTAATTTGTTGTTATAGCGGCAACAGAAATACACAGACACATTTTATTCTTTTTTTGTGAAAATTTCAACTGTCTACATATTACGAAACACGAGATACAGCCTGCTGATAGACAGACGGATGGACAGCGGAGGCTTAGTTAACCTTCGAGTACGGAACCCTAAAAACGATTGCAATGTGTCTAAGGCTTCAGGTATCATGAAACAGTTTATCTAATTGAATTATTGTGTTTGAGAAATATTTTAGTTCGTGCATATTATCATATTTTCGGGACCTGCTATGTAGTGATGGATGACTTGTCATCCAACGTACACGATAAGTAGAATTTATGATGAATGGTTTAATACTTTAACACGCTAACATTGTATGTAGGTAGTAAGTTTAAACAAAAATAAAAATATTGGAAACTTTCTTAAAAATAAATTTTAATATGAAAATCGTTAACATGAAAAGAGGTAATTCAAAGGGCGTAATTAACAATTTTGTTAATTGAAAACGTAACAAAATCTTAGGAAATACGTAATAACAAATACAGCATTTGTTTGCGGTAACAGTTACACGAAATGAGAAACATGTTCGGTCTCTAGTTAACTGTATTTTATAGTAAAATAAATAAGCGTTTTTTTGTAATCGTAATTTTTCAGATGCTTAGAGCTAGCAAGGCACTAGCTCTAACCGGCATCTGTCGCGATACCTCTCGCTTCGTTTTTACGGTATAAGAACGGCCATCATCATCATTAGAAGGTCATTGACATATTTCTTATTTAAAATTCTTTACTGACCTCTTTTTACATACATTTTTTTTCATTTTTTTACATACATTTTAGATACAGCATAAATCACTCTATGACGGTTCGCAGATAACTTTGTAACTCATAAATAAACTATCGTATTGGCCTTGAAATAATCTTCTGAAAATTCAGAATTTGTTTGAAATAAATATTTAAGTGCTGCTTACTGAAATTTTACACTTTCACTTTGATTTACGCCAAATGGCGTCCGTTATTAATATTTTACGACGCTTTCAGTCAAATGTTATGAAAACAGAGGCTGAAGTAAACTGACCTTGAATTTATTTGAATTAGTAAGGAAATTTTAATTAGAACACGAACTTTAAGTACCTCATTTACGTCAGGTTACTTTGTGTCAGAAGATATTATAACTTAGCCTTTCATGAGGCTACATAACATTGAAGTGCTACACGCCTACGCTCACTCGTAGCAACATGCTACGCAAGTTCGTAGCACCTATCCACTATCTATAAAAGATATAATTAAAGTATCGTTGTTTAAGTTTCTAATAATTTATTTAAAGTGAATAATAATGTTATTATACCACACTATTATTTAGTGAGCATATATTATTATTTATATAAATAGCCGCGCGCCACATTACTTCAACTACGAGAAATTCGCGTCGCAAAAAATGTTGCATCGCATGTAACTGTAAAACTAAACTAAGTAAAATATTAGACCAAAAACAAACTTACCGAAAGAACAATAATCTTGTCGAACAGCATCACCGGTGGCATGTGGAAATCGAATACGAAGTACTGTGGACAAAAAGTGTTATATTAAAATATGGTTTGCGCTGGCGCACGAAGAGAGCACCTGGATGGATATGAGGGAGGTCTTTGCCCAGCAGTAGGACAATACGGGAAAAATTTACGTACGGACGTGTACGGAGTTTCTGGCATTTCTCATAGGTAGGCGAGGTAAGTTTCTAATAGATTATTTCCTATAGCAAAAGAAGAAGATTCCTTTGCACCTTATCCAATAACTAGTTCGCGAGATACGAACAATTTTATTACCATTATCAAAACGTCATCATCAACATCTTTTAGTGTTTTCTTTGACAGTTGGCACTGGAGATCGGTTGAAAATGTTTGTCGTTGACAGCGGCATTTACAATTTAGTCTCGCTCACTCATTAAAAAAACGTATTATTTCGTTCCATGTGAAATGTTCGAGGTCAGTCTTCTCATTGTAAACACTTTTTTGCATATCTACGATCTCTCATCAGAAATGACATCTTTTTCAACATAGAGACTTTTTCCTATCCTGCTCTTTCCCACTCCTGGGCAAAGGCGTCTCTCCTCCACACTTCTTCCATTTCTCGCGAACCCGCGCGTCCTGATACATTATTTATTTCAAATTCTAAATAAATATGGCGACCGTTACTCAAGGTTTTTCTCTTCATGGAACGTTACTTAAAGCTACCCGTATTCAAGTTGGGTGTTTTTACTGTATGACTGTATTGTTTTGGCATCGACGAATCAATCATAATCCTCACGTACGAATTGGTAAAGATATTACTTATCCAGAATTATTGGATGGGTAACAAACAACTGCGTCACTAGAAATCCACTAATTACTGTTCCAAACTGCTGGATCACGCCATTATAATGGCATAATCCTCAACTCAATTTGAGCTTTGTGTATTTTGGTCTGGCAACAGAAATTATGCCAACATGTTGTTAATCTGGAACGTGTGAAGTGTTCGCCACAATGTTATGTTGATAATAATCTTCAATATGAAACACGTACTGTTGAGCTTCCACAACAAAGACGGCTTAAATCTTAGCTAGCCTTGAATAAGATTTTAAATCGTCAAATTTCCTTTTTTTTTAATTAGCGTATCCTATCCCACTGCTGGCCAAATGCCTCCCCAATTACTTTCTATTTCTCTTTGTGTCCCACGCCCTACCAGATCACTTTCCTTTTTGTTAACAAAGACATTTGGATGGCGTTGTCTCGCTCATTCACTCTGAAAATGATGTCAACCGTTCTATTCCCGGTGTGCGAGGTCACTCTGTGCAGTGTAGATGTCGTGGCCAGGTCTTAGAATTGATCAACTCATGATGTGACTGACCAATTCATGAAATAATATATAACGTGACCTACTACGACCTGAGTACGGTGAGGGTACATTAATTTAACGTTGATGTTTGTTGGTCGCCGTTTGCACGTCGTTTCATCTAAATTATTTATTCAACATAATAATTGGTCTATTTACTTTCTTCAGGATTCATTTGAAATTTTATTTTGTTTGTTTGAATCGTTTGAAGATGATAGAGATAGAATGATGATTTAAAATATGTGTAGGGCTAAACATAAAGTGAGTTTGTGATTTACTAAAATTGTTTTGAGAATGATGCTACTGTGTTAAATCCAACGTATCTAAAGGGTTGTTGAAAGGCACTCGCCCTGTCATTGCAATATTTTTTTTTAGTTACGGAGATACTGAAAGTGAACAGTCCAACATTTTCACAGGTTTAACAAAAACTAGTTTTTTAAGGTCTAGCTTTACTTTAAATACTATTCCAGTATTCCATCCGCACAATGTTTTGAGTGCGTAAACGTGATTTTTCACCCAAAAAAAGTCGTTTCCGTCGTGTAATAAATTTTGCGTAGAGTTATTTAGTTTGGTGTACAGAATGCTTGGTTGACCTTGTATAGAATTTTAATTGTTTCATCGTTCTTTAGTACACAGAATTAGTAGAATTTCATCATTTTTCATGAAAATATTATATCTTCGTATATATATCGTCATAGGTGCAAAGAAAGCTTGTTGGATGAGTTGTTCGAAAAAAAAAACAACCTGAAAACAAAAAGTATTTACATACAAATTCAAATCCTACCTCGTTGTAATAAGGACAGTTCGTGCTCTCCTTGACGCTGGTGTACTTGCGGACATCGCCGATCTGCACGCAGACCACTGGGTCCATGTTCAGGCCGGCCAGCTGACGAGCTTCGATGACTGTGACGCACACTTGGAAGTCAGCTGCCTTTAGGGCAGTTGGGATTCCGGTCTCGATGACAGAGCGTCTGGGGTAAAAGTAAAAAAAGGTTTTATTTTGGACCAATTAGATATACCTTTATCCACCATCAACCGACCGATCTGCTTGGTGGTGACCTAATCGCATAGAGAAGAGGCCTGTGTCCCATCAGTGGGAACCTTACAGATAGATTATGTTTATGCCTATTTTTTTGGGGAAAGCTTGAAATTGGCGCTAGTGATCTCGCGCATGAGGGTTTCCGTACCATCGTTGTAGGGGTTATTTGGGTTTTTCAATCAAGAATTTCTCAGTAGCAGCCTCATAGTCTGGATTTGTGCCCGATTGGTGGCAATAGGCTCACCCCCTATTACATATTGGCGAAATGTGGGTGTACTATTAGAAACACCTCTGCCTAACTCTTCGGGGATTACAAGCGTGATGATGTGTGTTATGTGTACCCCACTTCCTTACAAAAGAAAGATTTTGAATGTTTTTAATTGAATGAAAATGCTTACGTCTTCTTAATCTTCCGCGGATCAGTTGGCGAATGAACCTCGACCAGTACTTCGTCCGAAGACACAGAAGTCTGGCTAGCGGGGCGGTCTGGCTCCGAGGAGGTTGCACGGTTGTCCAATAGACCCGCTTCCTCGTCGCTACTTCCTCGAGGCGGGCGGGTCTTGCCCATGCGCATGAAGGTTTTAACTGTATTCAGAGTAGATGGACGTTTGCGCTCTGGCATCTCAAGAGAGACGCGATCTGCGCCCAACGTGAATCCGCGCCTAGAGAAAAAGACATGTTATTTAGTACATTTAAAATCAACGAGGTTTATGCACTGCTCAGGGTCAACACCGACTCAACTGGAACCGTTCGGTATTCTTTCCACGAAAATCCGTACGCATAAAACCGTAACGCTATTACCTCGGATCAGGATCAGGTAATAAAATGAGATTAATGGAATTCAGTGCTTATTAGTGTGCTACCTAATAGTGGGTTACTGACACCGATCATCGGTGTTAGTCACCCAGCTCGACTTTCCGTGTAAATTCATGGCAATAAAAATCTGCACGCAATCATACAACCACAATAAAACTAGCTGATAATAATTTAAGTTATCTCAGTTATAAATAAAAGTACGTATCACAAAATCCGATTAGCTCGAAATAAATCAGTGGTAATTATGTCTTGGTCTGTTCCAAAAGAATTTGATAAAATGAAAATAATTGGGTCAAAAAACGGGATTGTAGATCATCTGTAATGTCTCTTTTAAATTGAGTGTTTTAAATTGATTCTTTCTTTACTTATTACTGTTTATTTAATATCAACTGACAAATCTGACCCACTGCTGGGTATAGGCCTCTCTTTGCTTGTGCCAAGCTCCACGCTCTTGTGCCAGCCTCAACCAGGATATTCCCGCAATGGCAACAATGTCATCTGCCGATCTCATCAAGTTCTTACATAATATAATTTCGAGATTCTTACCTGAGGAGACGTTTCCCAGCTGTCTTCAGCTTATGAGTACGTGTCTCTGGAGGCTCCGGGAACTCGATGTCTAGAATCACCTCCTTGTCACGGAGGGCCTGTTCAAGAGTCGCGATATTCCGTTCCACATCGTCCAATACATTATCATCAGAATCCTTAGGTGAATTTCCTGCGATGGAACCTCGGGAGGACCCAGGCGTTGAAATATAGCCTGAACCAGATGGTTGCGGTTGAGCCTGGCCTCCGTGGACCAGCACAGGCCCGGTGCCATGGATTGCTGGGATATTGTACGATGAGGACTTGAAAGAACGCATCTCCTCTTTCAGGAATGGGTCCGCACAGAGTTGTCCAATCGGCGGGTTGTAGTACACTTCCATGTCGACGAAGACCTGTAATAATGGGATTTATGTAAAATCTAGACAAACAAATAAAATTGAAGAGTCTGTTAGTAATTTCAAAATAACAGCTTTTTACTGAATGCATATACATTGCATTGAATATGAAAGTAAGTACGGTACTTATAAACCACTTTATTTTTAATTTTGTCTGTCTGTCGGTCGAAACGGCTGGACCGAATTTGACGGGACTTTCACTGTCAGAAAGCTGATTTTATAAGGAGTAACGTAAGCTAATTGTTAACAAAATCGATTCAAATACGGAACTGGAATTCACATAATAATAATTTCAAGCGGACCAAGGTCGCTGGCCACAGCTAGTTAATAATAAAACTGCCCGTTTATATCATATTATGTAGTTTTCGCTTTTCAAAGTAACCCGATATTTTTATGGAATAGGATATTAAAACAAGTTAATGAGTTCCTATGTTGACTCGGGTTGAAAATCATTCAATTAAAATATAATCAACACAGTTGCAGTAGAGAACACCAAATATAGCGGATACTGCGTTTTCTAGTGAAGTTGTTTGGATAGATTACCAAAACTCTCCACGAATGTTTAGCAAGTTTGAAATCTGAAAACTGGCTCGGGGGTGATGTTCAAGCTTAAGTTCTATCTTATTTTGTAACTGGAACTTTAGAATTTCATAACGCTAAAAGCCCTATGAAGATTAATAACACAAAATGTCATTTGTTAACAATAAAAAACTGGACTAACAGCATATCCTATTTGAAAACCACGATAAATATTCCTTAATGCAGACCTGTCTAAAATCCTTCACGAAAACACGTACAAAAGATGAAAATGACCTACAAACTAGCTCCCTTGTTATTCCTGCCAGGAATGGCAGGTCTATTCAATTTATATTAGGTACTTTGCAGGATGCGCAACAGTTGGCTCGTTTATGATACCGCATTGTAGGTAAAGTCAAAGGAACGTCAATAGCAAGAGGTCTGACAGTTTATTTATTTAGTGGCAGTAGAACACTTTGTGACCCAATTACATCGAAAGTTAAAAGAAGCTCCAGACATCTTGGAAATGTACGAGTAAATGCCATCTACAAAAAAACCATGCATGACAGAGCAGCGACCGTTTCGCTTTCGCAGGCTCAGTGCAGTTTGAGGGACGTGGTCCGGAGCCACCACCACCACCGCCGATGTGGCAGAGTTCCGGTCGAAGCTGATTTGATTATAAATAAAAGCTTGTTAAAGGGAATTAACGATACTACGGAGGAGATATTATTATAGTTTGGGTCAGGGCCTAAATCGCTCGGTTTTATCGGAGGTAAAAAAGAGCCTTGTCTAACAAGTTTTCCCTGGAGAAAACAACTGTCAATAAAAAAATGCTCGAAGCCAAGAAACTGCTGACTTCACAGCCATATCTATGATGGTGTACGTGCTGGTTAGTTTTCGTATTCTCTCTGACGTGCGGTTAACTGTACGTTGTACAAGCATTATCCGTTACATCCTGTCTGCCATTGTTTATACAACATTTTACGACAGAACTGAACCCCGTGGCAGGTACTTCGGTTTCCGTACTTCGTAATAATTGAACAGTAGTACATAGAGATTGCCACTGATTTAGCTTGCTTTCTGCTTTACATCTGATCAATAAAGGTAGGTACTCCTGTCTATCTGTGCGGCCATAGTTGAAGTCTAAATACGCAACGGTTTTTGATGCGGTTTTCACCATCTTAATAGGTTAACATACGTTAACATTTGAAAAGTGAGAGAGAGATATGAAAGAAGTCTTATTATTTTGTCAAGCTGTAAAAACCGTTCATCCACGGCTTTTTGCTAGGTTAGAATCGAAATTGAAAAGCAGTAGTCTGTCTTGTACGGACTTGTGATGAGGAGACCCAAAACAGTATGGAACTAAAAGAGTGGTGAATATGAATGTTGATTGATGGATAGAAGAAAAGATAATGACGGCTAACAGGGGAGGATGGCAGAACAATAGGTGATGTGCCAACCCCAATTAGTCTCATAGCGACTGTCAAAGATCTACGTATGACAGTCGGGGCCAACGGCTTAACGTGCTGTCTGAAACACGGTATAAAATGAAGCCTAACCGTCAATAAAGCCTTGCGGCTGTTATTATTACAAAACCTCTAGCCTTTATTAATCCAAACTATGTATAAACGTTTCATGAGCAAACTTTTCAGATTGTTTTGCTCTGTGTAACATTCATGATCTACCGTCGAACTGCGTCTGTTTTTCATTTTATAAATAAAACTTTAATAAAATGGAAAACAGACTAGATTCGTGTTTTAAAACTTTAATAAAATGAAAAACAGACGACATTCGTGGTTTTCTCTATAGTGTTGGAGTCGGCTTGTAGTTTATTTGGATGCAGCTGTATGCCAGTATTTTACATGAACCGACTGCCTATCTGACCTCCATAACCCATGTGGTACTGGGGAATAGGAAAGAACCTTATTTCTACTATCTAGTTTTGTTGTCTTTGATTAATGGTCCATGTCATCTGAAGTAAAACACAAACTACGTGAAAAACTTTGTCCAAATTGTTTCATGGAAACTAGATAATTACCAACACGTTATATGCTGAGCACCTGTTTGTATCGTGTAATCGAAATACGTATAGGTACCTACCAATGTAAATGTAATTGTACTAATTATGTCCTGTGCTTTAGGTAATGGTTCACCAACTCCCATCACAAGGTATATTATTATGCTGCTCAAATAATAGCCTCTACCAATGTCCTCAACTAATATTGGGTGTAAAAATACCCTTATCGAAGCTTTAAATACCTCTACTGCCCCGTACTATTCAATGCATCCATCAGCACAATGTTTCAGTGCGTTACATTGAGTCCTACCATAAAACGTGATTTTTCACCCCAAAAAATAAATTCGGATAATTTTTGCGTAGAGTTACTTAGTTTGATGTACAGAATGCTTGGTTGACGGCTTCGTGAAGGGAGGCTCGAACAATGATAGCCACGCTTTTGTTACTTCAAGTTTGAAGTCCCGTTCGCCCACAAAGAGAAAAAGTCTATAATGTCACGGATAGACTTAGCAAAGCCATGATTTTACAAATAGGTAGGTTCTTGTTACAGTGCGCAACCCACGTGCTTCTCTCTTTTCTTTGGAAATGGCATCTCGTAGGTCCACTTTGGAATTCGTTGGCTTCTAAATCCAGCTATCGTGTGGGTGCCCTGCGTGGACTCGACTAGGGCAAAATACTTACAAAACAATGACAAAAATGTACTGAAGTTCGTCAAACCATGGCCTTCGATTGTTAGCATCATAAGTGTCAGTTAAAATATCAAGCCGAGTGCACTCGTAAATACTTTATTTACCTTCAGAGTAAACAGTTGCTGGTGAGCCGAGATAATTAGTAAAAAAAAGCAAAAAAAAAGCTAAAAGCAAAGAAAAAAAGCTAAAAGTAAAAAGCTTTCATGTAATTTACTTTGATGCTGCCTCATTTATTTTTTTTACACAATTTTAATTGTGTCAACAAAATATCAGCGAAAGAGATTTTCTTTGAATTCGTTTGAAAACTTCAAGCGGGAGGTTTCTATGGAATATTATGTGTTTACTATTGTGTCAAAACCGCCTACCCAGCGGGATTTACAAGCGTGAAAGTCGCAAAACTTACATACAGGTATAACAATGGAGAGTTTGAGATCCTCCAAAGGGGTGAAATAGGATATTATGTGAGATAGTATGGAAACATGTTATTCTGCGTATGGCTCACGGCTTGTTAGATATAAAGAAGCGTTAATGAAGATATTTCACTGAAAAATAATGAGATATTAACTGCCAAAAATAAAACTACGAGAACAATAAATGTCACAGTTTAGAGAAAAATAAATGCTCATCGAATATAATTGAAGTCAATCTTCATTATCACAGTCACGGGCGCTATAAGCCTTAAAAAGATAAAAATATATTCAAGTTAGGATCGGTTATGCCTACTCAGCAACCGTCGGGGAAGTTTCGAAAGTAATTTTTTTAGGGACAAAGACGAAAAGTTTAATCTAGTGTAAAATATTTGATAATGGTCGTCTAGAAAGTGGTAAAATTACACGAAAAATGAGAAATACTAAAAGGCTTATTATTTCCTTTATTTATTTCTATACAAACCTAATACATTTTTAAATATTCCTTAAAATGAAAACAATATAAAAAACATTAAAAAATAAAAAAAATTATAGCCCACCGGTATCGGAAACCAACAACCAACAGGGTCCAAGCTACCGGGTCAGGGCTCCAGAGAGAGGAACCTCCATATCAATTATTATTAGTTTGAAGGGATGTCGGTACTGTATGCCGCATGAGAATAGTCTCGGGAACGTGTCGACACAATTGCGCGTACGCAAAACTACTAATAAAAACAACGCGAATTGTTATCGTTATTTTGACCGCGCGCCGAGGTCGTAAAGTACCTACTTACTTCCTTTAGTTCGTTTTTATAATAGAATAGTGAGCAAGTTCGAATCAAGATACAGAGTAGTCAGTTTGATTAGACATATAAAATTTAATAGTTCGGATTCAGGTAGTGTCTAAACATATTCGTAAAAGGTTTATAGTGAATAGTTATCGCTTTTAAAGTTGTCATTCAGATATTTAAAGACAGTTAATAGTTGCACTTCAGTATTTAAATGTTTCTGTAGCCGTCTGAGATACGTCACGTCACCATATATGACTTGGCTAATCATTTTTTCTGCTCCACCCATTCCCATAGTCCAGTAGTTTTCCAACCTACCTCTCCGCTCCATAAAGCTAACGTTGCAGCCAGAACCGGTAAGTACAGGACGAGCAGAGGCTCATTTGGATTCTTTATAGTATCAATTCCCAAATACGAGGAACTTTGCTCGCAACTAAGACGTTACGTTAGTGTAATAATAACAAACATGAAGATGCGAAACTGAGATAGCGAACGTACCCATCGAGCTTAACATAACAAGGAACTTTACAACTGTTTTACCAAACGATTATAGGCAGAGGTGTACCTACAGTGTACCTTCGTTTCCCCAGTTCTTTAAGTCCCATGTAATCGGGGTGAGCCTATTGGCGTCAATCAAGCAAAAAACCTTTGTTTCCGCTGAAAAATTCTTGAAACCCAATTATACTTACAACCCCATTTTGCCAGATATTGTCCCAAACAATAGGGACTTGGCCTTTACCACAAACCAAGATTCCTAGTCACCCCTGTGATCCTCTTTAAGGAACAAACCCAATCGGTTCATACACACTTCAAATGATTGGTTTTAGGTGAAGATTGAAAAGGTTATTTGAAACGTACTTCCACCTAATTGATTTTAAAAGATATCCGAGAATTGAGATCAGAAATATGTAGATACAAAAATGGACGTCTTCTAATTTATCGTTTTTTTTTCAGTGCCCTCCGACCTCCGCCTCTTGTCTCTCAAGCATTCACTTTGAAAAATAAAATCCCGGTATAAAAAGGAATGAAAGCTGAATAATGGAGATTGTGTGGAACATTGTTCTTTTTGTTCGTTTGATCGCAGTTCAAGTGTAGCTGTTTTTATTTCCGTGTCAATCAAATGTATGAAAGATGTGTTGCGAACGACGGAAAGGTCAGAATTCTGTTTGTTCGGTGGAAATTCAAAGACCGAGGCAGCTTTGCTATACGTCAATCGATTCGAACTATAGAGGCATTCTATGGCAAGAATTTTCGAATCACTTTAAGTGTTTTCACTGTTACGCCTTTGTATCACTGTCACAATCACAGTGATTTCATTCTGATCACAATAAAGCGGTGCCTGGTTGGTCCAGTGGTCGCAAACGGTACTGCTGAGAATGAGCTTCTGGGTTCGATTCCCAGGTGGGGAAAAGTCTTATTAGGTTTTACCCTCAGGAGTTCGCCAGTTATAGCCCGGATTATGCACCTGAAACCCGTGCCTCGGAAAGCACGTTAAGCCGTTAGTCCTGCGCCTGATCTCTTTTCGGTCGTGACGGATTGCCATACATCTATGAAAGTGAGGTGAGAGAGAGAGTGCACCTGCGTCTGCGCACACACTTGTGCAATTGGTGATACCGATGGCTAATATCCGCTGAGATTGGCCGCTATGACCGAAAACAGTCAGGATGTCTATTATTAATGCAAATATAAATCATATTAGGTAAGACGAGCGGTTGGGGTCGTGGCAGCAGCGTAGTGAAACGCGCCTTATCGTGTCCACTGTTCTAATAATAATGAATAAGCCGTTAGGCAGCTGGATCAAGGGCTTAATTCAGAAAGCGGTACTCCTGGACACGGCTCGTATTGTTAGGAGGTTCTATGGAGTCCTGACCGTCGGTAGCTTGGACCCTGTTTCCGATACCGGTGGGTTACAATTTTTTTTTTAATGTTTTTTGTATTGTTTTTTCTAAGGAATATTTAAAAATGTAGGTAATTGAATTTGTAAAGATATGAATAAAGGAAATAAAATATGGATATCAAAATACAAGTTCACGGTATTCACGTGCTACCTCGAATGTTGTTGTCTTTCTTTAACACTAATTAAAATATTTTTCTGAACAGTTCTCGCGAACAATACACGCAGTTAACAATGCTTCAACCATCGACAAGCAAAGAGAAACTATACGATAATCTCGCCGCTTTATTTACTCTTCACATAATTATACGGGCTTCACATTGTGTGTTATTCATTAGCTTATATGCACAGTTTGAATATTCAAATACATCTATCTACACTAATATTATAAAGAGGAAAACTTTGTTTGTTTGTTTGTTTGATTGTAATGAATAGGCTCAAAAACTACTGGACCGATTTTAAAAATTCTTTCACCATTCGAAAGCTACATTATCCACGAGTAACATAGACTAAATTTTATTTTGGAAAAAAATAGGGTTCCGTAAGATATTTGGGTTTTTCGGACACAAGGTGTAAAAAATCAACCAGAAAAGTTACTTATTTTGCGTACGCTGCCTTAACTATAAAAGATAGAACCATAAAATGTTCTAATTAATTGTAGATCTTATAAATATCTACAAAAAAGTTCGCGACACACTACACCTATCTATGTCGAGTGAGGCACAACAACCATTTTTTTATATTGATTTTTTTTGGACTACATTTAAACGCATTTATTTTACTCATGCTATAATCCTTATCAAAATTAATTATTTCATCACTAAGTACAGTTTATGTAGATAATATTTGGTTTTTGAATGATTAAAATTGGACGTTTGGTTTTGAAGTTATGGCGAAATTAAAATATATTACGATTTCTGCTGCACGGCCCGTTGCGAAGTGGGCGTCACCAAGGCGGGGTGCGCGTGCGGGAGGGGAGTTTAGATCTATGAGTAAGGTATCCGCGCGGCTCAGACGCTAATCCATTACTCACCGTCGACAGGCCCGCACCTACGGTGGCCGGTAGCCACCACGTGGCCCCCGACGCCCGGTGCATCCCCCGCGGCGGCTGGGGCGAGAGATTCTCTCCCTCTCACGTCCCGCCACCTCCTTCGCTAGCATGACTGCTTCGCAGAAGGAGGTGACGGCTTCCCATTCATTCTCGCTCCGGACCATGGCCTGAACCAGGGCCGGGCGCGAGAGGTCGCCGCCGCCGATCGCCGCTACGAGGACACGGCGGAGCTCCGCCCAAGCGGGGCAGACCTCCACGGTGTGCGCCACCGTGTCCTCCGGACGATCCTCACAATGATAGCACTCGGGCGTTTCCTCCCGCCCGATTCGGTGCAGAAACCTCCCGAAACAACCGTATCCGGTGAGGACCTGCGTCAGGCGGAAGGTGAGGGCGCCGTGGCGCCTCTCTAGCCACTCCTCAAAGAGGGGACTTATCGCCACTATTGTGGCGTGCCCTGCACTGGGTTGCGACAGTCGCTGTCTCCATGTCGCCATGAGATCGCGTCGGAGGTTTGTCGGCTGAGCGGTGATTTGCCGCGGCAGCGGAGTTTCCCCCCGACGTAGTGCCTCCGCGCGCTATTCATGCAGGCGCGCGAGGACTATCGCCTCCAGATCCCATGGCGGCAATCCGGCTAGGAGGCTCGCCGCCTCGCGGGAGATCGTACGGTACCCCCGGATTAGCCTAACGGCTACCACCTTTTGGGGCGCGTTCAGGTAGTGGGCGGCACGCCGCTTAATTGAACGCGCCCACACCGGGGCCCCGTAAAGGGCCATGGACCGCACGACCCCCACGTAGAGCCTACGGCAGGAGGCGTTTGGACCCCTCAGGTTGGGCAAGAGCCGCTTGAAGGCAGCCCCTGCCCGTTCCAGTTTGGGAGCCAAACGTCGGAAATGCTCAACGAAGTTCCACCGGCTGTCGAGGACGAGTCCTAGGTACTTCAAAGTCGACTCGATGCCGAAGGGAACCCCTCCTACCGTCAGCATGGATCCCGACGGTGGCGCATTCCGAGGCCCATGAAAGCACATGGCCTCAGATTTGTGCAAAGCCACCTCGAGACCCAATTGCTGGAACCTCTCAAAAACTATCGCAACTGTGGGGAGCCCCCCTTAATCTGTTATTTTTTTATTATTGTATAGAAATCGTAAAGCGGTTCACAGAATACATCTACCTACCAAGTTTCAACGGTTTAGTCCGAATAGTTTCGGAATAAAGTGGCTGTGACATTCAGACGGACAGACAGACAAGACGAATCTATAAGGTTAGACGAATCTATAAGGGTTCCGTTTTTTGCCATTCGGCTACGGCACCCTAAAAATCGTGTTTGGGCTCATTTCATACACCTTGATGAGAACTTTAGAATTAGCTGGAGTATGACTTTCATCGAAGGTCTGACGATGGAGCGGAGGGCAGCTGCAATAGGACCTCAAAAGTTTACAGCATCTATATCGTGTTCGGGCTCATTTCATGCACCTTGATGAGAACTGTAGATCTAGCTGGGCTCTAGCTGTCATCGAGTGTCTGAGTATGAAGACGTAAAGGCTGTCGAGGGCAGCCCTTATTTGGAGAAACATAATAAGAATAGTTTAGTGATTCTTATTCTGGATTGCACACAAAATAAAAAACGCGGAAAATTCATTCCTTTTGAGAGCTTCCGTTGCGTCCGCTGCGTAAACGGTTAAAGTTACGCAGCAATCATGCATGAAATTGTTCCCTTTAAAAGTTCTAAAAAAAGTCCGTGATAGCATATGTTTATCTTTTAACTTACTCACTCACTATAACCTTTTTTATGGTTCTCAATATTCTTCAAAAAATATGCGTTATTTTTGCAAAAGTGTTTTTGTAAACATGGTATTTATCCTTATCCAAATAAATACGTTATTCATCATAAGAGTATTTAATTTAGAACGAAATTGCTCTAACATCATTTGATTCTAATGAATATCTTAGGAGATCCGAGATATGACAGTTTTAAAATAATTCCGCAGCAAAATAATAATGGTGATGTACCGCGCTCGCATTTTCATTATGTGGGTGATGTGCTCCTTTAGAATTGACACACACCCTCTAACCCTCTCTTATGTGACGCAGACGAAGTTGCGCGGGTCAGCTAGTACTTAATAACCTTATTCAGAGTTGTCAAATGAATTTGAGTGGTATCGCTGTTTTTCTTTGTACAGTTATAATTTAACCAACATAAAATAAGAAGACGTCAGTCGATCAAATCCGTATTTTTATTTATGTTTGACAAGCTTTTGCGCTTGAATTCGCTCCCATTATGCTCGAAAATCATCCCACAGAAACGTTTTAAATATAGAGAGGTTTAAGGATAATGTAGCTATTCATTAATCAAAAAAATTTTGGAAGCGGATTACTTGTACCGAATATTACCATCATCGTCATTCTCCTGCCCTTATCCCAATTTATTTGGGGTCGGCGCAGAATATATTCCTCTTCCTTACTTCTCTATCATCAGTCATATCAGCAGTCACCTCCTTTCTAGCGATATCATCCTTCACACAGTCCATTTTCGTTTGGGAACCCCTGCCATAAGGTATTATATGGATTTAAACGTCCCTGTCCTATTAAATGTTATTCCTATAAAATACTTTTTTTAATATTAGCCTGTTTTGCGGCTTCATAAAATTAAATCATAGTTTCATAATAAATAATGACTAGTATACTTTTCTTTGCCATCAATTAGAAAAGCCCTTAAAAAATGAAAGCGAGGTTTCTAAAACACTTTTTTTCATAAGTCAATGGTTGATCCGATATTCGCTTGAAAATTGTGTCCCTCTAATTTGAAATTTTTAAAGAGCGCGGATAAAATGTGGATGTCAAAAGTCTTAATTTTTTTTTATTCTTTCTTTTTATGAAATGATTTATCACAACGTAAAGTGCCTGTTAATCACGGCTGTTAACCAAACCCATAACATTACCACGGTAAGTGATTAGTAAGGTTGAAATAAACTCGTTATTACCACCTCGATGTTCTAGAGCTAGGTCCGAGCTCTAAATTGTGAAAATTACCCCATCTAAAATGCATACATTTCCTTTACTGCAAATACAAGAACACACATGAGATCCCCTGCAGATGAAAACTGTCTGCCTTGTCATTAGCCGTACAACCGTGTCAGTAACAATTATTCGGGCATACGGTGTCCTGCCATAACACACAGACAGACGATTTGATAATATCATTAGAGGACAGAGGAACACAATAGACAGTTTAACTGTATTTGAATTTTGTGGACGAATAAGGTAACGGTCCCATTGAAAGATATTTCTAGTAGTGTGTGGCAGCTACGAAAAAAATATCGGTAATATGCTCGCCGTAGCCTCGTTTCTCCTTTCTAGCTTATAGCAAAAATTATTGCTGGAAAACGAGATTTTTTTTGGGGGTTAAAATCACTTTTAAGGTAGGACTCAATGTGATGCGCTCAAAACATTGTGCTGATGGATGCATTGAATAGTAGGGTAATAAATTGAGGGCCGTCGAGTTATTTAAAGTAAACTTATAACATTAAGAATTGTATTAAAAAAAAATTGTGAAAAAGTTGGACCTTTGACCTCCAATATCTCCGTAATGGTAGATAAGGTCACTCGTAGAATAAAAAAATGATCACAATGACGGGGAAAAACAAGTTTCTTTCGGCTTCGTTATAAGGGTACTTTTAGGCCCATTATTAGGCTACTGAAATCTGGGCTTCCAGCTATTCGTAATAATTTATGTTAATTTAATGATTTATATCGTTGTAAATTATTTGATTTTGACTCGCATATTACAAAGCTTTATGCGACGATATAACAGGTACAAAGATACTGTTACATTTTTTATTTAAAACAATGTTTTCATGAAAACCACTACCAACAACTAAAATTTACATTTAAAAGTCCAATAAAAAGACAGTAATGCAATGTTTCACCTGCAATTAAAAGTTTGTTGAAACTGGATTCCGAGCTTACATAATATTTAATTTTCATATTTGAATTTCATCCCGCACAAACTGTGTTGGTTTCAGAAATTAGTTTCTAACCATACCTATTTTCTGAGTCATTAAATGTGTGGGATCGAGTAGGGTGTATATATTATGTAATAGAAACGGATGCATAATTATCCGTTGGCATGCGCCGATGGCCAGTCTCCAAAAATCCGAGCGCTGATTTATATTTATTGTATAGAATATTGTTCAAAATTTTAATCAACACCGCCAGACACTTTCTATCGGCAAGCGTCCTGTCTGCCAGACGCTTTTAAGCTCGGTAAAAATTACGTGAATAAACATATAAGTCTTAATTTTAATATTGAATTTTCTTTGATTTAGACGTCTGTTACGATTCCGTCAAAAACTTTTTGTTTTTTTTAACCATTGCCTAACACTAGATATTCCTCCTGTACCGTGAGTTTCTGTGCAGAAAAATCCTTCTTTGATTCGCTATGAATACATTTATATTATAGTGATTTTATCCACAGAAAGAATAACAAGAAATGAAGTCATAAAATCAAACATTACTGCAAAAAGCTTTTTATTCTCCATTACTCAACCAAAATTATATAATTCGATAGGTAGTCAATTTCGATAAAAATCTAGAGTACGATGGGATACAAAAAGAAATCAACTCCGTCAATATCAGCTGAGGGCTGCCCGAGGCAGAGCTTACCAACCCTTTGTCGTGTAGCTGCAGTGGAACAGAGGAACAAGTCAATTCATTAGCTTGCGGTCGCTTTTTTCCACTGCAGCGCCTCTGAGCTCAATGGCTTTGAGGCTTTCAGTACTAGAGCCAGTGACCATTGTCATCCTCTTTTCCATGGCGGGCATGTCCGCATGTCTCTTTCCAGTCTCATTAATATCGTACATAATTTTCTATTCAGGTTTAATTGAATCCTTTGTTTAGCCCATATATACGCTCATAAGTAAACATATAGGCTGATTATGTGTGTATGGGAAGGGGCATTCTTAAAAGATAAATAAGCATAGCCCTCCAAATAATATTTTTCGTAACAAGAAGCTTGTTATTGTGTTATTAGATAATGTTCTGTAAGTACGGTTCTACAGGGTGTAAACAGACCCTTCATGAAGCCGTCAACCAAGCATTCTGTACACCAAACTAAGTAACTTTACGCAAAAATTATTGCTGGGAAACAACTTTTTTTTTTGGGTGAAAAATCACGTTTTACGGTAAAACTCAATGTAACGCACTCAAAACATTGTGCTGATGGATGGATTGAATAGTACGGGGGTCGTAAAGGTGTTAAAAATCTTACATTAGAAACATATATTTAAAAAAAAAACTTGTGAAAAAGTTGGAACTTTGACCCCCAATATCTCCGTAACTAGAAGGTTCCCAGGTATGGTCTAGAACAAAAAATGATCGCAATGATGGGAAGAACAAGTGCCTTTCGGCTTCGTTAAGGGCCTTTTTACACTCTTTATAGTTTGTTTGAAATTTTAATTTCAGTGTTTGAAATTAAGCTCCATAACAACAAAAGCAGCGAATAGAAATCTGTTGATTAAAATTATTTTTGACATTTTTGTATTGTTTTTCAATCGGCAGATCTAGTTGTCATAGAAGTGAAATGAATATTTTAAACTAGCTTTTACTCGCGGTTTCGCTCCCATTACGTACAGAAATTGACCCACGGGACGTTTTAAAATGTAGTCTACAGCACCCGGGGATGATGGAGCTTACCAAACAATTTTCGGAATCGGATCAGCAGTTCTGAAGATTAGCCCATACGTACAAACTTACAAACAAATTTGACTTCTTTATAATTCTTCCTCTTCATTTCGTGGCGATGAACTCAAATTGTGTTAGACTAGTATGTAGCCACCTGCACAGCTCTAACATTTGCTTCAATTAAATCTTGGTAGGTATATAAATTTTCTTTATAATATAAGTATAGAAGTTTAGGTCATGGGACAGAGACCCATGGGAGACCCATGTCAGATTTTTAAAATTTTAAACTAAGGAAGTTAGTTAAAAATAGTATGAAATGACTAAAACAACCGCCAGTAGATTCGTTTCTTAATAAAAACACGAAGACTTCGAGTTTCTATTAACTTAACCAAAATAATTAAATACACAGCCACGTGAGCAAACCCGTGTGCACAGCTGCTACTACGGAATAACCTGCAAAATCCAACCACGTAAATTTAGCCAAAAATTGATTAAAATTTCAACGTGTCATCCTTCGGGCTTAACCAATTCGGCTGAACGAACATGACCGGCATGAACCAATTTTGTTAAAATTTACTATTAAAATTTACCAGAGATGGAAAAAATAATTCTGGAAAATGCAATTCTAAAGCTGCCACAGAGCACGGGGACGCCTCGCCGACCGGTGTTAGGGATGGTGCTGTCACAGCCTCAACACTTTTAATTTAAACGAAGCGGCAAGCGTGTAAATGTCGCCGTTTGGAACCTGCGGCCGGTGACGACTCTAACAATGTTATGTGATAGAACCTTCTGGCGCGTGGCCTCAATCGAGATTTCTCACCCCGTCTTGTTTTTTCAAAACAATGTCACGAATGTTCACCAAGAAAATTGTTTTTCAAGCGCCGCAATATCCTTGCAACTCGGTGCCTTGCACGTATTCTTACGCGAATTCGGACAAGAATATTCTTAGAAAGTGCGACTCTACTCGATTAAGTGCGACTCTATTGGATCGCGGTCGTTTATGGTACTTTGGATTACCGTGTTATGCAAGAAGATCGACATTTATTACAAAATAGGTGCAAACGACTGTGTACCTTAACCTCTACGGAGATTTAAAAAGAATATCAGGCACATTATAAATAAAAAGGAAATACATAAATACATGGCGAGAGAGTAATTATGCGGTCACTTCCGGCACATCTCTTCAGGGTGTAGCCCATTATTTTTATTATTACACATATCGCGAAAGTATGAGCTTCACGTTGATGTGCAAAGAAACAAGAAGCGAATTTGGTTGTAAATACCACCGTAGAATATGTTTAGTATTGTGCAGGAAGCGGAAGTTACACAAGAACCGCCAAGGGAATGTGAACAAAATTACATAATTATAGTTTTTTTCCAGCATTATGTATCCTTGTCTGGCAAGCAGTTTGATAATGAGGACACAAAAAAAAACGATAAATGATCAAAATAATGAGCATAATTTTGACATAAAATTTCCCGAAATAAAGAAGGAAGGAATCGATGAAGGGAAACATCGTGAGGAAACCTGGACTTATAATTAATATAAGTCTGAAATCGCCAACCCGTCTTGAGCAAGCGTGGTGATCAATGCTCGTGCCTTTCTGTGTGAGAAGAGGCCTTTGCCCAGCAGTGGGACAGTAATAGGCTGGTATTATTATATTATTAAAGAAGGAAGGACAATTTCATAAAGCAAAGGAAAATAGCAATTTATATTTAGTGCAATATAATATAGCAATAAACATTACGAGCCGTGTGTTAATCCGGAATTAGGTGAGGCTGACAGAGACAATACTAATCGTAGACAAGGACACTGAAATTAAAATAATAGATGAGCAGGTACCGGTGACAGAGAAGATGAAGAGTTAAAGAGACAAACACGTAGTTAATAACATTCGCGTTCATGTTTCGTATAACAAAAGAAATAACACAAAGTCTCGTTATGGCTCATTACGACACCGACTAGCTAAAAACAAATTTAATAAGGCTCTGGTGAAGAGTTTTGTTAAACAAGCTATAATAAGGAGAAGTTGTCCCTTTTATTCACAAACTTTCAGATCTTTAAGAATACTTTATAAAAAGTGTCAGCACCATTTTGTTTAAAATATTTTTGTTGTAAACGGTAAAAAGATGAAAGCGATTTTTAAACATATTTTTATGAATTTCATTTCACACAATGTTTAAAATAAAAACTGTATAAACCTAAGTTTATACAGTTTTTATTTTAAACATTGTGTGGCTGTCATTGTCTTTGTTTGATCCTGTCATATTGTTATAACCCACAAAGCCGTAGGTCGTTTATGTGTATAAATAGAAAAACAAAAATCAAATGGAACTGATTTGAGGCACTAAAATAATAAACAAGACTAAGAAAAACGTTCGATAAAAGAATCATGAACGAACAAATCATTTGTTTCTAATGAACGGATTTTGCACCCCTTTTAATTAATCCTATTAATACGGATTCCCATTTAGGTTAATTTACGGTTTATCCGAGAACATTTAATTGGCTATTAATTATTATTATTAGCGCTAAGTGCCTGATGCCGATTTTAAATTAAAAGTAAATTATAATGTGCCTAACTAGCTTCTTCCGAATTTATAAAATCCCAATTCAGTGTTTGGTGTTATTGGGTTTTTCCATGAGTTATTTCTCAGTAGACAGCCAGGGAGCCCGGTTGATGGCAACAGGCTCGCCCCCATTATATGGGACTTAAACATAACTAGTGAAATGTGGGTGACTATTAGGCTCACCTCTCCTGGCGTTATGTTCTCAATTTTAAAAACTTCTTTCCAAAATTTCCAAAAACTTGTTCAATGGCACTGCGTAATATTTATTTATACATACACATATAAATTCATAAAATGTATGATACTCTTACATAAAGGATATAACAAGACCCTTAACGAAGCCGAAAGGCACATGATCTCCCCGTTATTGCGATCATTTGTTCTAGACCATACCTGGGAACCTTCTAGTTACGAAGATGTTGGAGGAGTTTACTAGTTTTTTTATGAAAGTTCATGTTTTTAATATAAGATTTTTACGTTACATTGAGTCCTACCGTAAAACGTGATTTTGAACCCCAAAAAAAAATTCGTTTCCCAGCAATAATTTTTGCATAAAGTTACAGTAACATTACATTACTTAACAAGGCTTATCATATGGTGTTCTTTAAGTAAGTATATTCGTCATATTAAAAATACCTAAAGCTGATCAAAATGTGGTATTATTCTTATACTGAGAGCACGCTCTTACAAACTCTGCCTAAATCCAGATGTTAAGCATAGTCATATATATCCCTTCAGGGAAAACAGGCTTGATGTTTTAAGTTCATGTTATCTTTCTAGCAACACTTAGTTACGTGTTCACGTGTAATCACCATTATTTTAATTCACTGTAGACCAACACGCACATCCCCGCATTCCATCTCCAACACTGTGTTTAAAACTTACGTCTAAACTTTGACACAATGACGCCCTGTGTTTTACCGTGTCTCAAGTTTAAAGAGCTTGGATTTGAACAATCTTTCCGAAATTAATTTAGCGTATTTGTGATGTTACAAAAAGGGCTGAGTTGTATGATTAATGGACGTTATGAGAGGTACTAAATGTCGGGTATACGTCATGTCCGGAACGACGGGGTTTACATACCTGCCTGTATCGTAATGTACACAGGTATACAAGCTATCACGGCTATGTTCCCGAGATATACATTTATTTCTCTAATTGGCTGGTTTTGTGTTCAAGGAAAAAACAAACAAGATATCCGTTTCATCAGTGCTTTTGTAACGAATGATAAATAAAGGTCGGAAACATTCATGTTTTACGTTAAACAGAGAAATGTGTTAAAATTCCTACATTTCAATTTGTTGGAAACAGCCCTTTTCACGCAATCCGTCAATGCTTAAAAACTTGGAAAATGTGTGAAATACGTAACTTTATGTAGACAGTAACAGATCCAGTTGTTTGTTTAGCTTATAAACTTAAAGCAACTATTTTACATTGATCTTCGTTTAAAGGTAGATAATTTAAGATTTTCTTACTCTTTATTTATAAATTATATCTACGGCAGGATTCCGTTTAGTCTGTGTTAGTGATTATATGCATAGATATAGTCATAATCTATGCATAATTCATGATCACAAATAATCACTTCACCTATCTGACTACAAGTAAAAAAAATATGTGTGGGCACTGTGAAAATGTATTTTAAGTGTTAAAAGTGTGTGTCCAGAGTGTGTGCCCGTCGACCATTTAAGTAGGTGCTTACCTACTAAAATGGTCGACAAGCTCTGAACACGTTTCTGTGTTTTTGCTTCATAAGGTTTTTACAGCAATTTTCTCTGTAAGCTTTTTTTTTGTGTACCCAGAGTGGGTACACAAAAAAAGCTTAAGCTCTCGGAAGCTTTCAAGTTTCCGAGAAATATTGAGAGAATAGTTTCGTAAAACAAAGCCCTACTCTCAAGTACTGGCACAAACTATTAACAAGAATAGCTGATGTGGCGGTGACTGCCGACGTCAGACTTTCAGTAAAACTGACACGTCTGTACAGAGTAAAGAAACTTTGTTTGAATAACTGTTGTCCTTTCTACTGCCATCTTTTAGCGCTTAGATACACCTAAAAGTACTTGTAAAACACTCTGTCTGAAGAACTTGTACTTGATGTAAACGGTGCTTGTTGTGAGATGACCATTGAAGTTGAGATATTGAGAATGTTGAATTATCGACGAACGAGAGCTCATTTGAAATAAGGTCGCATTAAAAAAACGAATCTTAAATATTAAACTGAAGTGTCGAATAACAATACTATTTCATTACTGGCCCGTTTCTTTAGGTGAACAGATTTATGTTTGCGGAATCGGTTTAATCCGATGATAGCTTTCTCACTTTTATTGTACACTAGCGACCCGCCCTTGCTTCGCACAGCGCCACCTGTCGGGTCCAAAACTATATCTAATCTAGTCTATATTTTAAGTTAAGCATGCAGTAGAGCGGTGAAAACTGCGTTCAAATCCATGCAGTAGTTTTTGCGTGATGCGAGTACAAACATAAAGACAAAAAGGCAGAAAGACAAAAAATCTAAAAACTGTTGTTTTGGCTTCTGTTGCTGCAATAAAGACCCCACATATAATTGTTTTTTCAATATCTTCAATGTACAGACGGAGATCGGCCTGTTACAATTTTATTATATATGTCTATAGATACGAGTAGATAGACATAAAGCTCGGAGCTGACCGGCTCAAGCTTATTCTTTGTCGATCGAACTAGAGAATGACGTGACAAAACGGTGACATGCCGCTGCCGATTTTGTTATCATTACCTAATTAATGCTGTAACATCACACCTCTATCCCGACATGGTTAAGCAGGAAATATAATATTCATTGTGATAAACTGTTTCACAACCAACAACACACTACTCCAGGTCCATTTGAAACCAGCGTCAGGCACTAGTTGCCCGACAGCATTGTTTGCGGAACTAGGCCTAATGGCCGTACCTGAGGCACACATTTAAGTTTTTTCTCCTGAATGCTTCTCAGAATATGTTGCGAGTGCTAAATTAAAAACATTTTTCTTTCTTTTTCCTTCTTTCTAATAATACCTTTATGATCCCTCCACAAGGAGGTCTCATCAAGCCGAAATAAAGGGTGTAAAAAGACCCTTAACGAAGCCGAAAGGCATTTGCTCTCCTCGTCAATGCGATCATTTTTTTGTTCTAGACCTGGGAACCTTCTAGTTACGGAGATATTGGGGGTCAAAGTTCCCACTTTTTCACAACTTTTTTTTAAGACATGTTTTTAATGTAAGATTTTTACTTTAAACAACTCCACGACCCCCGTACTATTCAATCCATCCATCAGCACAATGTTCTGAGTGCGTTATATTGAGTACCTACTACTACCTACAGTGACTGACGTCAAACGTGATTTTTGACCCCAAAAAAAAAAGTCGTTTCCCAGCAATTTTTTTTGCTTAAAGTTACTTAATTTGATGTACAGAATGCTTGGTTAACGGCTTCGTGAAGGGTCTGTTTACACCCTGTAGAACCGTACTTACAGAACATTATCTAATAACACCTGCGCACCTCGCCTGCAGAGATGGTGTCTTAAGACATCTCATCTTAATCTAGAACGGTTATTGCAGACCTCATCATTAAACATACTACACAACCTACTACAACTACGGACCAACGTCGTAATTTTCACGCTGAGGTAGGATATATTAGATTAGATATACTTTTTTTTATTCATATTCTTGACGTGTAAATCTTCAATGGATGTCCTCCGCCCTGGGAAGAGCTTAGGGTCTGTCTGACTCGTACTGAATAAAACCATCCCGGTGTTTCCTCGCACACTGGCATCGGAGGGCAGCGGGATCTAATGCGACTTCTGCTGCCCCGGACTAGTGCCGGCCCGCTTGACCTGCGGGGCTCATCCCGGTGTAATACTCCCCCGTAACGTCTAAGAGAGGCGCGCGTGGTAGGATTAGTACTATGTACAAGGTTGTGCAATGTAATTGAGCTCCTGCAAAGTTAACTATTTTGTTGTTACATTACAACAAACTTAACCAAGAAGACGAATAAATACCTAATAATAAAATTTCATCATCATCATCTGCTTAGCCTTTTCTCAATTATGTAAAGAGCCGACTTTGGCTTAATAAAATCTATGACGTATTTTTAAAAGCGTAAGGTCCATAGTTACCTAATTTGAAATAACAGAGTCATCTCAACTGAGTCGTAGGTAGGTACCGTCCTCTTGAACTCATTTACTTTTAATTATCATTTTATTTACGTAAGTTAATTGGCGCTCCGAACTCCGAAGCGACTATACCAAGGTTTGTGTAGTCTTTGCCAACTTTAGTTTAGTTAGTTTAGTTTATTTATTAATAATTATCAAAAATTACAGGTGAGATTTTGAAAAACGTAAAAACACAAATCTCTCTTTCTATAAAATTACGAATTACGGAAGTGAATGGTACGGATGTGTCGTTTTTTTCAATTTAGTCGAATAAATAATTAGTCTCCAAATAAAATTGAACGAAACGTAATTATGTCCCGGCTATAAAGAAAAAAAAAATGTCAGATTAAGCTAAAATTGACAAAAAGTGGACCCTATTGAAAATGAAACAGCTTTATTTAAATCTGGGTCCGCTCTCCGAATACCACACCTTTTGCTGGCTTATTCCACTATTCCCCTAAAACTGGACCCTAATGTAAAAAAATATCCAGAAAGTCCCCTTTTCATTTTGAGTTATTCCACTATTCCCCCCTGAGAGATTTTTTTCAGTTTTCCTTCAGGGGGAAAACTGAACCCTAATATAAAAAAAATCCTAAAATTCCCCTTTTCATTTTGGATTATTCCACTTTTCCCCCTTATTTTCATTTTAATTTCTAACTCTTTAAATAAATTAAAAAATTGTGATTAGGTAATAAACAAAAAAACAACAATGTAATATATTTTAATCAGACTTTTTTTTTTACAGAATTTCGTTATAATAAAATGTGATGAAGAGTAAAAACAATCACAAATAAAATCGATTGATTTTTTGTAAAAATAATAACTAAAACTGTTTAAACGAAGTATCTACATAGAAAAACTAAATTATTTAGCATATCCCCCCTGTAATTTTCCCTTAATAAAATCACTTAGGTACTTAAATATAAAACAATTATCCAAGTTTCTTTTAACTTTTCTAGGAAATGTCAAATTGTTATGCTCCCGCTAACACCGGCACACAAAAAAAATTAAGTAGAATGTGCATTTGACCGGACCTACCTACGGGTACGTATTTTGGTCCGCTGAATCCGAATTCGAGGTCAGTTTGACCCCTACACCCTCGAAATTTCGAGAAAACTTCGAAAAACCGTAAAAATGATGAAAATCGGCAGTTTTAAGCGTGATTTTCATGTATTTCGATCCGCTGAATATATCGAAACTTTATTGAGACCACGAGCCATTTTAAATGTGAAAAAATCACACAAAACTCTCGGTACCAGTAACAATGCGTTTCTTGAATGTTAGGTCGGAATTGACTCGATCTAGAATGTCCTCAGCGACTATTAAGCGATTGAGTTTTTGGAGAAAATTCAGGTCTTCTGGGACTAGGACTAGCCGAGCGGAAGCATGTTTCATACCCAAGTGATTATTTAAAATGGTACGGATCGACTCGTGTCACACAGAAAGTTCAGCGGCGATCTCTCTCAAACTTGAGTGAGGATTTTCAGTCACTATTTGCTTTGCGCTTTTGAATACTTTGTACCACTCATAAGCACATATTTTTGATAAAGTCGATTCACCGTAACCCTTCTGTAACATTTTCAGGGACCCCGAACACGAAATTCCGTTGGCGATGCAAAATTTAAGACAAACTCTTTGTTCGATGTTTTTGTCCATTATGAAATTAGCAATACACATTAGATATGATCTAACTAAAAACAGCACTGTATTTTTCAAACTCAAACTCAAAGCATTTATTTCAAAGACCCGTGACAGGCACTTTTGCATAGTCAAAAATAAGCTACCTACAGTCCCGAATCAGGCATAATAACTGTGAATGGACTGTAGTTGCCCATTCGAAAATAGTAGATCTCACGACGCGACGTCAGGGGGGATTTCTGGACGTTGTTTTTTTTAGTTCCAGTTTTCCCCCCTAGGGGGGATTATCAGGGGGGAATTCCAGACTTACTTTTATTTAGATTCCAGTTTTCCCCCTCGGGGGCACTTTCAGGGGGATCTGTGGAATAAGTATTTTTTTCGATTCCAGTTTTCCCCCCTAAGGGGGATTATCAGGGGGGAATTCCAGACTTTTTTTTTAGATTCCACTTTTCCCCCCTAAGGGGGAATTTCAGGGGGGATTTGTGGAATAAGCCCTTTTGCTTAGCCAAGAAAACATTATATCGGATGACTGACCTCAGAGGGAGAAAAATGAAATCCTACGAGGGTTACAAGAAGTAAGATCCTCAAACTCTGAACAGAGACAAATTCCATAAATCAAACACAAAGTCTGAAAGTATCAGTTCGATAGTGAGTTTATTTATGTATGTTATCACAGAGACGAAGCTAACGTGCTTGGCAATCAATACGGCAAAGCTGCTCATGCAGAAATGACTTCCACGTACCCATGAGCTCCTGCACAATAAGTAATACAATTTCTTACTAGTACAGCCACGTTCCTAAACTAATGTAGGAGCCGAGTACAACTAGCGCTTAACTTCAGTTCAAAACTCCTAACGTGAATACTTTATTACAATTACCTTTCCACTTGTTTTCATTTCGAGGTGCATGGAAATGCTCTCAACTAAAAGGCGCAGCGCGTGCTCTCATTTTCTCGATATTCTGGAACTGCATTCGAGTCTTGCAATTATATGGGCAAAGTTACGAAATTAAACCTAAAGCGGTAAGGTTTTTTTTTGTGATTTGCAGGTCTCTGTCTCAGGCTGTCTTGTAGTTATAAGTACCTATTTGACCATTTTTTTTTTGTTGTGTTTGTTATTGTCAGAAGCTAAAATTTGGTTTTTCTAAGAGCACTTCTCATTTTCTTCATTAATACCTAAATTGCACCCATGCCCTTGGAGCCAGGGCGGGTCGCTAGTAATATTTCATGAAAACACGAGGCAAATTCAGATTATAAATTTAAAAAAAAACGTGAATTTCAAGGAGAGGTTGTTTGGGAAACACCCCTAGGCTGGGCTTAGAGTTTGTCGATTGGCGCGAGCCGTGTGAAGACGTAGTAATGCAAGTGAAAATCAATCAGGTGCTAATGAACCTTTTCAAGATTCAAATGAAACTTCAGTTGAATAATGCATCAGCTATATACGAGGACCTATTGCATCGCAAACGAGATTAAATCGTCAACTCGTCGACTCTTCTAAATCGTTCCAAAACTGTCAGTGTCACTGTTAATATGATCTATAGCATGAGAACACTGCCAGTTCTTATTACAGCAGTTTATAGCTCTCGCTCACCGCCAATTTTTGCATATATGCGAATAAAACGCAAAACTGAAGCGATGTTGGAGTGCGATGACGAAACATGTGCGTGTATAGTTTTTATAGTGAAATGGCCTAAGATGTTGATTTAAATCGTCACACCCTGAAGAAAATTTTAAATTATTTTGCTCTCGTAGGACCAGTTTAGCATACATTATTAATGTTTAGCATCTGCCACGGGTAGGAGTTAGTAAGGCTTTAACTTGGAAGTAATGCATTTCTGGCGAGGACGACGGTAATAGTACCTTCGGGTACTGGCATCCATTATTCTATTTGTCGCGTTAAATGACTAAGAGTATGCTTAGATGGTTTGGTCATGTTAAGAGGAAGAGTGAAAGACGACTAACAAAAGGGGATAGGCAGATGTGCGAGGCAACGCCAGCGCGCCCTACCCCTAACTACGGCCCGACCATATATGGTCGGTCATATATATATATGGTCGTTGTACTACTCACCTGACCGTACCCTTATTCTTACCTATAGGTAGGAAGGTATCCATATAAGTTAGTTTTAAATGACTTACCTAGACTGTCTAAATACAACAGTAACTGCTTGGCAATGTGTGTGCGCATTTATAATAAAATACCAGGGCATTTTAAAGCATTGAATACGAAACTGTTTAAAATTAAATTTCATAAATGGTTACTTGAATTTAGTTTCTACAGCTTAAAAGAATTTATTGATAAAAAAAATTGATTTTGTAAAAATTTTGAATGTTGTGGCCGAAACTTGGCTTAAAATTTTGCATGCTATGTTTTATCCTAGCTAAACATGTTTGTGCCATAATTTGTATTTAACACCACTGTATACCATGTTTTACGCAAATAAAATATTCTATTCTATTCTATTCTATTCACAGTACGTAAATACAGTGCTACAAAGCTCTTCAGATACCGAAAATTATCAACCAACCAATAATTATGGGGACCTTAGTTTCGTATTTTTGTCACGTGCTAATTCATCCATGTACAGCTATGTGTTCCTATAATATTCTGTGCGAGCTGAGGCATCATTATTAATTAGCCAACCAGCCTGGCTTTTGGGCGTATGTATCTGGTTACGGCAAGCTAATTTGTTAGTCTCCATCGACATATAATTTAGTTAGGCGTTGTGGTTTCATTGGCTATTTGGATTTTAAACACTGGTGATTATCTATTTCAGATAGTATGCAAGCTGTACTGTACTGTGTAATTCAGATAATATTGCATTAATTAGTTTGAAATTGGAACCTTTGACTGTGCAAGTATGCAAAAGGAATTAATTAATATCCAGAGAAGAGTATTTGCAGCCGGACTCGAAGTTATTAGCGATGTTGTCGGGAACATTCCATCCGTGATTGGTTGAAATTACTTGAAATGTTTGTTCATCAATTCACTGAATTTGGCAATTGGGATACTTTACAATATTTCTACTACTATAACTCTAAAGTTTGAGATATATTCCTTTTACACCAGAGCTTGGGAAAATTTTGGCGGATCTCCTTTAAAATTCATTTGATAATTAAAAATATTTTTTTGTCAATTTTCGTCAAAGATTTTCAATGACTTTACCTTATTTAAACAATAAACGTTTGTTAATCAAAAAAATGTACTCACAAATATCTTTTTGATTAGGTAAGCTTCTGATGTTTATCTGTGTATTTATTGAAGTACCTTTTTATGTCTTTGAAAAACGTTACTACTCATTTGGTTGGGTAAATTGTTTGTTAAAGTGTTATTTGACGTTGAGTTCATGGATTTGTACTCATTCTTTATTTTTAAGGTCTTTGTGTGCTCTCAGAATGTATGATAAAACTAGATCCATTTTTTCTTGTATAGTCAGTTTATATTATAGGAATCCCTCTACGACACACGTCGTTGATCGACCGCTATAAGGAGCTCTGCACTTCCTGAGATCAGTCCATGTGATCATCAGTTCCGTACGATGACAACGCCTCCGTGTCTCAAAGTTATCATTTTAGATACTTGACGAGCGATACTGACTACCCAGAAGCCATAAAAACTGTCAAACAGTCTCCTGAGATAGTTGGGAAAATGCTGCTTTTTCTTAGAATAAGACTTCTTGCAGATATTTTCCGAACAAGGTTGGAAAATACGCATTCCAATGAATGTGTTTGCCGTTATTTATTTATTTACAGCATTATACATTAAATTGGTTGTTTTTGAGAATATACAATAACCAGCAATCAGCCTATAATGTTCCCACAGCTGGGACATAGGGTTCCTCTCAGTGGGAATAGGCCGTCATCCACCGGGCCTTGTGCGGGTTGGTGGATATCACAAGACACATGTTTGAATTCCTTTTTAACACGCTTGTATTAGCTTCACCTGTAACTAACTATGTAAAAAATCCATTAAGTTAAATTTGTACCAAAAATGTATGGTTAACTAAGTGACGTCATTTGCTGAAAAGAATACGAGAAGTAAAATTACCCCAAACAATAATATTAAATTATTTTGGGATTAATTTACTTATAATAAATGTGAAAGTAACTCTGTTTGTCTGATACCTTTGACTTCTTAACGACAAAAGATAGAGAACGAGAACGATTTTGATAAAAGGCTCACAAGTAGACCATCACCTAGGATAGCAGATACGATTTCTTTTACACTTGCAGTACGTTCCCGTGGGACAATGTCCCCCCTAGCTAAGCAGGTGAAGCCGCCGGCTAATGCTAGTATTATATAAATGGCGATGGGGATAGTAAGCTGCGTTTTCCCAGAGCAGTCGTTTTCGAACGAGCCACGTTCGTTGCAACGCGATGCAATGGCCAATATGGCTACGGCATGACAGAACAGGATAGCTCCCAGAAGAATTGCAATGCCAGGCAATCCTACGGTAGGAAGTTATCCATTTTTATTTTATGGCAAGCAGATTGTTAATTGAGAACCGTAAATATTTTTATGGCCATTTTCAGAAACATTACGACATCTGAAAGAATTACATAATATTCCACAGCTGAAATGTCAATTTTGGCGCTAAGTCGAGTGCTGAAAATCTAACAATGGACTTTTATCTTGCCTAAGTGATTGATTGATTTTGAATGGCCTAATTTGTGGTATGGAACGTTGAAAACACGAAAAAATAATTATTATTATGTTTGCATAATTCTGCAAAATGTAAGGAGCAGTAGATTTTTCTTGCTGGTTTCTAAAACATACGTACGCACATATTGATGAGTACCATAACTTCAGAGAGGTTTTCAGTTATTCCAATAACGTATATTGTACTAGCTGTTGAGCGCGGACTTCATTCGCGTGAATTTATTACAAAAAAAAATGATCCCTTTTTTAATCGAATTTTGTTACCAATTTCAAGGGCTCATTTTCTTTTCCACGAAACCCTTATTCTTATTTTAAAATAAAAGTCTATGTTAGACCTTATAACATCAGCTACCTGCCAGTAAAAGTCTCGTCAAAATCGGTGCAGCCGTTTCGGAGATCAGCCGTAACAAACAGACAGACAGACAGACGGATAAAAATTGAAAAAACTGTGTTTTTGTTATAAGTGCCGTATTCGGGGTGGAAGGGAAACCGACGCGAAAACGGTTACCACGTATTCATTACATCATTCTGAGCCCCTCTACATAGAAATTTTTCATCGGTTATTAAAAAAAAAGCTGTTCGCAGCATCCTACAAAAGTGCAATACCTACACGGTCAAAATGTATGGAATAACTGGTTTTTTTTTAAGGGATTCCACCCTGTATATTTTCATATGCGTCCCGTAAATAGCTGTTATTTTGATGTTAAAAAGAGATACTTCAATTTTATTTATTTGTATAAGTGAAGACATTGCACCTCTTTGTGACCTCTTTTCACTCTCATGCCGACACTTAGCGAGCGCGGTAGTACCTACACCTCATCAAGGTGACATAGCTCAACACCACATGACTATTAGTAGTGGTACACGACATCACAAAGGCGATTTCCGCTTGCGTATGATGTGGCCAATCCTGCTTGAGAACCCGAGATCAAAGGGAATAATCTTCGTGCGATACCTTCATAATGTACTATGTGGGTCTCTCGGAACTAGTTAAGGAAACTTCGGATTAGTCATATATCGATAAGGCAAGTGGGTATGACGGACACGAAGTAAAGGTCTTCGAAAATTCTCTGGGGTCCAAGGAAAAAGTATTGTTAGGATTTTTCATTAGGAACTTCCTGAGCGCAGGCCACACAGAAAAGACGTAAGACGCGGACGGGGCGCAGACATGTTTCTTCCGCGTCGCTTTCATATAAAATGTATAGAAGCGTCGTGACGCAAAACATATAGAAAAGACAGGGCGCGGGCACGACGCCGCGACGCTTCTGTAAATTTGACATTTGTCTGCGCCCCGTCCGCGTCTTACGTCTTTTCTGTGTGGCTTGCGCTTTAGTTTAGCTCCGTGGCTTGGACTGTACATTATGCGGTTGTGCCTGCGTATATGAAACACTGCATCTGTAGTAGTAGTAGCGCATATAATTAGTCTGCACCCTCTTCTTCGGTATTTTAACAATAAATGCCACCGAGAGAAAAATAACCTGGGTATCCGAGCACTGTATGTATTAAATAACGCGAAAAGACACAATTACTCCGTTTCCTCATGATATTTGCCGCTGAATGGGCAGAGGCGGGCGAGCGTGTTCAGAGAGGGCTTCCTTTACCTCCCGCCGTGACACGTCTAATCGCAGTCTATCCTAGTTCCGTGTGGTGTGCGCTATCTCACAGGCGACAAATTAATTCAGTTCTTACAAATGTGTCCCTGTAAATTTTATACATTCAAGCATGGACATATTTAACTGTTAAGTTGATACATAAATCGACAAAATGTAGTTAAGTACCTAGTTATCTTAAGTGTAAATACTTGTACTATTGCATGTTACATATTGGCCAAATGTGTGTTACTAAATATTTTATAAGAACTTCAAATACCTACAATATTTGATGCAATAAATGAATTGAATTAATGGCAATAGAGTTAACAAAAGTAAGGAAATAGTGAATTATGTATGCGCCATAATAGCCTAACACATTTAAAATCTTTAATTTCAGATGAGAGTTATCTATTTATTACGTTTAAAAAACCTGTGATTCAACTACAAATTTCCGCTCAGATACGCCTTGCTAATGCAAGTGCGCATTTCACTGTTCTAATTTCAGTTGAGCTTAGGCAATGACAACCACCATGTATGTATTAATAACAGAGTAGGCCAGGGGTCCTTTAGCAGCGAAATGCTGTCAGTTTTTGGGATTCCATAGCTTAGTTTGCTTTAATTGACGTGTAATCAGGTTTTTTTTACATATTTGTAAGTTTTAATGGATGCGGACAAAATGAAAAGCTGGCGGATTCTAAGCACCCTCGTCTCACGGTAAAGTAAGTCAGTTGAGTACCGGTAGGGCTTTTTGAAAGTTACTTCAGAAGCGCTCTTCTAGTCTTTCAGTTATGATCAAGTAGGTATTTCCCGCACTACCCCACACGCTTATACAGTACATAATAATTGATTTGCAAAGTGCTATAAACCTGGTGTAGTGTGTCTGATGGTAAGTTATCTGCATCTAAACCTTCGGGAACTATATGGAACACTCAAGTAATCAAGAAAACCCAAGTCCCTGACGTAATTTTTCGCATTGACGTCTGAAGTGGGGCTGGACAGGGCACAGGCTACGCTGCCAGGCAAATAAATGGAGCAGGCAGGTCACCCTTTGGTGTCCTAGAGATGGTATAAGAAAACAGGGACGCCCCATAAGAAGATGGGAGCAATTTGGGACCGCCCTTGACTAGGGTGGCACTGGACAGAGCATAATGGAAACGCTAGGAAGAGGCCTCTGCCAGAAGGCACACCGAATTACGTGATATATTTATGAAGGAAGAATTTAAAATGTTATTGTAAAGTGTGAAATTCGGAAATAAAAGGCTATATTAAATTAAATAATCCCTTCGGGAATTGCCGGCGTGATGTTATGTTATGCCTTGATTCGGTCGCTAGAATTCAGCGTTTGACTTATTTGGCAAACCGACCACTTCGCGTTCTGGCAAACACAAAACAACCAAATAGTGAAATTCGCGTTTCGGCTGCTAGGTTTTCGACCACTTCCTTTAGAACCGTCAAATCCAATCCAATCACCATTTTTTTAATTCATTTATTATAAAGTGGGCCAGCTCTTGACCTCGATCGTGCCTGATGGAAAGCGATGGATGAGGTCTATGATGGAACGAGCGTGCCCAGAAGACTCCCTGCTTCTTGCTTCGATCTGTTCACTCTTGCTTAGAAGGCAGACAGATTTAATGTGGGAGGGAACACAGATACGCGAACACAGGACGCAGAGAGTACCACCCTCAGATACACAGGTATATGAGTTGGAGACGGACACTACAAAAACAAACTTTTACTAAAAGTCGGCTTATAATAGTTCTTTGCAAATGTCTGGCCAAATGCTACATATCACTCAGGTACTTAAATGTCATGAGACCTTTTTTAGAAAAACATTATCTACACAGCGTTCTCTATTTAAATAACGGAATAAATACCCTTTTACCTTCTACCTTTTTTGTCTACTTGTTGGAAGTTCCTTATGTTTTGTCTACCGCTTTTCAAAGTTCGCTACCCATGAAAGATCGTGCGATGTGCGTACATATTGTACTTAAGCTAATGAGCGCAGTTCTTTTGTCCTGCGTACCGTATCGCAGTGCTTAAACTTTTCGTATTTAACCAGACCTTATTGTGTGGGAAATTCCCAACTCGTGTGCAGCAACGAGCACTAATATGTACACAGTTTGAAACTTTTAAAAGTTATTTTCTCGTATTGTATCGTGTGTAATTTTATGTTGTTACAAACAGTGTGTTGTGGAACACGTATACACTGTGACTTTTCGGTTGTCTTACAAAGGTGGTCCGCTCAATGTATCCGACATAAAATACCTTTAGGCACGATAATTATTTATTTTTTTACCATTAATTCAGATTATAATTATTTATTTAAACAATAAAGTTGTGCAGGTTAGGGTTCTTTGTAGGTACCAATTACAGATAATAGGTCCAAAGAAAAATAAATACAGACCAAGCTCGCATCAGGGTGTTTCTAACGATGTCATGCGTCATAATGAATAATATTTTTATTTTTAAATTATTCAAATCTCATAAATACCTATCTTTTTTTTAAGAATGTTCAGAAGTCAATAGATACGTGAAGTGGGCTCCCGTCGTAAGACGACTAAAAAGTCACGGTGTATACTATTACGAAGTAGGTCTATCTTATCTAAAAACAGCTTAACCCTCTCGCTATGTTTCTGAGGACAAAGAGGGCGACAGAGAGGGCTAAGTTCAACATTTTATTGTATTTAATTTTCCACTGATAAGCATGAGGCTGGTAGCCTGGTACATCGAACTGTACGTCGGATACCTGCGCGTGTTTGCCTTTTGAACTCAAGAGTTTGAAACTTGAGCTTAGCCACTTTAAACTCTCCGAGTAACGGATACTGTTGAGTGTATGTATGTATAAATGTAGTTAAAATAAATGAACTTTTTATTGACATAAAGAGGGAGAAAGTCCGACTCCAGAGCTACGTTAGAGATCTGAGTTTCAGGAGTCAGTGACTTCCACCAATGAGGTTACAATTTGGCAAGTTTTATACAAACAACGGCTTCGGAAATGTATTCCTTATCCTTAATAATTTATAATAGTTTAGTTTTTATTCAATTAGATTTGAGTTGTTTAAATGAATAAATATTTAAAACACTTAAAGTTCAAAGTTCCAACTTTTTCAGAAGTTTCTTTTTTTTAAATAACTTTTTAATGTAATAATAACTTTACTTTAAATACATCCATAACCCCTTTACTATTCAATGCGTCCATCAGCACAATGTTTTAAGTGCGTTACTTTGAGTTATTTTATTTCAGAGACTGAAGTCTCAAAGTTTTTTCGTAAATGGGATTTTCTTAATTATTGTAAAAGCACCTACTGCGATACATAAATAATATATATTACCCTACTTACGTAAAACATTACCTAATAAAAACTAGCTCCTTGATCTTACTACTCTTGAACAAGATAAAATATTAATGTACTTATCCACTGAATATTATTATGTAAATGGTACCTTACAGGCTACCTCTCTCCTTCACCCTGTAATCTATACAAAGATTGTCTTGGAGAGATCGCTTTTAGTGATATCGACGACAGCCCATTGTATTGCCCTATGTAAATGTACCTTCTGCCATTTTTATGGTGTACCTAATAAAGAGTATTCTATCATCTATACGGGGTGTAAACAGACCCTTCACCAAGCCGTCAACCAAGCATTCTGTACATCAAACTAAGTAACTTTACGCAAAAATTTTTGCTGGGAAACGAAATTTTTTTTTGGGGTCAAAAATCACATTTTACGGTAAAACTCAATATAATGCGCTTAAAACTTATTGCTGATGGATGCTTTGAATAGGAAATGGACCATGGAGGTAATTGGAGTAAAGTTAGAACCTTAAAAAATAGTATTTAAAAAAAAACTTGTGAAGAAATTGGAACTTTGACCCCCAATATCTCCGTAACTAGAAGGTTCCCAGGTATGGTCTAGAACAAAAAAATGATCACAATGACGAGGAGAACAAGTGCCTTTCGGCTTCGTTAAGGGTCTTTTTACACCCTTTATACAGGGCGTAAACGGACCCAACCAAGCATTATGTACATCAAACTACGCAAAAAATATTGCTGGGAAAATTTTTGGGCGAAAAATCACGTTTTGCAATAAAACTCAATTTAACACACTTAAAACTTTGTGCTGATGGATGCTTTGAATAGTCAACGGATCGTGGAGGTAGTTAAATAAAAATATTACCTTAAAAACAAGTAGTTAAAAAAAAAAGAACTTTGACCTCCAACATCTCCGTAACTAGGAGGTTGCCAGGCCCTGCAGTCTCGACATTAGATAACGACAAAAATCGGTCGTTAAGTGTAATCGATGTCAAATTTCTTTAATAGATTTTCAACCTTATGCTTTCGATATAAAGTAGAAAATCTATTAAAGGAATTTGACAACGATACGACTTACCGACCGATTTTTGTCGCTGTCTAATGTCGAGACTGCAGGGCCAGGTAAAAAAAAAATATCGCAATGACGGAGAGAACAAGTGCCTTTCGGCTTCGTTATTCGTTATTTTTACACCCTTTATATTATCGTGTAGATTCCCTAAAAAATAAATTTAATGATCTAGTAAATAACAACGTTTCCGAAAATTGTTTTTTCTTTGCAGCGACCGATATCTACACGTGATCATTCGTAATAATATCGTCAATTTCATACCTAACGTATATTAAATTCTTGTACCATTTTCACCTTGATCCTGGGTCTAGTGGTCTAGATCTTGGTCATGGGTATAGTTTTCAGACTATGGTCACGATGAACAGAAATAAAGTGGGGTGGAATAGATACTTACCTTTTTCTAGATTACGGCACTATGGATCGCATTACTATGGGTAATGTCACTCGCATAAATAAAAGGTTTTACCGTTTATAATATATTCTTAACAACAATAATTACCTCTATCATTACAAATCATTATGCATCCTAGATTATGCAGGCTAGATTTACTACGATCATAAAATCATCATCTGCCTATCCTTTTCCCAACTATGTTGGGGTCTGCTTCCAGTCTAACCGGATGCAGCTGAATACCAGTATTTTACATGGAGCGACTGCCTATCGGACCTCCACAACCCAGTTAGTACTGGGTAATACGATACCCCTTGGTGAGACTGGTTGTCAGTTGTACTACGATCATAAAATAAACAATAATAATTAATGACGTTAGACCACTATTCCTTAAAATATACCTGGGAAAATGAAAGATCCAACTTGTATTCAAAAACTTAACATCAGTCAACATATTAAATTCCTACATAAACTTTTACCTTTATGTCAAGACCACTCAGACTTCCGTTTTCCCACTACCCATTTAACTAATTAGTTTGAATGGATTGTGGAAACTTTATTTTTGTTATTTTCCGGAAACGAAGATGTTTAAAATGTGCAATGAATTTACGCACGGGTTACATCTGATTCTGCGTAGCCTTTTCCCAACCAAGTTGGATCCAGCCCCCAACGTAACCGAATGCAGCTGAAAACCAGTAATTACATTCATCCGGTTTCTAGCTCGTGGCTAAATAATAACAGCCGCTCGTGTCGATCTTTAGGTTAAGCTGTGCTTGCCTAGGTTGGTCTGTGGATGGGTGAACCACCCAATACATACCGAGTTTCCTCCGTGCCTCAGAAAGCACGTTAAGCCGTTGGTCCCGGGTGTCATTGGTAGATCTTTGACAGTCGTTAAGTAGTCAGTCGCCCAAAAAGTCTGACAACCAGTCTTACCAAGGGGTATCGTATTAACCAGTACTAACTGAGTTGTGGAGGTCAGTTAGGCAGTCGCTCCATGTAAAATACTGGTATTCATCTGCATCCGGTTAGACTGGAAGCCGGCTGATATAGTTGGGAAAAGGCTAGGCATATGATAACGCACCTAACTTACATTCCAGCCCCGGAGCGACATCAGCAAGCATTGCTCAACTTTCACTACTTCACCTTACTACAACAAACTATTGTAGAGACGAGGGTCCATGAAGCGATGCAGTGAATGTGCAATTGAGGCGGTTCAGCCGCGTTTACCCGAGCGGCTGTTATTATTTAGCCACGAGCTCTTCCAAAAGTCTAAAATCTAACAAACAATCTTAACGTTACCCTGTAACAAAATGATGGGTATCCATGAAACCGGATGAATATAAAATTCTGGTTTTCAGCTGTATTCGATTACGTTGGGGGCTGACCCCAACTTGGTTGGGAAAAGGCCAGGCTGAATCAAATGTAACCCGGACGTAAATTCATAAAGTATGAGTGAAACTATTTACTGTTATTTCATAACTTAAAAAGAATCAAAGAAAAAGACAAAGGTATATTTTATGTCCATTGAATGAACACCTGATATTAATTTTGTAGCTGTTTCCGTTTCCAAGTTGCTTTGTATTTAAGTATGCCAAAATATGGGTAACAACAATTACTGGCCTCCACATATGTAGTTTCAAAACCTTTCACGGAAATGATGGTTAGTTGAATAATTGGATTGATTCAAGTTTACCCATTCTATCGGACAGCCCATTTGACGTCACTACGTTGCTGATTGCTTTAAATTAATGGAAAACCTTGGTTTTACAACTTCATAGTCACATTCGTGTTCCAGAACTGAAACCCTCTGAATTCCATGAATAAAGGGCGTTTGAGTTTCATAATACCATGAAACTGCTGTGGCGGAAAAAATATTTTCGTGAAACGTCTATTTTTTTTTTTAAGTGAAAATAATTAAACAACTTCCTACAGCCTCACAGAGAAACATGTGTGATTGTGTGTGGGAATTGAAATAACAACGCTGAAATACCTCGAGTGCACTTCAATCCTGGATAAACCGGCTTTTGTTATAAACAAGAACACACACAGCTTATATTTCCATATCCGGACTGTACAGTACAGTCTAGAGCCGACACCATTATTAATATAACAACATTGACAATGGTGAGTGTGAACTGCCATTATTATATGTTCTTTCCAAATATCGATACCTACGTTTGGTGCCATGCTCGATGTGAGATGCGACTAACAACCCACACTTTCTAAAGTGTAAACTAACTTTACTCTCACTGCGAGACAAATGGGAAATCACATACAAACACGATACACAAAACTGTTGCGATGCACGATACACAAAACTGTTGCACGCACTGTGGGTGTTACGAATTTTGTTAGTACTTACTACAAACCGATATTTCCATTGCAGCCCACTCCCTCTCAAAGAGAGGAGGCCTGTGTCCCAGCAGTTGGAACATGTACGACAAACCACGTACTTACCGGAACTGGCTTATTCCGATCATCGACGAGCGAGTCAGTGATGGCGATTTGTCCGTCGGTGACAACGATCTGCAGGCCGAGGCGGTACACCCCCAGGATTTTGGGGGAGCCCCAGCGAACGCGGCTCAAGAGGTGCAGGGTCACCACCTCGCCAGGGTCTATAGGGCGCATCACCACCCATTCGAAGCGCTGGGGACAAAAGAAATAGATACATTGAAAAAAGTTTTCTTTGTCATTTAAGTAAGTTTTCTTTCTTAAAAACGAATGTTTAAGATAGCAGTAATATACACGCTCGGTTTCGGGTAGGCCAGGTAAGCTTGAGCTGCCTCTTAGGGAAACCTGCACAGTTTTGTAACATACACGCTCCGGTTTACCTGTACAGTTAAACCTGCAAGTACATACGAAAGGACATCAGGCTACTACAATCTGTCAAATTTCTTTATTCGATTTTCAACTTTATCGCTGAAAAATTAGGTTCAAAGTTGATTGGGAAAATTTGACAGTTTCGGGTAGCTGGATGTGCTGGTGTCTGTACATCCCAGCGTATATGGCTACCCTTACAAACTGTCAAGCTGACTTGTGCTTGATTGAATCTTTCGGTCCAGAAACTGGGTTTAAACCACAGCATACTACAGGTTAACTAGGACAAGACATTCGCATAACAATGTTCGCATTTCATACAACAATGCCTACCTACCAAAAATTCACGCATTTTGAACGTGTGTTCGTCTGTAAAGAAGCCTACACCAAATATAGGAGTCATTTCGTAGTATTATAAGTAGTATAATAATATATTTTTTCTCTCGTTAGGCGGTTGGATCAAGGGCCTGATTCAGAAGGTCCTCGATACGGCTCACATTGTGAGGAGGTTCCTGTCTCTGGAGCCCTAACCACCGGTAGCTTGGACCCTGCTCCCGACACCGGCGGACCACTATTTTTTTATATTTTTAAATGTTTTAATATGGTTTTTTCAAGAAATATTTAAAAATGTAAATGAATAAACGAAATAATAATTTCATTTATTTCAGGTCCGACAAAACAAAAATACAAATACAAACAAACACATAAATTATAGCTAAAACATAAATGTCAGAACTAAATTACATTAAAAACATTATTGAATTAAATTAACAAGTCAAAAGTAAAATACACAATCGATTTTGAATAAATTAAATTAATAAATATCAAAATAAATTATCATATTATTAAAACATTAATTAAAAAATGTGAAATTACAGGAACGTTTAAATGTCAAATTAATAGGATAATAGCTGTTACACCTTACAACAGTGCCTCATATAGCGACAATCGTTGCCAGGACCGTTGCAGCTGGCTCGCCCCCTGCGCACCAAGGACGCGCATGGTGGCGTGGAAACAGTCGGTGCGCGCTTCCGCAAACATGCCCGAGGCGCTGCAGAAACGAGGCAGCCCCAACACTGCCCTGAACGTATTGTTACACTGGACGCGGACAGCCTGTAGCTAGCTTGAGTGTAGCGAGCCCACAGACTCCACGTGTATAAAGAGGTGCAGTACGCCTTGAAAAGGGTGATTTTAACTAAAAATAATTTCAGTACAAAGGTAATTTCCATATCTATAATATAAAAATGAATCGCAAAATGTGTTGGTAAGTGCATAACTCAACAACGCCTGGACCAATTTGGCCAATTTTTTTTTTAAATGTTCGTTGGAGTTCAAGGATGGTTTTTACGGCGAGAAAAATTCGAATAATTGCCGGAAAAACCCTTAAAACAGCCAAACAAGGTACAGCCAAGGTAGGGTAGGTAGGATAGGTAGGGTAGGTAGGGTAGGTAGGGTAGGTAGGGTAGGTAGGGTAGGTAGGGTAGGTAGGGTAGGTAGGGTAGGTAGGGTAGGTAGGGTAGGTAGGGTAGGTAGGGTAGGTAGGGTAGTTAGGGTAGGTAGGGTAGGTAGGGTAGGTAGGGTAGGTACGGTAGGTAGGGTAGGTAGGGTAGGTAGGGTAGGTAGGGTAGGTAGGGTAGGTAGGGTAGGTAGGGTAGGTAGGGTAGGTAGGGTAGTTAGGGTAGGTAGGGTAGGTAGGGTAGGTAGGGTAGGTAGGGTAGGTAGGGTAGGTAGGGTAGGTAGGGTAGGTAGGGTAGGTAGGGTAGGTAGGGTAGGTAGGGTAGGTAGGGTAGGTAGGGTAGGCAGGGTAGGTAGGGTAGGCAGGGTAGGTAGGGTAGGCAGGGTAGGTAGGGTAGGCAGGGTAGGTAGGGTAGGGTAGGTAGGGTAGTTAGGGTAGGTAGGGTAGGTAGGGTAGGTAGGGTAGGTAGGGTAGGTAAGTAGGTAGGTAGGTAGAGAAGGGTAGGTAAGCAGGTAGGTAGGGTAGGTAGGGTAGGCAGGATAGGTAGGTAGGATAGGAAAAAGGTGCATTGCAACGCATGCCGGGAACAGCTAGTTATTTAATAGAAATGAGATCTGTATCAGCAACCCGCGTTGTGCGTGTTTTAGTGTCGAAATACCTCCGACTTAATTTCAATAAAAAATCTAACAGCTGGGTATACAGGATATTTGTCTATATACAGGGTGTAAACAGGCCCTTCACGAAGCCGTCCACCAAGCATTCTGTACATCAAACTTAGTAACTTTACGCAAAAATTATTGCTGGGAAACGACTTCTTTTTGGGGTAAAAAATTACGTTTTACGGTAGGACTCAATGTAACGTACTCAAAACATTGTGCTGATGGGTGGATTGAATAGTACGGGGGTCGTAGAGGTGCTTAAAGTAAAAATATTGCATTCATAAATCATGTATTTAAAAAAAAACTTGTGAAAAAGTTGGAACTTTGACCCCCAATATCTCCGTAACTAGAAGGTTCCCAGGTATGGTCTAGAACAAAAAAAATATCGCAATGACGGGGAAAACAAGTGCCTTTCGGCTTCGTTAAGAGTCTTTTTACACCCTTTATTATAACCATGCAATAATTGATGGAATGTCACCAAATACATTCATGACCAACATAATAAATATTAAATTATCTCCATCCCCTCTGCAATTTACGAGACTGAGATAATGAGGTGGCGTAACCAAGTAAGTAAAAGTAAAATGTACACATTTTGTTACAAACAGCTTCGATATTGAACCTTACTAGATATTCTTGTTAGGTTCACACCATGTTCACACTGACATTTTTTACACGGTTGGGTACCGTGCAAATAGAATTATGGTTTTGCAATCGAAGCTAGGCTTCATGAATATACATGACTTAGGTACTACGCGATTCTCACACGACTCTCGCTCGTCCGCGCGGTCTGGTGGAGGCGGTAAAGCGGTAATTAGGTATTTACTTTTCTTTCCAGTATCCTAGATTAACTTTCATATAGGTTTACCCACTCACCCACTAGCAAGGGCTTTATTAAAAAACATGAGAAATATCGTCATAATTATAACTCGTTTTTGTTTCCGATTTCCAAATTTCATTAAAAATCTACGCTAAAAATAGTAACTTAATCAGCTTAGATCATTCCCACAGCTGTAACCTGTGGGGGTTGATGGTTGTTACATGTTTTAAAATATTTCTAGGTTCTAGGACAAGCACCAGCATGTCCTAGAACAGAGAAGAAACTATGCTCCCTCATTTATTGTGCGAACCGCCAGTCTGTGGAATTCACTGATGGCTTCTCTGTTTTCTGATCATTATAATCTGGATCTGTTCAAAGTTCGAGTGAATCGGTTTCTTTTAGGCAAGCGTGCTCCACCCCTGGCCGCATCATCACTTCACATCAGGCGAGTTGCGGACAAACGCAAGCCTATTTATTATGAAAAAAAAACCATTCTTCTCGATGTTTTCCTTCTCCCTTTTGAGAGTATTTCCGCAGGGTGAATACTGCCGCACATTTAAATATTAAGTTAATGTACCTACTCCTACTGAAGCCAAATTTGTTGAACATAAACAAAGACTTTGCATTCAAACAAAGAAACTTAATTGTTGGTTTCTTTGTTAGTAAGTATGTTATTATAGAAAGCATTGTATTGTGGAGACCGATGGGTTTGTGAACTGGGTCACCGGTGAATTAGATGCAAAGGAAATTACTATCGTGGGCTTGTTTACTTATGGTTAATGTTATATAACTTGCAGTAAATATTTAAGGAGCTAGTTAATGCCGATGACTTTTACGATCATTTGTGGCAAAATTTTGGCCACAAAAGAAGTTTTACTGAGTACCGAAAGTATCTGAAATGTATGTCATGTAATAATAGTTTTTGATAATGATGTTTGTGTTAAATATTTTTGGGCCTACGTTGTTATGTTTTTGTTAAATGAATATTTTGTCATTTTGTATGTAACTCCTATCTATTTCTATTTGAATAAATTATGTAATCAATCAATTTAATTTAATTTATTAACTTATGCCAGCATTGTCAATGTTAATGAATGTTGTTATTATTCCGTTTATTTATTTTAAATTAACGCCAGAAGGTTCTTGTCGCACATTGATAAAATGTTCATGCTTTAGAACGAAAGCAAAAGAGATGTTTTCTTCAAATAAAACGCGTAGGAAACTAATGTATTGTGAATCCTAAAAGATTTTAGTACATTGATTGATAGTATGTTAGGTTCAAGGGGTGCTACACGTGCTCGGCTCGACTTTATTCGGCACAGCCAGCCGGGAAAATTCAACTTCCGGGCAGTTTCGACCCGATTCTTATCATAACATAATATCACGCCTGTATTTCTCCAAAGAGCAGAGCAGAGGTGTATCACATAGTACTACCCAACATTTCCCAAGTAAAAGAGGCCGAGCCTATTGCTATCAACCGGGCAAATTCGGGAGTTTCTAACGGAAAATATCGAAAAACACGGAAATTGAACCCAGGGCTGCATGTTCAGAAATCGCGCTTGCAGTCTGTACCTACATTAGATATACGATAAAAGCCGCTCAGTTTATTTTAAACTAGCGTCCCGTCCCGGCTTTGCACGGGTGGACATTTATTTTTTAAACCTTTTGGGATAAAATATAGCCTGTTACTCAGGGATAATGTAGCTTTCTAATGGTGAAAATTTTTTTGAAATCGGCACAGTAGTTTTTGATTTTATTCATTACAAACATACACACACACAAATACAAATCTTTCCTCTTTATAATATTAAGTAAGATAGTGCCAACCAGACCCGGACATGACTCAACAGTGGTAGATACCAACCGGAGTTAGTCAATCGAACGTCGAGTACAAGTCGAACGGAAGCCGAGTATGAGTAGTAGTTCTATCGGGTCAGCTCTTTTGTTGTACAAATACTGCCGAATCGAATGCCCAACCGAACAGTAGCATCCCTAACGCTACCGTAGAAGGTCTATAAAATACCTTGGAGTTTTAAAGAGGAATTACTAATGGCACGTTTCTTAGATGGCAAAGGCCGCCTCACGCACGTAGGCAGACTCAAACGTTTCCTTTGCCTCCTTTTTCCTTTGATAACGCTCTCTTCAAGCTTACCTTTTCTACGGAATGATCTAGAGCTTTTAAAAATAAATTTCCATATGTTATACATGAGCAAGTTGTAAGAAGGCTTCCTTTATATTATGGTAATACTGCTGTGATACTGAAGGCTTACATTGCATTGTCACTTACGGGTTAACTTACGTGATTTACATTTATTGTGAGCTCCCGATATTTCGGCGCTGTTGCAAGTGGCGTGATCGCGGGATGATGACGATGACGATGATAGGAGGCTCTTAGAAATTAGATAATCAAAGTGATTGGCTCAGTAATGGCGCTTGTAACTATTTTATTAACCACAAAAAACGTTTAGTTGTAAATTGTAGTGTTGGACAGTAGTGACGTAATACAATCGGCATTTTTTTGCCGTTGCCCTATCCTGTATAACCCAATTGTCAAAGATCTACCTAATCCTGACAACCGGGACCGACGGCTTAATGTGCTAACAAATGTTTTTTGAAAAACTCACATAACACTTCGCCCGAGCGAATCGAACCACCTCAGCGGACATGCTCAGCAGTCCACCACTAGACCAGCGATTGGTGATTATTATTAAATAATAGCCCCACGCAAATTAACTCCTACCCACAAGAAATATAACCTCCTTTACAACCATTAATTAACTTTTCTTTCATAAGTATTCTAATTTAGCAGACTTTTCTCTGAAAATTCGACCTCTAAGGGGCTTAAAACAAATTTTGTTTGCAATGCCGCGGGACACATTTTCAAACAATGCCGAGGGACAGCTAATAACAACTGTAATTATTCTTAAAGCCATCACGGATAGAACGTGATTTGTATACAAAAACGATGCTTCGGTGATAGAATGTCGTAAACAATGTGACACTAATACTATCAACTTCTTGAAGGGTACGAAACAGCCAGTACGAAATAGTGCCTTTGTTTTTATAAAATATAATAAATATAACCTATGGTTTTGTCCGCAGCTGGTTAAGGGCGAAAATTATCCAGTGAGAATGTAATTACAGGATAAAAAGACACTTTACTATTAATTTCATGATCTCTAGTCCTCAAAACGGTCAAGGGGAACATCGCGAGAAAACAGGGGTCTCTTAGAACCCAAAATTCAAAGACACGTGACGTCCACCAACCCTCAATGGACCCGAGTGGTGGATCAGATGTAAACTTACGTATAGCTCCGACCACTTGAAGACGTCAAATACAACGCATTTACTGAATACAATTAATGCATATGAAAATATAAGCGGCACCTATAACAAAAACACTTTTTTTTTTCAATTTTTGTCTGTCAATCTGTCTGCCTGTTTGTTCCGGCTAAACTCCGGAACGGCTGGACCGATTTTGACGGAACTTTTACTGGTAGATAGCTGATGTTATAAGGAGTATTAGGTTTCTTTTATTTTAGACTAAAAATTATGGTTCCATGCAAAAAAATAAAACTTTTGTATTGTTAACAAAATCCGATTTAAATAGGGAAGTAATATTTTTATAATAATTTCGCACGGACGAAGCTCGCCGGCAACAGCTAGTATTATAATATAACAGAACACAGGGATGATTTTATCAAGGAAAAGGTTTTGCTATGGAGCCCGAAAATGTAGGTCATTCTTATGACATTTTCATATTCTTACTCGTATATACCCAGATCTACCTGTAAGCCAAATTGCAAATTCGTTAAAGCGTTAAAAAGGTAACAGACAAAAAGAGCTACTTTTGAATTATATTAATTAATTTAATTATATTAATATGGTTATTTAAATTTCATGTCAGAAAAAGGAACAGTACGACGTACCGCGTAAGTAGGTAATACAAAGTGGAAGTGGGCGTTTCAGACGGTTTTTCTTTGGCGCAAGTTTGTCGGGCTTTCAACCAAAGTGCGTCAAGCTGGGTGAACTGTGTAATTTCGTCATGATACTTTGAATTACGTGTTTCGTTTCTTCCGTTTCTACTGAGGTCTTGCTATGTGGGCGGTTTGATATTGCACTTTCAATCCTGTTTAGATTTGCTTCGTCATTTGAAATATTTGAAATTCATTACAAATACATTATAGATCGAATATCCTTTACTTCAACTAACCTTCTGTCATTAATTCTAATAAATAATTAAATCTTACACCCGTATCCACAGTTAAGTTAAAGTAAGTACTTATCCAAACATTATTTATGCAATAGACAAGAATTTAAACGAAGTACTCTTAACGTAAGAACCGTCAAAGAAAGCTAAGAATTCCAACTACAGATTAAAAATCGTATCTTAAGAAATTACTTTTGCTCAAGAAATCATTTTGACTTGTTTATAGATTCGGGTGTTAGTTTCCACAGCTTATCTTAAATTTAACTCATAATATTATCAACATTTTCAAGTGATAGTGATAGCCTTCAAATTTGTCAACCAGTCTTGCCAGGAGGTAGTCGTGTTTTCCAGTAACTGGGGTTTGTAAAATACTGGTACCCTGGTACCTATACAGCTGCATTCAAATAAACTGGAAGTCGACCCTAACATATATAGTTGGGAAAAAACTAAACAGATAAGGATGATGACATGCCATTACGGGAGCCGTTACAGTCAATGGCTCTATGGGATTCTCCTGAAGCGTTCAAGAAAGGCCACGAACTATGCCTCGGTTTACTTTGACCAAATTTCTGTAATTGTAAGCCTCAGGCCGTTACGTAATTACAAACGAGCAGGCTCGATCCGGGCTTACCGGAGTTCGGATTTGCGGCCATAATACTGTTATGAATTTAGATACAAGTTGGTACTAACTATACATAGAGGGGGCTTACGAGGTCAAGGAAAAAACCTAATCTTTCCAATTTTATAAACGAGAAAGTTTGTGTGAATGGATGGATGGATGTTTGTTATTCTTCGATAAAAATATTTGAAACAGGAGTCAAAAGAACTCAGACACCGAATAAAAAAATACTTTGTTTTTTTTTGTGTATTTTATTATCACCTTTAGCTAAATATAGTTTTTGTAACTTCAAAACAAAAACTGTGCCACTTGTGTGTGATTAAAGTATCTAACTTTTAGGCGACTTCCAAAACGTGGAGGTTGTCAATTCGTTCGAAAGTTATTTTTTGTGTCTGTTCAGTGATAATTACGAACCACGTCGGCCGATTTCATAGATTTTTTTTTGGAATGGGCGTATCACAGGGTCTTTCCAATATTAATTTGGTCAAGTTCTGAATGAGTGGTTTTTTAAGGTAGCTTCCACTACTCTTATGTTGACGATGTTATGATATCATTACTTTGTAGACCCAAAACTGTAAAATTTTCCCAATCAAGGTTTAAGGTTTTTTTTTTCTGATTTCCTGTAAAAAAAACACCGAGAAAACAGAGATAGGTACACGCGATTCCCTTTGTCACCATTTAGAAGTGTCCTTTGTGGAATGAACAGGAAGAAAAGAAACCGATTGAATACGTAATACTGATTTCCGGACAATCACAAGATAATACACAATGACGACCCTACTTTGATACTGATTTCAGATTCCATCTTTATTTATTCACGAACGTCTTGCGAAGCTGGTTATAAATTATACCTATTTATGTATAGTTATTCGATGCAGTAACTGTATATTTTCGCAGTTCATAAAAAATGATACCTTTAATTTAATGCAATTTTAAATTATTTGTCTTGACTTAACTTTATGCTATAAATAAAATATCTGTATTATCATCCTTAAAAGAGACTATGACCTCTGAGTTTGTTTCGGCTGTTTCTCTTCAGAGTACTCAGGTAAGAAATACCGGCCCTACCTAATTAAAAAAAAATGACGTTTTAAAGTTTTTTTTAAAATTGCTAAATAAGCATCATTTATCGAAATATACAGCGTGTTTGACTACCGATTATCGATACTTTAAAGGCATATTACACACTCATTTATATCGGAAAATACACGTTGATAAACCACACCCTGCGAATGGCAGCCATCTTGTTTTTTAAATCAGCTGATCTAGGGTATGTCCAGTGAAATGCTAAAAACTTTGAATCTAAGAGACCTCGAGACGTACATACAAATGGTCAGAATAAATAAAGGCTATTAGTTCCAAAAAGTCACCATAGGCAAGTTTTATTTACTAGATGGCCCGCCGGTTGACCGGTTTGAATGTATAATTCTTCACAGCAACAGTTGGTTTATTGCGCCGGGAACCGCTAAATAATTCAGAGATCTCATTTCAAACCACTGCATTCTATATGAAGGAGTTCGCAATAATGCCTAATGTCCAGCACTGACCTTCACTCATAATTAAGAGGCGGTTACTCCAAGAACGTAGGCTACTGAACTCTCTATTGCTTTTCATAATAAATGAGAGTTTTCTTGGTCGTGTGGTCTTTAAATAGCAGTCTCGGAGTGTTTGGGGTTGTTAGTTTTAATACATTAAAATTAAATACATTTTGTTGCCATTTTCCGTTTTATCATTTCGGTTTCCTGAGGTTTTTTTTAAATAGTGTTTTTACACATTTACACAAAGCAGAGGTCAAGAGATCAAACAAAAACGATGATACCATTTTGCAATACAATATTAATTAAAAACAATGTGTACCATATTGTATATCTATTTTCATGTTGAACCTTCTATTTACAGAGATTTTTAAGGTCTGAGTATCAGCATATTCACGCGTTTCTTTTTTAAAATATGTTTTAAATTTTACTTTAAACACCTCCAATGACCCCTGAACTATCCAATGCATCCATCGTCACAATATATTTTTTATTTTACCACACGTATCAGCGCGTAAAAGTTTACGCGCGCTACATTTTACACTTGAAAAAGTCGAACGCGAACTCGCTATGAGTTGCGCGTGTGGCAAAAGGCGCGTAAATACGCGCGTACATATCCGACTAACAAGAATTTGTGCGGTATACAACAACTAAATCCATTACTGGAAAATCACGCTCTAATTAAATTTGGGGTTTACAAGGTAAAATCGATTCCTCCCATTGATGAAGACGGTTAAAATGTAGCCTATATTACGCGAGCCATAATAACGAATCGATTGACACCTTATTTATCAAAATCGGATGAATATTTTAGGCGCTACGGACGAACATACGTAAATACAAATATACATACATAAATAGACTTTTGGCTTCGCCGTTGTCGGGTAAAAACGAGCTGAAAACACGTTTATCTGAAAGCGCCCCCACATTGAGCGTTACCGTAAACGCACGTTCCCAGCAACAAATTTTGCGCAGTGTTTACGTTAACGTTTTGTGTTTACTTATTTTGATGTAAAGAAAGCTTGATTAATGGCTTCGTGAAGGGTCCGTTTACACTCTGCAGCTACCTATAATACTTTTTCGGTTCTTCCGTAGACATGCTAAACGTAACGGTTGAAACACGGCTGGCTGCTGAGTGCTGATGTGCCGAGGGGGCGCTGCGTCACTCCCGATTGTGTCGACTCTTGTTTAATTTTCGAGCTGTCGGTATGTCAATCAAGACTGACCAACGCTTGTATTCCCCGAAATGTTGAAAGACCTTCCAACATTTCGAGAGCGCCGAGCATTTTGCAATTTACTGAGATTAATTGCAGGCTTTGGGCTACAATTGTAATTACTAGAATGAGGCTGCATACGTCATGAACAGATTATAATTAAAACTAGGGGTAAAACCCTAGTTTTTCCTACACTACATAACACACGTCGTATAGGTCATAGCACAACCAGCCTTTAATATTCGCACTGTGAAGACACGGGCCTCCTCTACTGTTACTAGTCTACTTCTCTCCTCCTTCTGTAATCCATCATGTGTGATCCACCACGTGTAATCCACCGTGTCTTAGTAATTTTTGTGTAGAGTTACTTAGGTTGGTGTACAGAATGCTTGTTTGACGTGAATGATCCGTTTAAACCTTGTATACTAATATAATCAAGAGAATCTTTGGAACTACTGATCCGATCGAAAAATTCTTTCACTAATAGGAAGCTACATTATGCCTGAGTGTCGTAAGCTAAGTATTTATTTTTGCGGTCGGATAATTTGCGACCGTAACGCGTGCGAAACCACGGCCAAATACTAGTTGTGTTAAACGCCCGGATACGCTACGCCAGCTCAAGGATGAGCTGTAACAATACGAGTGCACGCCGCCTTGTGTACGAGCGTATTGCCTCAACCTCGTGAATTACCAATGAACAACATTCGCTTTGGGGTCTAGGATAGCTATCATGATATTCCCCTACTTACTGCATTTTTGTACCACTACCCGTCAGAAACCCCTTAAGATAAATGATTTGAAATAATTTTATATTCCGTTCGGATATAATTTTAATTACCTACTTACTGTGTAGGTGTCTATTAAAGAATGTACCTACCAACGTTTTTTGTCCGTTTTTATCCACACAAAGAATCAGAGGGCACTATTTATAAAAGATTGAATAAAATTTACCTTCCAAGTGCGTCTCGTACACGAATGCTCAAGGGTTCCTTCGTCGGAAATAATAACTACTTAGTTTACGCATGCACATCATTATATTTTTAAAAGAGCCTATGAAATTAAAATTATTTTTATGTCCAATATAGTCAGAAAGAAAAATAGCAGTGACATAACTCAACTCAAACTCAAAGCATTTATTTCAAATAGACCCGTGACAGCCACTTTTACATAGTCAAAAATAAGCTACCTACAGTCCTACCACAGGCATAATAACTGTGAATGGACTGTAGTTGCCCATTCGAAAATAGTAGATCTCATGGAGAAGAATGGGCAAGAAAATCCATGGACACTCCTTTCAAATCAAGTTATATATCTTACATAGTCCTGGGTACAATATTGTTGCTTCTATATGTGAGCACAATATAGAGATAGGAAAAAAAAAACAAAACCACAGTTAAAACCATAAGATTGGGATAAGCCCTACCAACCAAAATAGAAAGTCGACATGGTACTCACACTTACAAAAACTCAAATAATGCTTCTAATTTATATAAAGCAATGGTGATCAAAGTAACTAAGTTTCCAAACAAAAAAAAAAAATGACGAAATAACCAAAGAACTAAAGGGGGAGCATCTCTTCCAAACATTAAAATCTTAGTTTGTCAGCCCAAGTGGCAGTGGAGCACGACCAGCATTGAGCCAAGCATTTTTATCTACGATAAAGTCTTCCAACTTATAATATGATCGCTTACATAGAGTTCGTTTTATGACATAAGGTGAGACGGGCTCGAAAAAATATGGGTTCCGTTTATTGCCAGTTGGATACGGAACCATAAATAAAAAGGTAACTGGCGACGTGTATTACTAATGTGTTTCTTTTGTCCAAGAGTTCTGTTTGCGGTCGTTAGCAAAAGGTTCTCCTTTTGGTCGGATAGTAAAATAAGTAAAAGCATATACCTATGTTTGTTGTATTTTTCTATTATTTTATCTTACCTATGATAATTATTTAAAATGCTTCTATGATTCTAGTGCAGATTTTAAATCCGAGTACTGTTTCCCGATTCTCCGATAATTCGATTTTGGGTTTCGTATTGACTCGAAGTCACAAGGTTAACGTCACTGCAAATTGTATTATGCTCGATCTTCTTCGTCTTATCAATGATTCCATGTGTAGGTAAATGTATTACACTCGGCACGGAATGCGGCCCAAACATTAACAAACCGATAACAGGCGATTTTGGTATCGTATATATGAGAATTTCGAGTGGCAGCTTGACATGACATTTATTTTGGTTAATTTAAGATGATAAGCACAAATAAAAAACAGCTACAGATTACTGAAATTTCGAATGTTCCGCGTACAACTCTCAGGTACGCCTTAATAAGGTACGACCAGACCGTACTATATACAAGGAGACCAGGAAGTGGTGGTATTAGGGGTACATCAGCGCTAAATGACCGATTTATCGCTCTCGCAATTTTGAGAAATTGGTTCCATTACGGTTGAAATTCGGTAGCGGCAACAAACGGTAAGAGGGGTCAACGTTAGTGAGTGAACAATAAGAAGAAGAATGCAGGAACGGGGTCTGCGTACTTGAGGTCCAGAACTGCTCCGGCACCCTCGCGATTTCAAGTTCAGAAAAGAGTCAAATAATCAGCTATCCATAGGGGTCGAATTGGTATTAAAAATCTGTATGGTAGGGACAGTTGATTTTAACTTTTCGCGATTTTAATTTTACTGGCATGGAGAAAGTATGTATTTAGTTCAGTTTGATGGTATTCACAATTTCTGGTAAGTAAATAGCGAAAAACCACGAAATAATGATGTATTTCAGTTAACACAAAGGAAATGTTCCCACCTTTTCGTACAATAAAATTGCGTTTCCATTTAGCGCTCGGTGACATTTTGTCGATATAGCGGAGATGAGAATGTGGAGGTGGATGTGTGTAATGTTATATGTAATGTTATATATCAACAAGAATGGATAAAGTAAGTAGGTAATAAGTACATTAGAGGAAGTTTCAAAGTTGCGCCAGTTACAGAAAAGTTGAAAGGGAATCGTCTGTTTTGGTATGGACTTGTCATAACGAGGGATGAATCGCTTGTGACTAAAAGAGTGATGAATATAAAATAAATGGTGTGGATGGAGAGGGAGAGGAAAATGGATTGTGTGAGGAATGATATGAAAGAAAATAAATGATAGCGTGACTGTCGAAAAGAAAGAACACAAATCGTGTTGGGCCGACACCAAATAACATGGGATCATTTTCATCTTAATGATAATGGTATTTTGTCGCTATGGTAGATAATAGGTAGGTTTTACATTTTGCAAAGAATTCATAGCTTAAGTCATAAAAAGAATATTTACCTGGTACTAGAATCTCCATTCCTTTTGGTACCTACCTATTATCCTACTATATGATAAATGCGAAAGTTTGTGAGGATGTCAGGATGTATCGATGTTTGTCACTCTTTCACGCAAAAGCGACTGAACGGATTTGGATGAAAAGCACACAGATAGTTTATATCCTGGATTAACACAAACGCTACTTTTTATCCCGGTAGTATTATCGAACTCCAAGCCGCGGGAATAAGCTAGTTAATAGTAAATGAACTGCGCCTACCTACTAACGATCTTCATTCATGTAAAATTAACACCCGTTTGTTCTACTAAAATATCTTTTATTATAAAATTTTCTTCCACCTTTCCAGTGTATACAAATAATAACGGCAGAATTAAGTCTCTTTGTTTTACTTTTTATTTACAGGAATTTGGCTTTTCCTAATTATCTTTTATTGTACTTTATCTTTTTCTTTCTAATGCCCAGTGTATTATGGAGATTTATGCTTGTTAAACAGAATGTATACATCCAAAAAGTACTCGGAATCTTAAATATAATATAAGACGTATTACTTAGGGAGGATGTTTATTTTATTTTGTTTGTTTACCTGTTCAAGAATGCATTCCAGAATAATTCACACACCACTAATCCCCGAAAGGTGTGTGTCACCACATTCTGCCACATTTGTTTAAGTACCATGTAATAGGTGTCTAGCCTATTGCCATCAACCGGACCATCACAAAACCGGACTGCGTGGGTTTTTTGTGAGAAATTCAACACGGTTTTTAAACCCTTCTGCAATTATTCTGGAGCTCAAGCTAAACCGAGGGAAATCCTGCACGGGTGGCAACTACGCTCGACGAGTGTTTTAATAATTGGAGTGTCAGTACAGCTTGAACACCTTTGATTGTAAGAAGTGTGGAGCTGATAGTTGAATTTCAGGTTTAGTGGATGAGGTCACAATCCATTACATACCGATTCCGTGCTCGGCAAGCTCATTAAGCCGTTGGTCCCTGCTGTCATTTTCAATGTTATTACTGTAGTCACTGTCACAGACACGTTATAGATAGCCAGTGGCTCGTAAGTCTTACCCAGCAACGGGGTGGTGCAGACCAGATACGCAACGCTCCAAGTAAAATACTGGTATTCAGCAGCAACTGGTTAGGATGGACGCCGATGATTGCCCGGATTACAATCCCATACCAGCCCCACAGCCTAAGTATAACTACTTCCGATTTCACTGTATGACACAGTCTTCCTTCCAAACAGAGAACAATCGATCCTTAATCACTTCGAGTTCGCAAAGACGATCTATTCATATTCCTGTCTTTGTCCCATGTTACTTGGGGTTGACGCCACACATTTTTTTCTTCCAGTCTCCCCGGTAGACCGCTCACGCTATGATTTACTCCTTTTTCTTTTAGTTTGCCATCCATTCAATTACGTAAATGTATTTTCTTTCTTTCTATGGCTTTCCTTGCCCGATCACTCTTCCTAACTGATAGAACTTAAACATGCCCTTGTTTAAAACTAAATAAGTCAGCAGTGACCGGTTCATTCAAGTTCAACAGGCGGTTCTTGGCCAACTAACTGCACAAGTTCAAAAGTGCCATTGGCAACACGGTCAAAATGTATGGAATGGCTGTTTTTTTATTTTGTTTATTTATACTTATGATGTACTGAAAACGTGGCAATCGTTTGTGCGTCGGTGTCCCTTCCACCCTATATTTTACTCGCAATCTCAATTCCACTTTGAAAAAAAAAAGGAAATTCAACGTGAAGGTATTTACATTGCCAAGCAGACAAAAAGTGTGTTACGGAATAAGGGATCCAGACGAATTGCTGTCAAGTGTACTTAGAAACAAAGACGCTCAGAACTAGACTAGTTTTTGGTTATGGCAATAAAAATGTCACGTAATGTCTATCGCGTTAATTGCAGTTTGGCTTGACATATGATTCGCATCTGCACGAAGACATCACGGAAGTTACGGGGAGTCAGATATAAATGGTTGTTATGAATTATGTTGGAGACTCGTGGAGGTTCTACTGGCCGTGTTTGTCTGATCTTCAGAAACCTTTTTGCCCGAAATTAGATTTTATATAATACCATAGTAACTATACATATACATTATTAATTAAAAACTATTTAATAAACTAACAACAAACGATAAAAGGGCATCGAAAATAGCCTCTTCAACGCTGTCAGCTGGTAAAGTGCCCAAGAGACTGGCGACGTTGCCACGTTTTATGGCAACTCTTAGCGTCTGACCGAGATAAAAGACATTTCCTTAAACAGGCTATGAGCTCTCGGACCCCACGGCCCCAGAGTTTCAACCCCAGACGGCTCGAAATTAGCCATTAGTTGTCTCTGAACATATCACCAAATAAAATGGTTTTCAAGAGGAGCCGTTCATCAGAGTACCATCAGAATTAACGTCACACCATCACACTTAAGGTTTCACATCTTATCATACTACTACATTTATTTTAAATGTGAAAGTTTGTGAGGATGGATTAATAGGATTTTACTTGGTAGCAAGAACGTTTTATAAAATCAAATCTCGTGTTTTGTAACAACACTTTGGGAGACTTAAAAAGGGGACCCCTTCCTCTTTTTTAAAATGCATGGACTGGAACCGAAACGTTAATTGTTTATTAATTGCTTAATAACTAAAGAAGCTGAGTAAACTCATCTAACATTCAGTGAACATCTAATGGAAGCTCTTTGTTGTCTGTTCTCCCCGAAGTTGACGGTTTCAAGGTCCTGAAGATTTTCATATCGTATTTAAATTGATTGAATTGTTAGAGTGGGTCTACCGCGCCATAAGATGGATACATTTCTTTAAGCCACATTTGAACAGTACTGTCTTGTGTCAGTGTTGTCTTTACTGAAAATCGTATCGATCGTAAGATGTGGGATGTGTGAACAGTGAACACATCCCACATGTCTTTGTTTTACAGTCATTTGTAAGTTAGACGCTAGCAGCGGCGGTAGCGCAGCGCATAGCCGGTGAACGCAAGCATTTCGCAACAAAAGAAACTTTGTGGGTCGCCGGGTGTGGTTGCAGTTTACGTCTAAAACTAAATAAAATAAAAATGGCCTTTATTTACTGAAAGCAGGATATACAATGATAGGTACTAATAACAAAAGTAAAAAATATGAAATGTTGCATAAATTAACAAATACCTAAACAATTTTTCCTATTGGAATAATTTAACAACTTAATAAGTACTACTTAAAATTACCATAGAATGTCCCTGATTTCACTGTGCCGTCCCGTGTTAGGTCCCACGATAAGTTTAATATCGTCTACCCAACTTCTAAGTTGTCTGCCTTTTTTCCTTTTTCCGTCCCTCGGGTACCAATTTGTTTTTCTTTTTCTTCATTTTTCCTGCTTTTCCGTCATCATATTTATGGTCTGTCCAGCTCCATATCTGTTTATGTATACGTGCAAATGTGTCACTTTGGTTTTCTCTCTAATATCGAAATGTGGGTGTACTGATATGTTATGATATTGTGTAAACAATAAACATCCAAGCAATCACGTCAGATTTGCTGTATATTATTAAAAAGTGCCATTGTTTATCTCCGAAGCTCAGCCTCAGATCTTCACCAAATTTAAACGGGATCACGGCGGTATATTATTATTCCGAACAAAAAAAAACTCGAAATCGGTTCACAATAAACGAAAATATCGCTGAACATACCTACACACAAAAAAAACATTCAGACGAATTGATAACCCCATCCTTTTGGAAGTCGGTTAAATACCAGATGAGGCCGTTGATTCGTACCTGACTACTCTGAGAAGAAACAAACTTAGAGATCATAGTATCTTTTAAGGTCCAGACATAATCTTGATCAACTCACACGAGGACTATGCAGATAATAATTGCATGTTGGTGTATAACGTACCTGATTTACAAATATGATCTCATCCGCTGTAAGAACCAATTGACTGTACTTGTTGACACCTGAAACAGGGAGAAAAAATAAATTAATAAATTAAAAACAGACGAAGGTTTTAGCAATTCGACTGGATTCATGATGGTTTGTAACAGTGTTTAATACTGAATAATAAAATATTTAAAAAAAAAATCTGTTATGTCTAGTCTAAAATTAGCTTCTAATTGGAAAAAAGCTCCTTTTTATCGGCTGTATGTAAAATTTACAACCCACAAACTACATTCTTTGTACGTATCGCTCGGAGCATTTGGGGATCCCGATCAAAGAGCAACAACAAGATGAAAAGGCCCTCATTCTGAATACCTAATAAAATCAAAATAATAGAAGGTAATATTGTTCCTTTGAGCTGAATAAAGCAGAATTCAAGTGAGTTTCAGTTTTTTGCCCTAAATTATTTGGTGTTTGCACAAATGGTCAAAATCTTCATGATATTTTGGTTGCTTGTTTTTAGTAAATACTTACTTATTTTTTGCTCGCGGCCTCGCTCCCGGTATGTACGGAAATTAACCCCCGGGAATGTTTTAAGTATGTATGTATTTATTTATTTATTTATTTAAAATAGGTACGCCAACAGTACATACATTTTACATTTAACAATAAAAGTATACAGGTTAGGGTTCTTATGTAGGTACCAATTATAGGTGTACACAACATTCTTTCAAGAGAATACAGCTATATAATCATAAAGTTATAGAAATAAAATGTAACATAAAATAGAAAACATGACAACTTTGACTTAAACTAAAAAAGAGATTAAAAAAAAAAATACACTAATAACAAAAGTAGCTTATACAAAATAACAAAATATGCAAATAAAATCTATTAAAATCTAAAAACTCCTAAAAAACTAAATTTAGCCGTTCAAATGACGGTTCAAATGAGTGCGCAACTGACTTTTGAACTTCAGTAGGGAACCAAAGAACACATCCAAATCAGGCAATTTCGAATTGAGTTCGTTGTATTGAATGCACATTCTTGATACTGGCGAGTGTCTCCCGATGTTACTTCTACTGGCTGGCGGTTGAAAAAGTCTAGAAATTGGCTGTCTAGGACGATTATATGGGACTGACAACATGACACGTTCTAGCAACTGTTCGCATTCAATTTGGCTATTGACAATTTTATGGAGAAAAACTAAGTCATGGACAGTACGACGGTTTCGAAGCGACTCAATGTGAAAGAAAGCCAATCGTTGTTCGTATGGACATCTGTGGGATATTCCTGTGGACATGTATGCAATATGTCTTGTAAACGCTCGCTGGATGTTCTCGAGACGCTGAGAATGTACAGCATACATAGGATTCCAAGCTATACTGGCAAACTCTAGATGACAACGTACCAATGCTTTGAAAAGTATTATTTTAGTTTTTACCCCAAAAGATTTCGCGTTTCTGTTGATAAAACCTAACATTTGAGCTGATTTTTTCACAGTATCAGAGATATGAGAGGTGAACTTTAGTTTGTGGTCCAAAATTACCCCCAGGTCACGGATTTCTGAAACCTCTTGCAAGATAGCATTGTTTATTTTGTAAGGGGAAATTAATGGCTGTAATTTTCGACTGTAACGTATACAAAAACATTTCTCTGCATTCAAGGTCATCCCGTTAGATTCACACCAAAGACTGATTTGATCAAGATCGAGTTGGAGTAGACTGGCATCTGCTGGTGACTCTACTCTTTTAAAAATTTTGAGATCATCAGCATAAAAGGAAAAATCGCAGCTAATTCGAGAAGCAAGATCGTTGACAAATATTATGAAAAGAAGTGGACCCACATGCGAACCCTGTGGTACTCCAGATTTGGCATAATACAAACTAGACTCGTGACCTCCCACTGAAACTACTTGTTTCCTTCCGCTCAAATATGATTTAAACCAGTCAAGAATTGGACCATGTATACCATGAGATTCGATGTATGTAGTATGTATGATATGTAGCTTATAACATTCGGGGATAATGTAGCTACCCGAGTGAAAGGTTTTTCGGAATCGGATCCGTAGTTCCGAAGATTACCTCCTACAAACAAACCTACAAACTTACAATCAAATATTAATATTAGTATAGAAGAATATTATTTTGTGAGCATGTGGCACTCGTGGTTATTTTTCAATAGCCTCACGGTGCGTTGCCTAAAATAGGGCTGTGGATGGGTGCCAGTACGCATTGAGAAGCCTTCGCGCCTAAATAAAATTAGTAAAATTCTGAAAACCAGTTTTATCAAACGGCGTCCGGTTGGACTGGAAGCCGACTCCAAGATAATTTGGAAAAGGCTAGGCAGATCACAGTAGAAAAACTGTTTCAAAGTAAAATCTTTGCGAAAAAAAAACAGGAAATGTTTCACGATTTGTTACTAATAATAAAGATTACTACGTCCATAATAATATAGCTTGTATTCCCCGAAGGCTTTTAGGCTTTTAGGCTGAGGTGTAGCCATGTACACCCACATTTCGCCAGTTACACATCTTAAAGTCCCATGTAATAAGGGGCGAGCCTATTACGGCCATAATAATATGAATAAAATTCAAAATATGTTATGCCTCCAGCCATTGCCCTAATAAGAATGTCGGTACTTATATATTTTGTCAGCCGTATCCAATTTCTTTTGTTTTCCTTTCGTAAGTACCTAACTTGCGGTAAACGCCACACCGTCCTTCGGTTTTTGGAATGGTTGAACATTAATTTAATGTAATAAATGTCACCGAACACCGGGTCAAAGAAATACCGAATATCTTAGTAAAATAAGTCTTAATTATATTTCTTTTGTGACACTGCGCCCTTTCTTGTAAAATTCTACAGGATCTGAAAGGGATAACTATTGTTCTTTTTATCACTATTGTGTTTCCAAGGAAACAGTTATACCCGTAAGGGTCTTGAATGATGTCTAATTCGTGGTAATAGTTTAAGTCCGTTACGTGTACAGCGTTATAATAAGACCGATCTGAAAATTACAATTAAAGTTACCTGAACCAATACACAAAATCGAGAATACTTTCAAATCCACGTGAAGTTTTGTATTGGTTTTCAAAATATTGTTATGTACTGGTGTTCATCTGCTTGGGTTCAAACTATCGACATGAAATCCAGAGCCATAGCCACCAGAGTTCATTGAAGTAGCAATGGGTCGTCATATTAGCCGTAGAACTGATGACCGTTGGAGCAGACGTGTCTTGAGTGAAGACCGCGAATCGGTAAACGTTCAGTACGACGGCGACAATAACGCGAGGATCTTCGTACTGTGCGGCTTGTTGCAGCTGTATGAGAATTGCTGAGAATCGAGTCTATGTCCAGTCATCGCATGCCGCCGTTGAACTAGATCTTCAGTAACGTTACAGTCAACAAATCAACTCTTTTCCAATTCCGAAATGCAGCAATGTCCAATCACCAAGATTGAAGAGTGGTGTGACCGTCGGACTGCCAAGTCGTAGGTCTTGAGTTCGAACCCAAGGCACGCACCTCTGATTTTTCGGATTCATGTGCGTATTGTATAATTTATCACTTGCTTCGGTGAAGGAAAACTTCGTAAGAAATCCAGCATGCCTAAGAGATATTTTTTATGTAAAGCAAAGTCAGAGCAACAACTCTGACATCAGGTTAGGCACTAACCACACGAAAAAGAAGAAATACCTTATTTCTGTATTTACTAAGAATAAGGAAAGAAACGGACTAAATACGAGTAGTAAAGTACGGATAGAGTAGAGATAAATTACGAAATTCCCTCTTATCAATGTTTTTTTCCAATACAAGATTTTCGTTTCCAAAGTTTTTTGTGCGGAAATAGCCCTGTCTCGGGGTAATTGAACCGTCGTCGCAGCATTTCGTTCATCAATATTGCCACGTGATCCGCGTACGTGACCCGTAATGTGTTTTATTGCTGTTTTGTTCGTAATTTCATGATTTGTCCGTGTGTAAGTGGTAGTTATATTCATTAAGTGCTGAAAATTCTCTGAAAATATTCGTTAAGTATGGCTATTAGGAGTACCCTACCTATTTTAAAAACGCTGGCCTTGTTAATTCGTCTTAAGTAGGCTTTAACTTATTTGAGATTTCCCTTTTTTAAGTGAAGGTACCGACTTAAGGGTACTTTTGATGTAAGTGTCCACTTAATAAATAAATCATTTATTTCAGATAACTTGATCCATGCAGTCCGATTTAATGCTTTTCTTCTTGACATTTCGGTTAAAGATTTTTTTCTAACTATAAGCTATTTCTGCTATTTCTTACTAATATTATAAAGAGGAAAGATTTGTATTTTTGTGTGTCTGTGTGTGTATGTTTGTAATTAATAAACTCAAAAAATACTGTGCCAATTTCAAAATTTTTTTCACCATTAGAAAGCTACGTTATCCCTGAGTAACATAGGCTATATTTTATACCAAAATGTTTAAAAAATAAATGTCAACCCGTGCAAAGCCGAGACGGGCCGCTAGTTGTGTTATAAATGCGTAACTTAGTGGCAGCATTTCGAAAGCGATTGCAAGCATTAAGGTTATATTATATCACTTGTCACTTCTTTAAACTATTAACTGCTACACTATACTACTGCAGTTTGCTAACTATTATTTAGCAAACTGGTATATCGATTCGGAAAACAAAGTGTCATGATTGGTTTACAAACCGAAATGTGCTTAACCTTACATTCCCTTAATATACAATGAATCCTCGCACCTTCGCGGTACAGATAAGCTAATCTGAGGTCTTTTACATAAAATACATTTTCTCGGTGTACTCCTTCATTCATCTTATAATACAAAGAGGCGAGAATTTTTCCGTTTTATGTACCATGCATCTTTTCACATTGAAAATCCGTTATCCGAGTACCTACTCAACTTTCTTTGGTAGCTGTTAAGAGATTCCTTTTACAAGAACCTTTTTTTTTTTTTACGGATGGGAAATCATCAAATGACTTCTCCCGCTCTGGGTGGAGTGGGAGGGAGTGTCAGACTCTTACTGACTAAAACCCATCCATGTTCCTTCATTGCCCTTTGTGTTCCAGGGCCACGGTATCTCTTTCGAACAGTCCCGCAGCCCCGGCAGGCACCGGCCCTTGCGGGCCCCTTCTTGGTTGCTGACATCTCTTTGAGGCGCGCGTGGAACACGAACGCGCCGTCGACACGGCCTGTCGTCATAAGACGGACGGACGGTGAGCTAACCCATTACTCACCGTCCACAGGCCCGCGCCTACGGTGGCCGGGAGCCACCACGTGGCTCCCGACGCCCGGTGCTTCGCCCGCGGCGGCTGGGACGTGAGATTCTCTCCCTCTCACGTCCCGCCACCTCATTTACAAGAACCTTGAAGCTTATCCGTGGGTGATTTTGCAATGAATGACCATGAGAGGTATTAAAGGTTGGTCGATGTAGGTAGGTAGCAGTAGCGAAGGGACAATTTTTTCAGCAGATAAGCCGGAGTACATATCTTTAATCTGATTATATCATTTGTCTATAGAATACTGACTGTGCCATTTTTCTTTTTTTTTTTAATCCGGTATGAATCGAATTATATGGAACCTTCGCCGCTGGTAGGTAGGTGTGGCAGATCGACTTAAACTGTCGCTGTTGTTGTCAGGTTGCAAATTCTATCCGTCGCCATATATAATGCATAAGCTATGGCACTGAAAAGTCAATACAGTCTTATAAAATAAAGTAGTGTTTCGAACCCAGGACCTCATGCTCAGCAATCGCGCTTGCGCTCACTAGACCAAAGAGGCAGTCGGCTAAATGTTATTGGGTTTTTTCCACCTAGAATTTTTCAGTAGCAACCGCGGAGTCTGGATTTGTGCCCGGTTGATGGCAATAGGCCCGCCCCTATTATATGCGACTTAAACATAACTGGCGAAATGTGGGTTAACTTGTTAGGTACATCATTCAGCCTAACCCTTCAAGGATTAAAAGGCGTTATGTTCTAAAATAAATCAACAAACGTACCCTAGAGAAGTTGTAAAAATGCCAGCATGAAACGCCCGCAATAGAAACATACATAAATGAACATCTTTGTATTCAGTGTTCCATGTACGATATTCCGAGAACTCATTAATTATGGAATCAGTACTTGAATTCGATGTATTTCTACTGAAAAATCTTGGGCTTAACTAACAAGGTAGCACATAATATTATAACATGAAATGCGCACGATATTCCACCATTGTGTTTTCATTTGATCCCGATCTAGTTTAGGTAGGCAAACATACCGTGTTTACCTTGAATATGTATGCGAAAACTTTGGGACTGTTGTTACATCCATGGCTGTAACGTTTTACTATATTGTTTTAAACATAAAATACTGTTATCATAGTCATTACATAAGGCATTTCGTCGTTGAAGCTCTAGCACTACGTAAGTAAATTTTTGGCGATTTTGACATTTTGATGCCGTTTGCTAGAGAATTGGAAGACGCGTTGTTTCAACCAACCAGGACAAACAACTTCTATCTTATTCGAAGTAAACACAAATTATAAATGATTTTGTGCTTTTTATCTGGATATGATTGCGCAGTTTTATCTCTCTCCTGTAAAGTTGCTATTTTTGACTTACGTGGTGTTAGAACTTCAGCGACGATTTTTCGAGTCATCAGTCTTTGCTCATTTGTGTGATAGCTACGTCAAGCACTTCTAATTTTACTTATGGTCAAGTTTTCCGTCGTTTAATAGAGAAAATACACCTCCCACCACCACCATAATACATATCTTATCAGATAATTCCATGTTCTGGAAATTATTAGTATCATTACAGCCTGCTTCCACCCACTGTTCAGTATAGACCTTCTCCCTTTCGTGTCTGCACGTGTCTCATCTAAAGGTCTTCGACATTCTATCAGTGAAAATGATGATGGGAATACATAAGCTATCCAAAAGATCATTGATACTGTTGTCCTGTCAAAATCTTTGTAGAAAAGAGAAGTTCGCGGGTAACTACTAGTCTTTACTAATCTTCTTTACAAATGAATAAAATTGCAGTGTATGTTTGTAATTTCAAAATAACAGCATTTTACTGAATGCATTTGAAAGTATATTGCGGTACTTATAAAAAAAAAACTTTGTTTTTTAATTTTGTCTATATGTCTGTCGGTCTGCCTGTTTGACCGGCTGAACCAATTTTAACAACCTAAGGAGAATTTTATGAACCTAAGGAGTAACTTAGGCTACTTTTGTTTTAGACAAAGTAGGGTTTAGGGTTCCGTGCAAATAATTAATTAAAACCCTTCAAATTGTTAAGAAACTCCGATTCAAACAGGGAACTTGTAATATTTTCATAATAATATCACGCGAACGAAGGTCGCGGGCGACCTAGTTTAATATTAATTAGGTCGAAGCTGCTATGAAATTGTTATATTGCATCTTCCTCGCATATCCGAGTTTTGCTAGATATGTCAAAAATACGGGATTAAGGCCCACTTGCACCGCATCATTGAATGCGTTTAGGGCTAAACAAATCAAAACATGGTGCTATTAGCCTCGCAATCGTCGACTGCTTCAATGGTTAGTGGCCGCGACTGCTGCGCATGAGGTGTTGGATTTGATTCCCGGGTTATTGGGTTTTTCAATCAAGAATTTCTCAGTAGCTGACACGGAATATAGATTTGGTCCCGGTGGATGTTCATAGGCTCGCCCCCTATTACATGGGACTTGAAACATAACTGGTGAAACTTGGGTGTACTAATAGGACGTTACCTAACCCTTTGGGGATTACAGGCGTGATGTTATGTTACGTGTATTTCTCTCGAATTTTTCGGAGATGACAGAGACAGAATGACGTTTTGAATACCGTTACGTTGAGCGTTAAATGCGATTAGCGATTTGTGTTGCAAGTGGGCCTTGGTTTTAATCTATTGTTGGATAAATCTGCTTATATATTTCTGATCAATTCCAAGCAATGCGCCCGTGACCTGTATTTTATGATCTATAGTTTTAAAATAGCTATTATTTTTAAATACTATTCGTATTTATCTTATAACCCCTGGAATACTAAGTTCGTATCTTCACTAAAGTAGATTGTGGATAACTGGGTAGATAATTTTCCGAAGTAGGATAATTATCAATTTAAGATAATTCGAAAACAAAGCACGTTTATACATAATTTTGAACGCGACGCGACACGACACACACCTAAAAGTTTGAACTACCTTTAAGTTCGTGATGAACGTGCGCATATCAAAGACAAAAGCCTTGCACACATTGCACCTTGTCCAATATAACAATGCCTTCAGAATGCTATTATGGCTCCCACGATTTTGAAGCGCATCTGCCATGTTCATGGAGGCTCGTACGGACGGATTTGCAGCTATTCTGCGCAATAAAGTCGCCTCCTTGATGAACACAGTTCGTGCTAGCAGCAACGGCATTCTGGCGGTTATTGCTGACAATTTTGACTGCCCTAAGTCATCTAATCTAATTTTTGTCATCAATTTCACATTGTAGCTAGATCTACTATTCAGTCGTTGTCGTCAACATAGGCCAAGAAGAAAAAATAAAAAAGCTAACTCATAAACTACTCAGGCAAAGTTAATAAGAATTTATATGGGACCGACGCGCGGGCTTCCTCAACTAAATGAAAAAATACTCTCGTAAATCGGCGCACTAATTACGGCCGTATGCCGGTGGAATTCATAACCTCCTCCTTTTTAGAAGTCGGCTAAAAATGGTACGGACGTAACGAACGGTCGATGCCTTGGCTGAAGATATACAATGCATTCGGAAAAAACTGTTTGGTACAATTGTTACGGAGATGTTGGGGGTCAAATTTCCAACATTTGCTCAAGTTTTTTTTAAATACATGTTTTTCATTTAAGATTTTTAATTTAAACACCACTACGACCTCCGTACTATACAATCCATCCACCAGCACAATGTTTTGAGTGCGAAAAAAAAATTCGTTTCCCAGCAATTATTTTTGCGTAAAGTTGCTTAGATGAGATGCATAGAATGCTTGGTTAACGTTTTCGTGAAGGGACCGTTTACATCTTGTAAAATACCTGTGAGTACGCTCAGTCATCAGTTCACTCTCTTCGGTTTGCCATAAACCTACAAAAACGTTATCTTCACATACATTAAAATGAGCATTGTTAGAGTAGTGAAAAGATACATTGAAAATTTAGAAGAAATAGAAAAGACTTTTGCCGCTTTTTTGAAGTATTTTGTTTACCCACTTGTGTCTCGAAATAATAAGGTTATCGAAAACTGACAAAGCTTTTTAGAAAGGAATTCTAAATCTTCATCTCGTATTTGTTTGCAGACTCATTCAACGCATAGTCCGTAGTTTCCGTCTAACCATCCCAAAAATTGTTTTTAAACAAATAAATATACCTGTGCACAAATTAATTTGCTCAACTGTACCAGCACGTAACTTCACGTCTCCGCTTACTTAATTAGAACTCGAGTAAGTAATACTTAATGAAAACAAACTTTTAATCACGGATCACAGATTGTTCGGGTCGTCGGCGTCCGTCGACGTTCCTGCTATTGATATTGGTTGATTGTTTCCATTCATCTTGTAACAAATATTATCTACCATTGTTTTCTTTTTGTAATAGCTTTTTCGTTTTGTTAGTACCTAATCTGATGTCAGAGTTTTTAAGCCGCCCATGGGCCTCTGACTTGGCTTTACATGCCGTCGAGAAATATCTCTCCGGTATTTCCCCAAGATTTTTGTCCTTCACCGAAGCAAGTGATGATTATACTATACGCACATGAATCTGAAGAATCAGAAGTGCGTGCCTTGGGTTCGAACTCGAGACCTATTACTTGGCAGCCCAATACTAGCTAACCATCTCTGGTTTGCATTGTTTTTAAAACTTGACTTAACATTGAAAACCTTCTTCCCAAAGGAATACAGATAAACGCATCAACATCTAAGTTTAGAAGATCAATTCGGAATGATACGACCAAACACCTTTTAAAATACTTATTTAACCATCAGTCCGTGGTTACATAGCTTAACTTTAGGTACTAGTATCAGAACCAAAGATACGCTGCAATTTAATAGCAGAATTTGACAACACACTGAGGAATATCACAAGGATGAATCAACCAAATACATCATGAATTAATTGGGTTGCGTTATCTATGTCTACCGCATAGAAAATGGTGTATTTTACAACGTCGGCTACCCTTAAGCTATCCGTAATTCATAACAATAACCGTCTTAACTTTGACGTGCACTCGTTTTATTTTTGACCTGAGCCTTTAGATTTTTTAAACTGTGAAAAAGTTAGAACTTTGACCCCCAATATCTCCGTAACTAGGTTCCAAGGTAGGGTCTAGAACAAAAAAAAATATGGCAATGACGGGGAGAACAACAGCCTTTCAGATTCGTTAAGAGTACTTTAACACCCATTATTTGAGCTAATTGAGCATGAAGATAGTTATAATCTTCATTATACCTACGTAAGTAGGTTTGTAACAACCCGTCTTTGGTTCAGTAAGTTGTAGTTTGGCTTTACGATAAACAAAGTTAGTTGTTAATTTCTGTATGCTATGTGTAATGGTATTTGCATTAAATAGAGCTATTTGATCAATTAGAGCACAAAATCGCTAGAGATTAAATTATACGGAATCAGTCACAAATATTAGCAACAAGCACGTAAATCATTCAAACGACTGGAGTTTCTTTCCCGTTCTAAAACCACTAGTATTGCAATAGCCTACTAAAGTAGCCGCATCTTTATTTTCATTGACTCCTTGACAATGCAAAAGTCCTGGAACTAGTTCATTTGAATACAGTGCCTTGAGTTTGAATTTAATCCCGGCTACAGCATTAGTTTTTTTATGCCAAAACGAAAACGCTTAAAAGACTAAGCTTGGGCAATTCTAAATTTGGTGTACACACGGCGGCACATTTCCAGTACAACATGGCCCAACTTTATATATGTCGGATCCGGTCGTTAGTATGGACATAAAATGAATCGCAAGTACACCGGTGGTGACATCACGCGACCTACTGACAGGTCTACCCACACCAGAGCGTGCTTCTACAGAGCCCTGATGTTCAGCTCGAAGCGAGGGCGACATTCAATGTCTGATCAAGACGGAGCTGATACGTCTTGGAACTGTACCCGATCCATTGTGCCCCGTGTTATTGTGTTAAGCTGTAATCTCAAGTAATTCGTTAGTTTTGCTAGAAACAGTGTATTGCACCCAGTGTGTTTTCATAGCACGAAACCCATCTTCTGCCCGCATGATGTACGAGCCTAACGGAATAAATCCTAACATTTCTGACATATAGATTTCCCTTACAGTGTGGGACGTGCATAAACTGATTTTGTATAGCGTGATTGCTCGCCCTGCGTACGTGCGAAAACTGCCTTACAAACATAATTACTATTCAACTGTGGACTACCAGGTGGTATCAGCAGAGTTATTGCACCAGTGGAGAAGATCTTTCTGTGACCGAGGAATGAAATTAGTGGCGTGTCATTGGCTACTTAGTTGTCTATGTCCAGCAGTGGACTGTTGTAGTCTGATAAAAGTAATCTAAACATGACAAAATATAATAGTTTTAGAAACTAAAAAACACGCTTTAGATTGACGTCACTTTGTTACTCGTATTCATCTGAAGAAATAAAGAAAACGTATTTATTAGTCCGCACAGAACAAAACAAAAACAAATGGTTAAATTAACAGTAAAACAAAATTATATAGAAAAACTAAACCAATTCCAATATTATGTTTCCTAGAGATTCGTAATGCCTAGGAAACATAATAACATTGGCATGGTATGTAGTATTCATTAAAATGGGCCGTCTACGTTGCGTACATTGTCATGTCTAGTCGTTAATTTATTTAACTTTATTCTGAATGCTTTCTGGTGGATCATGTCAAAAGTTTAACAAAATACACAAATTTTTTAAATGTTTTGCATGGTACGTGGTATAATACGAGACTGGCAGCCAACAGATTGGATTAGATTTAATTTTTTTATTCAATAAGTTACGTACCATAGTAATCGTGCGTAACTTCACGGCACGGCAATTTCCTCTTAGGGGCAGTACAGTGTAAGTAAGCTAAGTCGGTAGTAAGTTTTGTGATAAACTACATAATATGACATCACCCTGTATTCTCCAAAGGGTTGGGCAGAGGTCCAGGGCCGTAGCCAGAAATTTGCTTCGAGGGGGGGGGGGGGGGGTGATCGGTTACCTACCTACCATTGCCACGTTGGATGGGAATGCTGATTATTTGACCAAAAAATAGGACAGCCCTCTAGTCACGGGAAGAATCCCCCAACCGCTTGGCGATGTCCCGAAAGACTCACAAATGGCTTAAACACATAGCTACCAGCCAGGACTTCAGCTGTTGCACTTACGATCACTAGACGTCAACTATACTTAACTACTAATCAAAATTTTCTTAACCTAACCTTTGCCAATTTTTGATGGCTTCCATAGTGGGAGGCAAGTCAAAAAAACGAATAATAACAAAATCGGGGGATACAGTTTTTTGTAATGATTTCCATTACCAAAAACGTCTCTAACATTGAAAATGGAGCAAACATATATGTCATTATGGTCATACCTTTGTCCCAATAAGACCAGGGGTTGGCACAACACGTTTTGTTCCTCCATTCCTCCTGACAGCCGTCACGCTATCATTTACTGCTTTCCTTTCATATCACTCCTCACGCGATCTATTCATCTACGGATATTAAAGTATTATAACACACCTGAAACGTGCTGAATCCGATTGTAAACAGATACAATGTGTGTGGAAACTTTCTCCCTTTGTATCGAACCCCAAGCATGGGCTTATTACACTGTGATGTATCTGTAATCCGAACCATTCTATTGACAAGCGGATCAGGCAGGGTACAAAGGCTCTTGTACAAAGTGCCGCATCGCATCGGACGGATCGTATTTAACGGATAGGATACTTAACCGGAGTCCCCTGTTCGCCTATACCTCGTTACTTAGGCCTTTCTAGCCACATCATCCTTCGCACCATCCATCCATCGTTTCTTTGGTCTTGTTCTCCTCCTTTAGCCATCAAAATTCATATTCAAACGTTTCATCACAAAGTTTTCAAGGGAACCGATTACCACACAACTTTTCAGTCACCGACGCCACTTTCACACTTAATCTTCCGTGGTACTTTCTTTTACTTTTTTTACTTTAAAGCAATTTGGATCGGAGTTAATACAATAAAAAATGTACATGATATGTTCATTATTGTTCGCGATTAGAAAAAAAGAGTTCCATAACGGTTTTCGTAGAATTATGTACCTTTTCATTTCTCATTTTATCAATTCGCGTAACACCACAAAACCCCCATAGCACTCCACTTCAGCCAGTAAAGTTACATTCATCCCTTATGTGGCCAAATTTTTTCCATACAAGACTGCAGGTCTGACCATTTTTTTTTTCCAACACTGATGGACACGAAACTGCACAATCTAAAATAAAATCTATTTCCTCTCTCTCTCACTTCTTAAACCCATACGTACCCAACACTGAGTGTAAGAGGTTTCTTCTTTTGAATGCTACTCTCAATTTTTTAAATCCTTCCCAGAGATACCTTGACAGTACCAAGACGAGGTGGCAAAAAAATATTCTGTCAGCATTATTCGTGATGAAAAGTCATAAATTCACATAATGACATAAGTTAATGAATAGCCTATGTCTCTCCTCTTGAAAGTCTCTAATTTGTGGGTTCCTGATACAGCTACATAGCTATATAAATTTAATCTGACATCCTATGGCAAGAACTACAGAATACGTATAATGTGAATAACAACTTGTAGCTACCTAGACATTTATGTGTGTATTCAACCCAGGTGTTTAATAAGTGTAGCTTACCAGAAAACTTAAGTTGTGCTCGCGGTGCGACCTGCCGCTCGGAAGTTACGGCCCGTTTGGTTCACCTGTTGCTCCCACCGACTCAACAAGGTTAGAAGCGTCTTTGATGGCGATGTTTGCATTACCAACATAACGACGTTCTGTAGGATGCTTTGACAGAGTTTGTCTATATTGTGTAACCGGCTGCTTCTTAACGGTATCTAAATGTTCACTTTGAATTATTCTTTGTGCGATTGTTAAATGCGTAATAATGAATCATTCGTTTTTTTAAACCCCCTTTTGGTAAGTTTTCATGTTAATTGGTAAGCATTTTTTAGGGGCCGTGTTATGGTCTAACTGGATTCAGCTAAATACCAGTATTTTACATGGTTCAGCCCTACTTGATCTCGACAACCCAGTTGCTGGGTAACACGATACCTCCTGGTAAGACTGTCTGTAACACGTTTCCCAATTTAATTCAACCATAATGAACCATAAATTATTTTTAATTATATTCAAACTTAGCTCCAAAATCTAAAACACAAGGTTGACATCGTTTTATTTGACCTCACGTAATCAACTTTCCATAATACCCTCCGTTTAGCGTGCAGTGTTATATACGTTAAAAATCGCGTGACTTGACGTGCCGTCAAATCAACACACGGTTTAATCAACAACCGCGTGTCATGTTGTGCCCAAAACATGACACACGGCAATGCGGCCTTTGACAACTTGATGACATCTCTGGCACCTCGTACTGCTGGGGCTACGGCCTACGCTCTGTCAGAGGGGATGGGCTGTAATCCCTGTGCCCGGCGCAGTGCGCGTTGCTGTCAGCATGCGTCAGCCGCAATTACATTTCCAGCCAGAGTATTGTGCACTTAGGCGGCATAGTGCACTTACAAACAACACAGGCCTCCTCCATCAAACGGCCGTGGTCATTCGTCAAGTCAGAGAACATCAAAATGCCATTAACCTGGCATCCCAGTCCGCTGGTGAAATCATGTTGGAGTGGCTGACAAAATGACGCCGTAATTGTTGACTTTGACAGTTGACCCAATGGTTTTCCGATGACTGGACTGGATAAGGCATTGATCCTACGTACTGCGTAGGTACGATTTTTCGATAACCTGGAAAATAAAAAAAAACAATACGCTAACCCGATCTATGTTATGTACCTACGTCTAGTATACATACGTATGTTTGTCAATCTAAGATTTGGCAGCAAGCCGGGCTTATTTTATTTAGTTTATAGCATACGTGAAAAATCTATAAAGATACGTCTATGTCGTGGCCAAATCTTAGAATTGATCAGTTATTGTTTGATATGGTTCCAAGATTTCACGGTTTATAACTAAACTTATACTGATATCGATACGGGATATCTTCCGTGATTTTCGTGTTCATGTATACATTTAGTTGTTACATATAGGTTAGGGCACGGCAACATAATAGATTGGAAAAAAAAAATAACCAGTGAGAGGTGCACTGGATTGCAAGTTTGTTGAACAAATATAATTATTATCGATAATATTACTAGTATCAGGTTTATGTAGTTATTTTAATGAACATCATGAGGTTATTAAATTATTTTATTTACGTGTATTAATTATTATGTTTTGTTAGTTTGTTTGTTTACATAGCTCAGAATAATTGAAAATCACGGAAGATATTCCGTAAGTGACAGTGTAAGTTTTGTTTGATCATTTCATGAAATTTTGGTATTTTACATAAATGGAACAGTGCCCGCTGCCCACATCTTGATGTGGTCTAGCCAGATCATGACTGATCTGGCTAGATATTTAGCGTTTGACGATATTAACAGTTAAACGCACGACTACTTGCAATGCCGGGAAGTGAACTCGTACGTTCACTTCCCGTCATTTCGATATTTGTTTATACTGGAAAAAAACATGTGAAAAATTTGGAACTTTGACCTTCGATATCTCCGTAACGGGAGTGTCGTTACGGAGATATTTAAATGCTTTACTTTTATCATCCTTCATGATCAGCGCCGTGTTTTAGAGAGATCGTTACTATGAGTGCTACCGTAAACCGTGATTTTTCACAACAAAAAATAATAGTTTCTCAGCATTTTTTTTGCCGCCTAGACAGTCGGTCTAGAGCCTCGTTGGTTGGGTTTCCATCAGGAATTACTCAGTAGCAGCCACGGGACACATGGGACCTCTGACATATTAGGTAAACCCTCTGGGATTACTGGCGTGATGTTACATGTTGAAGACTTGAAGTATGAAGTTACTCATTCTAAGATCTGGCAACGACATCTAGATAGCATAAAACAGAAACGCTCCTTCAACAGCACAGTACTGAAATTCAGATAAATGTCTAAAAAGTTGTATACCCAAGTTGTTCTTCCAAGTGCATTCAAGAATAAAAATACGTACGTATTACCTATTTTTTATGCAAGTCAAGAAAGGTCCCGTCCTTGAAACTTCTTAAGAAAAACTCCAGCTCGTTTCGTCAATATGCCCCAGCCTTTATATGAGGGGTGTAAAATGTTAGTGTTTATATCCATTTAGCACGCGCTCGGAGTGGGGCCATTCAATATGATTTTATGAAGCAAACAGTTCGAACTTACGGCGTCGTACTGCCTTCTTATGGACTTAGAGCTTGATTGTGTTTATATAAGGGACACGGACCTTTCGGGACCTTACGCGAACTAAAGCTGCCGTAATCTGGTTGTTAACACGCTTTTATTAGCTTTACCTGTAACTATGTAAAAACATCTTAAATAATATATTTAAATTTGACACACTTCCCGATTTCCGATTGACATGAAATGCATACATTTTTAGTTTGTATGACAATGCATGGTTAGCTAAGTGAGTAAGTATTGTAAATTCAATATGGTGGGCTCCCAAAATGGCGGACTAGTTATTTTTTTATGCATGTTCCCAAGATATGGGTATCAAATGATAGGCTGAGAAAAATGCGAGAAATAAAATGACGTCACTCTAAACGTGTTTTCGTTTTGTAAACAGTTTTTTTTTTTATTTCAATACAATTTTACGAACAATCTCACATAATGTATTGAAGGATTATAAGTTCCATTTACTGGTCTTCACTAATCTATGAAAGGATAATTATTATAAAGCTCAAAAAAAGTCAAAAGAATCAAAAATAAGAATGTTACAGAGGAATCATAAAATCGGGAACTACTACACAGGACTTGCGCAAAATACGCGCTTGGACGTGGAGTTGCGGACACCAGCCCGTTATACAATACACGGGAAAACATAGCTGGTAAATGTGGGTGTACTAATGTATACCTCTGCCTGTAATGTGTGCCTCTCTCGGCGAGATGATATGTTATGAATCATTAAAATCTCCGGTTATCCTTAACTTGATAGAGGTAAATAAACTGTGTAATGACTATAAGAGTGATCTACTTATTTTTGACTTTGTTCTAAGAAACGTACAAAAGCTGCAACGTTTCACGCAATTGTCAAATAACGTAATTAGTTACTACCTACTTCTATAGTGGTAGCAAGCCATTCCCTAATAATATTCTTGTTAATATTTGATGTTTCTGGCAAAAAGTGAAAGCTTAACTTTTCCAAGCTAGGGTACGAAGCCAGGTCATCACAAGAAGCTGCTTTCCCAAGAATGTCTTTATTTCATCCATCAAATTGTGATTAAACTTTTCAAAGAACAAAATGGAGGTATATGATAAGAAATAACTCATTAAACCTCTTAAAAACTCAAACTTAAAGCTATTTATTTCAATTAGACCATAAAAGGCACTTAATAACTTGTGAAAGTACTGTAGTTGCCCATTCCAAAGCGTAGATCTCTATGGAGAAGAATGGAAAAAAAACTCCATGGACCAATCAAAATTATGTTTACAAGATCTTGGTTAGGTACATCATTCATGTTGAGATAATACATATACGTGAGAACGGTGTAGACGGTGTAGACGTGCACATTAAGAGCGTCCAAAAACGGTTTCATACCTCCATCATCTTCGTTATTTGTGAAATTTAAATAACATGCTAAAGTTTTGCGAGAAGAAAGAAGTATACAAGGATGGCAGCAGGTGGTGCTTTTCTGCCATCGCCACGGGAAAACGGCGTGAGGCCGAGGTGTACCATAAAGTCCACCCCACATTAATTTGCCAGTTACGTTTAAGACCCATGAAATAGTGGCCAGTCTACTTTATTATCTACCATGTTATTTGCTTCTTGGTGTCACTCTGACCTCCACCCTCAACTTATGGTCCTATATTGAGCCCAAGATCTAATTAGCCGTTAGAAATTGGTTTTTCTTATAAAGGTACGAAATTACCTCACAACGGAGCAGCTGCTCATGTTATACCAAGCACAAGTCCAATCGTTCATGGTGTACAGCCAAGTACCTGCAGTAAGCGTTAGAAGCTGTTGAGCGACATGCCAAGAGGCTCATTGCCAACGATTCCCTTGTCAAAGTCAAGCTCCAAAGCCGTCAACAACAATGTGAAGTGTGCAGCCTATCGGTTTTTTATCGGTTATATTTCGGAGAGTGAGCTTTGGAATTACATAATCTAATTCTGCCATCCCCACTCTACCAGAGCAGAACGATATGGCGAAGCGTCACCGTTATAATATGATTGCAGTTCCACGGACCCGAACAAATCGCTGCGCTTCCATTTTTATTTTACGATCCGCTAGTCTGTGGGATTCCCTGCCGGCTTCTCTGTTTGCCGATCATTATAATCTGAATCTCTTCAAAGTTCTAGTGAATTGGTTTCTTCAAGAAAGCGTGCTCCATCCTTGGTCGCGTCATCGCTTCGTATCAGGCGAGTTGCAGCCAAATGCTCCTATTTAACACTTTTTTTTAAATGTTTACTATTTTAATTATTTTATTTTACTTAATATTATAAAGAGGTAAAATTTGTTTGTAAGTTTATATAGGGGGTAATCTTCGAATCTACTAATCCGATTTCGAAATTTTTTTCAATAATGGGAAGCTAAATTATGCCCGAGTGTCATAGGCTATATTTAAAACGTTTCCGTGGGATAATTAACGATCATAAGGTGAGCGAAGCCGTGGGCATAACCTAGTGTTCAATAAAGCATATTGCCCCCAACTGGACACAAAACGAATCTCCAGGATACTGCTAAGAAATATCTGATGAAAAAACCCAATGATATCTGACCTGGGAGTCGAACCCTGGAGCTCATGCTTAGCAGCACTGCTGGCGACTGCTAGAGCAACGAGCTAGTCAATAATATTATTATTTTTCCCAATAAGTAAGTTACCTACGGTCACACGTTCAATTACGGTTGCCTGAATTTAAGCGCAATATAATATGGCGTCCAATGATGGCGTCGTATGTCGCACAAACTATCTCCAGCAATTAATTGATAACATAATTAATGGAGTCAACGTTGTAACGAGAAACCCTTTGACGTGTGAATTTGTATTTAAATTAAAAAGAATATATTATCGAAAATATCCTCACTGAAAGCCCCAGTAACAATCCGTCCGATCAAAGAACCCCAGGCCCTCATGCTCAGCAGTCGCGCTTGCGACTACTAGACCTACGAAGCAGCTAAGTAAGGCCCTAAATAATATCACCACTACACCGGCAAACTTTTTATTTTAATTACTCTATTTTTAAAGGAATTTAAGCCGGGGATTAAAGCTCTGAAAAAAGTGAACCAACCCTGTAAACTCAAATTTATTATAATGCAGAGTTTCTGGATGAAATATAATTTAAAATAATCAACAGGTAAGGATCTCTAACTGTAAGTTTAATTGAAAAACGGGTTGTAACGGGTTGTCGGGTTGTTGGTAATATTTAGAGAATTCACCCCGTCTACTGGTATCCATCCGGTTAGACTGAAAGCTGACTTCAACATAATTGGGAATAGGCTAGGCTAGGTAGATATGATAGTGATAAAAGCCATGCCAGTAATCCCCGCAGTGATAAACAGAGGTTTCCATAGTACCTAAGACCAGTTTTCGCCAGTTATTTTTAAATACCATGTAAATGAATAAAATTAAATCGTTTATTGACCAGATGAAAATTAAATTAAATTAATAAAAAACAGTAGGTGTAAAAAGAAAAAACGAATTTTCCCAAGACCTAGCTAGATTGATTTTTCGCCCTCGTAAAACTTGTATATTGCAACTTTCATCGAAATCATTAGAGCCATTTTCGAGAGCGCGATTACATATATTATGTATCTGTATAAATACTTACTAAGTATTGGATACAACTTTCAATAGATACCCACATAGATAAGCATCGCCTTTGTACTATTTTCTGTTCTTTTCTGTATTTAGTGTGTACATAAATTGTTAAATAAATAAATAAATAGATAACGTAAAAAAACATCTTTTCCATAAATGTAACACATTCACATTACACACAAACAGATGCTCTAGGCGTAAAGAAGACGAGCCTATGGCAATAGGGGAGACAGTGACAACATCTGCCTACGCATTGCCTTACTATATTAGAGTCGGCTTCCAGTCCAATCGAATGCACCTGAATTCCAGTATTCTTATGAATCGACAGTATATACCTTTCTGATCTCGACAGCCTAGCTGCTGGTTAATGCGACACCCAGTATCCCTGTCTCCAGTATTCCAAACTTCAGGCTTCCACTGAGAATATTCTAGATTTATTCTTGCTTATTATCAAAAAGGAGGTGTACCACTATTTGAATAGGTCATGTAATACACAAACAGGTCGTATTGATCACAAGTCGGGCGCCGCTCTAGAGAATTCTCCACACTAACGAGGTCCACTTTTATCTCCTATAATAGGAAACTCCCGAAATTCGAGGAAACTTCTCTATTCAACGGTAAGTTTGTCATTTCTTCTGTTCGTAAACCACGAAGTATACCCGTCCGAGCAATTTCTCAAAGTAGCCTCAATCGATTTTCCCGACATCCTGAAAATATTCATAAAAAACTAGAAAACCTTACAATGCCCTTTTGAAGCCAGTATTTATAAGTTCCAATAGTCCTAGTCCTACACCTAGTCGGCAAAATATCTAAGAATATTTTGAGTTTGCCTTTTAATTATGCAAAGAAATTATGAATTTACCTAGGACGAATTACACTGTTTTCGCTAAGCTATTGTCTAGCCTGCAGCGAGGAGTTTACGACTCAAAAGATAGACAAGTTAAAGCAAGTTTAGAGTATGAAACTGACAACCCCAGGTCTGTATCTGAGGGTTAACTAGCTTCTCCAAATGTTAAGTAATTGTTCTCAGTTGTGAGACAACGAGAATTTATTTTTAATCTTTCACTTATGCCCTAATAATTAGTAACTGGGTTGTGAATGTTATCCACCTGCATTTGGTCAGACTGGAAGCCGATCCCAACTTAAGACTACATAAAATATAACGGTGGAAGGTTATGCATTTAATATTTTATTGCTTGTGCAAGAATAAAAAGTAGCCTTATTTGTCCAAAATTATGTTTCTTTTTAATGTTGAAATTAATTTATGCATTCAAAGCACGCATTCACTGTTACTGACACGTTAATATGTAACACGCAAATGACGTGGTAAGGTGGCGTCACTCCGAAACTGCAAAGACCTAAATATACTTCTTGTTTAATGCCATTTGTATGTACTAATCGCCCCTTGTATAATATTATTAACTTGCAAATTGTTGTAAAATTATCCGTTTGTTCACAAACCAACACAAGAAAAATTCCCAGCTTCGATGTCATTGGTGTGGTTGTGTTTTTATTTATTTCATTATACAGGGTGGAAGGGCCACTGACGCATACACAGTTACCACGTATCCAGTACGTCAGCTGGTACGCCAGCAAAATCTGCTGTTTCCTACAAAAGTGCAATACCTAAAAAAAGTAAAGAACAGCAGATTTTGTTTTAATTGCCGACGATAAATTTCTATGTATGATGTACTGAATACGTGGTAACCGTTTGACCCTGTATTTAATTTGGAGATGTTACTGTAACAGTTAGCCTGCGTCATCCCGCAGCTAGACAAAGGCCCAGTTCTTTCAATCCAGGGCCAATGTGAACCACTGGTCGCTGGTTTTGTTCCACTATCTTCTTCATGGCTGTTTAGGCACATAGTCCACATAGTGGCTCATTGGGCATACGGCTTTTTGACCAAAGTCAGTAATTTGTGTTTTGGACCGAGCATGGTGTTGCGTATATGGTCAGTCAGCTCGACGCCCAGAACATTGCGCACCATAGCGTTTATTTAATTATTTATTTATTTTGATGTTGAGAAGGAAGTTGTATTTATCTTTAAAAACCGGCCAAGTGCGAGTCGCACACAGGGTTCCGTAGCACGGAACAATATAATAAAAATATTTTTTAAGGCTCATTCATATGTTGTATTGTATAACATTTAACAGCAAAACTAAATTTGTTTTTCATAGTATGTTAATGAAAGACAAAGTTACTGCTGCCGTTAGATGAATCCCATATCTCAAAAATTAAACATCAAATCTTATTCAAACCAATTTTTACAATTCTACATTTTTCAGAATTTTCTTCCTCTTACTTTAGAAATTAGAGAGGGGACACACTTTTTACAACTTTGGAAGTGTCTATCTTTCAAACTATTGACTTTGAGAAAAAATGGTTTTAGGAACCTGAATGTCATTTTTAAAGAACTATCTATAAACATCATCCGCACGCATATGCTTGATGTTTTTTTTTTAACTTTCACTTCCATATAATTATGGAGAGCCCCCTTAATCATTTTTTTTTAATAAAAATCGTAAAGCGGCTCACCTACCAAGAACCAACCAAGTTTCAACTGTGTAGTTCTAAATATAGTTTATATTTTTTTTTGTTCTTATAGTTTCGGAATAAACGTTTTTTGCCATTCGTCTACGGAACCCTAAAAAGAGTAATGCAAAAGAATGAAAATGTTTAATAGTGCTTGCTTTTATAAAAGTATTCTGTTCAAGTGCACCTGATCCGTAAGCCCGGCTTCAACGGAACGACTTTACGCTTTTTAAACTTAGCTGCTGTGACCATTTATTTAAAACACTTTTATTTTATTTATCCTTTCACTAAAGCTAAATAAAAAACAGCCGCTCGGTTCAATCTTTAGGATAAGCCGCGCTTGCCTAGGTTGGTCGTGAATGGGTGACCTGTTGGCCCCCGCTTCCATTTCTAGATCTTTGACAGTCATTACAGGTAGTCAGTGACCCGAAAGTCAGAAAATCAGTCTTACCGAGGGGTAACGAGTTGTTGAGGTCAGATAGGCAGTAAAATACTGGTATTCGCGAGCAGAAATGATGATGAATTTTGTAAAATTAAAATGTTAAAATAAGTAGGTCAGTACTATTTGTATTCTTTAGATAAAAACAAAACAAGGTTTCAGGGAGAAAAAAAAATAGTAGACGTCTGAATGTAAAGCTTTCACCAACAAGTGTTTCCGGAGTTCTTCAGGATAACTACGACCATACATTTAATTTTTAATTTATTGATACCACAATTTGCTTTTGTCTTGACCTTCTAAAATCTGGTAGACGACATCCAACATTTAAAACATCTACGAAAAATAATATAAAACATTCGTACTTACCTAATTGTAATTCCTACTAATTAATTGATTACAATTTAGCAAAAAGTGAGCCTTCTCATTGAAGCCATCCAACTGGAAATTCACGTTTTCTGCTTAATATTCTTAGGGTACAGTAGGAGGATTATTAAATTGAAACTTTTCACAAAGAATAAGCTCTCGGAAGGGCAATAAAATTCTCATCTGCATCGGTTATGCCGTTTTGATGTTCCTCCTCAAAGGCGTCTGCCTTGTCCGCCGCGTTGTGAGATTATTGTAATAAATAAAATATTAGGAAAGGTTATTATTATGTTTTGAAAATGTTTAAAACTGGCACAAAGGTGTTGTTGCTTGTCTATCTCAATTACACACACAAGTCCTCGACCACAGAAAGCAACAAGTTTTAATTTCAAGTCAAAGCTTTTGGTTTTAGCTCCAGTGTTTCAGGGCCTTTTCGTTCATTTTATCAAATAACACGTCATCATGCAGACGCTGTCAAAGTGACAGTTTTCAGCGAAGACTATGATAGAAGAAGTCAAAATTGTATCATCCGGGACATCCGCTTAAACAATAATAACTGCTTGTGCTCTTTAACTCAATTTAGCATACCTACTAATGTATTTTTATCTAAATAAGTCGATTATTTTTGTTAATTAGAACTGCCTCCTTAGTCTTGTGGCCGCAAGCGTGACTACTGAGTATGAGGTCCTGGGGCTCAGAGCTTTTGGAATTCTCCATTTATGCACCATCTGCGACCGCCGCCGACGGCCAAAGAGTCCTACAACGCGACTGATGGAAATATCCATTTACAAAACATATGTGGGCAACTTTGATTACATATAATAGAACTATAAATAAAAATCGAAGAAAGAAATTAATATATTCTTTTTAAAAAGTAATTTGGAAGAATTATATCCAAATGTTTACACAAGAATCAGAATCTTGCTCAAGTTCACAGTTTCAATGAGTAATGCAGTACACCCTCTTCTGAGAGAAGGTTCTCAAGGTTAAAATTGATTAAGACCCTATCTACTTGAGAAGCACGATGAGCCAAGGCCCAAGATTCTAAGCGAGACTATCTGCGCTTTCAATTCTATCAATTAAGACAGTAAAAGCGACTGGTGTTAGCTAGACTTGAAAAAAATTAGTGAAGCGACAAGAGGTTTTTCCGTCAAATGAACGTTTTCATTCTGACTGGCCTCCACATTAGGTCTAGCTCCGTCACTGTCTCGTTCAGGGATTGCTCAGTAGCGGCCACGAACTCTGGATTCCTGCCCTGCTGATGGCAAAAGGCTCTCCCGCTAGTACACGGTACTAACTAAGCAACGACATGTGGGTGTGCCTACTATTAGGTACTCCTCTGCCTAACCCTTCGAGGATTACAGGCGTGATTGTGTTACCAAGAGAATGCCTGTACTTTAAAAGAGATTGTGACCTGTGAGCTTCAGCTTCAGCTTAGATAGGAAACAACGACCTCATCTAATACGTAAAAGATTTTTTAATAACCTACTTACAAAAATAAATATAATTTATCGTTTGATGGTATGTTATGAAAGTACTTCTATATAACTATGTAACTACATCTACTTTTCAAGCACAAAATAATGAGTGTCGAAATCATCCAAATAGGTATATCCCTGCTGTATTTGTTTTCCAAGAAAATCGGTCCGTCCTTCCCTCCTTTGTTCTGTCCAGGTTAAGGGACCTATTCAAATACCAGTTACAAGGCCAAAGCAAAGAAAGATATCTTTTTACGTTTCAATAATATTATTTTAACGAAAGATATTCTATTTCTTTCAATTTGGAAGCGGATCTGTTTACTTTTCATGTATTTAGGCGCATAGTTAACCATTGGTCGGCTGGAGAAAAGTAATTTTTTAACCTTTATAAATTTTGTAACAAAGGGGACTTAGTAAAAATATAATTCTTTTGTAAGTTTATAACTAGGGATGAAAATTTATTTAAAAGAAAAGTAATTTACATTAACTTCGTTTTCGGTAAAGATTTTTGAATAAATATAGTCATAGTGGTTTCACGAGGGAATTTCTCACCGGGGGTTTTCAAAACGGAACTTAGAGTAATAAATTGATGTCAAAGTTTTCGAAGTCGCACAAGAAAATAGTTACTGGAAGGAATTGAAGGAGGCCTTTACCCAGCTGTGGGACAGTAAGGGCTAAATAAAAATAAAAAAAAGTTTTCAAAAATATGTTAGGCTCTAACTCATCATTTACGTAGCCTATTCCATCTACGTTGTCCCAACGGCTTTCAGTCACACCGGATGCAGCTGTACACAAGTGATTTGCATGGAGCGGACGCTTCTGATTTATATATGTCTGACGTTAGTTACACATACAAAACATTTTATCATTTTCTTTTATTTTCAAAATAACGGCCACGCAAAATACAGACCTGTTTTAATCAATAGATTATATCGATAAAAACAAGACTTGTTTAAGACAAAATCTTTAATTATTATACATATTTCGGAAACGCGTTGCTTTAGAAAATTTTGTCTCATATAAAAGTTTTGTATTGATGCTAGATATTGTTTAGTACGGGTTTTATGAGTGGCTACTATTTTGAAAATAAAATAAAATGTCGGAAGTTAGGTAGGTCACAATAATCAAACTCACTGTAAACTGATCATCATCATCTGCCTAGCCTTTTCCCAACTAAAGGGTGTAAAAAGACCCTTAACGAAGCCGAAAGGCACTTGTTCTCCTCGTCATTTTAATCATTTTTCTGTTCTGGACCATACCTGGGAACCTTCTAGTTATGGAGATATTGGGGGTCAAAGTTCCAATTTTTTCACAAGTTTTTTTTTAAATACTACTTTTTAAGGTTCTAACTTTACTCCAATTACCTCCATAGTCCGTTTACTATTCAAAGCATCCATCAGCAATAAATTTTGAGCGCATTATATTGAGTTTTAACGTAAAATGTGATTTTTGACCCCAAAAAAAAATTTCGTTTCCCAGCAAAAATTTTTGCGTAAAGTTACTTAGTTTGATGTACAGAATGGTTGGTTGACGGCTTGGTGAAGGGTCTGTTTACACCCCGTATATTGGGGTTGGCTTCCAGTCTAACCGGATGCAGCTGAATACCAGTATTTTACATGGAGGGACTGCCTATCTGACCTCCACAACCCAGTTAGGACTGGATAATACGATACCCCTTGGTAAGACTGGTTGTCAGACTTTTTGCGCCACTGACTATCTAAAGACTGTCATAGATCTACAAATGATACCCGGGACCAACGGCTTTGCTTTCCGAGGCACGGAGGAAACTCGGTATATATGTGATCACCCATCCACAGACCAATATAGGCAGGCACGGCTTAAACTAAAGATCGACCCGAGCGGCTGTTATTATTTAGCCACGAGCTCCTCCGTAAACTGATCAATGAACTTGAAAATATTAAATTTGAAACCAATCAATGCCATTTATTATAAGGTTAATGAATTTCAGTAACCGCAGTCCGCAACCATCCTATGCTATCTATTTTAATATTTTTTTATTTATAAACAGTCATATTAGATACCATATACTTTTGGCCTAAACATTAAATTTTTCACACAGATTGTCCTGTTCAATGTCTACACCCATTTGCAAGAACATACCTCAGAGAGGTGTTGTAAGATACATTTTAGTTAAGAAAGGTTATTCTGACCTCAAAAATAACGTTTTTACGTAATTATTCAAGGAGTGGGCGAGGTAATTTGTCTCTGTAAATTGTGAGGTCCTTACAAAGAGGGTGTAGCTCGGTGGTTAACTCATTAGGCTTGTTTTCGCAAAACCTAACAGGAAACCACTTTCACGTACTTTTGTAATTATAACTGTTTTGTTGGCTCGCCTTTGGCGTTTCTTTTTAAATACTTTTTTTTGTACTTATGCTGAGTTTTTCTATCAAAATTTTGACTAGCTTCTTGGAGTTGTATGCCTGAGACTCGCCCCTTATTGTATAAAACTACCTATTAAAGGTGCCTGCCTGACCTTTCGGAAATTACAAACGTAATGACATGTTATGCCACTAAATGATATTCTTTATTTTTCCACGTTCTCATCAAATGCTCAGTGGTTATGAAGCAGTAGACAACAGTACAGGGTTCAATCCATTGATGCGCGACTCTACATAGCAAAACAAAGAAATGCCGCAATATCTATGGCGTTTGTGACAAAAGAGTCCGACCTTCGCCGTTTCATGTTTTTAATATGGCATAAATAATTTTCCATCGGTATCTGATAGCATTAACGTAATTAAAACGGGTTAGACGAGGAAAGTAGTTTTTTTTTAAGACGAAACTTAAAATAAAAACATAAAAACTACATAATGAATAAAACATTTATTTTATTGTTATAAAATAACAAAATTAAAAACAAACATAACTAATACTAATAACAATCCACAAAAAAAAAATTATACAAAAACAAAAAAATAACTGAACAAAAATAACAAATTAAAAAACGCCGAAACACAACTTACCTCTGAAGTCGAGCCGCGCGAACTTCTCGTTCTTACACTTCAGTACTTTAAAACGGTTTAATTTAACGACGAGCGACATGATGGAGAATTTTAATATATCACGTCACAGTAAAACTCACAGGGGCCCAGGAAAAAAATATTTTCCCGGGCCATTCATTCAGAATGACCCGTTTGGCGCGAAAGAGAAGACTAGCCAATGAAACGGTAGAACTTTCCCGTGTTGGCCAGATGAACTAGCAGGCAACCGGCTCGGGCCGTGGTCGCCGATAGAGTGGCGAGGGCTGCCGAAGGGCGGGAGGATCCAGGCAGCAGTACTCCCTCCCTCCCCGCGAGTCTCAAGGCCTCCAAAGCTCGCTCTCCTACCGCCTGTAGCGTATTTCAATAAGCTCCAGGTGCTTCGATACGCTTTTACAGCACGAATGATAAATATTTATAAGTGTGTCTTGTATTTTACATGATAGGTCCACATTTGTTTGGGGATAATAAATAGGTGACATGAATAACAATTGCATTTTAAATTTGCAATAAAATATTCGTTTTGCGTCGCTAAAAGGCACCTTTAGGTTTATAAAAATGTGAATGTTTTTCATAACTCAATACGTAGATAATAATTATGTTATATTCTCTACTGAAAAAGTTAACATGATTTCGGAAGCATTTACCCGGCCGTGGATAATTAAATTCTTAAATATTTTGCTTTTGGAACGTCTTGCTCAATATATAAAACACATTTAAGATATTTTTGAGGTTGTTATTATATTGAAACCAAATTCCAGCACGTTCTCCATGTTTGGGCCCAATTAAAGTCTTCTTAAATCGCAACCGGGGGCTTAAAATTGCAAACTCTAAGAAGATCGTTTAATAGGTACCTATACTTGGGATGCACACGAAGGGCAATGCAAACAAAATCGTAATCGAGCAAGAGCCAGTCGGCCATTGTTCGCTCGTCTCGTTTTAGAGTAACTTACTAAAAGTTGCATTTCGGAAAAATTGCAATACTGCTTCAAGGCGTTAAGGTTTCGTACCCGAAGGGTAACCAACGGGACCCTATTAATAAACCTCCGCTGTCCGTCCACCCGTCTGTCTGTCAGCAGGCTGTATCCTATCATGGTCCGTAACAGGTAGACCGTTGAAATTTTCACAGAATGTGTATTCTGTTGCCCTACCCCGATGGTACGGAACCTTCGCACTTGGCTGGTTTTTCTATGACATTTGTTCTAATAGTCTCACTCAAGTAAGTTACTCAGCTGTGTAAATATGACAAATCTCTTTGGTTAGCTCTGATGATGATTATCATGTTGATGATGGCATCTAGCCGATTTCGGCCACAGGGACTGCATTCGATGGCTTTCTAGAGTGGTTGTCGAGAGCTTTGGTGTGCTGCTCTATCATGCGCTCTCAAGTGGCTAGCATAATTCCGAAAAACTCTGAGCACAAGCGGACATGTCAAAACACCATCGACGGTATCCAAAGGAATCTTAAGACTGAAAGCCCCTCTTAGTAAAAGTGCTATGCTAAGCGATTTAACTTGGCTCAGAGCACAGGAGACCTACCCCTTAGTTTTACACAATGTTGTCATGAAAAGTATTTTGAAAACTATATAGAGGTTGGCTTTGACATAACAATAACATCATTATCGATTGTGCCTTTATTGATAGGGGCTTGTGGCTAAATAGCTCGGATCAATCTTCAGGTTAAGCCGCGCTTGCCTAGGTTGCTTCGTGGATGATGGTCTCGGGAAGCACGTTTAGCCGTTGGTCCCGCCTGTCATTTGTAGATCTTTGGCAATTGGCAGTCGTTACAGGTAGTCAGTGGCCCGAAAGTCTGACAACCAGTCTTATAAAAGGGTATCGAATTACCCAGTACTAACTGGGTGTGGAAGTCAAATAGGCAGTCGATCCATTTAAATTACTGGTATCCAGCTGCATCCGGTTAGACTGGAAGCCGACCCCAACATAGTTGGGAAAAGGCTAGACAGATGATGATGACCTTTATTTATACTAATGAAGGATACAATCATCTGGGATATTTATTTATTTATTTACTATTTATGTACATATTCACATTAGACAACACAGGAAAATAACATTATAATATATGAGTACATAGGTACTGCTTAATAATTAGATGGAATTTGGATGAATTTTTTGGACGATTTGTATATTTAGGTTAGGTTTTCCGTAAATAAAAGGTAATAATTATGATTTAACATAATATTTGTGTGACTTGTAGCTATTACATGTGAAGTAAATGACATACCTTACATGTATCAAGCGACATTTTTCAAATACATAATAAGAAACGTATAGACAACATTATTTTCATTTTAGGCTCATTTCTGTACAATAGATTAAATAGAAAACTAAGTTTATATAAGTTAACTTATTTTAGCTGTAAAAAATCTATAATTACCGTTTTATAACAAATGTGTTACGCACAGACAGAAGATCTACTTGTCTGCAAATAAACTGCTAACACGCTGTTTTTAATTTATATAAGTTTACTTTAATTTTCTTGTAATATTAATTTATTTATATTAAGTAGTATTTATGACCTTGTAGCCTGAAACACAGGTTCAACCTAATTCAGGTAAATAAGCAAATGTGCTCTATTTTAATTGTTAAAATATGTTATTGTAAATGTCCCCCTTTTTACAAATAACGATTTTATTTTGGGTACCTAGGACATAATAACTGGGTTACGTTGTTTAACAAATATCAATAAAATTGAATGTGCAAACCAAAACTAGTGTGTAGCACCCTTCTACGATGTCATTTTACACCGACATCAAATTACTTACTGACTAATGACATGCATACGTTCCCGCACATAATTTTTTTGATATCCTACATTGTGTCCCACTGCTGGGAAAAGGGCTCACCTTTCTCCCTCCAAACCTCTCTGTTCTGTGCAATTTGTGGCCACGCTTGTCCCGCGAACATGATCAGATCGTCACACCATGTTCCCGCACACACATGCATTTTGGTTCACCATAATTAGTCCGGGAGTCAAATAACAAAATAGAAAGCTAATTTATCGTTGTCATATGGGATTACAATATGTCGCCTATAAATTACCGTGATTGGCAATAGCGATAGTGCATGTGTCATTTGTCAAGAACTCGTACACCTAATCACAACTAAAGTGTATGAGTAATGATCTAATTATGCTCACTATCATCCCTAAAAGGAATGCAACAATTTTAAAATAACTGGCGTGTCGCAAAAAACGTCAATCGTTCACAGATGGCATCGGGCGCCCCGCACTCCCTCTGCGTGAGCGCATCTGAGCTGTTGATACATCGTTTGTAACTGAGTAACGTACACCGCTGGCTTTAAATGATTGTTTAGTCATCGCCTGGGTATGGGACGGACGGTGTACGCGGTATTTCTGTGAGTTGTGACGTAGTCGACGTGGGAGTCGCTCCTCGTCTGTATCACCACGAGTCATCAGGTTCAGTTGTGACTCGTTTCTTGTCGAAACCGCTCGTTGGTGCCCTGTATTCCATATTGAAGAACACACTTCACCATGCACGATACTATACGGAATCAGGTATTTATTTATTCCTTTTGTTTTCAAAGCTGTGTCAATGGCGAGGCGTATGTTTATTTTTTGTTTTATTCTGTGTTCTGCATCGCTATCTTTATTTTTATTTTTATGCCGAAACTGCACAATGATGGTGTTTATTCGTGTTTTAATTTATGATCTTGGTCAAAGCATTGAATGTTATTTTGTATGTGTACCTTACATTTATTTGCATATATGAATACGTACATATATCTTATTATTCTGATGTAATATTTAAAAGTGAGAAAAAAATAAAGAAATCTATTATATTCCATCACATATTTGTAAAGGTAGGCACACGTATCAATTAGAAAATCAATATAAGTATGGGTCTAAAAACAACACAATTTGTTGCGCAGTTCCACACACGGCCAAGGTCTCAGTTCCGTAACTGGCGACACTTTGTATCCATGATAATCTTATCATTACTATACAATACTAGCAGTTGCCCGGGACTTCGTTCGCGTGGAAATTTTGATGTGATTGTGTGAGAAAAATAAAAGATAGCCTATGTCCTTCCTCAGGATAAAATTTATCTCCTTGCCAAGTTTCAGTACGATCCGATTAGCCGTTTAGTCTTGAAAAGGTAAAAAACAAACAAACAGAGTTACTTTCGCATTTATTATATTAGTATGGATGAACGGTCAATAATAATTATTTTAAAATTAAGTAAACAATTTAACACAATTAGAAGAAGAAGCTTTTGCCAGGCAATAACACAGTAATAGGCCGGTAATAAATAAATAAAAAGCCATTTACTTCCTGCAAACTATCCATTATCTTATTAATTATGGTTCAGAACTTAGTTTTAACGTTAGTGTTGTTTCTTATTTTTAATAATATTGTTAGTTTCAACTAATTGATATGGTATTAGTATTGTTAGTATTTTTGTATTAATAATCCAGGCCGTAACATATTATTGTTGAATGTTCTATAATGTTTTAATAGATTCGCCCCCTATTACATGGGGCTTAAACATAACTGATAAATTGTGGCTGTACTATTAGCTCTACATATTCCTAAACCTTTCGGAGAGAAAAAAAAAAAAAAAAAAAAAAAACAACAACCTTGAGGTTAGGTTGTAGTTATTTGTAAGGTATGAGAACAGAAGGTAATACTAACATAGCAAAGAACCCTCCTTTTATGCTTCGCCGCAGTCGGGTAACAACAACTTCCCTAAGCCACAAATATTTTAAAACTCTTCATCAATATAGTCATGTTTTTCAAATGCCTTGACTTTGTAAAACTCGATAATATTCACTTAATTCGTTAACAGCCGACAGGTGACAGTTTTGACGTCACAATATTTTCAATTTCCCAATTTATTTGGCATGGTTTTTTACAAAGACTCACGTAATACATAAATTGAGTGAGATGATCTCAAGAACAGGGCTTGTGAGCATTTGTATTACAATGTCAAATAAGTTTTTCTCTGCAGCAGCCACGGTGTCTGGATTTGTGCCCGGTTGATGGCAATAGGCTCGCCCCCTATCACATGGGACTTAAAAACTCCTCTGCTCAACCCTTCGGGTATCACAGGCATGATTATCATGACTATAAAAGAAAGATAGTAGGTACACGGCACTGTATTTAGTATTTATATAGTTCATATCCACATACTTCATACATCCGGGTACTTGTCATCATCATACATGACTGAGTCGTCACAAGTGTGACTGTAACTCCTGAAAGCCAGAATCAATAGTGGCGACCACCAGAAAAGCGCCGAGACAATGAAGCTTGACGAAATCCCAGAGAAACAATCTTACTGTCTCGGATCCCGCAACGAAATGAATTAGAAAAGTATAGCGGAGGAGTAAAAAATCCATAATTTCCACTTCCCTCCATATCAGCAGGAGACAGAACGAAACAAGGCCAATAGGCACAAAGGGACGTTTACACCTGGGATAAGCCCAGTTGCCTAGCACCACGGATAAATATTATCATTAATGGGTCCTAAGTTGTGAGCGGTTATATTTGATTCCAATAATACGTATGGCAAAAACGCTTGAACGCACGGAAATTGAAAATGAGCATAGGGTCAAGGTTGGATTTCCAGGTTGGGCAAAGAAAGTGTCATTTGGCTTTCCATCAAGAATTTCTCAGTAGCAGCCCGCAGTCTGATTTGTGCCCGTTTGATGGCAATAGGATCGCCCCCTATTACATGGGGCTTTAACATAACTGGCGACACGTGGGTGTAGTCACTGGGCACACCTCTGTCTTACCCTTTGGGGATAACAAGCGTAATGCTGTGTAGGTTATAGAATACATATTGATGAACATAAAACCACAGTAATGTGTAGATAAAATGGAAAACCTTCCAAGATATTAAATGAAATCGCCTCATTTTAATACAAGACTAGTTCGATAATAAGGTCAAAAGTCAGACGTCCACATTGTGGCAACATTACGACATCATTTATTTACACAAATGTTAATGGAAGATGTTCATTACTAACGAGCAAGACATGCTTATCATTGATGATAATATGTAAGTATGTGACGAGAGGACGGGAGGGTTTGAAATCTTCTTCTTCGTTTCGTCGATGATTCCCATAGTTATCTAATTACATTAGCTTCGACTTTTGGAAGTCGGTTGCAAAAAAGTCAATGAAACAAACAAATCACCGACTTCCGGAAGTAAAGTAATTTTTTAGTGTTTTGTTCCCCCGCGCATTCGTGCTAGATTGGTTCAAGACACTTCAACAGAGCGTGCGGTATAAACGCAAGGTTCCTAAATACGTCCATTTTTTACCGAAAATACAATTATCCTATAAAATTTTAGTTAATTTTTTTGCAACAAGCACAATCACCATCATCCATACTTTCTTAAAATTACGAAAACATTACATGTGAAACGCGTGTTTTTAATCTTAAGATCGACGTATTTACGTTACGTTTACACTGCGCGCTCGTGCTAGGCAGTTCTAGGGCCTCTGAATTCGGTTTTTACGTGACGCGATGTTAGTCCAATGGCAATTTGGCAATATATAAATATACAGTCGTACAATATACAATGTCATTAGACCAAAGTTTGATTAGTAAAATCAACAGTTACTAGTAATGTAGATAGACTGCCTCGTTGGTGCAGTGGTGGCAAATGCTACTGCTGACAATGAAGAGTGGGCTTTGATTCCCAAATCGGGCATTGACATATTGAGTTTTTCCTCTAGAAATTTCTCAGAAGCAGCTCGGAGATTTGTACACCAGGTTGTTGGCCAATGTATCGCCCCTATTAAAGATGATTTCCACCAAACGGCATGCGCATCGGATCGGAAAGGATACGAACGGATGTGACAGCCGATCGCATCCGGCAGGATATCGACGCATACGATCGGCTCCGTACCGTCCCTTGCGAACGTTTCTGTTTCTGAGCCTAGTCAAATAGTTTAATTCCTACCGTGTTGATGACCGATCGGATACTACGACAGGCGAACGGAGCCGATCGCGCGTCGCAGCATACTTTTACGTGTCGCGGAAGACGCCTGCGGTCAAGCTGCTGGTGAGGCTTGGTAAAATAGACTTTAATTAGTGGTTACAAGATTTAATATCGTTTAAAGATTGTAAAATCCTTTCCTATCCGATGCGATGTGAGCCGTTTGGTGGAAATCATCCAATATATGTGTACTTCAATCAACTGGTGTACTGTACATGTGTGTCCTACTAACCCTTTGGAAATTACAGGCGTTATAAGAAGCTTAAAACAACATAATTATTCGCAATTAAAACTCGAAGCGCCTTAATAATTTTCAAGCGGTTAAATGCTCTTTGAAGAGCAATTTCAGCATTCAAGCGTTTCACCATATTTCATATTATCACCTTGATTATTGCAATGACGTGTGCTGCATATACAGGATGAATTATTATTAGCGTTATGCTCAGCTCTGCCCACGGAAACACTACGTATATTGGCTTGGCTAGCTCTGCGAGTTAGGGATTACTCACATATAAACACAACTAAACAAAGTTGCTCATAATTCATGAGAAAAGTTCCTAAAATACTGAAGCTTTGGTTCGAATGATGAGACTCTGTGACCAAATTGTTGGCGTGACAAAGTTTGTATCCGCGTCACGTAAAAACCGAATTCAGAGAACCTAGAACTGCCTAGCACGAGCGCGCAGTGTAAACGTATAACAAATACGCACAATGTACATAGTTGATAACCATTGTATCAAATAGTTCTAGTAGATTATTACATTCTAATCAGAGAATTGATATCCAAAGTGCATTACATGATTACCATAAGCTGCTGGGAAACAGGTGACCTCTCTATGAGAGGAAATGGGCTATAACCCACCACGCGGGCTCAGTGCGGGTTGGTAGATGTCACATGTCTACGAATTTTTAATTCTAGCTCATGCCGGTTTCCTCATGATGTTTTTCTTCACCGTTTTGAGAGCAGTGGTCATGAAATAAATTACACAAAGTAACGCACCTGCCTAGGTTCGAAAGTTCAAGCCTACGACTTACGAGCAGTAAGTCATAGGTAAACCTACATTTTCCCAGTTATGTTTAAGCCCCAAACAATAGAGGCGCGTCTATTGCCATCAACCACACTCCTTGGCTACTGAGAACTTCCAAATAGAAAAACCGAACAATGGTTTGTCCGACTTGGGAATCGAACCCAGGACCTCATGCTCAGCAGTCCGACCTCGACCAATGAGGATTGTTAGAACAAGAAAGGACTAAGCAGAAAAGCTTATATAGACTTCCTAACGCTTTCCCTCCACAAAAGACGGACGCATAAAACAACCATCCCATATAACCGAGATATTTTATGTGTATACAACTGTAAAAATTTCGGCAAGCTATAAACAGTGTTTAGTATCAAAATACGAAAGTTCAGTCACCGGCTGTTTGTTGTATGAATGCACGTAAAGTAAAATATACGTAAAGTCACGACTTTTCCCCAAGGGTATAGGCAGAATGCCTCGTTGGTCTAGTGGTCACAATCGCGACTGCTGAGGATGCGGTTCTAGGTTCGATTCCCGAGTCGGGCAAAGTGTTATTAGGTTTTTCCATCAGGAATATACCAGTAGCAGCCACGGAGTATTAATTTGTGCCCGGTTGATGGCTATAGGTTCGCTCCCTATTACTTGTTGGGACATAAACATAAGTGGCGAAATGCGGGTGTACTATTTGGTACAGCTCTGCCTAACCATTCGGGGATTACAGGCGTGATGTTATGTTATGTAGGCAGAATCTAAAGAACGCTACTTGCAATGATTCTAACATACTCCTTTGCTTTGTTCACATAAATTCAGTCATACACTCATCATTTTCCGGCTCATATTCCAATTTATTTGGGGTCGGCGCTGCATGTCATCTTCTTCCATACTTCTCTACTACTAGTCATCTCCTACACATCTTTCACTCAGTCCATCCTTTGTTTCTTTAGTCTGTTATAACCATCCAAATTCATACACAAAACTTTCATCCACAAGTTTTTTGTTAAAACAACAAATGTAACTTTTTAAATGACTCACGTGCCGATGTAGTCTAGATTTTTCTGTAATGACGTCACGGGTCGCGCCGAGCACTTCCAATGATTCTTTGTGTACCTCGTAGGAACATAAATGGACATGTCCCTCATAGAATATTATTTTATAGGCGTTGACAACTGCGGCTTACCAATATATTATGCTATCTACAATGTGCATGTGCACCATCATCATATTTTAGTCCGGAATCACCCACTGTTCGGTATAGGCCTTCTCTTTCTTCTGCCACTCTTCTCTGTTCTATGCTACCCTTCTCCATCCGTTTCCCGCGATCTGGACGATATCGTCAACCCAGCGCGCATTTGGACGGCCCTGGATTCTTACCACTGGGCCACCATTCGGTCAAAACCTTACTTACCTACTACCTTACTCACTTGTGTATACCTATTGTTAATCTAATGTAGATACTTTTTAGGGTTCCGTATCCGAAGGGTAACCAGCGAGAACCTATTACTAAGCCTCCTCTGTCCATCCGTCCGTCTGTCTGTCAGCGGGATGTATATCAGGATCCGTAATAGGTAGACAGTTGAAATTTTCACAGGATATGTATTTCTGTTGCCGCTGTAACAACAAATAATAAAAATTAATCAAAAATTAAAGGGTCCTCCCTTCTATGATGGTACGGACCGAACCCTTCATACGCGAGTCCGACTCGCACTTCGCCGGTTTTTTGATTTTTGATTTTAATTCTAAATTCCTAAGCAGTTCCTTTATAAATTCTGTGAACGAACAAAGTCGCAGGTTACAACTAGCTGAGCTGATAAACCTTAGTTTCCAGCACAAATACGAACGAATTCTTTTACATAAAACTAAGGCTTGCTTGTCAGAAAAAGGAAAATAAAGAAAATTCCATTATATAACAGAAGCCTTTGTAGGGCACGTTTAAAATTACTAAGAAACCCTGTTCTTGTTAAAGAAGATAAACTAATTTTAAAATATGAAAGCTGTTGAATGCACTGAACACTATGTTTTTCACTTATTTAATTAATTCCAGCTGCAGGCAAACCCGTCAAAGAATAAACCTGTCCAATTAATTCCATATTTTACAGATTTAATTAAACAATCTGCTGGAAAGGTAAATTCACGTTTATTCACGACTAGCAGTTCGCCCCCGACTTCGTCTGCAAAAATTGTGATAGCTCCGCTGTCATGAATGATATAAATACAATTTAAAGCCTATAGCACCCACCAATAACGTAGTTTTTTCCAATGAAGATTTTTTCCGAAGAAGTTCCGGAGATTACCCTACATATAAACTCACAAACTACCTCTTTATAATATTAGTATAGATATGGATAAAATAATTGAGGACTTGTGGCGTAATAATAACAGCGCACGGGTCGACCTGGGTTATACAACGATTGATAAAGTGGACTCGTGAATGGGTGACCATCTATTTCATACTGAGACCCCTCCGTGCCTCTAAAAACATTTTAAGTCGTTGGATGTCTTTACGGTCAGACAAAAGCCCGAAAGTCTGACAACCAGTCTTACAAATGTGTATCGTATTACCCAGCAACTGTGTCCTTGAGGTCAGAGAGATAGTGGCCACTAGTAAAATAGTGGTATCCAAATTCACCAAAAGCCAACCCCAACATAGTTGGGAAAGGATCTGGGACATTTGCGCGAAGGAAACTTACGCCAACCGCTGCCGACGACGGCGACGCCGAGGTAAATTTTTGGTTTTTCATTCATGGGTGTCATTTTTTTCGTTATCCATGATGGAAAAACCGAAATTTTCCTCGACGCCATCTTGGATTTTCATTCTGACCCCATTTCGTTATCAGCGACCCCGAAAACCACGAAAACGACCCCCATGACGTTAAGTCGCACAAAAGTCCAGTCGCACTAGTGTATTTGCGCGCAAAAGTCCAATCCCGCAAAAGTCCATGCGCGCATGTGTCTTTTCGTGCAAGTGTCCTGATACCGTTGGGAAAAGCAAATGACTATTACTTGAAAATAATTACTCGAGCACCTATTAAACAATTACAAAGCATTTGGTCAAGCAGATGCATGTGCTTTACAAAACGTGTCCTGTGGGGTAATGTTACATGTCTGACATTCAAAGACAGTAATTGCTTAATGAACACGCATTCGCGAACTAAACACAGAGCTGACAGAACGCACACAGCTGTCTAGAGCTTGTAACGTGAGATGCAAGGGATAATGAATAACCCAGTTTATCTAGACTGGTAGAATAAGTATCTGCGAGAAAATACGTACCTATTGTAGCCAAATATAACTCCGGATCGTTTCGCCACTATGCAAACACTTATAATTTGAAGTAAAACAAATAACAATAATATATATTTTTTTTAATATTTAAAAATGTAAATAATATGTTAGACAAATTAATAAAAGAACAATTTAAAAAAAATACAAAAAGCACATTGAACTTTTTGGATAACCGATTCCAATAACCAAACAACTTCAATATATCTGCGACACATTGAATAAATTCCAAATGTCGAATTGACCCTTTCAAAATAAAATGTAGGTCAAAACCCGTAAACGTCTAGAAAATTTTATCTTATTTTAGACTCAATTGAATTGAATCAGGCCGGAGACGGAACCAGCGCTTATTGGATCTACGAGTCCTACGACCCACTTCTTGGAAAATCGCACAACTACGTTACGATCATTGGGTCACAACGATTAGTGGTGAAGGGCGGACCTTTTATATCTTATCCTTTCTTTCTCCCTTAGATATATTGGGAAAGCGATCCAGTTACTCATAAAATAAAACAATCATTACTTAGTAGAACAGTCAAATTCTTAACTTACAGTACACATGTAATTGCAAAATCCAGTCCAATTTAGTGCACAAAAGCGCTGTCCCTGCGCATCATCATCAGCCTACTATTTTGCGCTCGGCTTCCAGTCTAACCGGTTGCAGCTGAATACCAGTATTTTACACGGAGCGACTGCCTATCTGACCATCCAAACCAGTTAGTATTGGGTAATACGATACCCTTGGTAAGACTGGTTGTCATACTTTCCAGCCACTAGCTGCTTGTACCGACTGTCAAAGGTGTACAAATGACAGCCGGGACCCACGGCTTAACGAGCTTCCCGAGGCACGGATGAAACGGGATATAGCGGCATTAATCCCGACACTTTCCTGTCCCACTCTTTGTGCAACAGGCAATTATACCCATTACCGACGCTGTGACAACGTGCATTTTTCTACGACAAAAAAAGAATTGTGGCACTGTTTCGTTTCTCTAATATTATTTATGTTTTTGAACGATTAACTTTCGGTGTCGGAACGACGTTTCTTGTGGACTTTGTCTCAAACAGAAGCATTGTATAATGAGCTGCGGATCCGACGAGGTTTATCAGAGACCCTTTCTTGGAATGCTCCTCATTACTATGATTGGAGTTAATTACTCGTCCACGGAGTAAGGTCGGCTTTGTAAAGGTTACACAGGAAAGCGAACAAGTAATATTATTGTTGTGCGAAAAATTCCGTACGTTTTACGTTAATTTAAGTATGAAATGTTTCCGACAGTAATTCTTGTTTCTATAAATACGAATGCGCAATGCGTTTTTTCGGGGTAATTGAACTCGGTTTAATAAATAGCTCTTTTACGTATCCACAGTGGCAACACAACAGGAAGATGAAAACATTACGAAAGTTTCGTTTTTGTAAATTGTGTTACAGCGCGCGGTTGTTTAGTTGTTTAGTCTGTAACAAGCGAGACGGTCATGTTCCCGAACGTACCATGTTTCTTACCATTGTAGTAGAACTATAAATATTAAAAGCCTGGCCTATTATTACTGACCCACTGCACGGCAGAGGCTCTTCTCATACGTATAAGCATGATTATCACAGCATTTAAGTTAGTAATAACAATAAGTCATTCAAAATTAATTAGTAGTATCTACAACCAACCATATTTCCTTCATTGGCTTTTTATTTGTAAATTATCAAGGGAGAAGGCACTGGAAACCGAAATACACACATTGCCTAGTTCGATTGCAGTGGCTACATCCAATTATTAGAAATGAATACTTATTGCCAAACTATTTTCTGTAAGATATTGCTAAGTTTTATTGGAAATAATTTTATTTATTTATTAATATACCATTATGCATTGTCATCACCACGCTTGCTCATGGATAATTGGTCATGTCAAACCGTTCAACACATTAACATTTTCTCACGACGTTCTCCTTTGCTAAAGTCAGTGACACCCAAGATATACTTAGAAAGTATATATGAATTGTCAAAAGCAGCCACTGAGTCTGGAATAGTGCCCGGTTGATGGCAATAGGCTCGCCCTTGTTACGCGCGACTTAAACATTACTGTCGAAACGTGGGTGTACTATTAGTACACCTCTGCCCTACCCTTCGGGCATAACAGGTGTGATGTTTTGTAGCGCGAGAGGCTCAATCACTGAGCTCATCAGTGAGCTATAATGTCATGATATTTAAAGTGAATATTTTTGTAATGTGAATCACCAAAACATGAGACTGACGCTGCCCACTAAAATAACAATATTAACGATGTCACGGGTAATAATTGTCAAAATACTAGGTAACTCCAGTCTGATTCTGAAGTTTATAACAATCTAAGTTTTAATAGGCAGTCTGAGTTTGTGTTGTGTTTGTCAGTTTTTTAATTAATAATTATTTTCACATTTTGTTACTTGTACATATTTTTATTAATATTTTAGATCTACATATTTGTAGTTTGTAAGTAATTTACTTAGAAAAGAACAAGTTAAAACATCTTTTTAATATCCAAATAGGTAACAATTTAGCTGTTGCCCTCCATTTCGTCTACGAATATTTTGTCAAAAAGATTTGAACTTTTTATAAGGCAGCTGACATAGTCCACCACCATTTTGGTTTTTCTTCAAACTTGCGGCGCACGATTAAACTGGTATTTACGGATAACGTACACTTTATCACATTGAAAACTCCAGTGATATGATGCCCTAAAGTGTCCAGTTTTTTTAATATAAAGTTCTCATAACGATCATTACCGCCCAAGTTAAATTCCCCATTGTTCGTATGGATTTTAATGACCATAAAACAAAGATAATGCACACTCAACGACTGACAGTTTTATGTTCCTTTCTCCGTTTTCACACGGTTAGAAACAAATTCACGTTCAAATCATCAAATTTGAATGCGACGCTCCATCTGGTAAGTCCCTGCAAATTTTATTGGGACGTCTGTGTATGTCTGTTTGTACCTAGTTTTATACAAATACGACTAGCTACGTGGAGCTAGATTGAGTTCACGAGGCAAAATTACCTCCCTGGAGAAAAGTCTCTATGTAGTAGAGTCCCCGCAGACTGCAAACTCTTAGTCTAACCCTGAATTGAAACAGATTTTGGTCTAATGTAAATAAGTGTTGAGCACGTTTAGTACTAAATTAAATAGTGAGGTAGGTATCCTACAACTCATAATCTGGCATTCTTTGACTTATTAATGTATGGAATGGCTATCATCATCATCATCATCATTCTTCACTTTTCCCAATTTATTTGGGGTCGGTGCAGCAAGTCTTCTTCTCCAATACTTTTTTTTCGTCATCTCATCTCTCATTGATGATTCCTGAGTATTATTATTTTAATTCTGGCAAAACGCTACGCGATTTAATTATAACAATAATACAATACGATTGCTTAGCGAATATACTAAAATAGCCCAAACGTTTGCTTTGCGTGTCTATTATGCCATAATATGTATTTAAAACAAAAAAACTTGGACTGTTAACAAAATGACATCGTTAGGATAATATTATGTTTGGAAATTTTCGTTTGTTTTGCCAAATTCTTCGTTTTGCCAATCCATGATAATTGTTTTTGTAGATGTCAAAAGAAAAAACAAATGACCATATAAAATTGTTTTTTTTATTTTGACAAAAGTATCAATGAAAACCATTAACTAGTCAACACCGTTATTAACTGTTTATTGTGATTTTATTTTAAATATTCAATTTCATCGGAACTCAATTACCTATCTAACAAAATGAAGTATTTCCTGTCAAAGTAAACGTTATATAAAATTTATTTAATAATGGCAATAGAATAAAAATATTAATTAATTGCCAGGTAGGTAACATTATAAAAATATTATAAAACAATCAAACATTAAACTTAAACGTTCAGTTTTATTGCTGTCATCCCATTAGCCGCAAACGTTCATACCTTTTAATTGCGGATGTGATAGTTTATGTCGTAAATGTACATTGTACAGTCACGAGCACAAACATGTATCTCGCGATATCCTTACTACCTCTACTACAGACTGCCTCGTTGGTATAGTGGTCCACTGGGACCATTATAACGCAACTGCTGATCGGGAGGTCCTGAGAAAATCTCTTGAGTCTTTTGATGTTTTCTAAGTACCTACTCTACCTATAAGAGCTCGTGACCTTGGGCGCCGGTAGCAGGGTGCAAGGGGGTGCACTTGCACGCCCCTGTTGGAAAAGAAAAGATTTTTTTTTTTTGTTGTACGAATAAAAACTGAAGCCGTCTAGGTTGCTGCCCAAATTTGTTCATCACCTTGTCATTTCATTAGTGTCCTCCTCTACTCTTTTCCTGTGAACACTGAGCATGCACGGACCGCTTAGCCTCGCGCCTCCCATCGTCAGGCCGTAGTCAGGGAGGGGGTTTCTATAGAGAAACCAATGTATCCACAGCGGAAAGCAAAAATGTTCGAAGTCGCTTCGCTCGCTCGTACTCCTTTTTTGATTTCTGGTATGAACAAAAATTACGACAAACGAAAATATCATAATATATTCGAGCGCGCTCAAATATCCTATATCCTTTGCGTGCATAAGCTTTTCTTTATAAATATGCAGAATTGGTCGTATTTCTATAAAAAAGGACCAAAGAAATCCTATCAAATTAGAGGTCGGTTCTAAAATATTCAAGCTTACCACACTACATTGATGGGCTTTTCTGTATAGCCGAGTTGGATTGCAAAAAAAATCGAGCAGTTTTCATGGAACTGAAGGTGCACCTCCATGGAAAAAATCCTGCGGGCACCCATGCTCGCGACTGTAGATTTATTTGCCATCAGTACCCAAGGCCCTCCGCATCGCGATATTGAAATAAGTTGACGAAAATAGCCGCACCACGTGGGGGCGGCAGCTATAGAACGTGCGCGCGAGCATCTCGAACACAAACATAAACAACACGGTTATTGTGGCCGGCGGGGCGGGCAGACAACATCGTTAAATGTTTCATAAAATATAATTACTGTAATCGGTGTAATACTTCTAATGTTATATATCCTTGGTCGTTAGTAGACTTGTGTTGAGAGCCAATACTTTTCAAGCCTATTGTTAGAATTGTATTGTTTGGTATCTGTTATGTGATACAGAGACGGTCGAGCTGCTGAGCGATGTACTCATGACCTGCCTAATAGGTACCTAATCTGTACTATTTAATATTATAAAGAGGTAAAATTTGCTTGTAAGTTTGTATGTAGTGGTAAGCTCCGGAACTAATGATCCAATTCTATTTATTTTTTCACTATAGAAAGCTACATTATTCGTGGGTGCTACAGGCTATAAATTATGTTTATATCACGCATATCAGCCGAGCTATCACACTTTTTGCGGACGAAGTCGCGGGCGAAGTGTTAGTAGTAGTACATATAATAGAAATGGCTTAAGGACTCAGCTGAGCTGTATATTTGAACTAATTGATTTTTACTTACATTTTATGCTACAAAGATGCTGACTTTATTGAATTAACTTCTTCTACGACGAAGACCTGGACGAAGTCCCGCGCATCAGCGATAACGATGAAATAAAAACAACAGGCTGCTCTGCCTCTGCCCACCGAAAATGTCAATCTTGGTTCTTGCTTCAAAGGTCGATTGGCTACTGCGTTGTGTGTCGCGGGTTCGATTCCGCACGCGACAAATATTTGTATGGCCTATTGGTAGTGCCGGGTCTGGCTGTTTGTGTGTTTGAACGTTTGTAAACGCACCTACGATAGAGGAGAAATTCCTAGAGCATGATGCGGCGTTTAATTAAAAATAAAAATAAATATGAAGCGCTTTAAAAGCTATTGCCAGTCGATGATAATTTTATTTTTCGCGAAAAATCCTTAGATATGATTACAGATAACGTAAACATTTTACTATGAAAAACAGTTATTATTATAATAGACTAGCTTTCGCCCGCGACTTCGCTCGCGTTAATTTCGAATTTGACAATCAATTCGGGTTGTCACACTACTGGTTTCTATATAATAATATAATTTAATCATGATTCCAAAGACACGTGGCGCCATCTATTATCATAAGAACGTTATTGTTGTTTTCCTCGGGAACAGTATTTTTTTTCGGGATGAAAGGTACCCTATGGCCGTTTCTGTACATCTGAAAACGTATATGCAAAATTTCAAGATGATCGGTTCAGTGCTTTAGGCGTGAAAAGGTAACAAACAAACTTACTTTCAAAATTAACAATACTAGTAAGGATACCTGTACCCAATATTAGTTATTATTAGTATTCGTCGCAAATAGGTAGGTACTGGATCGGCAGCCAGTGACTGTATATTTCAGTCTGTCAGTATGTTTGTCTAATTTATAGCCCATTACGATTGGTCCGGATGTACCTGAGTTTCTGCCTAGAATAGCGGACTAAAACTAGCTAGACTGTGATTCATGGAAACAGCCGTCGGGTAGAGTTATGTTATTTTACTTGCTGGTAAATCCCATGAACAAAACGTCATGGAAGTGTAACTAGGAAATATCCGCTAACATCGTTATATTATGAATAGATTAAATAATCTGGTACGAGGAGGTTATCTGTGGGTACGGGCAATGGTTCACTCCAAAGACATTCAAATATTTACGAGCGATAGACAGGACAAGCCGAAGAAAATAGTAATTCAAAACTGGTTACTATTTAGTAACAAATAGGTCTATCTATTTCCTGGTTGTCAGGTAGCATTCGTGTCTCAAAATCGAAAACGGTCGGGATGAAAATTTTTATGTGAAAATATTTTCAATGTCTTTTTGTTTCTGTCCGTAATGGGCTTGAAATATTTATGTATGTATCCCGACCTGCCTAACCACGTTTAAAACCCATGTTAATCAATACCTGCTAGCTATACCTACCTACAAGTACCTATTGTTTGAGATAAAATATTCAAAAGCGTCACGTTTACAAGATGACAGCTATCATAAATTTCGTTTCTGTTCACGGATGGCGCTATCAGTACAACTCTGAGTTTATCAACCACGCTTAAAACCTGTATCAATCAAAGCTGGCATCAATAAAATCAAGAATTGTTTGATACCAATTCTTCTAAAGTGTCACGTTTCTCAGATACAACAAGTTTTACATTTTCATTCATTTATTTTCTAACATATTATTTTGCACTAAAAAAAAACAAATAATAACGTAAAAATAGTGGCCCATCGGCATCAGGAACAAGGTCCAGGCTGCCGGTGGTCCGGGATTCAGAGAGCGGTACCTCCTCACTATGCGGGGTGTCCAGGGGTACTGGGGGCCTAAAATAGTTGCTTTAGCAGAATAGGATAATATATGAATGACGTTAACATTCTTATTAAAATGGTCACAGACGCAGAATATTATGAATTGTCTCAGTTTGTGGCCATTTTACGAATTGTATTCTAACATCTACATAAAATTTAAGTATCTGTTTGTAATATCAAAATAGCAGCTTTTTACTGAATGCATCATACATCACAAAGCTTCAATAAAAAAAAGCCATCCCATACATCTGCTAACAGCAAAAAAAAACTGTTTCGCCTGAGGATAGAACTCGCTCCCTCGTTGTATTACGCATGCGCGCTATCTGGACCATCCATTATACAACGCGATATAAGGGGTGGACTGTACGACCCCTACATTAAAACCCGAAATTGCATGGCATTTAATCGTGGTCTGCATCTCGCTATTAAAGCTTTCCTGACAATTTGAGTGAATACAAGATCCAAATTCATACACACAATAAGGCAGGGTTCAGGATAGGGCTGCTTTAAACTATCCCTACGTTGTCAAGTTTCGGCTTTAAACCGATGGCCTCGATTCACACTGGCGCCACGTGTGCTGCTGTCGGTAACGTTCAACACGCGGTGGTGGCCAACCAGCATCCTGGCGTGGCGAGCATGCTCGACGGCGCGGCGCCCCGTAAATCCGACACATGACGCGTAGGCCACCTCCACCCCACTGATGTAGCATCTATAACTCTTTTGTTTTTTGAAAACAAAAAGTCGAGAATTGTTCGAGAACTTCTTACACTTTTATTTTAGAACAAGGATTAGGGTTCCGTACAAAAAAATGAAAACCCTTGAAATTGGTAACAAAATCCGATTCAAAAAGGGAAGTAATATTTTTCATAATAATTTCACGCGGACAAAGGTCGCGGGCAACATCTAGTTTATATTTTTATCCTGTTATGAATAGGGATCGGATATTCGGATGCATATTTACCGAAAGTTTGAGTGTTGACAAGTATAGAGCGCGCGTCAATACGAAAAATGTCCCGCTTTATTTAAATATATAGTTCTTTTTTTCATTTTAGTGTTTTAATTCAAATGGATTGTAATATTAACCATTTTGTCCTATACGAATATTCAGCAGCAAAATTTAAATCGTATAATTTTGTACTTTTAAGTGTTATTTTCAACAAATTTCTTGCCTGGTTTTAAATAGATTTTAAATATTCATTACGCTTATGAGTACTACATTTTATAAAAACTGTATCATTTATAAAATACCGCGATCCCGAGAAAAAATGGCCAGGTTTAAAGAAGTTTTAAGAAGCCGCTTTCATACTTTCGTACCCAATGCCAGGAAAAAACGTACTTTAGGTAAATATGCATCCGAATATCCAATCACTGGTTATGATTATGCCAAAGCGGTCATTTCAGGCTTGCTTACTGAATCAAGCCCTTGACGCAGCTGCGCAATGGGAGCCTCCTAAGGTGTCGGTCGAGGCTCTTTGCTATTAGTCCATTAACCATAACGACTATGGGTACAATGACTGCAGACTCCACGTTCCACTTGTCGACAACCTCGTGTGTTAATGCTAAGTCAAGATATTTGATCTTTCCATCCTCTTTATCGCTGATAGAATGTATATAGAAAGGTTGTAAAAATACCCTTAACGAAGCCGACAGGCACTTGTTCTCCGCATCATTCCGATTTTTTTTTTGTACTGGACCATACCTTCAAATTCAAGTAACATTGGTTCCCAATCTTTTAGTTCCTTGAATTTGATATTGGAAGACAAAATTCCAAAATGATCACAAGTTTTTTTAAAAATACTTACTACTTTTTAAGGTAATAAATTTACTTTAATTACCTCCTTGACCCGTTCAATGCATCCATTAGCACAACATTTTAATTGTGTTAAATTGAGTTATATACAGTAAAACGTGATTATCCACCTCAAAAAAAAAAGTCGTTTCCCAGCAATAATTTTTGCGTAGGGTTTCTTAGTTTGATGTACAAAATGCTTGTTGGCGGCTTTGTGAAAACCTAGGCATACAGGGTGTAAACAGACCCTCTGTTTACACCCTGTATGCCTAGGTTTTCAGAGGTCCACTTCAACAACTGCATATGCTACTCTACCTACTCAATAATCAATTATATTTTGTGACGTTTCAGGTCGAACAAGATGGCTACGCGATCCTAGATGATTTCCTGTCCCCGGCAGAATGTGATGACATGCTGCAAGCTGGACTGGAGTTCACTAAGAACATTCCTAGCAAAGAAGATAGGATCATATTCTCTACAGTTGACGCTGAAAAATCGGTAAATACTTAATCATTGTCATTTAAAGATAGTGAAAGAAAGCAAAGTGCCCTTGGCCTCGTTCATTAAATGTGGGTGAAAACGCAACTAGGCCACTTAACTAAAAGCCATAATTTTATTTTCAGCAACTAAAAGACGACTACTTTTTGAAGAGCAACGACAACATCAGCTATTTTTTCGAGGAGTCTGCAGTCGGCCCCGATGGAGAACTTACAGTAGAACCTACCATATCACTAAATAAAGTAAGTTATTAGTCTGTATAGGTTCAATTTAAATTAACTAACAAAACCGCAGATCCGGTCGTTATAATCTAAGGCGGTGAAACGACTCTCATCTCTCGTCGCATTGGCTTGCATGAAATCCGTTGGTGATACACGCGTGTATCGGCCGACCGCGTGGACGAGCGGCGCCCACCGCACCGCCCGACCACTCGGAAGAGAGGAGTCGTGTGTGAATCGCCTAAACAAGATTAAATAAAACGGTTTTTCTATACTCATACCTTAAGTAAAGGACCCAATCAAAACCTGAGAAAGCAGCGACACAGTGGTCATCTGTGTAACTCCATAAAAACGACAACAAACGCCTGAGTCCTATTTTACCCGATTCATCACCCCTACACCATATTGAGGATGCCCAACGTACTCGTGCGGAGACCAAAAATGGCCGCTTTAGCAGAATCATAATAGCATAATAATATGAATTACGTTACAATTGCGTTCAATTTTAAAAATTTTAACGTGATCCATATTATGATTCTGCTAGAAAAAATATTGATTGATTCCTTGTAAAATTCTGGTATTCAGCCGCATCCGGTTAGACTGGACGTCGACCCCAACATAGTTGGCAAAAGGTTAGGCAGATGATGATGATGACATGATTCTGCTAGTGCGGTGATTTTAAGCCCTATGGATCGCACTTGTTTAATCTTCTTTTTCTTTCTCCTGGCTATTGTCCCAATTTATAAGGGTCGACTGTACGCCGTAGCGCAGAAGAACTAAGAGGACAGCCCTCTTAGAAGAGTTCTTCTGCGCAACAGCGTACGGTTGTGGGTTGTCAATAATAAATTACATAGATGTTTTTTTAATGTTCGTAGCCAGGTTATTAGTGGTCGTCCACAGCCTTTTCCTCTTCCTCTCTAATGATGAATGGAAGATTATAATGTCAGCTCTGTGCAGTTCTGTGAAAAAACTGACTCATAGAATTAACCGTTTTTATATCAGTATTAATAGAAAATAGCCGGCGTGCATGTGTGACCGCAGCATGGCGTATTGTAGTTTCTGCCTACCCGCATTGGAAAGAGGAGTGAACTTTTGTCATTATGTAATAGCTAATTTGCTGTACTAAATGCACAATTTCATATTTCAGTGGTCTTCACTTGACAATCAATTAGTTTGTGTATGCACTGAACCGAGGAACTCATTAATCACAAAACATAATATTATGTACACCTTCACAAAGGAATCGTACAATTTGATTCATACAATTAACGGACACTGCGAATGGTAGTATGCAATATTTGGAAATTGAGAAATGTTGAGAATTATCTAGCATTATTTAATAGCAATCAACAAATAAATCTGTCTCTCTAGTCTTTTTTTTTCTACGTTGCCCACGATAACTAGTTAGTCAAGGTATACTTGCATACATAATTATGTTCTGTTTCCAGGTAGGACACGCGTTGCACCTCCAGCATCCCATCTTCAGATGCTACACTTACTGCGATCGTGTGCAGAAGGTGACCCGAGAGCTTGGCTTCAGGGAGCCCGCGGTGGTGCAGTCCATGTACATTTACAAGAACCCTGGGATTGGTGGCGAAGGTATGTTTGTATGACACAGTATATATAGTTCTAGTTTTATTTTACAGTAGTTTCCGCCCGCAGTTTCGCCTGCAATTTCATTTTTTTATCCATAATCTTTGTTAATGATGGCCTATGTATTATTCTGATGGATGCAATATACGGCGTGTTCCTGAAAGTTGTGAGTGAAACAGCCGACATAACAGTCTTTTAGCTCTCGAAAATATATTTACTGGTAGTAAAACTATTTCATTACATTATGACAATTTCCAGCAAATATTATTTCGAAAGCTTTGTTGATGTATTAAATTATTATATGAAACTAAATTTTAACTAACAGGCAATATAATACTGGGCGCAATTTTCAGAAAGGCGTAAACGTTTGTTAATTCTGTGTTACCCATATTTAAGCTTTTTTCGGTTTATTAAAAAAAAAACGAATAGATAGATCACAAACAGAGTACATATGTTATGTCTTATAATTTTGCCGGTTTCGTAAAATAAATTCTTGTAATAATGTTTTGCCCATGTTTACAAAGAATAACTGTATTTAGATTGTTATGTTTCATCCCTGCAATCATTCTTTTTTATCTCATTAAAAATGGAAATTATAATAAGCTGGTATCATTTGGCGACTGTAGCTTACCGGGGTCAAAGGGGCTTGTTTGTACTCAGGCCCGTAAAATAATGTAAAAATAAATAAACGATGGCGGATGCAAAGCTTGGAAAATATATTTTTTATTATCTTCTAAAACCCCCGGTTGCTTTCAGACTTAAATATAATTATGTGGAATGACAATTCAAAAGAAGGTTTTAAAAAAAAAAATGGTATATAAAATTGAAAAGACGCAGAGCTACAACCTTCTTTCTGTCATTCCTCTTTGTGATTAATATCAACGTAAATTGCTCGATAAATAGCACAATATCAAATTAAATCATTTGACTAAGAATTCTTCGAAAATAATTATGTTATTTTCTTACCTCAAGTTTCATTTACTTTTTGCCCACCGCTATCACGGTGGATGAATATTATCCGTCCTACCAGAATAAAAACAGTATCCTATGTCCCAACCCAAGTCATAGCCTACATATATGCCGAAAGTCGAAAGGACATCCGCGAAAATCGATATAGCAAATCGAAATATACACCAAAAAAATTGTAACGTGTCTGTCTATTTATTTGTTGTTTTTAAAAAGTCCGAAAATTGGGGGCGTTTGTTTTTATCGTCTATTTTATAAACGTTTTCATGAATCCTTTTATGTGTAAGTACTTAAGTCAAATATCGAAAAAGATTTCATTCGCTTCTGCACTTTAGCTCTGTGGATACTGATTATCCCGATTTCTTGTGAAACCAACCAAACAAACCCAACAAACCAAACCAATTTAATAAACTATTTATAATAATAGCAGGGTCGTCCATAATTTTCAAAAAAAAAATAGCTTATAGGCTGTACCTACCTTACACCCTATATTCTATAATCAAAAAATGTTGTTCTTTACACTTAATTATCTTTTGTTGTTCAAACTGGTCCTGTCCTGCTATGGGCGTTTGCCAAACTCTTTTGTTCAGTCGTTAAAGCATGACAAACATGAACTCAGGCCTTTTTCTCGTGGTTTTGGCAGAAACGTTCCTTTACCCTCGTCCAGGACGACGTCTTCGTAATATTATATCTATTTTAATTATTCATATTTCTGTTTCAGTAACACCGCACCAAGACATAACCTACCTGCATACGGAACCAGTAGCTCCAATCGGCTTCTGGATAGCTCTAGAAGACGCCACTATTCAAAATGGCTGCCTCTGGGTAGTCCCAGGGTCCCACAAGTCCGGGGTCCACAGGCGACTGGTACGGAACCCCGATAAGAGCAGCAAAGAAACGTTGATATACGACAGATCAGCTCCTATTTACCCACAGTCTAGTTTTACACCAGTTCCCGTTAGCAAAGGTGAGATCTACCAAGTGTTTCGAGTTACTCTTTACGCATTCCTAAAGGGAAACAGTCATCGACAGCTAATACGATGAGCTGGGCTTGTTTTTTCAATAGAAATGTATTGCTGAGAGGTGCAAGGACGAGGATGCGTACCTACTATGCGTAGGGGACCTCTCTTCAGCTCTAGCTTCCTACACAGCTTCGCACACATCTCTCACTTTTTGTATTTACTGAACCTAGCTCCAATAGCCCTTCCACCACAGAAACTGAAGTAATCCTATTGATTGATAATTTTTTCTCGCGCACATAGACACAACACATCATTTATTATTCGATAAGAGGTGACGGTATACAAATATCTTCTATTTCATGCAACATTTTTGTTTTTGGGCTTCATCGTCACTTGACACACACACACGCAAAAACCGGCCAAATGCGTGTCAGGCCACGCACGATGTAGGCTTCCGTAGTTGCCCATCAAAATGTGCGGATTTGCCTCCGAACGATGATTTTTATTGTAATAATAAAAAACAAACTTACATTTGCAGTTGTAAAACCTGTGCTCCCATACATTATGTCCCTACTTTATGTGTAGGTACAGGAGATATAAAATAAAATAAATATACTTTTTGGGGTTTTATTTTACCACTTTGTCCCGATAAGTAATCTATATTCATGCCAAATTACAGCTTTCTAGTACTAAGAGTCTTTGAGCTAAGCTTCGAACAGACAGACTGGCATAGCGAAACTATAAGGGTTCCTTTCCTTGTTGACTACGGAACCCTAAAAATGAAGTGGAATGTACCAACATTCTACTACATTAAAATTTATCAACCGGTATTTCCATATCTAGTAAACAAACACTAATAAAAGTGAGAGCAAATATTAAATTTGTTGCAGAGCTAATATTCTCGACTGCTATGCACTTCACAGAGCAATCTAACTAAGAAGACTGGGAGAATATTACAACTTCACATTGAAATACTGCAAAGTTATATTATGCTTTAATATCATTTAAGATGCAATTCTGAGGAGGGCATGGAATTATATCATAATTATCACATAACCTAATAATTATAATGTCCGTAGGTGGCACAGAGGTGTACCTAATAGCACACGCACATTTCGCTAGTTATTATTAAGTCCCCGTGTTATAGTGGGAGAGCCTTTTGCCATCAACCGTGCACAAATCCATATCGCGTAGCTGTTGCTGAGAAATTTGAGAGAGCACTCACTACGGATTTATGAAAATTCAGCTCCTATAGGGGATGTAAATTGTACGACAGTTTTCCGATGGTAATTTCACCGTTTACTTGCACTACGGCACGAATAACGCATTTATACTGACTTTAAATGGCAGTCCTTGCTACAAATTGTGCGCTCAACTTCTTCTCAACGCTTCCGGTGCGACTTTTCTGTTCTCTGTACTTGCAAGTCATTATCAAGCTAATGTTCTTAACTGTATTTGTGAGTTCGCAGCATCTTTCATTCTGTCTTTTTCCATACTTCTCTATTATTCGAAATATACGGGATGAGAATGGAGTCACCTGCAATAGTCAACGAGAACATGATACTGAACTTTTGTATGTGCACGAAGTAACATCACCGTTTCTTCTTCTAGGTACTTGCATCCTTCTCCATGGCAACGTCGTCCACAAAAGTGCTCACAACAAATCAGACAAGAGTCGTCATGCGTATACCTTCCATGTCGTAGAAAGAGACAACAACAAATACTCAGAAGATAACTGGCTGCAAGAGGGAGAGAATGCACCTTTCGTCAACATGTATACCACACGACAAATTGTTTAGTCATGCAATTAATTATTTAGGACCAATGAGAGGACATTAATAGTTTGTCTAAATTCCGCGAATGGAAAATGTCGATTAAACTTTTACTTTTACCAAATTCAAAATAAGGAAAAGTTAATACATTTAATGATTTTTACTTTCTGTGGATTTACACCGATTTCTTCTTGATAACTTTTATTTTTTTAGTGAAAAATAACTTTAGTTTCGGAAGCTAATGGCAAAAATGAAAGAAACCAAAAACTAATCGAATGCATAACCTCCTCCTTATTTAAATTTGGTTAACAACCTAAGACACTGATTTCCGAAACCAAATTCATAGTTCACTTAGCGGAGCGCGCGAAGTCGCTGCAAGTTGACTTACTCAACACAGTAAGGGAATTTACAAATTAGTCTAAATACCAATATATTTTGTCTGTCATGTAATATAACTTTTATTTTTTGTAATAAATATTATTTTTATTGAAATTGAAAGTTTTATTTTGTCTTGTGTAAAAGCGTTTCTGGTTACCGATATAGTTCGCTTTATTGTATTATTTTTAACAAAGTCAGGAAGTGAGGATAGCGTGAAAGGAGAAGTTCAGCAAAGACTTTGACCGGGTGATGATTGATGTGCAAGATAGTGAAGAAGTGTTTGTAGGGGGGGGGGGGGCTGATTTCATCGAGCATGTAGGAAGAATGAAGAATGCATACGGGGTGCATGAAACGAATCTCCCTGAGCGAAGTATCCACTGAGCCACTATACGTCCAGCGCATCCTGTTCAGTCAGCGAGCGTCCACGCTGGCTGGCTAATCCTAACCCTCTACTTGAGTTAACCTAATGACATCGATAATTGCTATTAATTATATCAAAGTTTGTTATGAATTACTAACTGAGTGCACTTAGAACTGATTAAAGGGTCAACCCTGGAGTAATTAAGTACATACTTACTAATTGCACAGTGCCGTAGGTACAGTTATCTATTAGGTACTAAGATTTTGTTACAATAATTTGATTTGTTTTTCTGTATGAGTTTCTTGCCTAGTTTTCATCACAGAGATCTACGCTGTGAAATCGGCATCTCAGTCCATTTACCGTTATTATTTGGGAACCCCAGAAGTAAGTTCGTAGCCTAGCATAGTGGTTAATATTACTCTGAAGGACACTTAGATATACACACACATACTCACACACAAATCACACACACACACACACACTCACACATACATCACACACACACAAATCACACACACACAAATCACACACACACCCACACACACTCACACACACATCACACACACACGCATCACTAACATTATACACAGTCCAGATCTGTATTTTCCACCCCGAAGACATTTTGCGTAGCCTTTGTTGCAGATGTTATTGCCCTGGCTCTTGAATGGCCCTTGGCGCTGCTCTTGAGTGCAGCACAGGTCTTACTGCCCAGTTGGAGTCAGGATGTTCTGACGAATTGATTAGATCACACCTGCAACCCCCGAAGGGTAAGGCAGAGGTGGATGCTACCCGATACAAAACTGAGGATGATTTATCAGTTTCGTAAGAGTTTCTCATTGCATTACGATACGAACCTGAGATAATTTCAAAAACAAAATTAGGGTAGTATGTACTAGATGCGCCACCGCAGTTATTTCTGTGGAACGTCTTATATGCAGCTCGACGAGATGCAAGGTAGAGGGGTATACTGTATACAGGTAAGGATTATAAAGGGTGTAAAAAGACCCTTAACGAAGCCGAAAGGCACTTGTTCTCCTCGTCATTGTGATCATTTTTTTGTTCTGGACCATACCTGGGAACCTCCTAGTTACGGAGATATTGGGGGTCAAAGTTCCAATTTTTTAACAAGTTTTTTTTTAAATACTACATTTTAAGGTTCTAACTTTACTCCAATTACCTCCATGGTCCGTTTACTATTCAAAGCATCCATCAGCAATAAGTTTTGAGCGCATTATATTGACTTTTACCGTAAAATGTGATTTTTGACCCCAAAAAAAAAATTCGTTTCCCAGCAAAAATTTTTGCGTAAAGTTACTTAGTTTGATGTACAGAATGCTTGGTTGACGGCTTGGTGAAGGGTCCGTTTACACCCCGTATAAATAAAATACGTTTATTTATTAAAAAAATATTGCAATCGTTAATTTAAATTGTTAATCTATTTAAGATTAGCTATCACCTGCAATCTTCATCCGCGTGAAATTATTATAAGAATATTATTTCCCTATTTGAATCTGATTTTATTAAAAATCTCAGGGGTTGTATTTTTTTTCAACGGAACTCTAATCTTTTTGCCTAAGTTACTCCTTATGACATCAGCTGTCTGCCAGTAATAATACCGTCAAAATCGGTCAGCCGTTTCGGAGATATGGAACATACAGACAGACAAATTTAAAAAAAAAATGTGTTTTTGTTATTTTATACTACACTATAATAATACTGTAGTATCGTAAATATTATACTTGCATATGAATTCAGTAAAAAGCTGTTATTTTGAAATTACAAACAGACACTTCAATGTGTATAGATTACATGCAGTTGCAAGCCAATAGCCATCAACCGGGCACAACTCCAGATCCCAGGCCGCTGCTGTATGACTCCTGATGGAAAACCCAATAACACTTGGCTCAAAAAGTTTCATTGTACACACTAGAACTACACATTTAGTTAATACCACACATTTAATAATCAGAAAATAAACCTTATTAAATCTTATCTTAATAAAAAAATAAGTAGAGACTGACGTGACGGCCCTGGGATCTTGGACCAAAAAAAATGGTTTAGAGGATGCCATGTGTTACCGCGACGTGACTTGCGATAGGACGGTGCTCAAGTGAAGTAAATTAGTGACACAAGTCGCGTCGCAAGTCGCATCGGTTTGGTCGAGCGAGAACGGTGCTAAATATCTACTGTTTACATTGCATTGCGTTCATATTACAGAAAGTCCACTCTGCGCTATAAAAATACCATAGCGAATATAACCGCTCTACAAGTTAGGATACACTGTAAATAATAAAAACAGAGCAAAAATATATCTGCGGGGTTCAGAGTTAAGTAATAACAGCGGCACGGGTCGGGTTGAAGGTTAAGCTTCGTATCAAGGTTGGTCCTTGGATACGTGATTATCCATTATACCAAGTACCTAGCGTATCTCGGAAAGCACGCTTAGCTGTTGGTCCTGACACTGGTATTCGGGAGCATATGTCCTGTAAGCAATCCCCAAGTTAGTTTGGAAAGGACTTGGCAGAAAATGAGGGTAAGAAATAAATAGAGTTCCTCCACATTTTTAAGTATAAAACTGTCCCACTCCTTGGCAAGGGCCTCCCACCATTCATTCTACTTCTCTCGATGTAGTTCTTCTTCCCGCCAATGTCAGAGAAAGCCTTCTAATCCTACCCATATTCAGTTGAATCTCATCACCTGTCAAGCTTTTTATTTACTTTGCCTTGGCCTTGTTCCGATTATTTTCAGGAAAATGTTTAAATAACTTTCATGAATAATATTAAAATAGAAACCTTAACCAAAATATACAATTAACAGGTCATACTACCCCACAATTACTTATTCCACACACCAGGTGTATTATTTTTTCCATAATTGGTCAATTAATTGGCCAGCATTGTAGCGGTACACTTTAACTGCGTAACCGAGTACCAGAGCGAAACACGGAATACCATATTTTTTTTGTATTAATTATAATTATGTCCTTTACGTATATGTATACAGGGTGTAAACAAAAAAAATCTTAAAAAGTGGTTTTAAAAAAAAAATGTGAAAAAATGTGAACTTTGACCTTCAATATCTCCAGAACCTGTGGTTTCCCAGGTATTGTCTAGAAGAAAAAAATAAGCCCAATGATGGGCAGAATATGTGGTTTTCGTTTTCGTTAAGGGTCTTTTTACACCCTTCATACAAAACAGCAAAAGCAGTTTGCTGAACTGGGCCTATTTGGCGCAGCCGTGATACGCACCATTATTTCTTTTTTCTGTTTAGATTTAAGTTAAAAGTATCAAAAAACCCGACTACAAATTGTACCTATATATATACAGTTGTATTCTCGTTTTATTTTCCTTCATTTTGATAGCCGATTTGTGACCGAAATTGCCCTTTACACTATTTAATTTAGATGAATATCTTAGGCACAGCTAGTACTACAGATAATGTGAAAATATTGCAAGTCGCAGATCTGCCTATCGCTAAATCACATTGAAAATGCCCCAAACGGTGCTTGCGTAGTGGAAATAAAATCATCGCTACTGAGTCAAACGGAAGCCACGGAGTCGATCTGGGGAGTCAAGCAGCGATGACCAGCGATCGACCTAGTTTATGTTATCCTAGTACTGAAACTCAAGACGCCAGACAAAATGTACATAAGTACTAGAATTTTACCTTGCAAATCATGCTCTATTGGTCGAGCCTGTTGGTTCCAAGGTTTGCTAATGTTTGGACCAATACGCATCAAGTCACCTGCTACTAGCAGTTTAGAACAGTGCCATCTAACCGCGCACCGATACATTAGGTAGATTCTGTGGACTACAAGCTCAAAGCATATAAACAGTGTTGATGTGTAATGAATAGATGGCGCTACTTGGGTGTTGCCAGGATTTGTAAAGTAACCATTTATTTAAATTATTTCAGTTTTCATATTTAACCAAGTAGGACACGGTTTAAAAATAAAATTATGCATTGTAGCCGTTCATTCGTAATTTAATTATTTCAAACGGCTAACATTTCACTCACACTCCAGTAGGTACACTCCAGATGGCGCACGGGTCGCTTTGTGTACACCCCAATGACGCAGGAGGGGGTGGGTGGATGAAGTTAAAAAGAAACGATGTGCTTCAGGTATGTCATTACTAGTGATTCATTATTTAAATTTTTATCAATATTCTATAGCATTTTTTCTAAAGAATTAATAAATTGTAATAATATCGACTCAGAGACGTGAACCGCCCGTCATAGCCGCTTCAAAACGACAAAATTTTATTTGGTACAATTGCTCATTAGTGGCAACAATTTGGCAGCCCACTTAAGTAAGAGTAATATTTGTAGTGTTAATGGGAACCTATCTCGTATCTCTATATGCGGAGATTATAATTATAATTCCAGATATAGGGCTCCCCAAAAACGTCACTATGACGACCACTCGTTATAAGCCTAATTTACTGGGTGGAAGGGAGATCGACACAAACGACTACCGAATAGTATTCAGTTCATCTTTCCCCCCTACGTTAAATTTTTCATACTAAAAAAATTATTAAATTTCTTAGTGAGCGGGTTCAACGTGTTGTTGAGCTCCTTAAATTTTGAGCCTTCCCCTGACTGAATAGATCCACTCAAATCTGTGTGGTTCTTTCTTCAAAAGACCATTTTAGATACTTAATCTGCATGGTCCTCGTGTGACTTGGCCAAATTATGTCTGGATTTTAAAAGAGACTGTGAAGGACTATGACATGACATGACCCTAAGTTTCTTCGGCTGTTTCTTCTCAGAGTAGTTAGGTACGAAACGCCGGCCACATAAAAGAACAATTTATTGTGACGTGTAAAAGTATTTGTAAAAACCGATTCACAAAATAAACCTAATTTAATATGTACAAGTTGGTCCGAAACAGTTACGTCATCAAGAAAATTGATTCATAGTAGTTTGTGAGTTTTAGATTCTTGAAAATTATATGAGAACCACTTTAAAAAAAAATTAATTTTATAAGGGAAATCAATTTATATGCCGTCACTATTTGTACCACCCAGTTGATGTTTGATACGTTACATACATTTTGAGAAAAATCTTTATTTTATTATAGACGTTATAATACAGTTGTAAGATAGTTCTTCCTGCAAAACTGTTTCACCAATTCACAAACATTGATGGCTGAGCAGTCGTCCACTTTAAAATAAAATCGACAGAACCTAAACCGCTTATTTTGCAAAGAACTTTTCATCAATAATGAACGAAAGCTTGTGACCAACAATATTGTCTTTTAGCATAAATAATTATTAATAATTTCTTTCTTCTTTACCGTTTGGTTAGTGCCTAACCTGGTGTCAGAGTTTTTATGGCGTCCATGGCTCATCATGTTTCTTCGACATAACTTTCATACTAGATTTTAACACTTAAAATCGCGCTTTTTCGCGATTAGAGTCGCTATATACCTCTGACTTGGCTTTACATGCCGTAGAGAAATGTCTCTCAGGCAAGCTGGTTTCCTCACGATGTTTTCCTTCACCGAAGCAAGTGATAATTTTACAATACGCCCATACACATGCGAACGTTCGCACCACTAGGCTATCACTGTTTACTAGAAAAAAAAAAGAAGAATTAATACCATTTCTACAGCTTATATTATCCAACTTAGAAAACAAAAAACTTTCGGAAGTCGGTGACTTTGTTTGTTTCATTGACTTTTTGCCAACTTTCGAAAGTAAAGTTATGTTAGGTAGTTTTTTTTTTGTTTTTTTGGAAGTCGGTTTTTTTTTGTTCGCCAAGTTTTTTAGTTTTTTACACTTTTTAGTTGTAATACACAAATTGTCATGAATAATTTTTTACATTGTCATGGCTTATACATAATTGTCACCACACCACCACACCACATCTTACAATTATGTATAAGCATAACAGGTTACTTCACGCGAAGTCGCGTGATGTGGCAATTAACGTGAGGAAAAAACCAAATTACTGAACCGATTTTGATGAAATTTCTATGCTGCCGTCCGCAAGCTATAATGCCGTTATCTCGCATCTGGTCGATATTCGTTTTTTGATACCACAATAATCAAAAAAAGCGAAAGCTCAATAAGTCTCGCATACGAGTTATAGTTAAGAAACAGCATCAATTTTTTATTTTTTCGCCCTCTTTTTATCCTTAACTCGAAATATGATTTTGTTGGATAACGGCATTATAGCTTGCGGACGGCAGTATGGTATCAATCAATTGTGTGAAAGGATATACCGTATATCCTTTCACATAAAAGAAGAATGTTTCAAAGAGAACCTCCTAATTTTTGAAGAAAGTAGTACGACCATCTATCTACGCGTGTTGTTAAGGAACATACACAAAGTTTGGGCGTTGGTGAAAATAGTATAGCACTGGGTGTGATGTCTGGTCCTAACCTGTTCTTCGCCAAATTTCATTGAAATAATTTGTTATTAGACGATTTTGTTATTATGATGATTTGGAATTATAATTTTCCTTTTTTCTGAAACCTAGAATATTTAAAGCAATACATGATCGTGACATTGGAAAATTCTAAAAGAGCAAAAATAAAACACAAACGAGTTAAACCCTTGAAAACATTATTATTACCTACTATCATAATGTGTTCATAACCAGAGTTTCAATTTCTCTGTTTCATTATTTTATCTTTAAAATTTCATTTAATTGCATTATCCCCACACGTTATATGTGAGGACAGTGACCTGTAATTTCGACAATATTTTCATTGTCACACCACCAGAGATAAAAACAATAATTTTAAACTTTTATGAACTTCACTATAGATTGTGTTGACCTTAGGTAATATTATTATTCTCTTCGATGATCTAATTTTTTATCATTCACGGAATAACAAACAGCGATGTGTTTGTTTATGTTAAAAAAGTTATTATTTCCTTAATTTTCAGGAATTGTACAAGTCCGAGATATATTAAGAATATCACGACAGAAGGCAATGTTTAGCAGAACCCCAATCATCCTAGAGAAATAGCCCGAGTATGGATCTTGATGGCCGAAGGTCCTCCTATGTAAGTATCTACTTCTCAAGGTTATGTTTAAAAATCTGAAATAAATACTGGGCATATGAGGTTTGGGAACGACCATAATTTGGCAGATTGAAAGGTGATTTTGGTTTTGGTAACATTCAGTACTTATAATAATTAGGAAACGCTTAGGGTGATAGCGTTAACCAATCGGTAATTAAAGTATTTCTTATTCAGTGTGAAAGACACCAAATTGTTAATCAATCGCCTGTTTTACCTAACCGCAATTAAAACAAATAATATTGTAGCGCGATATCAGGCAGCCGGCCGCGGCGCTCAAATTTAAGGGTGTTACTTAAATGGGATAGATAGGTCGTGATATGACGGCCGTTCACACTGGGCGGAGGAAGTGCGTATCGCACACCAGTCCAGTACAGTTCGGGACCTCACTGTGTGCACACCAGCTACGATGCATCCCAGTACTCTACTCCTGATTGTCATTCTCTTCAGCATCCAATGTAAGTACCTTGCGTTACGCTTCGCAATCGGCAATGCATTTTATTTTTGTCAACAGCGAATTGATTTTGGTGTTTCGTATTCAAAAATTCTCCAGATACCAGATTATAGTTTTTTTTTGGAGCTTCGGATGCTCAAATCTGCGCATTTATATTGAGAAATAATTTTCCATTACCATTTATTTATAGTGTTTTATATCGTGTCGTAACCAATGTATTATCGCTACGCATAGTCAAGTCTCTTGTTTGGAAGTTAGATATCGAGAGGTCATGGGTTCATTCGGGTAAAACGAGGAATATTTTATGGATCGTTTTACTTTGCGATGTGATCTTGATTCAGGTGGTTTGAATGTTTTAGTAAATAGGTATCTAAACGCACGTTTCATTCTGCTTCAGAAATCATCTACCTATCTCAGAGGTCCTATTTGTTTGTGAGCCTTTGCTCGTATTTCTTTTTTCTATCTAGGTAATTTTTTCAGCTTGAAGTTCCCACTAATGAGCAAAAATTTTCCTCACACTCCTTTCCACAAATCATAATACTAGCTAAAAGTATTATGTAAGCCTTGGGATATAATATACAGTAATTTGCTCCATCGACTCTCGAAACCAATACGGACAGATTGCGAATTCGCTGCAGACAAATGAAGCTGTGCATTTCGAATATAACTTGACCTCGCTTTGTATAGATTTCCTGTACAATGAGAGATCCGCATGAACTGGTTATGTAAAGCTTGATTGGCCGTCGCGCGTGACACATACTTGAGTAGATTATTTGTCAGTCAGAACTCCTTAGGTTTTAGATTTGACCGAACTTCAACTGTACTTCAGCTTCTTGTTTCAGTTGTAATGAACAGACAATATGATAACGCAAATGATATTTTTTTAAACACTCACGTTTTTGGTCCCGGATATTTGGAAGGCTTAAGAGGGCCGAAGTAACTGACAGAGGTTAGACGCGTTTAATGCAATGATGCACCAATTCAATGATGATCCTCGCATGCACTGCGCAAATGCGCCCAAGAATGTTGTTTAAGTTTTCTGCCGGATATGGAAGCAAAAATATCTCACGTCTTACCACGGGGGTATCGTATTACCCAGTAACTGAGTTGTGGAGGTCAGATAGGCATGTAAAATACTGGTATTCAACTGCATCCGGTTAGACTGGAAGCCGAAAAAGACTAGTCAGATGATGGAAGCAAAGATACCACTTCCAAGACCTATTGGATTGGTTAAATTGGACTGCCTCGTTGATCTAGTGGTTGCAAGCGCGACTGCTGAGCATGAGGTTCTGGGTTCGATTCCCAGGTCGGGCAAAGTGTTATCGGGTTTTTCCATCAGGGATTTCTCAGTAGCAGCCACGGAGTCGAGTTTTGAGCCCGGTTGATAGCTACAGGCTAGCCCCTATTACATGGGACTTAAACATAACTTGCGAAATGTAGGTTTACTAATGATTACACCTACGCCTAACCCTTCAGGGATTAGAGGCGTGATGTTATGTTATGTTAAATTGGACGCATTACCTAGAACAATGGCCCAATCATGAGCAATGTAATACGAACAGGGTCTATGATACACACCAGTATTGAAATTTTTTGTCCAATGTTCAACCGACGAAAAATTCCTACACTGGGTGTCCACGTCCAGGACTACGTGCTGATTAAGTTCATGGTAACAGTTTGCGCATGGATTTCCCTTACACGGAAAAAACAGTGGGGGTGACTTGCACATTTCATAATTGACCCCCGAAATAATCCCTAATAATACCTAATAAATAATTATGGGGCGAAGAGGCGGTAACATATCCTGAGATGATAAGGAGGTTAATTTCTATTCCACTGCTATCAGGACAATAGTAGGATTTCGGGCAATGTCCCTAACAGTGTTACAGAAATCCTTTATTGAAGCGCGCAAGCCCCACGGGTAACTCTGCGGGGAAGAAGAACTTTTTCAAGATAACCCTTTCTTATTCTCTACCGATACCTGCTTTGTCAAATCTCTTTTTACCTTGTGCTGTTCCATTCATTAATACCCCATAACCTAGCACACTTTCTGTGTGCTATCGCGCCAGTGCATTTCTGTGTCGATCTTCGTTTCTTTCAACATCAAAATCGAGCTGCCCTACTTGATCAATTACATCCCAGAGGCAATCTAGGATAGCATTGCGACCTTAAGGCCTTATTGCTCCCAGGATGCCCCTAGAATCCTTGGCACAGTTGTCTTCAAAGCAAATTCAGCCATTTTGCAATTTAGAACGTCACTCTTCTCACGAAAGGATTCTATACCTACGTTGCAGTGATGCGCTTCCCGCGCAAGTTAGATCAATCAAGGCAATATAGGTCAGTGTTATCCGTTCGGCGATGCACTAGAAACTAATTGACAATTGATAGTACTTGCACCCAACGGTCGCAAGGCTGCAGGGACGGTGCATTAGGTCTCTGATTTGTTTTGCATTTGTAGTTGGTGGGTACTTATACTTTTTAATTTAATCTGGGACATCACAAACCTTGGTGAAAGATAGAGGTTTACATCATGAGGAACTTGGACTTAACATCAACAACCGATGGGGTACATAGAGGTGTGCCTCAGAAGCTACACCCACATTTCGCCAGTTTGTTTGGGAACCTGGACTTATAGATAATATTTATGGTTATGGCGGTGGTGGTGGTGGTTGGTTCCGAAACAGACAAGTAGATCGTAAACTAAACATCTCCTGGCAGGGGCTACCAATCTTCCACGGTGATCGCCCAATATACATCGGTATAACTTTAGAGCGGTCGCTTACCTATAAAAATAATTGCCAAACTTTAAAAATGAAACTTGCTGCGTCCCCTGACATCTACCCCATGGGGAGCGTCTCCTAAAGTTCTGCGAACAATTAGAACTAAGCTCTGTTTCTCCGCTGGCTGCCTTAAACCGACCCCGGTACGAATGCTGTATCAACTAACTGGGATTGCGCCCCAAAAGTTCTTAGGACAAATTAAACTTTTTGTGCCAAAAATACCTCTAATTTACCTAAATTCTCGAGAAAATTTTGACTTTGGTTTTCGCAGAGGTGAAATTGCGACTAGCACTCATGTTCCAAACCTCGTTTGGAGTCAATTGCTCAACTCAGCTAGGCAGGAATCGTCATGACCATGGTTAAAAACGCCCACCAAACCGTATTCTTAGCCGCAATAGGCGAGTCTTCGAATTTGACAGATTATACAAGGGCTTAGACATAACTGACAAAATATGGAAATGCTATCATAAAGTAACAGCCTACATTTTCATCAGTGCTAACTGTCGGTTTGTTATCATTTCCAGTGACTGCCTGGGCCTGCGAACCGGACCAGGCTCATAATGGGTGCAAGATCTACGGAGCTTCGTGCACCTGTGGGTACGGCTGCAGGACCGAATTCATCTACCGGACCCGGCGGGCCTGCCTCAATGCCTTGAGAGGTAAGTCATAAGGTCCATTGGTATCAGTAGTATCAGTACGGAGTGACCGCACTTAGTGACGCGGCATTAGCTTGAACCGCACAGAAAGAACTTCATGTTTAGTCACACACAAGCACTACTTATAGGTACCGATGAACGAAAGACTCGTATGTTTTTTTTGACTGTCTGTTAACACTAGAAACAGGATATTTTCTATGTAATTTACTGTTTGTTTTGAGTTCCCGATATTTTGGCGCTGTTGCTAGCACCATCACGGATAAACTTAAGTTATTGCGGGTGGGTAGTTATGAGCAGACAAATCGGTCTACCCTCTTTCTTGTTCGTTTTTTCCACTCAGTACCGCTACCATTGTCACTCGCAACTCGGTTCCGTTCCCGACACACAAAACTCTCTACCTGTCATTTTCTTGTGGAATTAAGATCGCAGTCTTGAGTGAATACCGATTCATACCTATGCCTTCCGGCATACTATGTTCGTGACAACACAAAATTACAGTAAAAGAAAAACATTATTTAAAGTTGCTGTGTGTACAAGTATGTGCTCTTGACTGTCCATGCGGTATAAGCGTAAAAGAAGTCATTCACCTCTTTTTGGTTCGGGTGACACTACTCAGCATTACTGCGAAGTAAATGCGATGATTGTGGAGATAGACAAGTACATATGTACAAGCCGAACCCGCATCAGTACGTGTAGTCACTCCCCTAAACGTGAAACAAAGAGCCGTCAACGTCTGTCTTATCTCTATAAATATCCGGTCATATTTTGGTCAGATCAGCCTTCAAAATCGTCTGACCTCATCAAACTCAGGCTTTCCATAAGAGGAGACTTCGATTTGAACTCAGAAACGCCTCGGAGACGCCTGGGCGATCGCCTTTCCATGAAAATCAAGGGTATGACTATTTTCTTGCACTACAACAAAAATTACGTATAAAAACTGGCAAAATAAATGCTGTGTCTAGACAAATGTACGTGTGATTGCATTTATTCTGCTACTTTAAAAAGTATACTTTGAATATGTAAATACATTCTTCTCAATCCACTCACCACATTTCTTATTCAATTTCACAGACAGGAGTTCAAACGTTTGCAGCCGTTTGCCTTGCGCGGGGGGTATTTGTATCCAGACCACTCAAGACCCAGGCTTTACTTGCAAATGTGAGGGTACCGGATATTATGGGCAGCGCTGCGAGAAAGGTAAATTGTAGATCTTTGACAGCTGTTACGGACTTACGGATAGTCAGAAGCCCGAACTCCTGACAACTAGACTAATCAAAGACTACTTATTAAATAATAACTGGGTTGTGTAGGTCAGATAGGCAGTCACTCCATGTAAAATATTTCAACTTAAGGCCGAAACATACCGGATCCGTACACATAGACGTGCACGTGCACGTGCACGTCTACGTGTACCACGTAACTCTGCGCATGTAGTATACGCACACGTCTACGTCCCGTGAGCGCTGTGCCATGTCTCTATAAAGTTCCATATATTACAACGACATGATGGTACGTGCACGTCTACGTGTACGGGTCCGGTGTGTTTTGGCCTTTAGTTGGGAAAAGGCTAGCTAGATGGTGCTGCGAAAAACGTAATTACGATATAAAAGGGACTGTTTTCTAAGAACCTATAACCTGGTGTCACTGTAAAATCACGCAAGCACGCTTATCTTTCTTAAGAGCTTAAGATATACGACTTACAACAGCCACACCAACAGCTCAGGTCTGTTCCCTTCCAATGAGGATTGGAGAACTTTATACCCAGTTCCACATAAAGGGTGTAAAAAGACCCTTAACGAAGCCGAAGGGTACTTGTTCTCCCCGTTATTGCGATCATTTTTTTGTTCTAGACCATACCTGGAAACCTTCTAGTTACGGAGATATTGGGGGTCAAAGTTCCAACTTTTTCACAAGTTTTTTTTTTTTAAATACATGTTTTTAAAGTAAGATTTTTACTTTAACCTCGACGACCCCCGTGCTATTCAATCCATCCATCAGCACAATGTTCTGAGTGCGTTAGATTGAGTTCTACCGTAAAACGTGATTTTTGACCCCAAAAAAAAAATTGTTTCCCAGCAAAAATTTTTGCGTAAAGTTACTTAGTTTGATGTACAGAAGGCTTGGTTGACGGCTTAGTGAAGGGTCCGTTTACACCCTGTATACTACTATAGAAACAATTGTTTTTGCGGCTCTATTTTAATTTCTAGTCAAAACACCAGCGCCACCAGCTACCAAAATAATAGCTGACACTGAACTGTGATATTAACAGAAGATTTTTATGTTTCCAGCATGTCCCTCTGTACCAGTCCATGGAATGGTCTTCCCTCACGAGTGCATCGTCATCTGAAGTGATGACAAGCAACACGCAATACCTACATATTTATTTAGTCACATAAAACCTAAAAGCCTAGCTTTATCCAGTAATTATATACTAAATAAGTGAAACTAATGTTTTCTCAGATCAATTTATATTCAGGAATAATAAATATTTTATAAATTAAATTAAAGTTTTAATTTTTTTTGGAATATCTTTTCCTCTGCAACTTTGTCAGATAGGATAAACACCCTGTCGGTCTTCTATATGTGCAATTATAAAAATAAGAGTAAGTAAATACAGGTCAACATTTAGCAATGGAAATTAGAAGCCGAAATATTATGGGGCCAGACGGAGAAACAGTCTCTCAGAGATACCGATGATGAAAATATTTATAGAATTGCTTAAGTTATGAATACCCAGTCGAAACTTATTGTAGAAATATGAAAAGCTTTTTAAGCGTCTTCCTCGTGTCTACGTAATCGCTAAAAGACAAGGCCTTTTAATTCACGCATTCCAAAAATTGAGAATTTTAACACCACCACTGTGGAAGCGACTCAAGAAAATAATGGTCTTTAAAAAACACGTAGAGACACAATTGAGAGAGCTCGTATTTTAATAAGAATTTGTCAAAAATTTAAACTTAGTTTTTAACCTAATGAAACTATCTTGTTGCCTAAAACGAAATGGGATTCTAGGTTTGTTCCGGCTGGGTTTTCCTTCAAGGGGGTGAGGATTGTGAGGACATTACTGCATACTATTACTACTTGCGTTACTGCATAGCCATAAAATTTGGGTACCAGAAAGCACTAAAGCGCAGGCCACACACGTCACGACGCTTCTATACATTTTGTATGAAAGGGACGCGGAAGAGACATAATTGTCTGCGCCCCGTCCGCGTCTTACGTCTTTTCTGTGTGGCTTGCGCTTTATATGTAAACAAATTCAAATTCGTTCTAAAATAAGACTATTCTACACTATAGGTCATAGATACTCGTCATCACACAAAAGTCATTGTTAGTGTCCTGCAGGTACATCATATTTTGCTAAATAATTCCGAAACCACGATCATAATGAATTTGATCAAAATGCAATCCGGTCGCATATTAATTCTAGTTCTGTTTAATTAAATATTAAAGTCATCAATAAAGGAAGGATGTAGTGCAGAAAACATGCTAGATTTCAATTTCGCGGGCTTTCAAAGAGCTTTCTAGGTGTTTCCAACTTAATAAAATTGTACCAAAGTGATAGAAATAGTACATTTTGTTATAAGTGTCGAAAGTGTGTTATTGCATTCTAGGCAGAATTAACACCTGGGCTGCAGGGAAGGGTATTATGGAGCCGAGAACTGCTGTAATCAAGCTACTACGGAACTTGTTTTTTTTTTTAATCAACCTTGTAATAAAATATGGTCATTTACATCGCATATTTTGCTCATTCGCAAGTGAAGTGACCTAGAGGGTACTTCCCGTAGACCTTGAATCACGAAATTTGGAACAAATCCGAAAATAATTCATTTGTAGTTTTACCTAAAAATTTTCTTTTTTTCTAAATAAAAGTAGCCTAGCGTAGCCTAGATCTACTCCTTATAACATGTTCCAGTAAAAGTCCCGCTAAAATCGATCCACACGTTTCTAAGATTAGCCGGAATAAACAGACAGACGGACAGATAGACAGACCGAAACAGACAAAATTTGTTTTAATGATTTTTTGTTATAAGTTTCATTTATACTTCCATTTTATGCATTCAGTAAAAAGCTGTTTAGTTAAAATTACAAACACTTCAATTTTATTTTTTTGTACAGATGCACAAACAAAATCAACCTTGAACCTAATGTTTTAGAGATAAAGTTGAAAATGTATTAAAGAAATTTGACAGATTGTATAGCTTGATGTGCTGGCGTCTATACATAGAAAACAATATTTTGTTCAATATTTCATGACTCGCCAAGAAATTCTAAGTAGCCTATGTGTATGGTAAGAATTTTGAAATATAGGTTTGCCATACCGACATTAGTATCATTTCCGTCGGTTGGCTGATCTGTTTCCCAGACTTTTAACAGTGCTGCCAGCTTACGGAATACTTACTTGTACATGGTGAACACTGGCGTTAAATAATATCACAATCAAGCTTGGTTCGGAACAGTGCGGTCGTGCTTAGATTCCACTTCCTTCAAAAGTGAAAAAGTAAAAAAAAATATGAATATGGAGCCTGCAAGAAGAAAATACATTACACGTCTGTATGCCGCGTTAAGGCGGAGCATAGAAGCCGATTACAAAATTGAAAATTGGCGAGAGGACGTGCCTAAAAGCCTCATCTTGATGTACAAGTTCTACGCAATCCAGTGGATCTCCCTTCTGCTTGCGGGCTTAAATCCGCATGAAACTAATCTAAGCCATGATTTAGAACGCATTCGTCAGAACATGATGACTTATGAGAGGCGATATCCCAGCTCGGATCCCTTGGCTATGGAGAATATCGCAAGGGTGTACACTAAACTATACCGTTTGTAAGTGTATATACATCCGTCATGCTATTTAAGGTTTAATTAGTGATTTATGATTTGGTGATAATTAGATTTCTAAGAAACCAACATCAGTGTGGACGTGGACTTATCGTGGATTTAGACAGAGATGTGAAGTGAAGAGCAGTTTTTTAATTATAAACTTTATCGTAGTTTACTTTTAGGTATTAAAGTTATATTATGTAGGTACTTTTTTCCATTTTTTATATTGTTCCCACTACTGGGCAAACCTCTGTGTTGTGCAATTTCTGACAATGTTTGCCCCGCGAACATGATCGACAAGTAATATTAAAAATAATTTAATAATTTATTTCAAAATTCTGATAACAGAAATCCATAGTGTTAGTAGCGTACCTTAATAATAAACATATTTCCAAATATGTAATGTTAAATTGGAAAAAAATGTAAGTTAATGAAAATCGTGCTAAGTATAATCATTAAGTTATAAGAAAAAGTGTGTCTGGTCAAAATTTTAAAGATGAAAGTTGCTATGCAACGAACGTAAATGAATAATTGTACTCATTTAAAAATAAATTAAAGAATTACCTAATGGTAGAATCTGCAACTTGCATGTTGCATGCGCATCTGCAACAGCAATGTTGCAAAGATAGTATGCATTACGAATCCTTTTCTCCCCATTCTTATACAAGAGGGTTTTTTTTTGTCGATATTAATTGAATCATAAAATGTATTTCAGTAAAGTAGGTCTATAATTATAAAATTGTATAAGTTGTTTCATCAATTCAGTACATACATACATCATTTACAAACTACAAGTTGATCTAAAATAATAATAAAAATATGTGTAATAGTTGTAATATTGTATTTGTTTTTAATTGTAGGTAACAGATATTTTGCACACCAGATCTGTCATGGTATAAAGAGCTTTTTATTAAAATTTAAACTTAAATGTCTATACAACCGATATTATCTGTAATAAATAATTTGATGTGACTGGTTTTATATTTCCAACCCTAATTTTCTTCCAGCTGCTTCTCACGTAGCCCTTAGTCTTACAGCTCCACATTTCCGAGCTAGGTCACATACTCAACAATTAGCTATGCAGGACATCTAGCCCCATCTCTGTCCCACACTATAACATTGCTATAAGAGGTTGTGGCAATCCCATGTACAGTCACGAGCACCAATATGTCACTTAACAACTTTTAAAAGTGTTTTTCTCCTAATGTTCTGATTAAAATTTCATGTTGTTACGAACATAGCATTCTGGGACTCATATTTTCATGAAAAAGATTATATCTCCAAGTCACAATCGTTATTTCTCGCGAAAATTGCTTTTAAATTTAGGAACGTGTATACATATTGGTGCTCATGACTGTACAGACGCCAGCACATCAAGCTGCCACAAACTGTCAAATTTCTCCAAATGATTTTAAACGATAAAATGTTGATGGTTATGTTCAAAATCGAATGAGAAAATTTGACAGTTTGTGGTAACTTGATGTGCTGGCGAGTGGCGACTGTAAAGTACCTACTGTTTGTGTGGAACTTAAATCGTCTCGGAAGATAAGATACTGTAGACATACATACATCCACCCCAACTTCCTATTAGATCCTATATTTAGAGTCAGCTTCCAGTCGAAACATTAGGTACAGTCATGAGCACCAATATGTATACACTTTCCTAAATTTAAAAGCAATTTTCGCGAGATATACCGATTGTAACTTGGAGATAAGATCTTTTCCATAAAAATATGAGTTCCAGAATACTATGTTCGTAACAATATGAAATTTTAATCAGAACAGTAGGAGAAAAACACTTTTAAAAGTTATTAAGCGTTTACATATTGGTGCTCGTGACTGTACACCTAGTAGTATTTTACACGGAGTGATTGGCTATCGCGTATTCGCGTTCTATGGAAGGTTGTCAAAAAGCTCATAAAAGGAAAGAAAATTTGACTAGGTCAGTGTCACCGACGAAATCGAAGTGAAGACGACTTACTTTTAGTACATTTTGTAGGTCGATCAAAGCAGGCCATCGCCGTCCACTGCTGAACTTAGACGTCCTTAGGTACCAACAACGTCTTTAGGTAAAATAGCTTCGGGATGGGTTATGAATTGGCCAATTTGCAATTTGCATTGGTATTGTACGCACGACGACCAATCAAGCTATACAAAACTAGTCTAGGCGGATATCTCATTGTACGGAAAATCTATACATAGCGAGACCATATTAATTCTTATACTGGAAAGGTATGATGTGTCGCTGATTGTACCGTATACGGTGGTACTGTTGGGAGAATTGGGTGCAGACTATCGGTGTAAGTAATGTACTGTTGCTTGTAGGATATGGTTCTAACTACCACTTTAACTGTATTAACATGATACATTCCAACTTTACCGTCATGGATGCTACCTAGCTACTACCTACCGCAAGCTGCGTGCTTGTTTGTCACGATAACTTTGCCAACGTATAAAAATTCAACAAACGTAGTTTATCTTGTCAATAATTGATTATCCCTCCTTAATCCTAATCGATTAGGGAGGGATATATTTATTTCCAAGGGGAGGTAAATATGTCGGTTACCGTCACCTGCCTAGCCTTTTCCCAACTATGTTGGGGGGGCGGCTTCCAGTCTAACTGGATGCAGCTGAATACCAGTAATTTACGTGAAGCGACTGCCTATCTGGCCTCCACAACCCAGTTAGTACTGGGTAGGTAATACGATAACCCTTAGTAAGACTGGTTGCCAGACTTTCAGGCCACTGACTACCTGCAACGACTGTCAAAGAACTACAAATGTCAACCGGGACCAACTGCGTCTTTGCTTTCTGAAGCACGGACAGTAAATAATGATGTCGGTTATCACTTTCCTCAAAAACTTCTACTGGACCAATCGAGACTCATTCCGATCAGCGTTTCATTAAAAGAACCATTAGGTACCCGTTTTACCGAAAAATAGGCTTCTTTAACGTATTAAGAGATTAGATCTTCTTAACATTGACTACATACGCGGCGGGACGCGCCGCTTTCAATTCAAACATAATATGGCGATGTAAAAGAGTGTTTACGGTGAAGCTATTTTACATGCGTTTCCTTGAAATGAAGCGTTGCACCGCCGCGTTCAACGTGGCGGTGCACGCACCGCATCTCCGTAAATGAGCACAAAAGAGTTGCTTACTGACCTAATTAAAAAGGTCTTTGTTTTGCTAGAAAGAACTCAACGTGTTTAAGTAATGATTAAACACTTTTTAGGGGATGACACTTGGGGTATTATTACTTCCCGTAAACCCCTAAGTGAGCACTGACACTGTCTTATTGTTAAGGTTGCGGGTCCTCTAAATCAAAGCCCTCTTTGTAGGTTAAGGTTGTCCACGTTTATTTTCCCAAGAGCCCTTAAGACAACCTTCCGGTCGGACCAGTGCGCAGTAACTAGTCGGCCGCTCATAAAGGTCACAGCAAACATATCAACTCGGAAAGGGATCATCACCGTCATCTTTGTATGAAACTCCCTAATACAACACACACTAATCGGAATCGTAACGTAATCGCCTCGCCTCGGGGTGCCTCGGGACAATCTCCCTAACCGCGGTGCGGTGCGTGATCAACTTGCAGTTCCCGCGCTTACGGCTCGACGCCTGGTTGACGGGAGGGGAAAGGCGACACGGTGATGATCCCTTTCTGAGTTGATATGTTGATTTTTATTACCTTTCGTCTCACTCGCATGCATTTCTGCTTATCAAGCGTTCTGCCTTTCGTGCTTACATTGTGTCTCTACACTGGGTGCGCCAAAGTTCACCTAAATTTTCAACTCCGATAATTGGAAATCCGAAAATGGTCTTCCTAACATTTTTCATCCTAACAATCACAATTCCTAACTACTCTGTCTCTAATTTTATAATTCCGAAGCATTCAACTTCATAATGTCAGTAGCAATAAACATCTGTTATACTTTTATTTGTTTTCCTATATTTTCTCAACATAACCATCGTTTACACTATTATTCAAAGTCATATATTTTTTGTTACGATTTCTTTGTTTAGACTTAGAAAAATTTAACCAAAAAAGTGTTATTTTTGCAAACCGTTTATTTTCTCGATTCTATCGTATAAAACACCTAAATGTAAGAATAAAAGTTTCTTGGTGTTTTTTGTCTTCGACTAACCGTTTGTCGTAGAAACGATGTGGAAGGGCCACATCGTTTTTACGACAAACGGTTCATTCATAGGTTAGGTTAGGTTAGAACTGTGACCAACTACGCGCGAGCCGAGCGAGCGAAGCGAGCGGTGCCGCGGCAGCGGCCGGCGAGCGCTACTTCGAAATTGCTTGCGAAATTTTTCTAAGTTTTTTTTTCATAGTGCCCCCAAGACGACACTCTGACCTGTACTTATGTTTAGGGATAAAAGCGTTATGATAAAAAACAGTAGGAGTTTAAATATATTTACATTAATGATATTATTAATTACAATTTTCGGAAACATGAGTGTTATGAACATCGCCGGTAGCACTACAAATAGTATGAATGAAAACTTTAGGATGAAAAATTTTAGGAAGAGTGATCATTCGGATTACAAATCGTTAGGAAGAACAATTTCGGGAAAAGAACTTTAGGTGAGCCAATATGGACCCCTCTACACTACATCCATCAAAATTAAAAAACAAAAAATTACATAATATGCTAACTTAAAAGTGGTTGCCACTTAAATTACTTATGAATGCTGGGGGCTTGTACTATGTTGTTACAAAGCTGACTTTTGTTAGGAATGGTTTTTTGTCTACATTGTTGTATCAATTTTAATCGTATACTCCAACTCCTACAAATCCGCCCCTAAAACGACCCGCTGACCAAACTCTTTTTTACATAGGTACAGTTTGTTTCTTTGTTTTGTCCCAATCTAAAAGTTCTGTCGTTGTTTTTTAGAAATTATACTATACTATACTGTACAATACACACTAATATAGAATTACGTTATACTAAGTACTACATAGTTTTGCGGACCCCTGTTTTTCAAGGGGCCGACTTGAAATTGTTGCTATACAACAAGAAAAAATGTTAAGGGTGCGATATCGACCTACTCTGGCAAATAATAATTTTATAAATCGCCTCTTGGGGTCCACAGCATTACTTATAACAACGCCACTAATAGATTACATAAATAATTCAACGGAAATGCATTCATGACGCAGACGTTTTAATAATACGGCAAATGGTATACATTGTTAATATTACCCTTTGTCAATCAGTCAGCGTTAAACATGTAACAGGCCCCTTTTGGTAGTTTGGTCGCGCTTTCCACTGTTTAATTGCGACGAGCACTATTGGTATGTAATAATTTGATGAACGTCATAACCAGGTGATTGCGGCTGGTGAGGGACTGGCTGCAAATTGCAAAAAACTTTAGAAAATTTGAATTTACCTGCTACCGGCTACCCTGGCGCTTCCACCTTAAATAAAAGAGCGAAACTTTCAATAGGGCCATCCTTATAATAGGTATTGTTAAAAAACCGGTCAAGTGCGAGTCGGACTCGCACACAAAGGATTCCATAGCACCAAATAATATAATAACAATATTTTTAACGATCATTCATAGCCCAATTTACGCTCAACAGCAAAACTAAATTTGTTTTTCATAGTATGTTAATAAAAAACACAGAAATTGTGGATAGTATTTTCCTGCTCTTAATTTAAAAATTAGAGGGGGGCTCTAATTTCTAAATTAAGAGGAGGAAATTTCTGAACAAACATAGGTTTGTAGAACGATAGAAGAACTTTCAACGAAAATTGATTTCAATAAGATTTGATCTACAGGGTAAATTTTTCAAGTAGCCGTGGATGGCCAAATCCGTAACGATGAGGAATAGCGAAAAATACATTGAATTTTTGAAAAATCATTATTTTAAGCCAAGAATAGAACCCGTCGATTTTGGAAAAAAAAACACACACACTCATTACCTATTCGATAGCGCCGCTATCAAGGGTCTAATCCTGGGAAGTAATCACATGCGGCGGCAAACTAAAGAAAAGAGGTATTTTTTGATAAATTACGTACAGTGTGCAAATATTAGTAGTAGGCAACGAAACGTCGAACATAATAACTATTGGCGCATTTGAATTGCTTACATTTTTTTTTCTTAATGAGGCCACATTTAACCTCGAAGAGTTAATAAAAAATTGAAATTAGAACATAATGTTGTGAAAATGACAGCGCTGCGGGTGTCATCAATGAAGGACATTAATAATAATAAAGGGTGTAAAAAGACCCTTAACGATGCCGAAAGTTCTCCCCGAAGTTGTTCTCCCCGTCATAGCTATAATTTTTTTGTTCTAGAATCTACCTGGGAACCTTCTAGTTACGGAGATATTGGGGGTCAAAGTTCCAACTTTTTCGCTAGTTTTTTTAAAATACATGTTTTTATTGTAAGATTTTTACTTTAAACACCTCCACGACCCCTGTACTATTCAATCCATCCATTAGCACAATGCTTTGAGTACGTTACATCGAGTCCGACAGTAAAACGTGATTTTTCACCCCAAAAAAAAAAGTTGTTTCCCAGCAATAATTTTTGCGTAAATTTACTTAGTTTGATGTACAGAATGCTTGGTTGACGGCTTCGTGAAGGGTCTGTTTACACCCTGTATATGAAAAAAAAACATTTTCCTTAAGTTTGCCGTATGTCATTCTATAATTTGATCCTTATTAGTGATACTATCGAATAGTGAAATAATACCGTTTTTTTTTATATCAGCCTGCTCTGTCCCACTGCTGGGCAAAGGCCTCCCCCACGGCTTTCCAATCCTGTTTACAATTGGCCCCCTCCGACCAACCCGTTAAGAATGAGTCCAGATCATCAAGCCAGCGTTTCTTGTGCCTGCCTCGGTTACGACGGCCGTCTTCATGCACCCACTGTGTGACTATCTTCGCCCATCTGCCCTGCATCATCCTAGAAACGTGACCCGCCCAGTCCCATTTCCGCTTCACAGACTTATCGCCGACATCGGCGATGCCTGTCTTAGACCGTATTAAGGTGTTGCGCATTCGGATCGGAGAATCTTATATTTAGAATGCTACGTTCCATCGCTCTTTGGCAAACAATGAGTTGGGACTTCTGAGCTTCAGTCAAAGACCAAGTCTGAGCTGAGCGCCGTAGGTTACGAAAAGCAGGATACACATGTCGAATTCATCCTGTATAGTTTTTAATATACGGGACTATTTTAAGAAAATGCAAAACTAACTTTGTTTTTAACCGACTTCCAAAAAGAGGAGGTTATCAAATCATCTATTTCTTTTTTTGTGTGTTTGTTCAGCGATATCTTCGCCAATTTTGAAACGATTTTGATGATTCTTTTTTTGTTTAGAAGAAAATTATTTCGTGGTGGTGAAGATCTGATGCTGATCTTCGGAGATTTATGGAACTCTTCAATAATAGACAGCAAATCTGTCGTGATGGCTGCAATCGCTTGGATGGTCTTTGTTTACACAACATCATAACATAACATCACGCCTGTATGCTCTGAGGGGGTACGCAAATGTGTACAGTACACCCATTTCAACTGTTTAGGTATGCTAAGTATAGCATATATTTTTATAGGATATTACAACTAAACATGGAAAAATAAAAAAAACCTTTTTTGCAAAAAATAAAACCGACTTCTAAAACACAGAAAAGTGAAAAATAATTTTAGATTCAGAGGCCGGTGACTTTTTGTTTATTTCTGACTTTTTGACTTCTGAAGCTAAAGTTATTTTTCACTTTGTCGGTTTTATATTTTGCAAAAAAGTTTTTGGTTCATACTCGTAAACATTCTATGAAAAACAAATTTAATTTTCCTGTTGAGTGCCAATAATTAACGTATGAATGAGCGTTAAAATATTTTATCATGTTGCTTGGTACTACGGAACCCTTTGTGCGCGAGACTGGTTGGCCAGTTTTTTCCATTTGCCAACGGAACCCTCAAAAGTCAACGAAAAGTCAAATCACACTCAATTTTTCTCATTTAATTATTTTGAAGTAAATAATTGAATGTGAAAAATTAAGTGTGATTAATCAGGTTGTTAAACATAAATAAGACAGATTTAAGGATTTTGTCTCAAATATGTAGTTGTTAAATCGTAATTATTATAGCAATGATAGCCTAGCGGTGTGAACGTCGGTCGGACTGCCGAGTCATAGGTAGTTCGAACCCAAGGCACGCCTCTGTACTGTATAATTATCACTTGCTTCGGTGAAGGAAAACATCGTGACGAAACCAGATGCCTGAGATATATTTCTTGACGGCATGTAAAGCCCAGTCAGAGGCACACGAGTGGCACAAAAACTCTGACACCAACCACCACACGGTTAGGTACCAAGCACACGATAAAGAAGAAAGAAAGAAAGAAGAATCGTAATATGGTAATATTACCAAACAGACAAATATTTTAATCCGGCAAAATGGTAACTTGGCAACACTGGTCTTCTAGTTACGTCAGATACCGCAAAACTACCAGTAACAGTAAGTCATTGTCTTGTTGTCGTGTTTAGTCGTCTATATTTATATACTTAGTGGCCAACAGTGTTTCACTGGCGGTTTTTAGGTTTACACAACTTTAAAAAAATAGTTAAAAAGTGTCGTTTTCAGTGATATAAACATAGAACTTACAGGATAAATAAGACCCAGGTGAGAATAAGAATCGTGTTAAAAGTATAGTGTTACTTTCCCAACTCCGGTTTTCAATTGTTTACAAGACAAAACTGCAAAACTTTCTGTCACTGTTATTCTTTTGTTATCTTGAAATACCAAATGCTACTGTCTATTGTTTTCTTAGTCAAATCTCAGGATATCTCTGTTATGTGCAGATCTGCATCTACTTAATTTAACATTGATGCATGATTGAAACAAACAAATTGCTAATGACGTTTACAATTAAAGCGTATTTATCAACTTCTGGTATCTAAGTACATAGTAAGTTTTAACAATAATATACCTACTGTATTCAAACAAATCCTTCCTTTCTTCGAAACAAAGATAAATGCGACAAAATCAATCCATTTTTTTTTGTACCATGGGACCTTTTATTGGTTAAACATTGCCCAGTCATTGTAAAAAAGTAGTATGTAAAGTACTGTTACTTTCTGAAGCATTTACTTTTTCACAAACTTAATTAAGTGAGTAAATTATATACTCAATCATCAAGAATGAAAAGGGATACAAAATAAAGGTATCATAAAAATTTTTCATCCTTCACAGATGTTCCATGTTGTGACCTTAATTTGACACTTAATAATCATTGTTTTTATTAGGATGTGATTAGTGTAAGTAGTACTAAGATAGTAAGTGTAATTTAAACTTGGTCTAAGGCCCAAACAAAATTTAAAAAATTATATGGTACCAACAAAGTTGGATTTAAAAAATTCTACTACTTAATGCATTCAAACTTTAAAACATTTTTACAATACAAACTTGGTATGTAATGGGTGGTCATCCCTCCACCGACCAATTTAGGCAAGAGCGGCTTAACTTAAAGATCGACCTGAGGGGCTGTTATTATTTAGCCACTCTTTCTTTGTATCTCGTCTCGCTTTTTTTTGTTATTTACTTGAATAGAATATTATTTAATGTTGCTAGAAGTAGATAACAAAGAGAAAACTGTCAAAATTTATAAAAATATCTACTCAACAAAACCCTATCTTTTACAAAATAAGAAAAAAATATTGAACATTCTTGTATGGATATGCAGAAAATAATGCAACGTGTTCTAAGTAATAATAAAAAATTGAAATATAATAAGATAAAAATAGGTTCATGCTTTTGGAAGGTTTTAAAAATCTTCAAATAATTTAAGTACTGTGTAAGATGTCATTGTTGCACTGTATTGTGTACAAAGTTGATTGAGAACAATGAAGTAGGGACACATAAACATAACACTTCACTCTCCTCTAAAGCAAGCCCATAGCAATAACAAGCAACAAATAATCTGTGGCGATGCTTTTGTTATTGTCCATGTCGCATCTGCAGTTCTGCACACAAAGTTGTGCCAGAACCATTGTAAAAGATTCATGTTAAATAAAAAGCATATAGAATAGAGTCATTTGAAAATCAATAAAAGTCATGGGTCTGGTGTGTTTCTTGCATATTTGTAATTTTTCTTTAGAACAAGTGAGAAACACAAGAGACTCATATTTGATCCAAACAAGATTATCTCTGTTTACAGACTAAACTAATCTCATAACAATAATACAATTTGAATATCAATACTTATCATAGATAACATAATACATACTTCATAAACTATCTTATTTATGTACCAGATAAATATAAATTGTACCATTTCAAGTACTGTGTATTTATCGTATTATAAACATTGCGTTACTGGGTATTAACTTTTAACACTAAAACTTTCTTTTATTGCAAAGGAAAGTGCTGTTAAGTAATGCTACGGACTATATGAGTTTTATAAGGGCTTATTTTTCATGATTCTTGCTACAGTTTAGTTTTTATATCTAAGAAGCGAGGCTTTCAAATTATTTTGACCTTTTTTAACATGATGTGTGTATTCCAGGATGGCGTGGACGCCGTATCAGAAGTTCCTAGCAGTTATGCTAGTAGTGACAGGCTCCATAAACTCTTTGAGTACTAAATGGGCTGATAAACTAGAAGCCAAGGGTTCCGATGGACAGATCAGGCCCTTTGAACATCCATTTCTGCAGGTACTGATGAGCATTTGTACACAACCTTACCTTTAATTTATTACATAATTTTGGATAAAAAGTCCTAGTCACAGTCAGCTTGTGGATCAACTAACATAGAATCTGCTTAACTGTTAGTGTGAAAAGGGAACCTACTTTATTTTACTATATTTGTAAAACAAATGGATGTATCAAAAAACTTGAGAATTATTAATTATACATTCAGTCAAAAAAGTATTGGGAATAAATGATTTGTTTATGGTTCCAAATTAAATTTTTTGTTTGTTTGTTTTTTTTTGTTGTCAGATTGTCAGAACTGTTTTCCATTTTGGCCCGAAGTTTGAGTTACATCTGTTATTTAGTACAGTGCTGTTTTTAGTTAGATCATATTATCTAGTGTGTATTGTTCATTGCATAATGGACAAAAACATTGAACAAAGAGTTTGTCTTAAATTTTGCATCGCCAATGGAATCCCGTGTTCGGAGCCCCTGAAAATGTTACAGAAGGCTTACGTTCAACGATAACAACTAATTACCTACTCTCACCAACAGTGTAATTTGTAACATCGAGAACATAATTAATTTAATGAAAATTAATTAAGTAGTACATAGTAGGTTTCATGTAGATATGCAGGATGTCATGGACATGGACTAACTGTTACCATGAATATATAAGGATGAATATTCAGTACATTTTAGACTCCCGGAGTAGACATTTTTCGTTGGTTTTTAAGAAAAATAATCTGCTAAACTGTTAATATTTAGCACAGCTGATTTTTCCTTACACCACCCGCCGACTTTGCCCAGCAGTGGGATCTTCTTCGTCGTGTCAATGATTCCCTTTATTAGAGTCAAATAAAAAAAAAAGCTTGGACCAGAACTCTGCCACCTCGAGGGGGCATTGGTGGTGACTTCGAACACTTCGAACAGGTCCTACAAAGTGCAGGTAGCAGTCTAACAGTAACAGTTATGTTTCCTTTTCCTCAAAACAATTTTTATTTGTTTATATAATTTGAGTTGTTTTGCTCTCATATAGGCGACGGCTATGTTCCTTGGTGAGATGCTGTGCCTCCTGACTTTCAAGCTGATTTATTACAAGACGAAGAACTCCGGTGGCCACCCCCTTACCAATGGAAACCAGAACTTCAATCCGTTTATCTTGTTGCCTGCCGCTATGTTTGACCTGGTAAGTAAACTAACTTTTAAGCAGTCCCTTCGCAGTTAACTTCACTATGACTGTTACAACCCAATAGCAACCCTTTTTACAAGGAGAATGAAGGTCATCAAGATTATTCTTCTTAGCGTATCGGTGGCTCAAAGTTGCAGTCATACTCATAAGATCGTCTAGTGCGCACTGTGCGCAGGGCATGCAACGGAAGGTGGGCCACTGTGCGTGGAGAAACACCGCATAAATACTTGAAATATGATCAGATCACTATAATTTTGACAGTGATGCAAAAGTCATAGTTAAATTAAATTTGAAAGGACTGTGCCTAGCTATTGTGTATTCCTTGACTCCACTCGCCAAGATTTACAGTACTATAACAAAGCTGCAGGAACTTTTTAAATTGAATCATTAAAAACCCTCTCTGCAATAGTCGGGTAAAAATAATAAGAGCTACTCGAGTTAAAAGCGCACTTAGTCAAAGACGTTGTGTTTTGAAATATGCATAAGGATTTTTCCATTTAGTATTAAAAGTTATAATGGCAGCACTTTATGACGGTTTGTGAAGTTTGAATGTTTTTATCAGTTTCCGTTAATAATGACTGCTAAATTGTGAGGAAACAGAATAAAGCCATACTACATTGGCGTACGGTCTCTAATTGGATGACAAAATAAGCCAACCCAAAAACGCTTACTAATTCAGTTAATTATGAAAAAACGAATTCAACATTCTGTATGTATAAATTACTATCCAGTAGAATCAGTCCGATATACACCCAAAACGTATGCTTCGAACAGATTTAAATTAATTATCCAAAATAATTACAATTAATGGGTGGGTGCAATTTGTCAATCAATCCTCATGGTCAAAATGTATTGAACAGAAGATTTTTGACTTTGAGTCAGCTGTAGTAAGTATTGTGGGGATGAAGCATTCAAATCGAAATGCAGTTTTTTTTTTTAACTATCTGTAAGACATTATTACAAGAATTTCATTTATGAAACTGGCAATAAAATACGCTGTTTTGGATTTATAATAATCATTGTGCCGATTGCCGTGACGGCAAATGGCCTTATAGCCAAGAGCCTCGACGACCATCTTTCGAGGCTCCCCTTAGGCGGTTGGATCAAGGGCCTGATTCAGAAGGCAGTACTCCTCGATGCGGCTCGCATTGTGAGGAGTTTCCTGTCTCTGGGGCCCTAACCACAGGTAGCTTGGACCCATTCTGGCCTCGACACCGGCGGACCACTATTTTTAAATGTTTTTTTTTTTAAATATTTAAAAATGTGAAGATAAATAAATAAAGGAAATAATAATCATTTTATTGTCAGGCAACTAAGGCCCATAGATAAAATACACAAAATAACATTTGACAACAATAATAAACAAATACATAATTTAAACCTTATCAAACTATAACTATACACGTAACGTTGTCGGCGTCATGTTTCGCTGCGTGGTGTCGCGTAATCGTCCTCGGAAACTTCGATGTACGACACCTTTCGGCCAAAAGTCCTCTTTCAAGATCTTTCGATGGTGGGTTGGAACTCGTACCACGAATGACTTAAAGTTGATGTACAGCTGCGTCGTAGGCACAGTAGGGTGCAGCAGCATGTTGGGTCCACTCGGTGCGGTACTGCACAGGTTACGAGAACAGGGCTTCTTCTTCTTCCTTTCCACTTTAGTGAAACCCTCCTCATCAACTTGACACTTTAATTTATGTACACGATTGCTAAAACATCGATAATATACATACATTATGTATTGATGATTTTTCATTTACATAAACCGGACTACATTTCCAATATTTTACCGATGATTCCGTCGACACGCAACAATAGCCGAACTCCCATACATAATTGGGCATTCTCCTTTGAACGTTTGAAACATGAGATCAGGTTAAGAGGATCTGAACACAATAAAATAGATTTAAAGATGGTTGAGCTTGTGTTATGGAGTGTGTGAGGGTGTGATTTTATGTGGGTGTGATGGTTCAAGTGCTATAATCAAGGCTTCAGTGTCGTCGTAAAGTAATTTTAAAAGGCCTAAATTTTAGATTTTTTTGGAAGTACTGGTTAAGCATTCTCTTAGGTCACATATTTTATTAACTTTACTACGGTTAGTGATACCCCATGATAAGACTGGTTTTCAGACTTTCGGGCCACTGACTACCTGTAACGACTGTCAAGGCTCTACAATTGACAGCCGGGACCAACGGTTTAACGTACTTTCCTAAAACACGTTCCCGTAGTCAGGTCATTTTTACAACCGCATGATATTTACGTAACAAATCCTGGAAATAATAAATAGGTGAAATCTAAACCAAAAGTTTAGACGATCTATGCGGTCATACCCCAAACGCGACTCCGTTTTATACTATTTTTAAATCGTAAAGAGTAGTGATGTGACAAACAACGATTGATTTTATCACCATCTGCGCAATAAAAAACAAGATGGATTCTGTGACGTCAGATATGCATTACTGATGCTATCTCAAGTTACGGATATCCTTTGTACCAGAAATAGAAACAGCTGGAAACCCAATTTGTTTTAATAATCTCTGAATAACACAACTGTTTATTGCTCGATTCAAACCAAAGAGAAGTAAAGAGGAGCATTTATCGCACCGAAATCTATTGGTTGTATCTCCTCAAATCATACCTTGATTTCAAAGGTACTAGGTTCCAAATTTCTGTCACAATCAGCTCGATTGCCTTGATTTGTCTGCCTCATTGGTCCTGCTGGGAGTTGCTACTGCTGAGGATGAGGTTCTGGTTTCGATTACCAGGTCGGGCAAACTTATTGGGTATTTCCATCTAGAATTTTATGATAGCAGCCACGTGAGTATAGATTCGTGCCCGGTAGATGGCAATAGGCTCGCCCCCTTTTACATGAGACAAACAGAACTTGTGAAATATAGGTGTAAACGCTGCCCTAATCCTTCGAGGATGACTGGCTTGAATTATTGTTTTCTGAATCAAAACTGTAAAAAATGTGTCTCCAGATGAATCCTTGGAGACAATAATAATATCGTTGTTATCGTACCGTTTCGTTTGTTGATAAAGCACCTTACAAAGAGTACACACAGCACGGGCACGCCTCGGAGGCTGCTATTACAGATTGTTTTGTCAACACTTTTCGTACAACGGAACAACGTACCGATCTGTGAGCGTCACTATCACAGAATTTACTTTCAGTAATCTATACTATTCATCAATAATTTCTCTAAAATTTCTGAAAGCCTATTAATTTTCTTATATTTATACCATACAAAATAATAATAAATATCTTTATTTCCCAAAAATACAGATAAATGTACTTTATGTTTACAATTTTGAATTAATGCACTTACATTAAACATTTGGATGCTTCAGAAATCTGCAAACAATAGATTAAACTCTGTCTCTTAAACTGGTCCTGTATCTTAAGAGACAGTGTTTCGCTATGATTGATTTATGTATGAGTGGACTGTGTCGATTTACATTCAGCACGCGTAGCATGACCACCGTAGAAATGGATTTTGTCGACAGAAGAATCGACAAAATGACAGATTTCTTTTGTTGATCTGTCATCTTATCGATTCTTCCGTCGACAAAACCCTGCGTTTCTGCGGTAGTCATGCTACGCGTGCTGAAGGGAAAAAAGTTATAGAAAATGAATGGGGGAAACGCGTTTAGACAGCTCATAAAAAGTATGTCAATCTATTGGTGGCGTCAACTACCATTTTATGCCAGTGCGGTGTGACAGTTAGCTTTATACGCTTCTAGCATTGAGGGTGGAAACGACACTGACTCTAAAATGGTTACCACGTATTCAGTACATTATTCTGAACCCACATAGAAAATTTTCGTCAGTTATTAAAAAACAACATCCGTTTCCAACAAAAGTGTAATACCTACACGGTCAAAATGTATGGAATAGCAGATTTATAGCGTCGGTGTCCCTTCCACCTTGTATATTCATAAATGCGTATCTAGTCGCTCGTTGCCGGTGGGACGATTTCCTACTACGGTGGTTATCTCTCTCACTCATAGAAACTAATTCCCCACACAATTCGGCAAATAATGGAAACTTGAGCTCAGCGCTAATTCTCACGAATCAGTTCACTCAGTGCCCTACATTACCAGGCCTTTCGTTTAAAGAACTTGCTGACTGAATAATATTTGTGCCAATTAGCGCCAAGCGCAACTACAACAACAACAAAACTTGCGTTAGGTGCGCCTCTAGTCTGCCGTGGCGATTCCGATTTTGTTGTATGATAAAACGCTAACGTTTACGTTAATTCTGTTTGCGGGAAGGTAATCGGTGCAACGCAAGCAAAATGAACGTGCTACTAAATAAAGACTAGGAAAACTACAATCAAATAATGCGCTTAATTGTAGTACCCAACACAAAAATTATCTAAGGCGCGAATTATACAGAAAAGGCGTAAGGTAAAGGCGCGGAGCAGGCATGATGCCGCTTCAAAACGTTTTCATACAAAATGTACGTAGGCGACGTGTTGTGAATTACACTGAAGCGGCGCGGCGCAGGTACGCCGTTCTTTCGTTTCCTTATAAATTCCACGCCTGCGCCGCACCTTACGCCTTACGCCGTTTCTGTGTAATTCGCGCCTTACTACTGCAGCAGCTTTCATCTTCGTTTATATCATTTATCATCATCATTCATTCATTCACTAGACTTGCGTTTAGTTCTGACGCGTCAATGAGTTTCATTCAAGAAACCGTGTTTTGTTTCTGCTAAGCGTTTGCGAGCAACAGGCAATTGCGACCGGCTTGCGTCTTCCAGAAGTATTGTAGTATGTACCTGTTGCTTCTCAGCTGGCGACGTATCCATTCATGAAAGTGACTTACCCGTATCGTATATCCCTTTCATTGAAAGTTCTGGGTCGCTGACCGTCATTTGCGTATTACAGATCGGTAACTTTGGCCTGATATAATTATATAGCCTGATTTTTAAAATATTTCTTGATTGTTATAATAATTAAAAGGGCATGCTGCGCTAAACCCAATTAAATTACGACGAGGACAGGACAAAGATAATAATGTAATGATGTTGATATTTAAAATCATGGACTTAATAAGCACTGTAGTTGGTTAGAGTGTATGCTTAGGGGCTCTCATCATTCTCCTGTCCTTAAACCAATTTTTGACAGCATCCTTTACTTAGTCCATCCATCGATTCTTTGGTCTTCCTCTACTCTTATACCCATCCATATTCATACTCAAAACTTTCCTCACGATATTCATTCCTCCGTATCACAATTTCATAGCACATCAACCGTTTACCATACAACTTATCAGTCACCGGCGCTGTATAAATATTTTCGCACAAACAAAGATTTATCTTTTTATTTCTGTCCGTAAAATGTATGTTTTGTCGGTTCAATTTATCTGTTACTTCCTTTCGTACATAATAAATAAGCAAAAACTAAGTGCCTCGATACAATATTTTAAAATAGGTCGAAACAAAAAGACCAGGCACTAAGCGAACGGATGCTGGAAAATCAATAACAGCCACTCACACTTATTGCATTGCCTGCACTGCGCAGAAATGCCGAGTTTGATTAAAATTGCGGCCATCTTGGCTTCAAAATTGCCAACATAAACTACGTAATAACGGAAGTATATTCGTTTATTATATTTCCTTCTTTTCGATCACAGTCGAGCTGTTACTTTTTAGATTTGTTGGTTGTATTTACTTTAATAGCTTTTTTCTGAAGTTCATTAGTTTTTTAAAGGAGCCGGTTTAAAAACTCACCTATACATACCATAACATCTAAGTTGCTTAAAATGACAGCTGCCAAACTAAAGGGACTAGTAGCCTTGGTCACATAGAAATAAATAATTATAAATGCATATTTATGCATTCAGTATTTTAGGTTTTTTAAATATGGGTGCAAATCAGGGTTCGAAGTGATAATTATCTTCATAATTATCATAACAACAATTACAACCCTCTAAGTTCGTTTAACCCCTTTAAATGGTTTTCTCATGAAATAGTTATTGAATGGGAATAATGAACTGAGGGGGTTGTACTGATGATTATAATTCTGTAACCACAAATGTGTAACGGAAGCGAATAATATTAGATGTCTTTTTTAGTTATTGGTCTTTTTGGGAAGATGCGAGCGAAGCGAGCTCGGGACTTGGGGCACTCCGGCTCCGGCCAGGTTAGGTTTGAAGTGGATGGCAGGGTCTTAGTTTGCTCGCTTCGCTCGCTCTCTAGACCCCACCATCCACTTCAAACCTGTTAGGTTACTTTAAACCCTGCAGACAGAAAAAGAAGCCCCGCGTCCGCGGGGCTACGTCGACTACGCCTTAATACAACATTTTGATATTTAACTTGACGTTGATTTTATTCCTACTTTGACCTTCCAAAACTTTTATTAATTGTGTTCGACCTTAGTTCTGGGTGAAATTGAAATTAAAATAGACAAAACAGGTAATTTAGATAAATCGAATTATATAAGAAAGTATGAAAATGTTAGATATTTAATGCTCATTTCTCTTAGTTTTGGAGCCCACAAAGTTACTATCAAACGTAATTTCTACATCTCAAACATTTTTTGCGTAGTTCTAAACAGATTAAAATATCGATTGATTTGATTTATTCTATGTCTCAAAGAAAGAGGATCAATCATTAAAAAAGATGACCGTTTAGATTTTTTTGCTTGCTCTTTTTGCAAAATTAAAACAATCATACATACCATTTATTACCTCCAATTAGGAGACTCTCGTTTTGACGCACTAGCGAATGGCGCTGGCGCGGGCACCCACATTGCAATACATTTTTGAAATAGATTACTTTTAAATATAAACCTGTACAGATCACTCAATTTGCTCTAGAATAGAATACAATATATTTTATTGTAAGTACACCAAAGTTTAAACAACTGTTTGACATTATTGCTAATTCTATGGTTACAATGGCGGTCTGCACAGTATAAAAGCTAACTTATTAGTTTTATATTGCCGATTCTGTTTTGTATTATGCCTCAGGTCGGGCGCCAAAACAGAATATATTTGCCGCCCGACCTGTGCCGCCATTGTCGTTGTTCGCACACCGTATTTATAGAAAAACTAACTTATGCCTGCGGTTTCGCCCGCGTGGAGTTCCGTGATTGTCCCACGGGATCGTACTACCGTAATTTAGGTTATAAACTATCTGTCTGCCAAATTTCATCCAAATCCGGTCACTAATTTTGCGTGAAAGAGTAACAAATATCCATCCTCACAAACCTTCGCATTTATAATATTAGTAGGATATTTTAAATGAATAATAATAACAATATTATTTATTTACTCAACAATTTGGTACCTAACTTGGATATCTTCACAACTCAATTTTATTTTATTTTCCATACAGATTGGAACATCTATCATGTATATCGGTCTGACGCTGACTTACGTGAGCAGCTTCCAGATGTTCCGAGGATCCATCATAGTGTTCGTAGCTGTGCTGTCCATGACGTTCCTGGATCGGCGTATCATTCGCCGGGAGTGGGTTGGAATAGGTAAGTATCTTAGAAGAGGAACAAGAGCAAAATTAAGCCAGGAGAAGGACATACACTGACCTTATTGGTGAGGCTTTTCAGAAAGGTCAGGTGCGTAGTACTTGCAACCGGCCGGCGTGCGTGTCCACATTAATAAAATCGGTTATTTAAAAAAAAATCTGCTGTTTCATACATTTTCACCGTGTATTATATTGCACTTTTGTATGAAACAGCAGATTTTTTTTAAGAACCGATGAATCATTTTCTCATTTTCTGGCTCAGAATGATGTACTGAATACGTGGTAATCGTTTTCGCGTCGGTGTCCCTTCCACCCCGTAAAGTATAACAAAAAGAAACACCTTACATTTTGATAATTTAACAGTATTTATAATTGCATTATTAATTATTGAAACACATAACACATAAGGGTCGAATTAACTTAAGAATTCAGAATCCGCAATTACAATACTGGCGAAAGGTCTACTACAAGTTATTTAGGTAGAGATAATAAAATATCTAATACTCAATAACTGCGGCAACTTCACACTTTCAGGGCTTGCGTTCATCCTGATAAATATTCATTTCACGAGGTATCGTCATTGTAATTTAAACCTTGTGTCTATGGACATAAAAGTGTCATAGCGTGCACTGTAAAAACTATGTATGTTGCACGCGCCGTTTTTAGCAACACTTTATTGATTGAAATACGTACCGCTGGCGACTGGGGACAATAATTGTATGTAAGTGTTCTACGGGTGTTATTGAGAAGTACCGGATGTGCAGCAAGGTCGAATTGCAATTTTTCTTAACGATTTGAATTTATTTAGGCTTGCTAACTTTCCTTTTATTTATTTGGGTGGGTTTGCTTTAGGCATGCTTAAATGTGTCTCGGTGATTGTAATTTCTAGTCTAGTCTAGGCTCTTAGGTTACGTATTACATGGCGTAGCGCTATCATTTCCTCACATTTAATTTATATAATTCTACACCTAAAAACTGTTCAAAATCAACAGATAATTACGTTCAATATCTCATTAGTAAGTATCCAACAAGAAGCTATCGTCTTTTGTCTAGTCTAAATACATTTTAGAGACGCATCCTCTCCAAACAATTTTCCCCGGCCCGATTGCAGTCTGCTAACCCTTCAGGGCAATGCACCCTGCCTGCATCGATCCGCCCGGGGGCCGGTGATTTTACACGCGTACCTATAGTAGTTAGTCTCAGACTCTCGATATTACAAAGTCTATAATTTGAGATGAGACAAGCTGCTTGGTAGAGGGAATGGTAAATTGTTTTTTTTTCAGCCGAAAGACCTAACTGATGGACATAGGCCTCCCCCAAGTGTCGCCACATTGACCGGTCCCGCGCGTCTCGCATCCAGCGGATACCCGCAACCTTCACCAGGTCATCGGTCCTCTTAATGAAGACCTTCCAACGCAACGTACGAACTCTTCGGCCTCATCGGCCACCCGTTCTGCAAGCAATGTGCCACTGCCACTTAAGTTTGGCAATTCTTCGGGCTACGTCGTCGGTAACCTTGGTTCTCTTGCGGATGTCTTCATTTCTGATTCGATAACGCAAGGAAACTCTGAGCATAGCCCTTTCCGTAGCCCTTTGGGTGACTTTAAGCATTCTGATGAGGCCCATTGTCCGACCAAGTTTCGGTCCCGTATTTAATCACTGGCAACACACATGACTGGTCATAGACTTTCGTCTTGAGACACAGTGGTAAGTTGGACGAGAACATACCGCGCAACTTCCCGAAAGCTGCCCAGCCGAGCCAGATTCGACGATTGACCTCTTTCTCGAAGTTAGACCTACTTAACTGGACCGTTTGTCCCAAGTAGACATAATCGTCAACAACTTCGAATGTAGAGTCTCCGATCTTGATAGGAGTGGGTGTTACATGGGCATTCAACATGACTTTGGTTTTGACCATGTTCATTATAAAACCCACTCTTTCGGAAGCTCTACTGAGGTCATCGAGCATTTTGCTGGGGTCCTCCATGGTCTCAGCCATGACCACTATATCGTCGGTAAACCGAAGGTTAGAGATGTACTGGCAATTGACGATGATGCCTAGCCCTCTCCAGTCCAGAACCTTGATTACATCCTCCAGTGGACCGGTGAACAGTTACGGAGATATGACGTCTCCCTGTCTCACACCTCGCTGTAGAAGGATAGGTTCCGAGGTCTGGTCCTGAAGTCGGACTGACATGGTGGCGTTTTTGTACAAACACTTCAACACCTCGATGTACCGATAGTCGATTTGGCACCGTTGGAGAGACTGCAGTGAATCCCAAGTTTCGATCGAATCGAAGGCTTTCTCGTAATCCACAAATGGTAAACAGAGAGGCAGGTTATACTCTTCGGTCTGCTGCCTGCTGTAGCGTATGTAGGTGATCTACGGTGCTTAAGCCTGTAAGCTATTTCGGAATCCCCTTGAGTATGATGGAATCAAACAGCTTCTGAAGGGCCTTTAGTACCGGTTTTCCTCCCGCTTTCAGGAGTGCGGCCGTAATTCCACCATCACCCGGTGTCTTGTTGTTTTTAAGCTGTTTTAGAGCCATCCTAATCTCGTATAGGCTAACGTCCGGACTCCGGGATGTCTTCCGAAAAGTGTCGGGTCAATCTAGCTCGTAGGTCGTTTGCTAGAACTACAACGGGTTTACTGACAACGGGTTGACGTTTACACGTCTGCCCATAGAATCTCTCGATCTCCTTCAGAAGCTCCGGTTTGGCAGATACGATCCTGCTATCGTCGGTCTTCAGTTTCGTAAGCTGGCTCTGCCCAATAGCCAGATCTCTTACAAATACCTTGGAGCCTTTGTTCCGCTCAATTGCGTCTTTAATACGCATTTACAATGATTTGGAGGTAAATAATATCTCAATTACAGAGCAGATATGACTTAGCGGGGTGACTTAGGTTAGGGCGGGTGATATCTAGGATATGACTCATAAGACAATTATTTAGGTATTCAGCTGCATCGAGTTGATTGGAAGCCGTCCTCAACATAGTTGGAAAGGCGATGTTAGATGATGATATATAAAAAAAAATATGTCGATCCGTCTTTCAAACATCCTGTCTCAGAGCTTGTTTGTGAACCCCTATGCTAGAATAATTATATTGCAACAAATATTATTCGATTTCTAAATATAGCTTGATAGACCTGTGTTTGGATTTGCTATTTATAAATATTGTTGGTAACATGATTCGTCTGATTAGGTTTCGATCTGATTAGAGGCTTTGTGCGTTGAATAGTTTATTTATAAAAAGAAAAAATAAGAAACATTATTTCAAAGTGAGCTCTCTCTAGCGAAGTGTTTTGTTGCTTTTGGCAGCGCCTGCTTTCTGCTTGAATGTTATCATTTTTAAATAATATTCAGGATGAAATTATAGCTGAAATTCCAGTATTTCAGCTATAATTTATGGATATAGCTGAAGTACCAGTATTTCAGCTGCATCCGGTTAGACTGGAAGCAGACCCCAATAATGTATGTAGTTGAGCAAAGGTAGGTGACGATGATCCAGAATGAGAGTAGCCTACACCTTCTGGTCGCTTATGTATCTAATTTCATATGGATCAGTGCAGTAGTCTTTCTTTCTTTATCGTGTGGTTAGTTCGTAACCTGGTGTCAGAGTTTTTAGGCCGCCCATGGGCCTAAAAATATGGCCTAGTGCAGTAGTTTAAGCATGACATACAGACCGAGTTACTTTTACATTTCAGTCAGTCATACCCATTTACTTAGTTAGGTACATAACGTTTGGTGTTCGCTTCGAGAAAATACGTACGGGCGTTGTCGTACGAAACAATGTAAGACATTCAAGACGGTGAGACGTAAACTTACAAGATGTTGTCAAAACAGTCAACGATTTGTTTGCAAACGATAAAGGGACAACACGCTAACGTACCCACGATCTGCACTATTCACACTACTTACCTATTGATACGCATTTCAGTCCTTTTTTGGCGAACTCATCATCATCTACAGTCTAACCGGAAGCAGCTGAATACCAGTATTTTACATGGAGCGACTGCCTGTCTGATCCACCCGCCACCTCTACCTACTGGGTAGACTTTTTTGGCGCACTGATAACAAAATAACAAATAAAATACAATTTTTCAATCGTGGGACTATTCAGCTTTTGTCTCCACCATATAAACGTATTTTAGATGCCTGAAATGACGCTGAGAATCAACAGTTTTTAAACGCTAAACACAGTAAGATAGTCTCCCAAAACGAACGCCCTTCACAACTTCCTTTGTGTTTTAGAACAAACTCGCCAGCAACACATAATGCAGATGTACGTAAATGTCAAATGTCAGACAATAACTTTTATGTGGTTTTATGTGCATATGCGGGCTTCGTTATTAGATCAATACATTGTTAGTAGAACTTATACAATTACACGGCACACAAAGACTTACTTAGGATGTGGGGCGACATTGTCGGTACTTTTAAGATCGATTTCTGTCAGCAAGTAATAGTTAACGGAGAATAATAGTTAGAGGTGAAACCGGAACGCTGTCAAAGGCTCATTATCATCTCCCTGCCTTTGTCCAATGTTACTTGGGGTCGGCGTAACACGTTTTCGTGCTATCTCCCCTGCCAAACGTCACGCTACCGTGTACCCCTTTTTTTTCGATCAAAGTGTAAGTCTATAGTATTTAATTAAAAAATGGTAATCGATAAATCAAACGAGTTCATCATCATTATCATCCACAGGCCGACTTCACCCACTGGGTACCCGCTGGGTTTAGGCCTCTCTTTGATGCTCCACGTTCTTGTGCCAGCCTTATCCAGGATATTCTCGCAATGATAACAATGTCATCTGCCCACTTACAGGAATTTGGAGATCCTGGGGTCGAGCCATGTAATGTAATTTTGACGTGTAATAGTGTATTTAAAACCAATTGACAGAAATAAACATCATTAATTCTGTCATTCATGCTTATTCATCTTCATACCACAAATACAGTCATATCATCGTAGCAGCGTGCACTTGAAATATTTGGCATCCTTCCAGGGGTGTGAAAGTGCTCATGAATATGAACAGCACTGGGCGACGAAGGTTACAAAACGCGCAAAAGCACCTGTTGGTTGGTTCGTATTGGATTTTTATATGCAACAGCCTTATTGGCTTCGATATTTCAAACTCACCTAGAAAGTAAAAATATTCTCCACTTGGAAGGGTGCCAAACTGCCAATACTTTCAGTTTCGCTCTGTTGACAAACTTCATAAATTCATAACAATGTAAAAACAACGTGCCTCCTCGTCAGCTTTGATTTGTATGCCTCACGTAGATTTTCAACGGTACTAAAAAAAAGCAGGTGTTCCATACATTTTAACCGAGTAGCTATTGCACTTTAATAGGAATTTTTTTTTTCTTAGCCACTATTATCCCTCAGCTGGACAAAGGCCTCCCCCATAGCCTTCCATTCTTCTTCTTCCTTTTTTTTTCATAGAATGAAAAAAAAAATACCGATGAAAAATTCCTATTCCTATTCCATTGGTGCGTTGGTGTCCCTTCCACCCTATATTCAGTTAGGTATAGTTAGTAGGTTATCATTGGGTTTTAACAATTATGAATGCGCATCTAAGTGCACAGCTGGACATAGGCATTCCCAGTTGCACACCACTGAGTTGGATTTCAACTCCCAGCCTATTTTGGTGCGGTGTCGGAATAGTCCGAGATCGATCGGTTTACTCTCCAAATAGCATTTTTCTTAGTCATCATTTTCGTCATAAAAGTACGTGTTTTTTATCATGTGAATTATATGTCGTACCTAATGATCAGATAGATGTTAATGTGCAATATAAGTAGATGATTTGGCAGCTTCACTTGAAATAGAGATCAACAACGTTTCTTTGTTAGAATAAAAATGCTAAACGAAACTTTCATTGGTTTGAATAGTCGATGTAACCTGCAACAGGCCAGACAAGATGGGGCGTGTAGCATTGTCAATGCTGAAATCTGTTGAGGTACAAATTCGTGAAATCCTTTGTTCTGATCCCTACAAAGGTCTGCAACGATGATATAACAAAACATTTTCTTTTTACTCAATATGGCTTTTCATATATTTTTCATCCATTGCAATAACATACATATAAGTTAGTAACTCGAAAGATTTGTCCTGATTGAAATCATAACTCATTCCTTTGTTCTCATCAAGTAACTGGGCGTAAACAAACATAGGTAGATGTTAGTATTCTATTTTCAGGTGGTTAGCCTCGGAGCCGGCCGGATGGATGCTGCAAACGGGAATAAATCAATATCCGAGCTCGATACACACGCACAGGGTGCAGCTACCCCAGCGCGCGCATCCTTAATATCCCTCCACACACCTCCTCCCCCTCACCCTGGCGAGGTGAGGCCAGACTGCAGGGCGTTCGAAGCCCGAAAATAAAGAATATAGGACACGATAATTTTTTTGTAGAGATCCGTATCAGTAGTTACAAGTAGGTAGTCAGAAGCCTTAGCCTGACTATCAATCTTACCACGGGGTATCATGGTACCCAGTAACTGGGCTGTGGAGGTATTCAGCTGCATCCGTTTAAACTGGAAGCCGACCGAAACATAAGTAGTTGGGCCCAGGCAGGCAGATGGTGGAGATTCGTATGAATGGCTAAAGCAGATTTCAAAAAGCGCCCGCTTCCATTCACAAGTGCAACGAGTAAATCTACACGCTAACCTGTTGCTTCGAGCCGCAACAACGCAAGTCACTGTTCCGTTTCGAGATAGTCTTTTAAGCTTCTGGTACCGGACCGACTGACCGAGATGTTTGAATGGACGCGATATAATGCATTCTATATATGCTGATCTAATGTAAGGAAATCTGCTGGTTTCTCACCAGGAAAATAATCTAGAAATCTAAAAAATAAAGGTGGAAGCTGGCGGGACCCTTTTGAATATAAAATTATGAAAATGGAATGGGCGCTGCCTGCTTAATTTTTTTTTAGTGTGGTTGTTTTTTGCTTCTCAGTTTTTTCAATCAGGGTTTTTGGTTTTTTAATTGCTTTTTAGGGTGCCGTACCACAAAAAGAAAAAACGGAACCCCTTACAGGATCACTCGCGTGTCTGTCAGTCCGTCTGTCACAGCCAATTTACTCCGAGACTACTGGACCGATTGAGTTGAAATTTGCCCCCGTTCCATATATCCGTGAATTGTTTTTTTTTTTCATTTATCCCTACTGGTAGCGATAAATGGAAAAAAAAATCCAACTATCCCAACCAGTGCGGATCAGTAGGGATATATGGAGTAGAAAGTTCCATATATCCCAACCGGTAGGGACAATTGGAAAAAAACTCCAAGTATCCCTACCAGCGGGGATATGTCAGTAGGGATATATGGAACGGGGGGAAATTTGGTACACATATGTAAGTCGGTGACTCTAATACGGACGTGTAACGTAAATTAATGATTTTTACAAGGGCGCCACTTTTGCGGGGTAAATTAAAAAACTAAAAAAAATTAGTTTTGCAAACTATATCGTGTTACATATCAAATGAAAAGGCTTATTGTGAGCATCTCAATTTTTTTTTTAAAATAATTTTAAGAAAAATAGTTTTGAAGTTATTTAAGAAAATAGGCGAAAATTGACCATTAACTCCGAAACTACAGGGCCGAAAATTTTGAAAAAATACAAAAAATAGTTCTTTGCCTATAGATTACAGGAAAACCTATAAAAAATCTTAGATTTAAAACAACTTACGGAATTTAGATAATTAACGTACGGAATCCTCACCACGCGAGTCGAACTCGCACTTGTACGGGTTTCTTTTTGATAATACAACAAAGCGCCTTCCATGTTCTCTATCTGCATCACCTAGCAATATCATCTCTTTTCACTTGCACGTAAAATGTCATATAAAAAATATAGATATACATCAAATGCGGTAAAAATATAGAATGCGGTTCCGAACATCACTCGCACTTGGCCAGCTGCCGCCCGGAGGGTTGGACGCGAGGGGACGGTTGGGGGTGAAGGGACGAGTGATGCAACCCTTTTCGGACTATAAATAACCAGCCACTAGGCTTCCTACATTCACCTATGTTGATTTACGATAGATGAGTCCGGCAGGTCATTCTATATTGCTATCTAGCTCCCACACGCAGTCTGCATACCAAGAGGAGAGTCTCCCTCCCTTCAATCTAACTTAGTCAATAATTCATAGAGTATTATTTAACGACTGTTGTTTTGAAACGGCGATATATCTGTACAGATTGTTTCGCTATGCAGCGAGATGGAGAGTTGTATTCCTTTTAGTTAATACGTTTGAATGGGACTGTCCATCCATCATTTCTTAGACCTAATGGACAGTGTAAAAGATAATATGTGTTTACGCATATTAAGCGAAATAATGCGAACGATTTTGAATATTGGTCGTTGCTAGAAGATTGACGCGAAGGAACACCAGAAAAAACGCAGTACGCCTAAAGGAAGGGTGCACAATGCCTTAATATCCTCGTCACAGTCTTCTTGAGCGTTGAACACCACGAAAACGACGAAAGGGCGCGCCGGCGCCGCTCATTCCCTCTCGCTCGTACCAATGCTAAGTTCATGTGCGGGAGAGGGATGGGCATAGGGAGTGCAGACGAACCAATCAGAAAACAATAATCTAATCCAATTAATTTATATCTGCTTATCCATATGAATCAGCACAACCTATATGGCTAAATGACGACATATACAAAACACGCAGCGCCGACTCCAAATAAATTAGGACAACAATTATAATGAATCTATTAAGTTTTAATCAGTCTAATGCGGAGATACCAAACTCTGCATGGAGACAATTTAAGAAGCAATAGCGTCAACTTTATGTACAGTAAAAGCCTATTATATGTATGTATTATGAAACTATCTTACGGTGTACGTACCTATTTATACAAATCGACCTACAATACAGAATCCATGATGCAAGCTGCTCGAGCCCCCTCAGTTTTTTCTCAAAAATCTGGAAATAAGTATTATTTGCCCGCTAAGTAAATATTCGCTACAATGATCGTCCAGTCGTATACAGTGTACTTATTAGGTACCTATGTACATTAATTACATGACATGAACTCAACATCTGTGTCGTGTGATTCACGTTATGTTTGCTCGTTCTGTTTGTAACATTATCTACTCAAATGACTCATTAGTCATTACATATTTATTTGGAATTGATTGCGTTGTGTTGCCTACAATTAGTAGCTATGACAATTGAGCATGGTGGCTGCAACTAAAATATAAGCTTGCTTACAGTCCTGTTTTCAAATATACAGTGTGGAATCCCTTCCCCTATTATGCATTTCTTTTTTTTTTCTCTATTTATTTAAAGGGGCTTGTTCAATTTGAAGATGTCGCCCCTGTAATCTGTAATACAAATGACAAAATCCAACACTAAATTCAAAACACAATCACTGCGTAGATTCACAAGAGTCTATACTTACAAGGTGGAAGGCTTAAACGGTAACCACGTTTTCAGTACATCATTCTGAACCCTTTCCTACAAAACTGCAATACCGACACCGTAAAAATGTACTGAACAGCTTTTTTTTTTTTAATTATCGATGAAAAATTTCTATGTTTCACATAGATAGTCCAGATACGTGGTAACCGTTTTAGCTTCAGTGTCCGTTCCACCCTGTATAGAATAACTCTTAAATACATAATAGATAAGCCTGCTCAAGTATATATTACAAGCATGATCTTATGCAGCATCCCTAACCCACACTGGGCCTACGTGGTGGGTTATAAGTATAAGCCACGCCCTCGCGCAAAGAGGAGGTCCGTGTCCCAGTGCAAACGTCAGAGCCTGATTAGTGATTATGAAATTAGGTCGATATAAATAACTAAGTTAAATCACTATAGTATGCACTTTGCACCGTCTTTCAATCAACCATGTGACCTGAATTGAATTTCATTACTGAGGTATTTTTTTATCAGTAACAATCTGTATTGTGTGGGTGATAATCAAGTTTTGATTAGATTTTTCCCGATACTTTCTCATCTTTTCATAGATTGATGTTTTATGGTTTCCTTCTAGAAATTTTCTTATCATAACATACATAAAATTCGTGCCTTCATCCTTTGGGAGTAGGCAGAAATAACAGAATGCATACTTACTAATGCTTTTCATATAATTTTTGTATAATCGGTTTTTTTTTCAATAAGTACTCAACAGTAAAAAATACAAAGTAACAAGTTCGGTTTAATGGAGGAGCTCTTGGCTAAATAATAACAGGTCGATCTTCAGATTAAGCCCCGCTTGCCTAGGTTGGTCCGTGGATAGATGACCACCCATTACATACCGAGTTTCCACCGTGCCTCGGAAAGCAAGTTAAGCGGATGGTCCCAGCTGTCATTTGTAGATCTTTGACAGTCGTTACAGGCCCGGAAATCTGACAACCAGTCTTACCAAGGGGTATCGTATTACCCAGTACTAACTGGGTTGTGGAGGTCAGATAAGCAGTCGCTCCATGTAAAATACTGGTATTCGGCTGCATCCGGTAAGACTGGAAGCCGACCCCAACATGGTTGAGAAAAGACTAGGCAGATGATGATTATCAAGTTCGTTTAAAATAAATCGTGGTTATAAAGGGTGTAAAAAGACCCTTAACGAAGCCGAAAGGCACTTGTTCTCCCCGTCATTGTGATAATTTTTTTTTTCTAGGTCATTCCTTCTGGAACCTTCTAGTTACGGAGATATTGGAGGTCAAATTTCCAATTTTTTCACAGTTTTTTTAAATACTTGTCAATAAAAAATAAAAAATGATCGCAATGACGGGGAGAACAAGTGCCTTTCGGCTTCGTTAAGGGTCTTTTTACACCCTTTATACAGTATTGTGACTCGGCCCTGTCCTTGAAATAATTACCTACAGCCGGGCGGTACGTTCGCAAGCGATAGGGCTGCCGAAAAAGGAAATTAGTTGTGAATGAAATAGGAAATATTCAATAAAAAATACAGGTTGTGTCTTTTGATATGAAAGATATTTTTAGTACATGACTTTTCTTTGTCTATTTCAGTGAGCGTGATCATCGGTCTCGTGGTGGTAGGTGTAACTGACGCCCTGTACCAGTCGCCTGGGGAGTCCAAGGGCAGAAACAGCCTGATCACCGGTGACCTGCTCATCATTGTGGCCCAGGTCGTCTCCGCCTGCCAAATGGTGTATGAAGAGAAATACGTTGCAGGTAAGGGTTACTAAGTTTAACTGAGATTGGTGTAGGAAAACAGCGTGAAGAAACTTGGACCTGTCAATATACATCTAAAATCGAAAATCCGCTTTGAGCTAGCGCGGTGGGTGGTTAATGTTCGTGCCTTATCTGTATGAAAAGAAGCTATCAGCAGGACATTAATAAGCTGGTATTGAGGCTTATGATTATCTGCTGTGCTGGGAAACTTGCACAGTGCATATAAGTTTTTTAGGATTTCGTAAGGTCTGTGAGTCTTCTTCTTTACGTGTCGATGAAACTCGGATTGTGTTAGACCAGTATGTAGCCACCTGCAAAGCTCTAACATTTGCTTCGATTAAATCTTGAAAGGTGAAGTGGATGTGCCGAACGGGCAGGACAGGAGTTGGAGCATATCCACACTGGCATTCTGTTTGGGATGGATCGAGGATACCCCATTTGGCCAGATTATATCTACAGCGGCCAACCTCGGCCCGCAATCGGTTAAGAGATTCTAGATTGGCCACTGCAGTGGGGCACTATCACTAAGGGTATATAAACTATCAGCTGATAGAAAGTCTGCACCCTGCGGGGACTCCTAGTTGTCATTTATCTCTCTGTTCGGCTGTCCGTCTGTCTTAGTGCTTTATCTTTTGCACCATACCAAATTATCTTGATAAAATTAATTTATTTCGATTCATGGTTGTGGCCGTCAATTCTAACGCACGTAAACAAAAAATTAGAAAATTTTACCAAGTGCCCCTTTTTTCTTTCTTTATGAATCTGAATGATGCATATCATTCAGATTCATTGAATATTCATAAACCTATTGTATATGCTCGTGTAGACGTACACTATGTGCTTGATAAAGAACAATATAGATTATATGTAGCAGAAAGATATTAGTTACGGTTTTTGTAATAAACAAAGACATTGAAATATTTTGAAATCTCTGGTATTCGTGCAAGAAATGTCCTGTGACTTTAAAATTTTATTATGTAGAGCTGCAGAGGACAATATGAACTATTCTTTTGTAGGAAAAAAATATGCATTTGTCTATTTACTTAAATGCAAACTAACATAACATCATGCATGTAATCCCCGAAGGGCTAGGCAGAGGCGTATCTAATAGTAACACCCACATTTCGCCAGCTATGTTTAATTCCCATGTAATAGGGGGCACAAATCCAGACTTCCGTGACTGCTACGGAGAAATTCCTGATGGAAAAACCCAATAACACTTGGTCACTCATCAGAGGCGGACTTGCGACCGCTAGACCAACGGAGCGCTGCATCAGTGTCTGTCGTCAGTGCTGTAATAACAATTACGCTTTGCTAATCAATCCCTTATACTTATTATAGCTTTGAACCAAGATCGATGGTACGCACGGCGGCCAATCAAGCTATGAAAAACCAAATTAAGCTGATCTATCATCGTACGGGAAGCTTATACAAAGCAAAGTCAGATTATACTGGTTATGTAGAGCTTGATGTGCCGCCGTGTGTACAAAGCTATAATATTCTAAGCCTCTTCATCCGCGTGAAATCCATTATTCTAATTATCCTATCACACACAATAATGTTGTAACTTTCTATTATTGGAAGAAAAACAAATTTAGGGAGATAAGTACTTCCAGAGATTAGAATCAATATAAATAATATTGTTATGTGTGTTGATTAAAATTGGTGCAACCCGTGGAAAAAAAAGTCAGTTCTATGACAGGCAGTACAATCGTTTAAAACGTTCCTTGTACGGTATCCATCGTGTTTGGATCCCATTAAATTAAAATGTTGTCTAAGAACAGGTGTAGAATTTAAAGAATAATCTTGAATAGGCCCAGAGAGAGTTGTCACGGGGAGTTGTTGTTGTCAGACAACAAGTTCGGAATAATTGTAACGTGGGAAAGCAAGATCACGATAGGATCCAACATTTTGCGAGGATGACTCAAACAAGCTTGTTATATATTTTGTCCATCAAAATTTTCAGGACAAAACATCCCACCGCTGCAAGCTGTTGGCTGGGAAGGCGTGTTCGGTTTCTCGGTGCTGTCCTCACTGTTGGTTGTGTTCTACTGGACCCCCGCGCCTCCACACTTCGGAAACAACGCCAGGGGCACGGTCGAAGACGCCATCGATGGACTAGTGCAAATAGGTAAGCTCACGGAAAAAACATAGTTTTGGGAAGAAGACCCGTCTCAACCTAAAGTTTAACCTCAAGTACATCAGACGTGACCTGCAGTGAACTATATGGAAAGCCATCGATCGACCGCGGAGTAGGCAACTGCAAGTACAATCTAGTGAGAAAAAGGGGATAACGGAGCCCGCCGATACCAGAGCGAATGCGATGCTCCTGACCAAACCACGTCCCATTATTCTAAGTGTCCATCCGATGTGTGGTTTTTGATGAGAGGTATTCCTCAATTCTACTAGACAAGACTCCTAGCTTTTAGAGGTGTTATCATCATCTTCCTGCCCTTGTCCCATTCTATTTGGGTTCGGCGTCACACGTTTTCTTCTTTCATTCTGCATTCATGTCCATCACTCTTTTGTCCACATGCATTTCAGAGGTGTTTTACTAACATCAAAAACAAGCACTTAACGGGCTTAAACGCTGTTCTGGAATAGATAGATACACGGTTAATGGACATTCAAATACATAATTTGAACCCCCGAGATGAAAATTATTTGTTCTATACATATATCTTATTTACTTATTTGATTTTAACTTTGTAATGTTACGAATATAGTATTTTTGAAGCCATACTATTATAAAATAATCTCGAAGTTGAAGCCTGTAAATACACCTTTAACGAAGCCGAAAAGCACTTGTTCTTCCCTTCATTGTGATCATTTGTTTTTCATACCTGGGAACCTTCTAGTTACGGAGAAATTGGAGGTCAGAGTTACAAGTTTTCCACTAGTTTTTTTTTTCTACAAGTTTATAATGCTTTTTTCAATACACTTTCTCGAAAACTGGTTCTTATCGCACTATGATTAGGTTCAACATGCAATTTATGTCGCACGTGTGGATTTTTAATCTTTTTCCGCACTCGTGAGGAAATAAAAACTTTCCACATTTCTATAGTCGGCGGTGATTGTTTTTTTTTTAAATCTCGGCAAAGAGATCGTCTTTACGCCGTAAATATTTTTTGAGTAGTCAAATTGTGTTTATTTAATAGAATATCATACCTACACTACCTACCAGTGTGTGACGACTATAAAAACTAAACGCAACATCATTAAATTACTATTGTAACGACATACCCACATAATGGTATATCCGATTTTATGATCATATTGCAGTTAAAGTAGTACTTGAATTTGCTGTCTAATTTCTTTGTTTCACACTTCTTATCTCTGGTACGATATTACTTTTGCCGTTTCCAGCTGGCCTACGTAGTTGTAACGTCAAATGTAAATCTCTAGGCACTCCTACGCCGGAATATTTACCTGTAATGTAACCATCCAAGATCCGATTTTGTACAGGAACAAGTGATTGTTAAAAATAGTATCGTTTTAGGTTGCGCGCAATAAAGCTCGGTCTCCTCACTCATTGAAATAATGTGCGACTCTAAACTGTTACATTACACGCGGATGGCCCGTAGAGGGAGCGCCTTATGAGTTATTCTGTGTTGTAAATAGACAGGGCTCAAAATTAGTTAATGCATGCGTCTAAGGTGGCATTTATACAAATTCCAAAGGCACTTTGAAACGTTAAGATTACATAAAACATTCCCCTGAAACGCCCGTCCAGCGCTCACTTAGTGTTTTAGCTAGGAAAAATGGAGCAACAAGCTCCCCAGCGACACATAACTTACGTCTGGTAAGTCTGAACTTTATACACTACTAACGACCCGCCCTGCTTCGCACGGCGCTACTAATCGGGTCGAAAAGTATCCTGTCTTTCAAGCTGGAACCAACCATACACAATCACAAAATGTCGTTAAAGTTGGTTCGGTGGTTTCAATCAATATCAATATAGAACTCTAAGTTAATTTAATCCCATTGAATGACTTTTTCCTGAAATATTTGTTGAATGGGATTAAATGAACTTAGAGGGCAATGATTTTAATTATTAAAATTCTGTAACTCTATACGTGTTACCTGCGCGACTCATTTTTCTTCAACATACAATCTGACCTGCAAATTGCAAAAAACGTAAGAAAATTTGAATGACGCGGGCTACCCCTGCGCTTCCACCTTAGTAGAAACATTTGACTAGCTACGCTAACTATTCTATTCCAAGCTTCGTATGAATTTCATTTTAGATGACTGAACCGGAATAATAAAATTGCAATGTGCAAAACTGTGTGAGTGACTCGTTGGAAACGCTCCTGGAATAAAAGGTTGCAACGACTCACACTGTGACCCGTGAATGGCTTGATGAGGAGAATAATCCCAAGGAGTCACACTGTGACACGATTGGGTGTGACACGCTGGGAACCTACCGATTTAAGATTTAGCGAGTACGAACACGTGCTTTTTATTAATTTCTTAAGAAGATGTATGTCTTATTATGTAAATTGTCGTAGTCAATATTATGTAAATTTTCAGGCAACAACCCTCTGATTCTCTTGGCAACAATTGGCACCATCGTTTCGATCGCGTTCTTCAACTTCGCCGGTATCAGCGTCACCAAGGAAATGTCGGCTACCACTAGAATGGTGCTAGACTCAATAAGGTAACCTTGGAATTAATGTAATACTGACACACCAGGTATGTATGCCTTACTGGAAGAGCTCACAAATTTTGTTAAAATAAAAGCTCCAAAATTATATATGTAAAAGCACACAGACCGCTCTGCGACATACCGTTGATCCACCAAAACTTTAGACAACAATATTGTTGATGCAGATCCACTCGTATTTTTTCAATAACAGCAGGTAGTCTAGATTTGTTCATGACAATAGACTCCCAATTATCAACATCTTCCTAGCCTTTTCCCATCTATGTTGGGGTCGGCTTCCAGTCTAACCGGATACCGCTGAATACCAGTGTTTTACATGAAGCGACTGCCTATCTGACCGCCACAACCCAGTTAGGACTGAGTAAATACGGTACCCCTTGGTAAGACTGGTTGCTGCTGGTGGCTGTTGTTGTCAGACTTTCGGGCCACTGACTACATGTAACTACTGTCAATGATCCAGGACCAATGGCTTAACGTGCTTTCCGATGAGTCTTAAACATAACTGACAAAATGTGGGCATACTATGATAGACCTGTTCCTATACCCCTCCGAGTGTAAAAGCCTGATATACCAATTCAACATACACTTGTAACGTTTTCGCAGGACCTTCGTCATCTGGATGGTGTCACTCGCAGTGTTGTGGCAAGACTTCCACTGGCAGCACCTTATCGGCTTCGGCGTCCTGATCTTCGGCATGTGCGAATACAACGGCGTGATCCCGCGATGCCACCGCGCCCGCAGCGAGCCCCTCGCCGACGACGCCGAGAGCCAGGTCGTGAACACCGAGGCTGAACTGCCCGATACGGAGAACGAAGACCAATAGGTAAAGCATTCGTTACCAATTCCGTGTCCACCGCCTGCTCGCTCGATTTACACGAGAAATCAGGAATGGCCACTGAATTTGTAAACGGTCCAAACGGTTAAGCAGTGTAACACTTACATGGGAACATTCTATTTTGATGAAGTTTATAAATATCAAGTTTAATAATCCACCTTTTAACAAGCTGGGTACATAGTCAATACTCTTTTTGCAAAGTTCACTTTGGCAACATATGTGTAAGTAGCGAGTTCATTCCGCGTCTCACTGTGCTAAACAATAGCAGGTAATAATGTGTTCTTTGTTCTTGTGAATATCATTATAGAAAGTGTGTAGATTTTGATGAAAATGCAACTTTTTGAATCATTGCAATTTTTATAAGTAGATGTTATACCGGTGGCATAGTGTTTCATGTTCAATCAAATCAAACTGTTTAGTATATTATAAATATTACACTTGTGTTATGTATTCATTAATTTTCGCAGTTATTGTTCTACTGTTATAACTTTAATTCTTGACCTCTGTATACTAAGAACGAAATTATTTTCATTGTCACGAGATCTTGATATATTTTATAAATCTATTGACGTTTGTAACAAATAAATATGTATGTTTTTATATTCTGTATGTTCACTAAGTAATGTTTGATCGTAGATAGGATGATATTAGTCTGAAACAAATTGACTGGCGGACACTTGTCCCACTCGTAGGAGACACTACTAATAATGACTTATAATTAAGCACTACTGCATTTTTGCGAGAATGATGAAATATTCACTATCGTTATTGACTATCAAAAGTTCTAAACTATAGATAAAATAAAGTTTACAAGTTACTTACTTCATTTTGGAGTAAATGTCACGTAAAAATGCAGTCAAAATCACTCCTTTTTATATAAATGATTATTAAGCAGCTGCACTGGCTGTATTGTTTAGAAAATATAGTAGGAAAAGATCAGATCTTAGCTCAACTCGTGTAAATTATATTATAAGGTTTAATTATTATAATAACGTCATTCACATTATCTGTAATTGTAAGTGGAGAACTTAGACGCTGTTTATCCGCGGCACATCGCACGGTTGCATAGTGTCATGGCGTCATGCTTGGTTGGCCCATATTCGATCGCAGCACCATTTACGTTCACCGACTATGCAAAATTGTCGACATGTTGGCCGTATTCAGCCACAAACCGGCTTATGGTTCCTGGCAACCATGTTGCCATTGCGATCGACGTATTCAACGACCGACATAAACGCGCCATAACGTCAGCGTTATTTGCCCCCAGCGGGAAACATAAGAAATCGTTGTCGAGAAGTGTGCGTTGTCAGAATTCACAATATCCGTGCTCAGTGTAGTGGAAAGGGAGACACAACTGACGTATGTCGCCTCTCCGCAGCAAAAGGACGGCGTCCTTATGATAACGCAATATCAAGCAAAAGTAATATCATGATTGTTGTAATGGCCGAGCATATTGGTTAGGGAGCTAGCGATGCCCACAGCATACTATTATAAATCTCGTATTGTCCTTTGAAATTTATTCAGGAACTATATTGATAGCTCGTCCAATATGATAGCGTAAGATTTGTTCAGAAGTCTTTGGGCACTTGTTTATCTAGAGTTAGCTATAGATGTCATCAAATCAACAAAAATAAACTTTTCATTGACTTGGTGCTAAGACATTATCACGTATACTTAAGATAAAATAATATTATAGAAAGATCGAATGACTTTTATCGCACACTAGAAGATATTGTAATTATAATATGTAAACCTACTATAAGAAGTAGTCAAGGACTTCATAAAGGAATAAAAAGTAGATAAACGATTACTAAGTATTTTAAAATCTTCTACATTATACAAGATCGAATTAAAATGGGCAGCGAAACTGTGCAGCCACGATGAGTATTTGACCCTCTATAAATGTAGCATTTTTATAAATATACTAAATCAAAGCTCCCTAACCAATGAAATATAAAATTAACGACTTTAATAATATCTATTCACCAAATCACTTTTGATATAGTAGTTATGAATGTACATAGATCATAAGAATTAATTCCATTGATGTATAGAATATGTATGTAAGGTCATAGTGTTACTAACTTTTACCATGGTCTAATTTAACGTCGTTCATTACAAACAATCTGCCGTTCTGTCTGAGCAATACTTGTACACACAGCGACCCATCAAGCTTTACATTTCCAGTATAACATGGCCTCGCTTTGTATAGATTTCCCGTACAATGAGAGATCCGCATAAACTGGTTTTTTGATTGGTCGACGTGCGTACGATCAACATAATATATGGTACAGCTTTTATACTAGCCCTTGGTAAAAGTTTGTAAGACGATATCCCTTACACAGAGTATAAGGAAGACACTGAAAAATTCTTGACAACAATTTAAGAGCAATAAAATTAGTCCATTTTACACCTTCAGTTGAATCGTCTGTATTCTAAAATACAGACGATTTAATTGAAATTTAATATTATGTCTACAACCCGTAAACGATCAAACACATTATAAGTTCACGTATTCGTCAAAAATACCAAAATAATGATCAAAACAAACTGAGCTGTCACTAGCGTACGTATTAGGCCTCGACTATTATCAAATAAACTAAGTACAATATTATAATTACTGAAGAAACATTGTGCGGTGGTAAATAATAAAAACCGCCCAAGTGCGAGTCGGACTCGCGCATGAAGTGTTCCGAACCATCGTAGTAGGGGAGTGCCCTTTAATTTTTAATTTATTTGTTGTTATAGCGGAAACAGAAATACACATCCTGTGAAAATTTCAACTTTCTACATATTACGAATCATGAGATAAAGCCCACTGTCAGGCAGACGGACGGACAGCGGAGGCTTAGTAATATTGTTAGCTAACCATTGGGTAAGGAACCCTAAAAATCAGTCCGTCTAATCGACTCAACCGAAAGTATGCGGCAGCTGATTATTTTTTTGCAATTACGAATATTACGACGTTCGTTAGATGAAGTTGTTCAGTACTGTGGTCTGAAACATACCCTTAAATATGACTACATTTTCCGAAACACGCTGTATAGGTTTTTTTTTCGATTCCCGACTTTTCTAGTACTGAAACCTCAGTTGATCCTACAGAGATTTTTGGAGAAGAATGTCATAATTATATGCCTCTCTTACATGCTCTGCCTCAATTAAATTAAAAGGGAATAAATAAATTAAATTAATTTGTAATACATTAAATACAGCTGTCACAGAAGGCTCTGTATTTTATAAAATCTACCATAGTCAGTTATTCATTTGTTAAGAAGTGGATATAAGTGTGGGTTACATGTTTGTGATTTTTAGCTTTTAAGGATTTTTTTTTTGTATTTTCTGTAGGCTGTAACTGTTTTATGTACATTTAAATAAAATAAAATAACACTCCAATATGCCTTATGAACGGCAGCGTCATCATTCGCCTGCCCTTATCCTAATTTGTTTGGGCAAATGTCTTCTTCCATACTTCTCTATTACTCGTCATCTCATCAGACACCTCCTTTCTTGCCATTGTATTTGATCGTTTACGGAACACAACGTGACTACCGAGTCTGCACAATAAGAATGCGCGATATAATATAAGAGCAATAAAATAAAATGTTATTATAAAACAATGAAATGTATACTATTGACCGTTATACTCTGTTATTGTGTTACAAGTTGAATTTACATAGTTTAAATTAAGTTTTCACCAATTATATTGTTATGAAAGGCTGCGCCCGTAGACATGACGAGGCGCAGACTCGCAAAGCAGTATCAGTTCTTTCACAGTTGTTACTCTAACTTTGCATCGCTGCAAAAATCACAGTCATCAATAAGGTTACTGACAAGTCTGACACAAGAACAATGATCTTTAAACCTGGACTCCACCAGAGCGGAGACGCCCGGAGCGGAGAGGTGACGTGCGGAAACCGATTGGGGAGAACCAATGTCTGTTGGTTTCCACACGTCTCCTCTGCAAACCTGAGATGTCTACAATTCACAGGAGAGATCATGTGATTGGTCGAGTCCTGCACATCTCTCCGTTCGTCTCCACTCTGGTGGCGTCCAGACAAAGTCTCTTCACGAAAAGGTCACAGTTGAATAGCTACTGTTTAAGGTAAAACAACTCTGAAAGGTCTGTGCTCTCATAATTGCAAGAGTCACACCGATTTCCTAATTCTGTGCTGAAACCATTCCATGTCACATCAATTTGTAAAGTTTGTGCCAAAACTATTGTATGGGTGTGCGTCACCGTCATCCCTGCGGAAAATTGTCGAAATATTTGATTTTAGTATAAAAGGTTTTTAGTACGTCGTATGCGTATCCAGTAAATGGACATGATAATTTCAAATTAAAACGTCCAACGATGTTTTTATGATATTCGTTAAAAACTGTTTCCGCTGCGGTAACGTTATCCTGACGGAATATTCTTTTTCCAGTGAACTTTGCCAACTAATAAAGACCTACATAGATACATCATAACTCTGGCTAAATGGACATTTTTAATCTTTATTTAGACGTAGTAAGTCGTTCCGTTTAAAGCTATTAAATTAAAAATATAAAAGCCCCTAGTGCTTCAAAGAGGCGCCCTAAAGAGTTACTTTTAACGTTGGTTCGTACCTTACAACTACCTACAACGCCTATCAAAGTTGCATTAAATATATTGTAGTTCAGTAATGAATTAGTAATTACTAATGGTTTGGCAAGTTTGAGGTATACCAATTTTTAGGACGTTAGTTTTAAGATCCATCCAGCTGTAAAATTTCATCGCAATACACACAATGGTTTAATAAATAACATTAAAAAACCAGCAGTGCAATTTCGTGATAAACCGACCAAGTCTGGAAAGTTATAAAAAAGCAGTCGCTAACAGTTATCGTTATGGGTGTGACTTGTGGTGAAATTGCGAACACGATTAAAGTGTACATGTATTTTTATAATATTTAACCAAACCTATTAAAATGTAACATACGTTTTTGTCTCCAACTTGAGAAGATTCCCATGTTCGTCCAGCCTTTTTAAAAACGAAAGCAAGTGAACGGTTAAACTCTCAGAAAGTCGTCCCAACATCAAGTAAAACATTTGTCAGTGTTTTTTTACAGTTTTATATTCATTATGTATATTTGACGAGGTTTATATAAGCCGGCTTCTTATTTGAAAGAACTTTAGAAGGCATTTTTGGCGAATTTACTACAATACTCGTATTTTAGTCAAAACATAATAATTATGATGAACCTTGTTTCTTCTGCCTGAGCATCACAAGCTGCCTTTTGCGAATTGTAACATGATCTAAAGCAACTGTTTCTACTGACTCCGTAGCTCTTAGCGATGGTCTTTCAATGCCGAAGCCGGCTTTTCAAAATACCTAATGTATGGCAAAATTTGACTGAATAGGTTTATTGTGACCTGTATTTAATTGAATGTGCTATTAATGTAATAAAATGTTGTTAAGGAAAAAAGTCTTTTTGTTTGAAAAATGAAACGGAACATCTTAAAACACTTGTTTTTTGTGAATGGCATCTCTCCAGTCAACCCAGGAGGTTATCTGTCTGCTTTTGAACGCTATTGTCACATATACGTGACAAGCAAGCGCGTCCCTTGCACGCCAACGACACAAATATGTGACAAAAATGCGGTACACTACAACACGAAATAAACAATGAAATAGTTTTGGAATCCCTATTCTTTTGTAGGTATTTGCGGTGAAATTGTGGCTTGGCATGGAGGGCACGCGCGTGCGTTTATGCTCTGGCGTTCAAAAGGTTAACCGGATTATCCTGTGGGTTCCTTGAGGGTAAGGCTGCGCTTCCATCAGAGATGTGCGAGGCGGAGGGAAGCGGAGCGACTGAGTGCTAACACTTATTTATCTATGAATATAGGTTCACCAACAGCTTTGTGTACAACATAATCTTAAGTGTAGGTTTTATAGTCTTGGACTAACACAGTCGCCAATTACTGGTCATAAGAAAAAAAAAATTAAAATGAGCTCTAGAAATTAAATACAACCGGAAACTCCTTAAATTTAAAAGTTTAATTAGCTTACAAAATGTAAAATTAAGAAAGAAAAACAGTATCGCTATAATTTTAACTTTTACTAATTACGACTAAAATTTAAAAAAGACAAAACAATTATTGTATTACAATTTTTGTATAACTTCATGTAAAACCAACCAAAAATGTGATCAAAGCTGAGAGCATAATTATTAATAAAAAAATAAAGTAATATAATAAAATAAAAAAACCACACTTCCCTCGCACACATCTTTGCCTTGTTTCGTATGTACAAAAGCCTCGCTCCGCTAAGCCGTTCCCACTAGAGCTGCGCTGAGCGATGTTAGCTAAATGAAGTGATTCTATTGGTTCTTAACAAACACATCCCTCGCAACGCAATCTCGCACATCTCTGGTGAAAAAGCAGCCTTTGGCCTATAGTCGGAGGTTAAAAGTTATAAACCGTCTATACAATTTTGCTTCTATATCAGCTTATTAAAAGCGTTGACAGAAATCTCATGTTTGCTTTGCGCGAGCGCCTGCGTCGTTTGGTATGAACTAAGTAGAACATGATGTGAGTTTAGACAGTTCTCACACTGACACATGTAATAGACTATAGAGGACTCGAATCGCCCGTCAGCGATTCCTTCTATACTATCCCGTCTTCGACCAGACGGGTGTTATGTCTGGTGGGCTACTGCACGACGGTTGCTTCTATATAGTCCGCAGTCGCGCATAACTTTACTTGCGCGATGTAGTAGGTATTCTTTGTAGTGCTGCTACAATAATAACACTTATTTTTAAATGCATATCAAAGAACTTTTCAGCCGTCAATTTATTTAGGTACATCAATTAAATATTTTTACATCAAAATTACTGATTGCATATCAAACTTGCCAGAGCGTACAAACGCAATATACTTACTCACATTTATCTACACTAATCTTACTAATATTACAAAGAGGAAAGATTTGTATTTTTGTGTGTGTGTATGTTTGTAATGAATAAACTCAAAATCTACTGTGCCGATTTCAAATTTTTTTCACCATTAGAAAGCTACATTATCCCTGAGTAACATAGGCTATATTTATTGCTAGAAAAAATTAGGGGCGGGGGGAATTAGGGGAAAATAAATGTCCACCCGTGCGAAGCCGGGACGGGCCGCTAGTAATATTATAAAGAGGACACAATTTGTATTTTTTGTGTGTGTGTGTTTATGTTTGTAATGAATAAACTCAAAAACTACTGTACCTAATTAGTAGCTTCGCTAGTCTCTCATCAACCATGATGCCAAGGAGTTTGGGTCGCCTTAATACGTTGATGGTTATGGGTGGTGTGTTGGTGGTGGTATGGTCTATGTTTGAGTGGTTGGATCTATGTATTAAAAATAATAAACAAAAGAAAACGCTGGAAAATTCTAAAATTTTCGAAAAATAATCCCAACGAGTGACACTGTGACACGATTGGGTGCGACTCGCTGGGAACCCACCAATGTAAACAATCCAAGATTCGATCTAGTATACAAACAAGTCGTCACTGGTGGAATACTGGAATCTGCACTATACTACACGCGCAATGCGCATGCTCCCTGTAAGGTCAACTAAACCTTTCGGATCTAGTTGGGTGATGAACTCTTCCCTCAAGGCAATCAACCTCAACCTTTAGGTCCTTTCTCTGAAGATATATTTACTTCGCGGTGTCCCCTTAACTAGATGTGAAATCATCATCATCGTCATTCACCGCCCACTGCTAGGCCTCTCTTTGCTTGTGCCAAGTTCTTGTGTCAGATGAGAAACACATAGCTAATATTCTCTTTTTGTACTCACTTCGAAAAGAAACCACCATTATATTAACATTTCATGCCGTTCGCAAGTTTTTTTATTGAAACAACATTATTTTACAAGCAAATGTAAACTTAAAGATGTTAGGTATTTATCAAACATAATATATTCTCTTGAAGTCGTTTTGGAAAGAACAACACTCGAAAATATAAAATACATAGATCATAAGTACTTACTAAATACTAATGCATAAATCTACAATTTGTTCCAACACTAGGTATTTGGTGAAACTATAAACATGTGGAACTTTTTTTTAACATTTTTGATTGTTTGAATTAGAACTCAATTTTAAAGTAAGTAGTAGGTACCAGGGTTGTTGCGAACATCAGCATCAGCATCAGCATCCGCTGATGTTCAGCATCATTTTCAACATCAGCATCAGCATCAGCATCCGCATTGATCGATGCTGATTATTAATGCTGAAGTTCGAGTCGTGACATGACCGCAGAGAGGATTATATCACGTGTAGTTTTTGCCTGCGACTTTGACCAATTAAAAGATCGTCTGCGGGGATTGCGATTGCAAACAAACATAAACTGATCTCATTACGTTAATTCGTCATTACACGTGAAAGTTTTTTTTTCCGTTAACTGTCGAGTGTTATCCGTTGAAATGTGGAATATGGGCGTATTTTAAATTAAGGAGTCAAGAAACTGCAAACTGCAACTTATGTAACAAGATTTATTCACGCAAAGAGCCTACTAATACGGACTGATTTTATTTTTCCCTGTTTTTTTTAAGAAAATAATTAAAATCAGCATCAGCATCAGCATCCGCTGATGTCAATGATAAAAGATCAGCATCAGCATCAGCATCCGCTGATGTGAAAAAAATATGCATCAGCAACAACCCTGGTAGGTACCTAGCACTGCAAATTGGGATTCACAGGTAAGTACACAGTTTTTTGTTCCAAATGTTTAAATTTCCATCAAATAAGTACTTTTGGAACTACAGAGTATAGGTATTAGTGAAGGTCGAGTTTAATAATGAGTTTATAATAAAGTATACAAAATGTTGTACCCAACGTTACCTTCATGATGTAACGTTTGGTACTATGTCAAGCTTTATCTTTTTCCGCCTGTTTGGGTTTCTCGCCTTCGGCTGCAAACAAGATTAAACAAATTATACACTCTCATAAAATAAAAACATGCAACACTTTTCTCTCGAAAATAAGAAATTACCACTACTACTATACTTGTGTAGATACGTAACGTAGCGGGGATTCGAAATGATGGTGTTCAGTGCCAAGTAATGTACTTACTTGAGGGCAAATTACAGACAAGCAATCAATAAAAAATTCAGCCTCAGGTCACTGTTAGATATTATACAACGGAAAATTGCTATGTCCCGACACATAGAAATTTTCAATCGGTACGTGGTAACCGTTTTAGTGTCGGGTGTCCCATCCCACTGTATAATATACCCTTCGAAATTTTGGTACCCGGCAGAATAAAATTGCAGTTTTGGATTCTTGAAAAAGCTTCTGCTGGAGCCAGAAATCGAACCCGGTCCCTTTTGTAAAACAAAAACATCTGTATTATTACACTGAGCGATAGTGTCGCTACTCGCTGATAAGGATCAAATACTGCAAAGGAATAGTTTGTGTAAAATGAAAGAAAGTGTCCTTTTCTTCAGTCGGAATATTGAAAAAAAAACGCATTTTCCTTGATTTGTTACATAATATTTGTTCCCAGCCTTTATTTTGATGTAGATCCCCTACACTATCGGTTCGTTATATAAAATAAGGTGGTGTTTTGGTTAAGTAACGGGTTTGATTCCTGGTTCAGCCAAAACCATTTTCAAAAATTAAAAAATATAGTTTTATATTTCTACAAAAACTAAATCACAGTTTTTCCTATAGTTTGGAATTTATCTGAATTTGCCTTCCAAAATCCTAAACTAATTTACGCAGATGACGTATATACTTCACTTCCAGGCAGCTGACTATTTTTGAAGGTTTAGTTTGACCCCAACTTCGTCCCATAAGGTTTCGGCGCGGTATGAAATTGCTTTTTTTCAAGTTAGACATTCTGCACCTATTTTTGGATTCCCACATGGGTGCAGCAGCTGACTTTTATTTGGATAATCAGTGCATATCAATCAACTAAGTACCTACTGGAAAAGAATTGCATCCGGTATTAAATTGCGCGCCGGCTCCTGTAATACTAGACGAGACGGACGGCGACGAATGTAAGTACGAGTAACACAAAGTAACTTACGCAACATAGCTCCATTGAACCAATAGAAGTACCGGATGTGAGACGTTCCCCGTTTTAAAGCGGCTTCCTTAAATTCACCCTTAAGAGATTTTCGCAGAATTTCCGCAGCTATGTTGGAGTAGTTGACATAACTGAAATCATGCACAAGAATCTATTAAAATAGTTAACTGAGGAACTCGGAAAGTCGATAAAGTGGCATGGTATGGGTATAGTTCACAAGATGTATGTATGTGGGTGTAATGGTGCAACCACACGAACTTTACTTTTGGCCAAAACTGATAGCGAAAAGTTGAACCATAAGCCACAAAAGTAATCTAACCCACGGTCCTTATTATGCTCAACAAAATAACCTAGGTACTATTAAAATCGAGCATGTACGGTAGTAGGCATCATAGGTACAGTTAGTGTCAATGGCATCCCTAAATTTTATAATCTGCAAATTTTTAAATGTAGGTAAACACGACACTTCTGCATACCTTCCGGCAAAACGACCGTACGATCCGTCATTTTTACTGTAGATTGTAAAAGCAACCTGCGCAGAACGAAAGTGAAAGTGAGTTCGGTAAAAGCGCAGGAAATTATAATGATTACCTCCTGGATAATTCCCGTGCTACTGGTATATTTCGCCGGCAAACGTACAAAACAAAGCGTTTACGATTTCTGCTACTAGGACGTTAGAATGCCGCTGGAGTTATCTTTATATTTATCGAGTAACAGAGAAATATGGAAGAAGAAAACATGCTGCGCCGACCCCAAATCAATTGGGATAAGGGCAGGAGAATGATGTCTTGTCGTGTCTTTTTGGTGTATTCTTGCAAACATTTAGAAGCCAAAATTTTATAATATTTTACCTAAATTTTACTAAAGATACAAATCTGGATCAAGTTGGTCCAGTGTTCGCAAGTGCTGCTCAGCATGAAGTTTCGGGTTAAGTTAAAAGTTGTATATTATCATTCAACCTTGTTGATCCGTCGCGATGCCTCGGTTGCTAACATGATACAAGTCGTTTCGTATGGTGTAAAAGTAAAAAACAGAGGGTGGAGCGTCCGCAGTACAACACGTGCACCTTGCAATGTGTGCACCGCTGCACGCTGGTTTGAACATGGCTGCCGTTAATACACTTCAGTGCATAAAAATGGATGTATGTCTTAAATACAATCAAAAACTCTCTTTAAAAACTTGTTTGGGAAACTGATTTCACAAGGATAGCTTAGCTCGTAACTGAACTAGTTTCAGATAGCAGCTTTGTAGTCTTTCAATAAAAGAGCTAACCGACAATGCCCAAAATAGCACTTTGAGAATTATTGATCTATCATTTATCACATATTAGCTATAATCATTGTAGGTATTGTATTGTTAATAAATCATCGATAACTTTCTCATTAAAACTTAAGAGAAAGTAATAGATATAATAAAGTGCTACTATTTTCATTATATTTAAAGCTGAAATAGCTTTTTAACTTATAACTCAGTTCAATTCATGTTCCAATCCAAATGTGTAAAAAAAACACATGTGCTGTTTTGATAAACATATTTGTTATGCTTGAAAATTTTATTAGAAGATTTTATGCACGACGGTTTAATTTCCTGTGAGCGTGTGAGAGTGAGTGAGTGAAATCCCGTGGCAATTTGCAGGACTAATATTGATAGAGAGGGATAGATGGATACATTGATGCTCAAACGGAAGAGATGGGCAATGGTGTCGCACGACTACAGCGCCGCTTCAACCGCACACATTAATGTATCGTGTGCACAAAAAGAAAGCCTGTAAGATACTCTCGCATAGGGTTTCCAGATTTAAAAAAAACTTTTCCGGAGGAAATTCCGGACATTTGAAGAAAATTCCAGACTTTTCATTTCTTTGTGTTGTGCTCTAATTTGATAGTGCCTTTTTTCCCAAACGTCGTACTAATATTATAAATACGAAAGTTTGTGAGGATGAATGGATGTGTGTTACTCTTTCACGCAAGAACTTCTGACAGGATTTGGATGAAATTTAGCACACATATAGTTTATAACCTGGATTAACACATAGGATACTTTTTATCCCGGTAGTATGATCCTGTGGGACAATAATCGAACTTTACGCGGGCGAAACAACGGGCATAAGCTAGTATATTAATAATAGTGAAAGGTTTGTTTAAAATATAGGTACCTAAATCATGAATCTACTCAATTATTTTTATACATAACTAAGTCAAGTGTTGATTCCCATTTATTTTATCGTAGATTGTGTTATACTTTTCCCATTTTTGGAAATTCCGACCGTTTTATAATTACTCCCGCATTCCGGACACTAAAATAAAAAAAAAATAAAATAAAAAATACCGGACGTGTGACAGCCCTACCCTCGCAACACACACTGCTATGCAAATAAACAGCCAGAACAGATGGGAACCCACCATAGCTATCTCTCTATTACTCTCTTACAGGAGAGTGGAATATTCCTGTCTTCCTTCTACTTGCATGACGTCAGTCGTGGGCCTATGTGTGTTAAGTGCAATTTTATTGTTGTAAAGGACTATTCACTTTTGCGAAGATATTAACCTAGTCAGTAACTGCCTCGTTGGTGTAGTTGGCGCACGCCCTACTGATGACTATGAGTTATGGGTTCGATTCCCAAATTGGATAATGTTATTAGGTTTTTACATAAACCGTCCAGCTTGTATTAGCATGTGCTCATCAAAACGCAGCGTATGCGCCCAAACACAAGGTAGACGCCTTACACCGCTGGGAAATTCTTATGGCGGGTTGGGTATGCTGGTGATGCTTTTGCATCAGGTCAAGGTCATCACACTTTTGTAATATAATAGACAAGTGACAGGATTTCAAACCGAATCGATCAGACCTGTGGAAGCTTTTCTTCTCTATCTATCTTTTTATCTCTTCATCAACTAGAAAAGAGGTAATGATCTTCAAACGGCGAAGCAGATTTTCTTAAAACATAGCTAAGAACACTCTCGATTAAGACACCTTTCAAACGAATAAAACATTCAAAATCAGAGACACAGATATACACTTCAAACGAATAAACCCCTCGTTTTTTGGTCGGGTGTTGAAAAGAGTGATGAATATGAATGTCGATGGATAGAGACGGATAGATATATGCAGCTAAAATATTAAAAATATATATGTGTTAAAATAAACTTCTTTTTAGCGTATAGATGGCAATCTAAATTGTGCCGGCCCAGAACTGAGCTACTAGTTTGGAGCTTTCGGTAGTGTTGTGTTGTCCTGTAGTGAACAAACAGCAGGACACGCAGGACATGATATTAAGCGCCCCACCTTTGTAGAACACCACAAAATTTACACTCCAAGGCAGAGACATTAATGAATGTCCACCTGAGCAGGTTTCCCTTGTTGCGACCAACCTGGGTCCGGAGTCTATTTAAAGACTTCCAGGTCAGCCATGGCATCTCATATCCAAAATCAAATCTTTGCCGTAGTCGGGTAAGGAGTATAATATAGGAGAGAATGTAAGAAATGAACGTGTTTCGCCGACCTATTAATATGGATCAAGGGCAGGAAGATTATGAAACAAAAAGGTAAACATACTTAAGTCCAGCACTCCTCCAGCTACTCATCTTCTAGGCAATCCTTAGTATTTAATTCATTTAAATAGACAAAAACTTTTCTATGGAAATTAGATATCACCTCACATTTAATTCCGAAAAACATTCAAAACGCCGTTTTTATTAGTGACATTTGATAGTTGCGTCATTTTTGACAAAATTGAATAGCCATGGTGAAAAACAAAAATAGTTATTCTTGCGATGGCTTCTCTATGGTGAAACATGCTGCAATAATTGTAAAGTTGTTTTTCCATATTTTTCTCCCATATTATCTTAATGATCCAAGAATGATGAGCATAATTTAGATACTTAGGTACTAATGTGTTTTGATACTGTTACACTCGTGCGATAATAAAAATTAACCCCATGTTGTATCGTAATGGTATCGTATACATATGACCTTTTGTCAGCAATTTGGTTAACTGGCAAATACCAGTAACCAGTAACATCATAATTATAACAAAATGACTAATTAAGATACATAAATTGCTACATAACTAGCAAAGGACAAAGTTAGCAAAAAAAAAACACATTGGTTTGAAAACTACTTACATAACAAAAAGTTGAAGAATCTACTACAGGATTGTTGAACAGTGCATTGTAAAGAGCCAAATAGATTAAATACGCACTATTGAAATTCACTCAAAAACTGCTCAACAGAACTTAACCAAATTAATAATGAGGCCACCTTACCACCCGCGAGATACCTAACACCTATCCAATTCTTTAGAAAAGAATCACTGAAATCGGTTGACGCGGTAAAGAATAATCAAAAACTTTCATTTCATTTCAAATTGATTTCTTCCTAGTTTTGGTAGTCAATTAAGTAGACTAAACTAGTATACAATGTGGAAGGGACGCCGACGTGCGACGCTAGAACTGATACACGTACACGTATTCGATTCGATTTATGTAGTACAGTAGGATATCATTCTGACCCCCCCTCCCCACACAGAAATTGTTCATCGGTTCCTAATTTTAAAAAATCATTTGTTCTATACATTTTGACCGTGTAGACCCATCCAACTGTAATGCATATATTTCCAAACCATTTATAGAAGACAAGAATATAAATGTTCAGTGCATCAGTAAGAGCTGGATATTTTCTATCAAAATGACCAGATTCAAGCGGCAACATTCGTCGCCAAAGTTATATTTGGTACGGTAGGCCACACATGAGGTAAAGCATACATGAGGTTAGCTAGCTGGTACGGACAAATGCAGACGCAGCTCCGGACACCGGACACGGACAGATAGTTTACTGAATTTACTACTGGCTTATGACCGCGGCTTCGCCCGCGTGGAGTTCGGTAACTGTCCCACGGGATCATACTACCAGGTAATCAAGTATCTGTATGAAATTTCATCCAAATCCTGTCAGTAGTTTTTGCGTGAAAGAGTAACAAACATCCAGACATCCATACATCCCCACAAACCTACGCATTTATAATATTATCTGTCTGTCTATGGAGGCACGGCCAAGGTCAAAGTTCATCTTGAGGCGTGGTCTAGCTAGATAGTAGTGCGTAATCGACTGAAGCTTGCTTGAAAATCAGTTTTTGGAAAGTAGTCGGGGATAAATAGTCTAGATCCTTCTTTTTCCCAGTCTAGAACAATACTGCTTCATGACGTAACCAAGACATAAAAGCAATCAATTTAAATACCTATCAAACGAACTGAAGTAGAATATTTTCTGAAGGACATCGATAGGTACGCCATGTTTCATCTGTATTTCATAAGAAATAATTCAGAACAATCATCCTCTTGCGTTACGACACAGTTTTACGCATAGACTGTGTGTAGACGATATTAATCACGTACGTATTAGTTCTCAGAAACCGGTTGCCGGCCGTGACTCAGACTGCTAATATTATAAAAAAATAGTATCTAGCTACACCTCGTACCTAGCTATCTACAGTTGGCCTCGTAAAATTGCTCTGTCACCCTATGGTCCAATGTCACCTTACTCTTAAACTCTTATTCAATTCAATTCAATTCAATTCAATACCTACCTACCTTTTATTACCTATTTAGCCGAGTGCAATTAGACAAAAAATACTCAAAAGGTGGAACGAAGTTTATAGTGGTCGGATTTTCACGAGACTTTTTTTATTGAGTTCCTAGAGGTGTAGAGAAAAAAGTTAAAAAAAGAAATTTCGCCGCTCGCAAGTATTTTTTTTTTTTTGATTTCCTTTGTAATATTTTTGTTCTTTTATGAATAACTTGAAATTCGGCGAATTAATATTGAGGCATAATAGAAAGACCTGTGTGTATCCATTAAAGGCCAATTTGGTCCATTTATTTGTTCAATGTTCATATTTCAAGTTTTTTTTTTAAATATCGTATTTTCTTCAATTATTTCTAAGTTACCGAATTTAAGACTAAGATTTCTTTTGAAATTGGTAACAGATACATTTTTACAGATAACTGGACAAGAAAATGTTCAAGAAAACCATATTTATTAGTTTATAGTGGGAATCTGTAAAAATGTCAAAGAAATTACGACGTCATAGTCTCTCGGTCCAAAGTGTTTACGTCTCTACGAGCACGTAGGCACAATAATTACACATGATATACACGAACAGTCACATCTCAACCTGCAGGAACTCCTTCAGTATTTTACTACTTTTTTTAATACGAAATAGGCTTGCGTTTGTCCGCAACTCGCCTGACGCGAAGCGATGATGCGGCCTAGAGTGGAGCACACAAGCCTAGAAGAAACCGATTCACTCGAACTTTGAATAGATCCAGATTATAATAATAAGGGAAAAGAGACGGACAGGCAGACACACCACACACACCACACCACACCACATCACATCATGGCTGTTGGCTGTCTTTGGTAAAGATCGATTCAGTGGTCTAGGCGTGCAAGGTTAATATCATAAAGGGTGTAAAAATACCCTTAACGAAGCCGAAAGGCACTTGTTCTCCCCGTCATTGCGATAATTTTTTTGTTCTAGACCATACCTGGGAACCTTCTAGTTACAAAGATATTGGGGGTCAAATTTCCAACTTTATCACAAGTTTTTTTTTAAATACATGATTTTTATAAGGTTTTTACTTTAAATACCTCCACGAAACCCGTACAATTAAATCCATCCATTAGCGCAATGTTTTGAGTACGTTACATTGAGTCCTACCGTAAAACGTGATTTTGTACCACAAAAAAAAAAATCGTTTTCCAGCAATAATTTTTGCATAAAGTTATTAGTTTGATGTACAGAATGCTTGATTGACGGCTTCGTGAAGGGTCTGTTTACACCCTGTATACCTACAGACAGAGTTACTTTCGCATTTATAAATATTTGCATGGATTATGATACGTCCTCCCCACAAGGTAAACGAACGACCTCTAGGAGGTCGCCGAATTTTGCTCTAGGCGGGGAGCGCAGGACGGATCGATGTAGTCGTACCTAACTGAACTAATAAAATCCTTAGCCAGGGCCAATGTCAAACTGTGCACGACCTTCTGCTGATATGATGCTGGATTATTTTTTAGCTTTTACCACTCGAATTCGCTGGCTTGGAAACCTGAGATTATCCTTAGGAGAGTGAGACGTACGTACTTCGGGCACGACGCGTGAAGTAATTAAGTATCGGCTTGATTATTGGTCAATTACCGTTTTATCATCGATCAGCTAGGAAGAAAAGTCTTATTATTTGTCCTAATCCAGGGCGTGCTCCATTCACGGGCAGGCCACGACCTGGCTCCCAAAATGTCCCTCTAGGTATCCATAATTTTATCGAAATCTGTTCAGCCGGGCACAGTTGCTTTAGCATGTCATGTATAATATTAGAATGGAAATTCTTTAACTTTCTTTTGAGAGCACGAGTTAAGATACTGAGTTTTGCGGCGCTTAATGCAGTTTGCTGTTATTTTTAGAAAATTCCCGGCATTAGCTTGTTGGCACAATTCAAGTTGTAACGTTCTCATTTGCCTTCATAAATGTTTTCATAATTTATGTTCCTTAATTTAGGTACAAGTGTTTTCACATGGCTAAAAACACGACTCTTATAAATCGATTCATGTCTTGCTTGTATACGAATGTATATACGTACTTAGGTAATTAGGTGTCCGTTATTTAATGGGCACGTATCAAAGCCAACTAATCGTATTAGGGAGCTAATCATACGAGTGTTAATCTACTTATATTTTTTGAGCAATAAACGTCTAATTTTTTTCCTTAATAAACTAGATACTGATCACGGATCTGTATCTAGATATGTTTCTTTGGGGATCTCTGAGAGCGCTACATATTATGCAGTCTTTGCATTGTGCCTTGCTGTGCCTATCAAATCTATTTAATTTTTCTACGTGGCCGCTTATAGTTCATAGAATTCATTCCACGTTTCTTTTAGAAGAAACCTCTGAACACAAAAGATTCTGACAGATTGTCAAAACTGTCAAGACCCCTGTAAAAAGTTTTTGTAGTGAGAAAACACAAACTGCAATTTTCAAAGATATGTTTCGAGTATTTACTTCTGTAGTTCCGCAGATAGCTGAAAGTGTACCAAAGCGGATTAGTACAATCGCAAACAGCGTTTATGGATCTTGTGAGTAAGATTATCTAGGTAGTACCTAGTTTCAGGCGCGGATACAGAGAAGGGCAATGCGTGCAAATAATGCAATTGCCCCCCTCTGAAACTGACCAAATACGTCATTATGCCCATCGAGCCCGGCGGGATTAAAACTAAATATTCTAGTTGCATATCATGGATTTCCGCAAAGTAACGCCTGATTTCATTATTTTTATTAAAAGTTTATCATATGTCCATGATCAGCATATTATAACGTTTCAACTGCTGGTCTCCTTTCCGTGAGAAGAAGTGGGCCCTAAATTACCAAGTGGGTCCAGTGCGTGTTACAGCACCAGCACGACTAGAGAGTCTCCCTGTGATGTTTTTCTTCACCATTTTAAGAGCAATATATACGAAATAAATAGTACAAGTACAGTACGCCCTGGGATGTAAACCATTTTCTAGTGTCATCGCCTCGCTGGGTATAGCCCCCCCCCCCCTCTTTTTCTGCCACACTTCCCGGTTCTGTGCCTCCCTCATGCAGGTGTTTCCCGCTATCTTGACGACACTGGCTTACGTTCCAATGATCCTACGACTAATAATTAGACTTTACTTATTTCACAGATTACAAATTAAGAAGTAGGAACTATTCAAAATACGTAAGGCCGAGCAAAACAAGCGCAACTGATGAGTCCTGCAAACAGTATACCACTTTAGCGAGGATGTTCAATTGTAACACGCCCAGACATTTCGGATCAGGCGACAAAGTCAGCATTGTAGGCCTAGATGACATCGGGATGGCTATAGTGTACACTTTGCTTGTTAAGGTAAACTTTACTTGAAGAATTCACTGTGCATCTTGGTACAGCAGAGTACCGCAGAGTGGAGGAATGGAGCTTCATTCCAGAGTCTTATCCACGGCGATGCGGAATCGGCTTAAGACGGTCAGAAAGAGTTTTATATCCATGCAATAAAAGCCAAAAAGAAGTAATTCGCTTTGTTTCCGTTTGACAGTTCGTAAGAAGCCGTTTCCCGAATCACTCGAGCCTTAAAATGCACGGGAGTGACCACACTCCAGTGCATTTTAAGGCTCGAGTGATTCTACTTCTAGTAAAGCGTCTCAACATCGCGGAGATAATTCGAGAGTCAAATGAGAGCCTCACTTTATTATGATCCTTATTATCTTCAACAAAACTTGTTGGTTTATGGTAATTACAGACTTACCGGTATTTATTTCATGTTTTATTTTAGGGCGTTACAAACAACATTTGTCTGATTGATATGAATGAAGACATATTGCAAGGTGAATATCTGGATCTTCAGACAAGCGCCCTGTTTCTAGATAACCCTAGGATTCTGCCTAGCAAAGGTAATGTAAATGCTTGTAAATTAATTATTTTGTTAGTAGAAGACTTACGAGGTACTAACATGACGGGGCTACGCAAAGCGTTAGTTCGAGTAGACGTGGTAAGGTTTCCAACATCGAATGTTAGAATAGTTTACAAAGAAACACATTCTGTGCACGGTTCAAAATCGCATAACAAAATGATATAATTATATTGCTACACTAGCTCATGCCCCCGGCTTCGCCCGCGTGAAAGAATTTTAGAAATCGGTCCAGTAGTTTTGAGTTTATTCGTTACCAAAATACAAAAATACAAATCTTTCCCATTTATAATATCAGAAAATACGAGTACATTATAGGATGAAATGGATGGGGTGACAGAAGAGAAGAAAATAACACCCGCGGTGAACCTAATAATACTATCGCACATGTTATATATAGATCCGGCGGACACTCGCGACTCCAAAGTGTGCATTATCACCACCGGCACGTTTAAAGGAAGGGATGAGACTGCGCAGGATTATATCACTAGGAGTGCTGGCATCATCAGGGCAATCGCTACACCGGTACTCTCTTCAATATAATTCATCTTCAAGTAGATATTACATACTGTTTCCCCTTAAGTAGCCATAAGCCAACTCACCTGTTTTCATACTCGAAATACTAGTACATTTTTAAGGAGGTATCTCCTACCGATTTGCGACGCTGGGCCACGGCAGACCACGAAGGAGAAAAGGGCCCACGAGTGCAAATCAGATGTTTTCCTTAAGAATTGCCAAGCAAAAGCATTCAGGGAGGAAGGGACAGTACAGACTATCTTCAATAATATAATAACTGACTATTCGGGTTGATAAATAGGCTATTAGGGTTTATGGAGCATCGCCGTTATCAATAACGCGGTGCGATGCTCCATAAACCCTAATAGCCAAATATTTTGGGGCATTAGTCACAATTACCTGAGCGTTAGCAAAGACTTCAACACAATTTCCAGTTTATGCCAAGAAACTACACGTTACGAATACTGAAATTTCCCTTCACCAGCTAGCGAAACACAGTCCTGAAGCCATATTCATAGTGGCGAGTGATCCAGTTGATGTCCTGACGTACGTCACATGGCGGCTAACTAACTTTCCGACGGCGAAGATCATAGGAACTGGCACCTTAATCGATTCAGCCCGATTCCGGTACCTGCTCTCGGACAAGCTAGGAGTAGCACCCAGTGACTGTAGCGCCTATATTATTGGAGAACATGGTCAACTAAATAGCGGTATGGTAGTTTTTCTGTTGCATAATATAGTATATGAGTATATAAGTTTTTACTGACACAAGAACACATAAGTAATTTTTCTCAACAACATGAACTACTTGTTGCATGCAGCCGAGCTTCTAATCAGACATTTGCGAGACCAATAACATTAAAAAAATAGCTGCGCAAGACATGATGCAAAAGGCGGAGGACAGTGTTGCGGCGCAGCTTGGATGTGGCCTATGTCCAGCAGTTGGCTGTGACAGGCGGTTGATTGTTTTTCAGCAATAACTTTTATCTTTTTCCCTAGTTCCTGTATGGTCAAACGTGAACGTAGCTGGTGTTCGCCTCGTGGACCTGAACCCACAGATAGGTTTAGAGGAGGACCCTGAGTTGTGGCACGAAGTGTACCAGGATGCCGTGAAGACCGATGATACAGTGCGCCACCTGAAGGGGACCGTGACTTGGTCCGTAGGTCTTGCTGTGGCAGAGATCTGCAATGCCATCTTCACGAACACATACAATGTGCTCCCAGTTTCAACATATGTTAAGGTAAGGCTATTGAGTAATAGGTCCTTCGTACGGTGATGTTTTCCACTAGTTTTTCAGTTAGCGGGGTCAGGTCAGATCTTTATTTGTAAATGTAAAGAAACGACTTGTTTCCAAGTTGCCAAATATCATTTAAAGCCATTTTGATTCCCTTGTGTTCGGAAGCAAGCAGTTTTTACAGATTTCCTGGTCAGATGTTGGATTAGGCAGACGCTTCGAGAAAAACAGTTTGAAATTAGTTGAATATTATCTTGTCAAGTTATAAGATTTCATTGCAATTGAATCACGTTTCCAAGACGATCCATTCTAATCCGGTTTGGGAATCAGACTGGAATATTGATAAAACTATTTGTTTGATCTCCAGGGCGAGCACGCGATAAGAGACGACGTGTTCCTCTCGTTGCCCTGTGTGATAGGCAAAAATGGAGTTTCTAACGTCATTCGACAGGAGCTAAGTGATCTGGAATCCTCCAACTTGCGCAAGGGAGCAGGACACATAATACAGCAGTTAGAGCATACTTACAAAATAATAAATTAATGTACTAATGAGTTTTACGTGATTTAAACAGTTTTTGTTTTATATTAGCTTTAACTCTTGTTTGGTTTCTGATCGCCTTTCAACTATCTTTTTTGAAGTTTATTGTAATATTGTAAGTGCTTTTTATAGAAGATTTGCTTGCTGGTTTCGAACATAATAAATAAATTATTTTTATTGTCTTATGGCTTTTGCTCATATGAGGTATGTAATGTACATAGAACACGTAGGGCGTAGTGACATTCACAAAAGTCATTTTAAGACTCAAGCCCTTATCCTAACTTTCAATTTTATTTCTTGCCATCAAACTGGATTTTACTGAAGGTGGCTGACCTCAGCCTTAAACTCTGCACGCTGCCAAATTATTCATTACCATATATCATAGTATCAGCCATAATAATCTAGATTCTAGACTAGTTTTATTCAACCTCCGATCTTATGGCGGGGCACTATAAAGCCGAAGTTGGGCGGGAGACTGATGAAGCCATTTCATAAATTGAAATCCTGTAATAAAAAGTGTGGTTGTTGGAAAAGCGACCGTATGTTGGTGAGGTTTATGGTGTGTTTTTGTGGGGGGTTTTGTTAATTCAGGCATGCGCAATGGCGTGGCATCCAAAAGTAGCTAGCTGTTGAAGGTGACCTTGGCGGGCCCGATACGACGGACGCGACTCGACGCACGCCGCCCCGCCGCGCGCCTCCGGTCCGGCAACAACAGCATCAGCCGTGACGGCCTCGTTGCCGGCTACTACGTGACCTGCCTCACGGCATGACACCGGCAGACACCTCTATGTTCTCTTCCTATTCTAACCCAAGAAAGTGTTAATCGGCTTTTAACTTGATTAAACATTTTTCTTAATACCTACAAAGTTAATATCTATGTAGGCAATGTTCGGTTCAATGAACTTTCAAACTATTTAACCTCGTAGGTACTACCTACAAATTGTTGTGTATACCGACAGACAGATTGATTGATTTATCACAAATCAAGTTCATAAGGATTAAATAAGTTGGAGGACCCCTTATTAGATAATTATTATTCTACGAATCATTGATGATGATGACGCATTGAATTTGATCGTGAAAATGGGTCTGAAACTACCTGCATCAACTTATATTGCATCATAAACATCTGACACAGATCTTTTTAATTACAACGCGAATGATATAATTTATGTGCAAAAGTCAAGCCAACTTTTTTAAAACCCTCCGCGTTATTTTTAGTTTTCCAAAATATTTTCACTCTTAGCATCATTTATTTTTTCATTCGTTTTTCCTTGTTGCTTATTTGTGGATATTTTTTTTCTGCTTATAACTCCTTAATTAAATTGAACTTAAACACAACTGGCGAGATGTGTGTGTACCTACAGTTACTAGTGGTAGTGACTAGTGATAGTGAATTAGTTTCTATAACTCTCTATTCCTAAACATAGTTTAGGTCATCGAATCAATACAAATACTCTTTCTCTCTATGGCCATTAACCCATGTTTGTGTCCTTGCTCCTGTGACCTTGACTCTGACCCAACACGGCCCGAGTCTGGTGCAATGAGCATGCGCGTAACGGACGCACCCTACTTTTTCGCGCGCACGCAATCACATGGCGCCATCATTCGTTCGGTCGTTCACTCATTCAGTTAACAGACATATAAGAAGACCGGTTTAATCCGCTCATTCAGTCAATCCTTGTCAGCGGAGGAGTGAACGCACGTTTTGAATAAAACTTATCGCATTTTATCTACGCGAAGTTATCGTAGTTATTTGATCATTTAAAAATTATACTGTTTTGATAAAATATTTCTGAGATGGCTGAGAATAATTCTAACAATCACAGCTACGAGAATGGAACCAGTAAGTTTATTTATTTGTATTGTAGTACTTACCTTGCACAATTAAGTAGCTGACGTTGCATAGCAATGCAGTGTTGTAGGTAGGTACCGGTTCGGTTTTAAATTCGTGGAACACCATTAAGTTTGACGGTTCCTATTCCTAATTGTATGGTGTCAGACTCGACACCATACAATTAGGGTTCCCCCTATTAGGGTCCTCTACTCTGTAGAACCATACCGTTGCATACCAACCTATTTCGTTAAAACTGAACTTGTTATAAAATAAAAATTTCGTTTTAATTATTTTGAACAGTTCTATTAAGTGCGTAGGTACCTAGTTAAAGTGTATGTCAGGTAAACTATACTTAATACTTAGTTCTAAACTAATAAGAAAGTTCAATATTAAAATATACGTACCGTTTGTTTTAAACCTTTGGAAATAAATATAGGCACTTATTTTTTAAATTATCGGGGGAAATCCCTGCAGCCTGGTCCTTCTTCCCTATTCAAACATCACAAGGGAAGGGTGAAATGGGAACTTTTAGTAGACTTCAAAAGTCTTCAACCACCTATAAATAAAGTAAGTATTATAAAATAATTTTATTTTGGACAACTAAGGGATCCATAAATTGTTAGTAACATAACTAAAGAAGATTTATTAAGAGGCCTACATACCTATGCTGACTGTATTATTTTAAGGTAGAAGCGCCAATTCAATCCAAATGAATGACTTTTTCATGAAATAGTTATTCAATGAACTTAGAGGGTTGCTTTGATGTTTTTAATGATTATAACTCCTTAATCCATAAGCCATATTTTTACGGTCGCGAATCATATTTTAATCAACATACAACCTGACTCTGACCTTAAATTACGAAAAACGTAAAAAAAATGGCGGCCTACCCTGGCACCTCCCCCGTAAGTGTTTGGGAATTTATTCAAAGTAGCTACCTAGGTTACTTACGACCATTTTTATTTGGTTTAGTTTTATCCCCTTAACAACAGCCGACGAGCGGCGCGCCCGGCCGATCGTTTTGGCGTGTCTATACAGGGTGTAACAAGACCCTTAATATAACAAAGCCGTCAACCAAGCATTCTGTACATCAACCTAAGTAACTTTACGCAAAAATTATTGCTGGGAAACGACTTTTATTTTTTGGGTGAAAAATCTCTCTCTTTGAGGTGTTTAAAGTAAAAATGTCACATTAAAAACATGTATTTAAAAATTTGTGAAAAAGTTGTAACTTTGACCCCCAATATCTCCGTAAGTAGAAAGTTCCCAGGTATGGTCTAAAACAAAAATTATATTGGTATCTACATAAATAAAAACTTGTTTCCGAAAACTCCAGTGCAAACATAAATATTATCACGTGCTATGTAGATGCGAGCTATAAGCATTGCAAACAATGACATAATTATGTCACTGTCTGTAAACTTCTTCTCTTATACCAATACCTATTTATCTGTAACAACCACTGTAAACTACCTACCCATACAAGTCTTGAGGATAGTATTCTTTTACCTAATAATACTCCATCATTAAACTAACACCGCTACACTTAGGTCTGCCTGTCGGAAAATGAATGAAATTTCTATTGTACTGTCCCACATTGTATTTATCGCTAGCAATTATGTTGAGCAACCTGAGGTGTTTGAATGATTCCCCTGTGGAACTTATATTCTTCACCAACCTCATGATAACCAAGATAGCCAACCCAATAGCTAGCGTTAAATAAACTGAAAGGATTTGCTCGTAAAGTGACCCTTAATTACATAATGCAGCGTTTTTTATAATATTTTTTTTCTTTCTTTTTGAAATCTCTGCAAAAAGTTCTTATTTTGCCTAAAATTTGTTAGTTCTCTATAAGCAAACATTTTACTGATTTATAATGTAAGTAGCTATGTACCTACTACGCCATATTATAAATTTAAATATACTTTTATTAAAATGTGCTAAAAAGAATAAAATAAACTTTTACTATCAACTTATAACGTCATCATACAATATATATGATAAATAAAAGCTTGCAAAAAGAAACATATTAATTTCTGTCAAATAATACATAAAATATTTTTTTTTTTAAATAAATTCAAAATAAGGCTGTTTGGCGGCTTCGTCAGTGCCTCGCGGTCGCGGCCCCTTTCCTTTTCAACATTCGCGCGCAAAATTGGAATCGCACGTTTTCCTCATAAATTTGTATAAAATAAGTTGATGATTTATTTTTCCTCACAATTATTGTGTTGGAATCAGCGTTCAGTGAGCACCACTTAGTTGTCGTTACGTTCTCGGCTCTAGGAAGTTATCTAGTCCTCTTGGCGGAGTACGTGGTACTTCAAAGGACTTAGTGCGATGTGTTCAAACGTTGGGTGTAGAAGTAAGAATTTTGAAGTACTTACAAATAATTATATTTTGTAGTAGATCAGATAGGTACGTGTTTGACCGCGTTCAACACTGCAGGGCTAGGGCTTCTAGGGAAAATCGTGTTAAAACTTGCATTAATCGCAAAATTACATCTCTGAACACAAACGTGTAACTTTTGTGAAAACAAACGAGCAAATGAGCACTTAAATGATTAAGGAAATGCTCATGGGATAAACTTGGTCATAAAAATGATGAAATATGTTGATAGTTAGTTTATTATGAAGAGCGAAGGCCACGGTCAGACAAAAAAACCCGCGCTCCGACAGAATCTAGCTAGCGTTTGCCGAGATCGCACCATGAGACGATTAATTCAACATGTAGTTGTGAATAACCTGAAAAGGTCTAAGCAAAAGGAGGCTATATTAACCTCGCAAATTAATGTGTTGCTAGGCAAGATGGCGACGATCAAGAAGCTGCTGCAGTCCCAGCAGGAGAAGGTGATAGACACGGGGAATAAGGTGACAGTGGTCGGAGTGGGACAGGTCGGCATGGCTACAGTCTTCTCTTTATTGACACAGGTAAATTGTTTTTTTTTGCTTTGTTTTGCTTTGCGAATATCCTTCCTTTGTCCTTGCATTCTTGCGCTAAGGACTATTGATCAAATCTATGCATGCGTTATTAGTAGACGTCGTATTGTATTCACTATAAACATGCCAAAATATGCACAAAAAATGGCGAAATAGGCACAAAATATGCACAATTAAAATGCAATTTATAATTATAATTTACGTTTATTTTCACAAAATGTATGAATTACCTACCTACATTAACAATCGGGTTTAATTCTTGTGACAATACACAATTAAATATGTTAAGTATTAGATTGCATAAAGCAAACTAGTGACGTTCGTAATTTGTTGCCTGAAAATGACCTCTCTACGTCAACTGACGATACCTGTCACAATTTGATATTTGGCGCCATTTGTGCAGAAAGTTCTTCAGAGAGGGTTTGGCCGGTACCGTAGATATATTAATAAAATGCGTTAATTCTTTATTCCTGTAAGACCCAGTTTTTTTTTATTTTTTAGAACAGCGTAAAGCGCAGGCCACACCGCCAGCTAGCGAGCGAGCCGCATCGTTTCACCTCTTTTCATACTTTGACGAAGAGCCGAAACGAAGTATGAAAAGAGCCTCGCCCGCCTCGCCCGCCTCGCCCGCCTCGCCCGCCTCGCCCGCCTCGCTCGCTCGCTCGCCAGCTGGCGGTGTGGCCTAGCGCTTTACGCAACGCCCCCACATTGAACTGCTGAAACAAGCACTGTCGATAAAAAATACTAAGTTATGCAATAACGCTATAAAAATATCATATTCCTAAAGGCCTGTCTAGTTTATTAGTATAGTATAGGAATGTGTGCAGAATAATTTGCTGATTTCAAAAAGGTTTGATCACAGATCAATAATACAATATACTTTAAAAAACTTCCTTATTTAAATAATTATTTAACGCTTACTGCATTTTCTGCGAACGATAAAAACTGTAAATTATGTTTCTTCATATTTTACAGTTTAAACGGGTATAACACTGGGCAACGTCAAATGAATGCGCACTGTTATATAAGCATTCATAAAATTTTTTGGTCAAGTGTGAGTTGTCCATTAATGGGATAGAATTGACTATTCTTTTTTCATGACCGTTTAGTGTAAGGACCACAAGCATATAAAAATTTGTAAATTTTTCGTCCATGCAAATTGTATGAAAAAATATTTTGCTAAGTTAGACCAACTTCCGCCGTTCCTATATTTTCTTCCGATACAATATGATCCTTGCACGAAAGAGTTGAACCGAATGGCATAAACAAACAATCGAAAGTTTTTTTGCCAAAATGGTTTTCATAAAAAAAGAGCTAAGTACCTAGAACGTTTCCCGGTGTCTTTTATGGATTCGGATTTCGCCGTATTGTCCCCACTTAAAAGAATTACTTTGTATAATTCCCGTCTGCACTAACAGTAGGCAGCGCCTAAAAAAATGCGAAATTTTATACAAGGTGTAAACGGACCCTTCACGAAGCCGTCAACCAAGTATTCAGTGCATCAAACTGCACAGTCACTCTACGCAAAAATTATTGCTGGGAAACGACTTTTTTTGGGTGAAATAACACGTTTTACGGTAGGACTCAATGTAACGCACTCAAAACATTGTGCTGGTTGAAGCATTGAATAGTACGAGGGTCGTGGAGGTATTATAATTAAGTAAACTTACAAAAATAAAACTTAAAAAAACTTGTAAAATTGTTGGAATTTTGACCTCCAATATCTCCGCAACTAGAAGGTTCCCAGGTACTTATAGACTAGAACAAAAAAAATATCGCAATGACAGGGAGAACAATTGCCTTTCCGCTTCGTTAAGGGTATTTTAGGCCAATATAGGCAGTCATTTAGATGTCGGCCAGTGTTAGCGGAACCCTTTTTTTTTCTTTTTCTTTTTTAAGGATGGGTAATCATCAAATAACTCCTCCCGCTCTGGGTGGAGTGGGAGGGAGTGTCAGACTTTTACTGACTAAAACCTATCCATGTTCTTTCTTTGCCCTTTGTGTTCCCGGGCCGCGGTATCTCTTTCGAACTGTCCCGCAGCCCCGTGTTAGCGGTACCTGTATTTAATTTATTTCAATTCCTAAGTCCATATAGACAATAAAAAACATTATGAAAATGGACAATAAAAATGGACAATACCTAGGTACATAAATATCACAAAATAATGTATTTCCTAAGAAAAGAATTACTGTAAACAAATAAAGAACATATTGTATGTATTTGCTCACGATGTCAAGTGTTGCATGTGATTGTTACTAGGTTTATTATACAGGGTGGAAACTTTCAACGGGGCAGCAAGGGAACTGCCTTAATCGTTGCAGCTCACGAAAATGGTCTTAGGAGACTATCCATAATTTTTCGTGAAATTTTGATTCCCATTCAAAGATTTTCAAAAAATTATTAACTACAGTTAGCAAGAAAATGGCCATTTTACACAAAATATTTTTTTGATGCCAAGCGATCCTGTTTCTAATACTGATCAAAAACTTCTATGGGACCAACCCAGGTTGGAGTACTAAAAAATTCCGAAATTGCAAAAAACTTTACTTCTTATAGCGACAATCACCTCGGTTACGTCATCTACTCATAAACGCTCTCTAGAAGCAAATATGGCTCGGTTTTCCGGGTTTGTGAACAGTTTTTTTTTGTACAGTTTTCCGGCCATGTCGTTTATTGCGAACATGACGTTATTACGCTATTGTTACTTTTTACAATAAAATTGGACTCTTATTTTTATAATTAATTGATGTTTATTTTAGGGACACTCTCGATTCCGAAATAGAGACGTAAGTCTCTATACAATAATACATACAGTCCAATGTTCATAAGTTTATAATTGTTTTTTTACCTTAACTGCGTCTATAGTTACAACACTTACAACTTTTTACAGTAGTTTACGGCATTATTTTGATTTCGGGGTTCATATTCCGGAAGTTGGGTATTGCAAAAAATCAATTAGGTTAGCAACATTTTTAATTGTCAACCAACAGGACAAAGTAAATTACTTTGCAAGTTAATAGCTAGCTGCTTACTAACCAGAGATGAAAATAACAATTCTATATAAATCTGGTCCGAACCGTACCGGATAGAATAATACCAACCTACTAATTAGCGTGCAGTAATGCGAATATTCACTGCAATTGTTCAAAGCACAATCACGTATTACCTGAAGCAAATGCTATGTCGTGTACTCGTTGTATGTTGAATATTTTATCATTGTTCAACTAAAACTGAGTAATTCCCTGGTCTAGCTAATATCCCAAGTGTTTTCTTTACTTTATTTGTCTGTAGTTATCCAAAGACACACACCGGTACGGTCAGCAACAGATCAGTCGATTAACTCCTCGATTAAAACTTACTTTTGCACATCCTCTAATTCATACATTGTATTTCATCAGCATTTCATTATGATAGCTTAGTCATGGAGATATACATTGTGTTTGGGTACCGGTTACCGATACTTTAAGGACATATAATATATTCATTTCTATCGACAAATACAGGTTTATGAATACTCCTGACCCCATCATCATCTTCCTGCCCTTGTCCCATGTTACTTGGCGTCGGCGCAACAGGTTTTTTTTCCTCCATTATCCTCTGTTTTTTTCCTGACCCCGCGAATATTTTATTTTATACGAAATTATACAGTAGAAGTGTAAACGGACCCTTCACGAAGCCGTCAACCAAGCATTCTGTACATCAAATTAAGTCACCCTACGCAAAAATTATTGCTGGGAAACGACTTTTTTTTTTGGGGTGAAAAATCACCTTTTAAGGTAAAACTCAATGTAACGCACTCACAACTTGGTGCTGATGGGTGCTTTGAATAGTAAACGGGTCATGGAGGTAACTAAAGTAAAGTTAAAACCATAAAAAGTGGTATTTAAAAAAAAACTTGTGAAAAAATCGGAACTTTCACCTCCAATATCTCCGTAACTAGAAGGTTCCCAGGTATGGTCCAGAACAAAAAAATTATAACAATGATGGGGAGAACAAATGCCTTTCGGCTTCGTTAAGGGTCTATTTACACCCTTTATATAATACATTAACCATTTTTTTTTTAATTTTCTGCTCTGAATGTTGCGTATGTTAAATTAGAAGTATTTGACTTAATGAAAACTAGTAAATGAAATCAAAATATTGACTCAATACCATATTATTTAAGGAGTTATAGCCATTTGAACATAGCCCTGTCATAGCGCACAGACTCCTCAATGTTGCAGGTACCGACCGTTCTTTGTTTGTGATTTATGATTTACGAGTGGGAGTGAGACGGCAGAAAGGTAAGTGATTGAGTAGAGTGTGTAAATAATAACAGCCGCACGGGTCCATCTTCAAGGTTAAGCTGTGATTGCCTAGGTCGGTCCGTGGATGGGTGACCATCTATTACATAGCTACCGACTTTCCTCCCACCCTGTAATCTCACTCCCACTGGCATCTCACTCCCATTCGTAAATTTGGCGCCTTATCTATCTGCTGCTGTGCCTGCAACATTACAAAACGGAAAACAGTTGTTGCACTTCAAAAAAAAAAAAAAGTATTTGGAACCACAAACAAATCATCCATTCGCGATAATTTTTGACTGAATGTAATCGGTAACCGGTAGCCCAACACACTGTATAGTTAGAGAATTAAGATTTAAAATACTGAAGTTTTAATCGATTTTGTCGTTGACTGTACCGAACAATAAAGTAAGTATGTTTTTTATAATTAACAGCATTATTTTTTATATGTATTTATGCATTAAAATTTGCTGACGTCCCCAGTGGATCTAGTCAGTGGTTGCACCATAAAATCCTTGGGTAACTATTTTATGTACAATGCATAAAATTTCATTTAAAAAGCCAAACTTGATTAAAATGGTCACTTTTCATTCGACAAGTAGGTCTGTACCTACCTACCTACCTACATTGCTTTTCAGCGTTGTATGTCATCGTATGTTGCCATGGAATTAGGTAATTGAAATCGCTAGACCACTAAGGAGTACATACTGTGAAGCAATTATTACGAGTGTATCCAATCTGTTTCATGTGGCTTCATAGAGACGATGCTTTCGAGCTGTAAAAGTCAATACATACCTAATCATTAGTTACAATAGTGTATAGAAATTCAATAGTCTACGTAGCGGACGTATTTAACCTTTCCAAACTGTTGGCAAATTATGAAAAAACTTTGAAAATTGTGAGTAAGATGACATAAAAGAATTACCATAAGGACTAGCATGAATAATTTTTCTTGACTTTATGAAGTTACTGCAATTTTTCAACCACACTGTATCTCAGTAAATGCCTGAAATTTTCCCCATTTTTTACTATTATATACCCATCTCCCTCTCCCATGTCTATAACATGATTATTGGATAAGCCGGTTTCCCATAGGCTCTTTTAAGCGCAACGTTTTTATCGGGGACTGAATTAAGAAGTCCCGGTGTTTAGCCGAACTATGGCAATTCGACATTGCACTTGAACACAAATGATGCACTGTGTGTTATTAAATTCAATAGTAGAAAATTAAGTGCTTGTTAAAAGTGACGCTAAAAAAGCGCCTATGTGAACGTGGGCCAACAAAGACTCACAAAACATAATACGTAATAGCACCACCATCCATCTCTGTCTATATCGGTTCGAAAACAAAATATTTATGTGTTTGTGAATCCTAATAAAAAATCAAGAGATACGTCTGAGTCATTGCGCTTCGTGCAAATATAAGCGAACTTCACCAGATGTTTTGGAGTAGGTATTTTAGATGGAGATAGCATCACGCTATGGTTTCGTGTTGACATCATTCATTTTTGACCAAATTAGAATGTAAGCAAATTTTAATATCAGGCCACGGTGTAAGGGACAGTAAGGGACATCAGCGCGCATACTGGTAAACAGAGCTGCCGCTATCGCATCGTCGATGCTGTCGCGTTCCATAGCACTCCCGCTCTGGATCTCGCTCTAGCAAATGACGGTTCTGAGCGACGGAAAAGGATAGTAGCATGCAACAATGCGATTCCGTGCTGCTAGATGAGGCGCAACCCTTATTATGTACCATGAATTCAGCACAAAATGGTTCTAACACCCCAGCATAGAATTCTTTTGCTTTGGTAAAAACCTGCACAAATAAAGCTGTTTTTAAATAACCGTCGAAAATCTTGCTGCTCTGGTTGTTCTATGAATCGTGAACTCAATTTATGGTAAAAGTTGCGCATCGAAGTCCCTTACTTACACCCTGTACCTACATGTACATACGTACAATATGTATATAGATACAGGGTGTAAGGGCCAGCCCCCCACAAACTGACATGTTGCATTCAGCTCCTTATTTTGAATCATATTCCACCGGAATTATCGCCGTATTAAAAAAAAAAAAATACCTTTCTTCGGATACTATTCCTTTATTTGAATGTAAAACTACATTCCCTGTACGCAACACTCCATTTATGTAAATAAGACGGCTAAAATCAAAAACCAACAATGACACATACAAAGTTCATCGAACGCACGTCGTCGCGCTTGCCGTTCGCTGAGCGTGTTTCCACGGTAACGATACATTGCGTGTGAGGAAATAAAACAAATCAAATTTATTGTATTCCCATAACATTCCTGAAATAATTTCTTGTACTGGTCATCTTAATATCATCTACTGAATTCACCCCATCAGTTTGTGGAGGGCTGTCCCTTATACCCTGTATAGATGTGGCCATAGTAATTACGGATTATCAAACTCACCATTAGGCACATGGAAAAGCTCTTTCCTAAATTAGTCGTTTATCGAGTTATGACCGAGGTTTACTTGTAACCATCTCTGAATTGGTCCAGATGTGAGGGCAAGACAGAAGGCTCTGCTCTGGTCGCACTTTGAATTTACTGTGCTTAGTTGGCTTATTGATAGGGACATAACATAATGTTTATATTCGTTCAAGCCAATAAGCAAGTGCCATACCCATATTACCAATATGGCCTTATTTGCTTACCATAGGGTTTCTGGTGCTAACAACTTCAGCAGAAAACAACTGCCAACCAGTCTATTTGTTGCAACTAGCCATAAATAAAGGACAGTTGAGCTAGTGTTTCGTCTAAACAATGCAATAAGACGTAAAAGGCGTGATCACACGAATGTCCGTCTGAGTCTGTGGGCTATTATTGTTCCGACTAGTTCTGCCTATTGACGACTGACGTTTTAATTCTTAGTTCATTGTTCGATGAGCACGATGTTCTAAATGAGGAGCCGGTTTCAATTCGTTGAATTAATAGTTATCATGTCTCTTGAAGTTGCACTGTTGCTATACATTGTTCCAAACATGATTTTTGTTTGGCTAGGTATTTGTAATCCTAAGCGACAAAACTCAGCCTACTCTAGAAGTCGAGACTATTATGAATTTCTGTATAGGTTTTTATGCTCAAGACCCGGACCTGTTAAATTCATGGAAAACAAAATTATTAATAATATTGTTTCAGCAACACGTTTTTCTGTTATCTACTTACAACATTTTAATGTTAGAGTCTTACTGGCAACATGTTAAAGTATCTTATTCATGGTCATCATAAGAACGTGTATACAGAAAGTGGGCAACGTCGCAAATAGCTGTCAAATATTTCGCTGTTTTGATTATTAATTTGGCAATATTACTGTATGAAAATAAGAAATATGGCTAATTAGTGAACTAAATATTGATTATGAAATGTAGTAATTAATAATAATCACCGAACGTTTAGTATTAGATGTAAAAACTGAACCCCCATAACGTTTGAGCCGCTACTCCTGCGCAGACCGTCACTCGCAGCCAACTTCGGAGCCGCCATAAAGTTTGAACTATAATATAGTTATTATGTATCTCGCAACATTTAATGTTATTATATATGATACTCTTTCCTTGCTAACAGCTTTGTTTCCTTGTACAGCTCTGGTGGAAAACCTGCTTTAACGATATAATCAATACGTTAATCGTCTGATAATAGTCAATTGTTTATAGGTAGTTAGGTCCCTCAGCGGGTTTGATTCCTTCAGACTATATACCGTGTGATTACATTGTACACCCGCGATAACGTTCTGATTTCATAAAGATTATAGGAACGCTAACGTCGTTATTATCAATAATTGGAGTGCATAATCTTTCTCCGTAAGTAGTTATACCTACTTATACAGTTTATTAATTCATTAACAAGCATGTTGATTTTTAGAACTAACAAATAATAGGTACTTATGAAAATCAGATTCGTGAACCTGCTGTTTAGATATGTGTCCCCACAGGGCAAACACTTCCAAGAAGTTTTGGCACAAGCCATGACAGCAACAGCAAGAAGGGAATAGCCTATAAGAAGGGAATAACATCCAAGTTCCATAATATGTTCCCACAAGTCGGCGCAAATAGCGAAACTAAACATCTACAGGAATACTACCTACCATACACCATCGTAGTGCCTGCGTAGTTAGTGGCTAGTGCCTATAACTGCGATCATGCCTATAATCAGTGATCACTTCGCCAGCGACCCATCCTGAGCGTGCACGGTGCAGTCCCTTCCAATCTTATCAGTTACTACACGGAAATTTTGTGATTAGGCGTAAAAATGACGCCCCATCCACACATCGATTGCTGACATAAGTTCTGAGTAATCGTTATACAAATATAGAACGATTGAGACCATGAGTTTACGAGGTTTTTACCTGCTCGCCTTTATGTTTTGTTATTGCAGCCTTTTTAATTTATCCTTTTGAGTGATCAGTCATGTAGCGATTACAATGTCGATTTCTAGAAGCCGTGCGCCTTATGGGGTTTCCTTACGACAAATATTCTCACGTTTCAATGTCATAAATGAGTAAATGATTATTTTCATCCTCCAGCTTCAAATCTCGTCGTTTTCGCTTCGTCAATGAATTGAATAAAAAAAATATTCTCGGGGTCGATTGGCTTGAAAATTAGTGTATATACTCTTTATATAAAATTATGAGATACGTATATCACAGTTTTTCCAAAATCATCCCCCAATTTAAAATTCAATGTCCTGACTGGCTGACTGATATCAACGCACAGCCCAAACCGCTGGTCCTAGAGACATGAAATTTGGACGGTGTATTCTTTGTAAAGAGTGAGTTTCCACGATGAAAAAGTTTTTTTGAAATTCCATCCCTAAGAGGGTAAAATAGGGGGTTGAATTTTCTGTGAAACAATATTTTATAGGTCGATTGACTCTAAAATTAGTGTACTCATTCTTCAATTAAAATTATGAGACATGTATATCAGTTTTTCAAAAATCATCCCCCAACAGAGTCAAATAGGACTTCGAAGCCCACGTAGACGGTCGCATGGCGCGCAGAGTTGCGCGGGGCGTGTGGGGCGCGGGTGTATTTACCTATTAGTAAGTCTGTAGGATTTTTCTGAGGTAGACGTGTCTGTAAATATGGTTTATTCCACCGATTTTCGCGTTGGCTCGTGATACGCGACATTGATATTAAATATTATGTAAAAGTATTATGTCTTTAAATAGATTCCTAAATAATCATTTGATTGTTGTCACCGGTGTCCAATATCAAACCAAGGTATCAATATTTCACAATGTAATTTAATTGATATTACAATAAACTAATATTTGCAAGTTATAAGCAAGTACATGTAAATTTATGTATGTACTATACATACATAGATTGCTAATTATCCCAGAAGTAAGATCCCGTGGGCAATTCCCGAACTCCACGCGGGCGAAGCCGCGGTCATAAGCTAGTAATACCTATTATATAGTAGATCCCTAGATCGTAATCTACTTGTGCATACCTTTAAGTAAGTAGGTACCAACACAAGCAACGATTCGCTCGGATAATACTAATATTACTACCTAACAATGTGGCTATGCTACGCTGAAAAGCCCAATTATTATTTTTATTGATCAATAAAAAATATATGAATCGAGCCTGTTCAAACTATGCAGTGACGTACATTTCATACTTTGCGTTATAACGGGTTTTTCAACAAGGACTTTGTTTTTCAATTGGGGAAACACCAATAACTTGACAGTTTTGACATTTATTTTTTTGACCTTTTCGTAGTAGATGCTTTGGCAATTGTTACAATGAATTCAATTTCGCTCGAAAATCGAATTAAAATAATTAAAATCCACTATGAAAATGGTGGTTTTGTTAAAGTTACATTTCTTAAAATTCGTGATATTTTCGGACAACATAATCGTCCTTCTGAGACCGCTATTAAGAATTTGGTCGCTAAATTTAAGTTGACAGGCTCGGTACAAAATGTGCCAACACCAACGCGTGTTCCACCGTGTCGTTCAACTGAAAATATCGCAGCCGTGAGCCACAGTGTTGAAGGAGATCCAAATTTGTGAATTCCTCGACGTTCTCAACAATTGGGGTTATCCAAAACCACCACATAGCGAATTTTGCGTAAGGATTTGGCTTTGAAGCCTTACAAGGTTCAACTGCTGCAGGAATTGAAGCCAACCGACCACTCACATCGCCGTAGATATGCTCAATTCATTCAGGAACAACCCGCTGGTTTTTCTGAAAAAAACATTTCTTCAGACAAAGCCCATTTTCACTTGTCAGGGTACGTCAACAAGCAAAATTGCCGCATTTGGGCTTCTGAAAATCCTAGAGCGATTATTGAGAAGCCTTTTGCATGCTCAACGTGCCACTGTATGGTGCTCTATGTGGTCTGGAGGCGTGATTGGCCCGGTTTTTTTTCGAAGAGAATTGACATCTGTCAGCGTGGTCGTGGTGGACATTTGCCAGATATCATATTTCATTCATAATTGCCAAACTTTTCTTTGAATCATCTTCATCTAAATTTTTTGTTTTATTTTGTTTTGGAAAACAAAGTTCTTGTTGAAAAACCCTGTACTTATAAGTCTTCTGAAATACCCTTTTCTCATTTCTTTGGAGTCGTGACTCTCTACTTTTCTCACCAAGACAATACTTATTACTGTCTTGGTTTGCTGGTTTTAGGCAATTGGGCTTGTAAAAGGTATCTTTAATATCTCCACCAAGTGGAAAGGGAGCTGTCTGTACCTCTTCTTTTTCACAACTTGGACCACATGATCATCATCTTTCATTTTTACTTCGTTTGCCATCTGACTCAGTTTGCAGTCATTGAGGGTTTTATTCATAAATCGGTTAAAAGTAAAAGACATTTAACAGTCAAAAAATGCATGGTTTAGCAGAAGTTTATCATTACTTTTAAGCAGCGTTTATGAATACAACCCGTAGGTTGGGGACCGGTGGGTTTTTTCTTTGCCCAGTTAGGGCCTTATGGCCCCTTAACAGTTTCATGTATAAGTATATGTTGCAGGGCGTGACGAACAACATAGCGATGGTCGACATGAACGAGGACAAACTGAAGGGAGAGATGATGGACTTGCAGCACGGGTCCGCCTTCTTGTTCAACGCTAACATTCAGGCCGGCACAGGTACAAATAGAACATTCTAAATGATTACTGCGAATAGAAGCATAGCTTTCGTACTTACATGACTTTAAGGCGATCGTTGCAAATTTTGAAAGCGTTGCGTTAGTACAGACATCAGAACATCCAGCTACTACAATCTATCAAATTATTTAGTTGACTGTTTCGGATAGCTTGATGTGCTGGCGTCATAAATAATTCTTCTGAATTTTGGAGGGAGTCTCATCTGGCAGACATGAAAAGGTACAGACGGTACAGTAGTGGACTAGTGGTGGATCTCTAGGGTATGCGAATATCGTCGCCGGAATCGAACACGCGACAAGTAACGCACAATTTCACAAGTGTGACCATGTTAGCGTCTCACAATTTTGTCCTCATATTTATGATTGCCTTTATACGATAGATTACGCAATAACGGAGAACTCCCAGATCTGCGTGATCGCAGCCGGCGTGAGGCAACAGGAGGGAGAGGACCGACGCAACCTTGTGCAGAGGAACGTTGAGGTTCTCAAAGGAATTGTTCCTAAGGTAAGTGAAATAGCTAAAGTTAATTCCGAGTCATTGGTTGATGTCCAACTAGTTTCAAGTGTAAACGGTAAAAAATATCAATATTAAAACGCATTTTACACGTCCTTCTTCTCAATGAAAAAGTCTTCTGGCCAAACGAGACGCTCGTTCACCGGAGTGTTCGCTTGTTATGTAACAATCCAAAATTCGATTTTGTCTCAGTCGACGTGTGCTGTTTTCTTATACAGTGACTTTTTATCTTTTATTATCTATCATTAAATTTATTTTCAGCATAACCTAAAAACGATTTTTTTATTTCAAAGTGTTAAATCGTCAACCAGCCTTCAAAAGGTACCGAGTGGCGTGTTGCTAGTTGTGGAGTACAGTACAGTACCTCTAGCTTCCGGTACCTCTCAAAGAGGCTTTTAGTGTGATTAATATTTTTTGGAATTCATGCCAATCATGCAAAAGTAATGTTTACAGTGAAAAATTTTCACAGCTCCTAAAATACAGTCCGAACGCGATCCTTCTAATCGCGAGCAACCCAGTGGATGTCCTCACCTACGTGACGTGGAGGATCAGCGGGCTACCCAAGCACCGCGTCATCGGCTCCGGCACCAACCTGGACTCGGGCCGGTTCCGATACCTGCTGTCGCAGAAACTGACCATCGCGCCCACTTCCTGCCACGCCTATATTATTGGAGAACATGGTGATAGCAGCGGTAAGTGACACGTACACGTGACACGGTTTATTACAACAGATAGATATACCTAGGTCCCTAAGGAGAAACAAACAAACTAACACACACATATAACACGTCCTAATTAATAAGTACTTAGTGTGATAAGATTAGGTAATTTATCATATGTATAAGAGTAACGCCGGCACTACATTCATTAAAATTTTGACTAAATGGTTGTAAAAACCTAATGATTCTTGTTTTCCCCGTCATTGTGATCATTTTTGGTTCTTGACCATACCTTATTGGGGGTTAAAATTCCAAATATTCATTTTTTAATGTTATAGCTTTTCTTTAAATACCTCCACGACTCCTGTACTATTATTCAATGCATCCATCATCTCGGTGTTTTGAGTGCGTTACATTGAATCCTACCGTAAAACGTGATATGGTTGGAGTGCAGTCTTAGGAGCCCTATGGTGCGAGGACTTAGAAAAAATTTCGGATTTAGAAAGTTTTTTGACGCCACTAATCATCATCTGCAGTGGCGTAGCGTGGGATTGTGCCGCCCGGGGCCGAATGTAATTTTGGCCGCCCCCTCTAATTTCATAATTAGTCAAGAAACGTAGGAAAGAGTCAAAATACAAAGCATTGTTTTTTAATTATTTATCTTTTTTATGCACAATTTCATTCAAGAAAGGAGGTTTCTGATGAGATGACGAATAATAAAGAGTTAGAGAGGTATGGTAGAGGAAGACATTCTGCGCTTATCCCTAATGAATTGGGATAAGAAGGGCAAGAGAATGATGATGATGATGATGATCATTTGTTCGTATGTATGTAGGTTTGTCATGTTTAATTGCTAATATAGCTAACACCTAGTGTATAAGGTTTGCCTTTCGGGAAATTAACAAAAACAGCAAATCAAAATTTTTTAGCACATCTGATAAATTACATTTTATTTTAACTATTCATATAGATAAATAAGCTTTTTTATCGAATTATGCATTAAAGCTTTAGATTTGAGAGTAAGTATGATGCAAGAGCGAGCTCGAATATTTTAGCACCCCTCCTCGGATAGGTAACAGATGTTCTTTTCACGATTAAAACAAATGGAATTTAGAGCGAGCGAAGCGAGCTTGAAAATTTTTGCATACCAGATAGGTTCGATTTTCTTTTTACCATAAATACAGATATAAAAAGGGAGGCGGCAGGCTAGAAGAATTAAGTGCTTGTATCTAGAAAATACGGGGCGGCAGACCGGAATAGTCGTGAGGCTTGTATCAAAAGCCGCCCCGGGCCAGCGGCATATATTAAGGAAAATGCTCCACTTCTTGGTTGTCCTTGTTTTTGCAACGTAGTCCCGATGACTTTAGTAATTACCTGATCTGGAAATTATGACCTGACGCTACCGCCTGGTTCCGCTTGCCGCAGCCTGGCTCTTGCTCTCTGCCGCCCCCTGAAATGTGCCGCCCGGGGCTATGGCCCCCCCGGCACCCCCCACGCTACGCCACTGATCATCTGCTTATCCTTTTCCCAACTATATTGGGGTCGGCTTCCAGTCTAACCGGATGCAGCTGAATACCAGTATTTTACATGGAGCGACTGTCTATCTGACCTCCACAACCCAGTTAGTACTGGTTAATACAATTGCCCTTGGTTGTCAGACTAATGAAAATGTTATATTTCCACAGTACCCGTCTGGTCTAGCGTGAACATCGCTGGCGTGAGGCTTCGGGACCTCAACAAAAACATCGGCTCGGACGATGACGACGAGAACTGGAAGGAGACCCACGCCGAAGTAGTGCAGAGCGCTTACGAAGTCATCAAACTGAAGGGATACACCTCCTGGGCTATCGGCCTCTCCCTCACTCAGCTCATTAAGGCTATTCTCACTAATGCCACAAGTGTGCATGCAGTCACTACTTGTGTACAGGTAAGGACATTATTAATTTATCTACTTTATTGTTCAAAGGAAATATGGCTTGTGTGAGGAAATTGGAAAGATTAAGGAATAAAATAATGACAGCGTGATGGCTTATACAGAATGGAACAAAATAAAAGGATTGTGCCGAACCCAACGTAACATGGCACAAGGGCAGGAAAACGATGGTTGTTAAAAGAATATAAAACTGTCTCGTTGGTGAAGAGGTCGCAAGCGCTACGACTAAACGTGAGATCTTGGGTTCGATTCCCAGGCGAAGTGTAAGAAAGAAAAAAAGAAATCATATTTACTTGGCACATGCCACAAGTGCACACAACAAAAAAATGAAATAAATTGGGTTATTCCATCAGGAATTTCTCAATAACAGCCACGGAGTCTGGATTTGTGCAAGGTTGATGGCTCGCCCCCTATTCCATGGGACTTAATCATTACAGGCGCGAAATATGGGTGTACTATTAGGTACACCTCTGTGAACTGTGTAACCCGTCAGGAAATGCAGCAGATTTATGTATGTGTAAATGATCTCGTTTGACCCGGATCTCAATATTTGTGGAATATTCCGATTCGTTTTCATCATTGCGAGCGAATTTATTGAAACGATGATAACATTAATTTTATTGGCAACGTTCCCAAACCCGTAAATATATTAACTAACACTTAGTCTCGTTCTCGATTTTCCTCTAAACGAAATGGGATCCCCCGTGTCGAGGAAGCTTCGTTGTTATGAACATAAAGTTTTCATGTGCCTACTATTATATTAGACAAAACATAACATCAGTCATCACGCCTGTAAACCCTGTAATCCCCGCAGGGTTACGCATAGGTGTCTATCAGGTCACCTCTGACCTAACCCATCGGGGAACCGTGGGGGTTCCCCGATGTGTTAGCCCACATTTCGCCAGTTCATAAATCCCATGTAATAGGGGGCTAACCTATTGCACAAATCGAAAAAAATTGTGCCTGCTTCTGAGAATTTCTTGCCGAAAAAACTTGATAACACTTCGCCCGACCCGGGCATCGAACCCTGGAGCTCATGCTCTCAGCAGTCGCGCTTCCGAGTATTAGACCAACGAGGCACTTTTGTTTTGACAACAATGAGAATGATTTATTTTTAATTCTATTTGACTATCAATCTATTAAAATATTTGTATTGTATTGTAAATTAAACACTAATTATGGTTGCCACCCCTGGGCTTTCCTACTTCTTATACATTTGACTGGTAAAGGTAGGTAGTTTGGTTTACTAATTTCTTTATTGTATCAGGGTGAGCACGGCATCGCAGATGAGGTGTTCCTGTCACTTCCATGCGTGCTGGGCCGCAACGGTGTGCTCGACATCATCCGCCAGCCGCTCACGGAGACCGAGAGGAAGCAGGTCTTCCAGTCCGCCACCCTCATGGCAGAGCTTCAAGCCAAAATTAAGTTCTAGAACAATCTCAAAGGATTTCTTTAACAATCTTATAGGATATCATCACTCACCGAGGATACTTAGTTCCTTATGTCATTGTGTTAGGAACCTACTGCATTTTGAACAAAATTTAGACCTGCAGGGTAATTGCGTAACATATTGACAATGGCAATTCAATAACAGTCAATAGGTGGATGAGCAGTTTTTTAAACATTTATGAAGTAGCAGATTGGCTTCGAAATCCTTCGGAATTATGATTGAGTGTGTTACGCATCTAGAGTGCCGCAGTAGCGGGCCATATATACTTATATTTTATTAGATCCAAGTTCGGCTTTAAGGCTCTTGTATATAGGTACTTTATCTATGCACTTACATTGCATTTGAGAGTATATAATTGTTCCTTGTGATGTTGTATTCTATGTACTTAAGAAGAAGTCTTATCTCGACAAACTAGTAACAAATCTGTTACAAGTGGATCTAAATAATTATTGACTAGTAAATTATTTTGATTATATCCATTATCCAGTATTAAATAAATATAAATATGGGCGAAATAAGTCCTTAGAAAAAAAGCATAGAAAAAATAAAACATATACTAGCTTGAAAACTTAGTTGCATTTTTTGAGTAGTAGCAAAAAGTTTGCTACTGTATTTAAATCAATATACTTTTAGAAAATTTTTTCGTCTTTAGATATTTAAATATTTTTAAGTACATTAACTAAATGTTCATATTTTTATCAAATTTATATGCTTTTAACGTGTTGTATTTTGATAAACCTGTTTGTAAATGATTTAAATATTCTCGACCGCATTGAAATCTGTTCATGCAACAAACTCTTGTGAGGTAAGCAGATTACTGTCCAAACTAAGTAAGTACATATTGTTATACACACACAATGTATACCTATTTACTTTGTGGTCGGAAACGAAGTGACTGACTCGCCAACGAGTCACACGTGACATGAAAACGAATTTATCGTATTTATTCGCCGGTATCTTTGTATGTCCTATCTACTTATTATTATTCTAAGATGTCAACTTTCATAATATTTATTAGAGTAATTAATAAATCGATGTTGTTTATCAATGTGAAGATATCTTTTTATTGCCTACCTTGAATCCTGAATCCTACCTAATTTGGTTCACAAATAAGGCATAAAAAAAACTTTTTTTTTTTTTTCAAAATTATGTAATATGATTTAATAATATACATCAGCTTTAGACAATAATACATGATATCTAGAAACGACACTGGCGGGCTACTTATAAGCCTGCTTTACACACTCGCTCAGACGCGTGTGAACGAGAATAGTCGTAAAAGGGCGCGCGTTTGAAGATGCTGAACGAGAAAACTAACGCGCGATCGTGTTTCTTTCCCGTGCACAATCCTGGCCACTCCAGAGCTCTCGCGAAAGAACGTGCGTGTAAAGGCGGCATTGATTGATACAGATTGGCGGCACAGTTGAAAGCAAATTAAAGAAAGCATAGATTATACAGGGAAACACTGACGCAGCATACAACAGGCGAAATTAAGCCTCTACATACTGTAGAGTAGTGTTTTTTTGTTTCACAAAAGTTTCCCTCTCTCTCTCTCTCTCTCGTGACTTAGATCACAACTAGCTACTGGTTTTAAGTGTTGCGTCAATGTACTGCTTTTTGTGTGCCTTAAGACAGTGCTGAACGCCTTAATAGAGGATAACGACACAACTTAAAATGAATAATGAAATCTTTTAAAACTTTTACAAACATATTCATTTTGATCACAGATCATTAAGGCGTCTTTCATGTTCGAACAACTCTTGTTCAACATGGTCTGAAATAAGACATTTTATATAAATCTGAAACTAGTGATGTAATACTATTCCAAACTCAAAGACATAATTGAAAGTAGAAAGAACAGAATGTATGAAATCATTTTAAATAAGAACATGTAATAGTTATCATATTTATATTATTCTGAATGCACCCCACTTCTATGTCATTCTGTTTAGAATTAAAAAGCTGATAATGTGTATGTTTCAATCAAGACCCGCCGCCGGTTAAAACGACATTTGACTGGTTTCAGTCAAAACCCTTACTCAATTCAAATGTGTGTATATTAAAAAGCTCAGTAATATCTAGAATCACTAGAAAATGTTGTTATATAATCGTACATACCAACCCAATAGGTTTATTTGTCAATGTTTATGTTAGTCATTACAAAAAGGGTTTTGACAGGTTTTTGCAGTCAACATACTAGTTTTGACCGTGACAAACACATTATATTAGTGTTTCTGTATTCATAGTCGATTGAGATAAAAGCTTACAAATATCCAAAGTAATACTTTACTTACAATATCTAAGGTTACGAGTTACATTTCATTGGAAAGGCGTCTGTCGCGGCAGAGCGCACAACGGCAGTGTAGCGGCGTACATTCCTTCGATAAAACTATGATATAGGTACTACATAATATCTCACGTATATACTATAATGCGTCGTGATACATCAGACATACACAATTAAAATTTGCATTTTGGTCACAAATTAGGATAAAATGACGCACTAAAACTTAATCCTATATACAATTCATTAGTGTATAATCAATTTATTATTAATTTAACAAGTACATACGATACGATTAGGAATAAGCATGAAAAATTCATTTTTAGCATAAATCACAGACACTTTTCTTTAAAAATCGGCCACTTTAGGAATATTATTAAAACTTTACAAATCGCCAACAGTTGTTGTTTGGGTCGTTTGTTTTACATGCAACATGCGGCCCGTCGCTGTCGACGGTACGACTCGCTGGTAGTCTCGCTGACGGCGGCAGACATTTTGGTGGAAATACCCAATAAAATATGTTGTAAGTCGGCAAACAAGTTGCGAACAAATTTCAAATAACTAAAACACCAAACTCAATAGGTGGGCACATTGACTATAGAACAATTATTACAGTAAACTACAGCTTAAGAGAAAATAACGTAATCCTATTGAGTGAATATTGAATAAGATCTACATTTGGCTAGCGCCTTTGTTCCTTAATTACTTGCACATAAAATGTTGGCTACAAGAAGAGTGGATATTAACTGACAATATTGTTTAGGGCAATGTTTTTATAACGCTTTAGTTGATATCAGTTCGAGAAGCGACGCTTCACTCATGTCGTATTAGACGTCGTAGACGTCGATGCATACACGCTATGACAGATATTCATAAATAATGTCTAACGCAGTCGAATAAGTGGTTGCGATTCAACACATGGTACTTAATCACATGGAAACTGGTTGGTTTGGTTGTGATAGTAAGTGATGGGGTGGGTGTGTAGTTGTTGAGCACATATGCATCGAGTGGTGCGGCTAGTGTGGTCCCGGGGCGGGGTCGCTGCAGGCGGGTGCGTCGCGTCAGGTGTCGTTGGGCGAGCGCAACGAGTGCAGCGCGTTGCCGTGCCCCGCCGGCCGCCGCCGGTCTAGGAACGTCTTTAGTTGTGTTGCCGATAATGCTGTTGTTGGTGCCTGGAACATTCATGATCACTTTAGAATGTGTACTGTGATGCAGCGTCACTCAGTAAAATGAAAAACAAGTAGACAATGTATGACGCGTGACGAGGGCATTTGTTTTAAAGCCCTCGTCTTATTTTGTTTATTACAAAACTAAAACAAAATCGCACACCGAAATAGCTGCAGTTCTGTTGTTGTTGTTGTGTTTTTCGTAGTCGATGTCAGGTTGAGCTGGACAAACCAACGACCATTGATAAACCTTAGCCCAGGACCGAAAGATCTGGTCGTCATAGGGAGAGGCCTTTGCCTAGCAGTGGGATGATGCAGGCTAATTGTAACACGCGACAAAATTGACGAATGATGACACCAACCTCGTCAAACCACGCGTCTTGTAGCGCCTCTCGGGGCGCAAGCCTGCGAGCAGGCGTCGGCTCGAGCAAGCCTCGGATCATGAGCTGCGCGCGCTCCGCCACGCCCGTCCAGTGCTCCGGGGGGAAGCAGTAGTCGCACTTTATTATGTTGGCCGTGGTCTCCTCGATGGACTCATCCAGGAAAGGTGATAGCTGGGGAGTTAATACCACAATATTATTTGGAGTCAACATCGAGAGGAGTGTTAGCAATGGGGGAGGTTTTTACCCAAGAGTGGGATAGTTTTACTTTAATTTAACATAAATAGGACAATAGGTAGTGTTACAAAGATTCTTTCACATTTGGGTCTTTTTTCTAGCGAAATTGACTGGTCCCCCAAAACAGCCTTTTTCTGTATTTTAGAGTTTTTATCAAATAACATTATCAACTAACGCGATTTACAACAAGAGCGTTTCGTTTTTTGAGAGTTTTCTACATTTTTATGAGTGATTCCTGGTTTTAATGTTAAAATGCGACAGAGGTGTTTGACACACTTTCATCACTGGGAATTTCAAAAATAGATCATTCGAATGATAACTAAAAGTCCCTTCTATATTATATTTATTTAAGATAATATTTGCATGTCACATTAATAGTAGATTATACAACAAGTGAAAAAAAGGAATTTAATTCGAGGGACTAAGTTGGATCCCGAGAGCAGCGAAGGATTCTAGAGTAGAATCCTGAGCGGAGCGAGGGTTACAAGAACCGAGATGATTTTTTTTTTCCCGAGTTGTGTACTCTACTTTTTACCATTGACTGCAAGAAAATAAATAGAAGTAGTTATAGTTCTCGTTGGTTAATAATAACAGCCACTCGGGTCGATCTTCAAGGTTAAGCCGGGCTTACCAAGGTCGGTCTGTGGATGGGTGACCATTAATTATTTACCGAGTTTCCTCCGTGCCTCGGAGAGTATGTAAAGCCATTGGGCCAGCTGTCATTTGTAGTTCTTTGACAGTCGTTACAGGAAGTCAGTAGCCCGGAAGTCTGACAACCAGTCTTACCAAGGGGAACCGTATTACGCACCCAGTACTAACTGGGTTGTGTTCTGGGACAGATATGCAGTCGCTCCATGTAAAATACTGTAAAATTCAGCTGCATCCAATTAGACTGGAAGCCGTCCCCAATAAAGTTGGGATAAGTCTAGGCAGATGAGAATTTATCATATTTTATTATATAATCGGTTATATAATAAGAGAACAAAGGATTAAATATACACATTAAAAATGTATAGTGAAATTAGAACAATTTTCTAAATTCAGTCTTGTTTATTTTTTGTTCATAATTCGTGCTCGTTCCAAATTCAAAAAATCTTTATTCACTCAGTGAGTAAAAGAGCGTTTTATTCACTGTTATCGATGAATAAAATGCCTCTTTTCGCGTGGCAATGGTAATTTTTTTTTTTAATTTTTCGTGACAAACTGGTCATATTTGTCTCAAACACCCTACAAAACATGGCATAATATTAACTAATGTAGTTGTACATCAATGTTAAGTACCTCATTTCAGACCACAAGAGTCTAACTAACCACCATTTAAGACATTTCAATGTAGGATTTAAAAAAATAATCTGATAGTGAGGCTTCAAGAACGACCCATTTACTTTTAAACCTGTTTAGAAAATTCGGTTTGCATTAAACAGCACAGCTTCTAGCTTTGATAGAAAAATCATTTGACTTGACGAATTATGGCGATAAAACCAGAGCTGCAGTGTGTATTGTATATAGGGTGACTGGTAACTAATGACCGATACTTAAACACGTGACTGTACTCATGATAACAATCAACTTTCCCAAATAAACTTTTTTTTAAATACTCTTTCACTTTTATCCCAATAAAGCAACAGCCATAAGAAATTCGCGCGCGCGCGCCTGTATGACTTATCAGCTGTTAGCGTATCGTACCGCGCAATAGTGGGTAGGCAGAACACTCGCGCGGCTCACAAGTCCGCTCCGTAATGCTCCGCTGTTGTGTTATTGTGATAAAAGTGAAAGAGTATTATATAAAAATATTTCTATGGAAAAGTTGTTTGTTATCATGAGTACAATCACGAGTTTAAGTATCGGTCACTAATTACCCTATATACTCAGTCTATCAAAGATAGAAGGTGACCTGTTGTTTGCTCACTACAGGATGTCACAGATAACATCCCCTAAATGGCGCATGTTCCTTTTTTTTTGTATTCGAGTTCTCCAAGTTGAGTAAACACGGCAAGCGCAGGGAGTGACAAGTGCGATCTGATTGGCTTGGAGGAGGTTACCTGTGGGAGGCACCTAACATATTGATAATTTCTGGGTCCACTTTTGATTGACACTTACTCCCGTCAAAAATACATAAAGAAACACGCCGGCAGCCCATGCGTCCCACGTAGACGCGGGGGGTCGGCCGAGCACGCACTCCGGCGGCGCGAACTCAAGCTGCGCGGGCGCAGGGGGGAGCACCTCCCGCCCGGCCGTCCCCGCCCCACCCTCGCCTGTCTCCACCGCTGAGCCCAGGTCTACTAGCTTCAGCTGGGGAACGGGACCCCCTAGTTCTACGAGTATATTCTCAGGCTGAAATAAAACAAATCAAAAATAAAATAACATTTTTTTTTTTAATGTTTGTTTCTATTTAGGCCTGGGAGTGACAGTGACTTATATGGAAAACACTCAACCTGTGGAGTACCAAGGCAGGCTGCTACAAATAAACTTGTCAAAATAGGGCATTGAAAACCGGCCTTACATTCAATCCAATCTGACTGGAATGTCCTAAGTATCTATACACTTTAGGGCCTAATGTATGCCATCGATCCTGCTTTTGACTTGGCCCGACAGATTTGAAGAATATGGTGTTCTTTACAACTGTCGGGTTGATTCGAAAAGAAAAAAACTTATTTAAGAATGCAACAAGATTCCTAGAGACCCACCCTAACGTCGAGATGTGCGACATTGATGGTGTGTAGCCAGTCGAGTGCGGACAGCAACTGTTTAGTGTGATGCGCGACCATCTGCTGCGTGTAGATGTGCGGCGAGCAGGCGGCCCAGTCCAGCAGCGGCCCACCCGTCACCATCTCCAGCACCAGCGTGTGTGCCCCCGCGCGGGGTACCTCCGCGAACAGCGCCATCGCACGCACCACGGCGCCGTGGGCCGAGCGCGACAGGATGCGGTACTCGCGCATTGCGTCCGCCCCGCGCCCTGCTAACACCTGGAAATTAAAAAGGTTTGTGTTAGTTGTATGTCCAACACAAGAAATTAATTTAAGTGAATAGTAAGTAAGTTCTAATTATGCTTACCTGTTTCAATGCTACTCGTTGGCCGGTTCCGGTGTCGCGCGCGGCCAGCACCCGCGCGGTGCGGCCGCGTCCGATCTCCTCCTCCACGCTGTAGCGGCGCGCGAACTGCTCGCGCTGCCATGCGCCGCCACCGCCGCACGCCGCCGGCCCCGACGCCGGTCCGGGCGCGCCGCTGCGCGTGCAAATCAGCCGGAAGCTATACTGTCCGGCGGGAAGTTCCTCCAGTGCCAGCGTGTTGGCGGCGGCCGGCGTCTCAGTAGCGCGCCGCCACTCGCCTTCACCCACGCGACAGTACTCTAGGTGTGCGGGCGCCGGCTCGTCCCACTGCACCACGAGCCCGCCGCCCGGGTGCGCGCGCACTGCGGGCACGGATGGTGCGCCGCCGCCCACCGCTAGCCGCGCCGAACTCTGCACGCCACCCAGCTCGTTGCTGACGAGGCAGCAGTATACTCCGGCGTCAGATGCGCGGCACGCGTGTATAGTCAATGTGGCCAGTCCGTCTGCACTCAGCGAGATCGCGAACCGGCCGCCGTGGCGTAGCGCGCGTGTCTCCGGCGCCGTCTTGCGCCAGGAGGCAGAGGCGCGGGGCGCGGCGGCGCGGCACGACAGCGTGGCGGTGGCTCCGGGCGCGACCGTGACGTCGCACGCCGGCTCGGAAAGCTCGGGCGCACGCAGCTCCGTCACCACTCCGTCGGCGCTGGGCTCGCCCGTTCCGCCCGCGGCGCCAGCGCCGGGACCCGCACCTCGCCGCAGCTTTAGGCCCCACTGCCTCTTGGACAGGCCCTGTCGTATGCACACGGTGAAGACGCACTACCGACGGGAGCAGCGCCCTATACGTCACAAGCGTCGCATGCATGCTCACCCGCGCTCAACTCCGTCGGCATCGTCCGGTTTACGTTACAACTACTATTTACAATCAATAAATTAAAACTTAAAGTCAACGGCGGTTATTCCAAATCACTTAGCACATAGTTGCGCGTCAGTCAAACGGCCCGCTATCACAGTCTATGTTAGAAATGCATTCCCGTGTATATCATACCTACAACAAAAGAAATAAAAACAAGCGTTAAAATAAGACATGCAACCAAGAAGAAAAAGCTCAACACCCAAGAGTATAAGAGTGAGAAAATAAATAAGTGAGAGGTAATCAAAGCTCATAAAACACAACCACGATGCTCCCGCCGATGGTATACTGAAAGTCTGATAGTTCAGTACGTTAGCCACAAAGTCGCATCATAAAATGAACTTCATTAACGAAACAAGCAACGACCCTTCAGATAGTCTGAAATAATATTTAAGAGCATTTCAAATCAAAAAGGCTTTTAGTATGCCTACGGGGAGCAATGAAAGAAACGTGCCAATAAGGTGTCGATTCTAGTTACCAACTGGCGGCATTATTTTACAAGCTTTTATTTAACTTGCAATGTTTTTATGTACGCTTGTTTAGGTCAAATCTACTGCATGGTTAGCTAAGTGACGTCATTCTAAATCCAACATGGCGGACTCCCAAAGATGGACTGATTATTTTTATGCACCTCCATGTTATGGGTATTAATTAAAAGGGTTTGCTGAGAAGAAGGAAACCAGCGAAAACTAAAAATTAAATCAATAGTAAAAAAACATGTTTTGTCAATACACTTTCTCGAAAACTGGTTCTTACCGCACACGTGCGGAAATAAAAATTTCCACAGATGATGACTACAGTCGGCGGTGTTTGTTTTTTGTTTAATCTCGGCAAATAGATATGCGTCTTTACGGCGAGAGGTAAATATTTTTTGAGTATTTAAATTGTGTGTATAAATAGAATATCATAGATAAACATGATTATTTAACAAATTCAACGCCACAGAATTAAATGATAAATTTCTAACGACACCAGTGTTCCGTGCGGGCCATTGGGGACAATGGCGTCCGACAGTCAGAGCTATGTTTAAACGTCTCTTCTGATCTGCCGGTCAACAATACAACGCACGCAGCATGACCCGCGCGGCCTCCTAGAACAGTGTAATCGCATCAGCACTCTAAAAATATATTTGTTAAAAAGTTATGTCTGTTTTTCTGATAATATTTTTGCATTAACTTACAAAATTTTTGTGTAATGCATTATTGATTTATTGTTACATACGGGGTGTAAACAGATCCTTCACGAAGCCGTTAACGAAGCATTCTGTACATCAAACTAAGTAACCCTACACAAAAATTATTGCTGGGAAACGACTTTTTTTTTTGGGGTGAAAAATGACGTTTTACGGTAAAACTCAATGTTACGCACTCAAAACTTAGTGCTGATGGATGCTTTGAATAGTAAACGGGTCAAGGAGTTAATTAAAGTAAAGTTAAAAACTTTAAAATCGGTTTAAAAAAAAATCTTGTGAAAAAATTGGAACTTTGACCTCCAATATCTCCGTAACTAGGTTAGGTATTGTCTAGAAGAAAAAAATGATCCCAATGATGGGCAGAATATGTGGTTTTCGTTGCCGAAAGGCATTTGTTCTCCCCGTCATTGCGATCACTTTTTTGTTCTAGAACATACCTGGGAACCTTCTAGCTACGGAGATATTGGGGGGACAAAGTTCCATTTTTTTTTAAATACATGTTTTTAATGTAAGATTTTTACTTTAAACACTTCCACGACCCCCGTACCATTCAATCCATCCATCAGCACAAAGTTTTGAGTGCGTTACATTGAGTCCTACCGTAAAATGTGATTTTGCACCCCAAAAAAAAAGTCGTTTCCCAGCAATATTTTTTGCGTAAAGTTACTTAGTTTTATATACAGAATGCTTGGTTGACGGCATCGTGAAGGGTCTGTTTACACCCTGTAGATGAAATAAAAAATTATGACAGTAAAAATCGAACTCGATTTTATTGTGTTAAACTTATGAAATAAGAACAATATTATCACAATTAAACTTAAATATTTGAGATCATTCGAAAGGGTCAATGATATATCATATTTAGTAGGTAAATGAATATATTTATCAAACAGTACTTTTTGATCAGAAAAAATGGCGGAGTTGTAACGGAGGAATTTACGTCGTTGACATACAATGCGCGAGGAGCGACACTGGTGGAGATATAACACTACATATAAAGATTTTGCCCCCTTTGTTCGCAGTTACTTATCGGCGCCGCCGCAAGTGAACAATTATTTAGTTCAGTTGGTATAATTTATGAATCCCTAAGAAATCGTTTGGAAGGTGCAAATCTGTTCTTTGTGAAAAATAGTTTCCTAATAATTCCTGACAAAAATACTTCCAGTTCTAGTATTTTATTTCTTCGAAAGTGTATTGTAAAACGTCGTTTGATACGCGTGGGGATTTGTGAGAACTTCAGTAGGAGTTCTCGGCTCCATAACACCCTCGCCTGCAGCTCGGGTGTTAATTCCGCCTCGAATGCAATAATAAAGTTTCCCCACTTACATCAAAATGTACTATCTTTTACTATTAACTTCTTTTGCGCATAAGTGTCGGCTGGTTGCCAACAGCTGATAATATAAAAACATTGAAGTACCTATAAGATTATAGTTGCAAAAGTTGATAATTTATTACAATCAGTGCAAAAAACTTATGAGCAATCTTGACAAATGTAATAAAGATAATATAATCTTTAATTACAATTTTACTGTGCGAAATCTAATAAGCTTAATTTGTTGCTAGTGGTATAAATAGATAAAAATGAACGACTATTATTGGTTCTATTATACAAGGTGCAATTTTGCAATCTCGTCAAAATTCAGAAGGTTGTCACCAAAGACATAAATAATCAATTTAAATTACGGTACCTTGTCAATAATTAATAAAGCTGCTTTTTTAAATTGTTGAAATTTGACAGTATTTCAGAATAACACGAATATTTTCGTGTTTACATTTAACAAAACAAACAGAATCACCCATCGCGCGATATGTCGCTGTGTGCGTGAGTGTCGACGATCTGTGCGAGAAGCTGCGCCGCCGCCGCTGTCCACACTTACCGATTTTCGTAAATAGGACAAAAAAAACCTACATATTTTATTATTAATTCGGGTCGAGACTCATTAGCATAGATATCTCCTTGAACTTGACCAGGTTGCAGGTTGCACCTTGTATATCAGCGCAGCTACAGTTGTACAGTGTGGTTAAGATGGTGACTCAGTTAGCTGCGTAGTGTGGAAGCCAATCTAAAGGTGTGTTGTTGGCTGTCGTCAGATAAATCTTGTTGTACTACCTCGTGTGCTACTTGACAAGAGTGTCACCTAAGTCACCGTATGAGTGAAGCGGTAGCCTGTAGATTGCTACTGAAATGATATAATTCGACGTCATACATGAAAGTGTTCTACGCTTTAATCTACCTGACTTTAACTAAGATTTACATATTTATGACTTTATATTGTGATGATGGTGGCATCTGTGGCCACAACCTACCCTCCACAGATATATAAAGGCCCTTATTGGTATTTTCTCTGGCCTAATAATGGGTTCCCGTTCAGTGCCCTTAACAGAAACATTGAGTAGGTATATTATAATACCTACTTACAGCGAAAATTAATCCATTAGAAGTGCTTATTTATTCTATTGAACCAGAGAATTCTTAAAATAGCTCGTCAGAAAGCGATGAGTGCCTGATGATTTTCAATGTCGGTGAACCTCAGACTTGGATTAGTCCAAGTCTGAGGTTGTATAGCAGTCAGTGGCGAAGGGTCAAATTTGTATCAGGGGAAGCCGAAGAAAAATGAGACATTAAATATATTTTTCGTCACCCCGTATTCTAGTTTCATTTTCGTTATCAGCGACCCCGAAAAGACTCTACGTAGAGTGCCATTGTTTTCCCGAAGGGAAGCCGGCAGGAATCGGCTTCTTAGCTGCCTTCGGGCCTGATAGCAGTGATAAGATACCAAGTACTAGACAGATTTAGCAATACTAGTCTTTAATGGCAATAGGCTCGCCCCCTATTACATGGTATCACACATAACTGGCGGAATGTGAGCGTACAATTAAGTACACCCTAACCCTTCGGGGATTACTGGCGTGATGTAATGTTATGTAACCTTTCATGTTTATTGACGTATTGACATGTTCGCCACTTTTTTGCCGAACTCAGTGACTTCAGTGTCTACAGGTACTTCATAATTATGCATCTTCTGACCTAAGTGGTTGTGGCCATGAGTCTATGGGCCGCAGGCAATAACAAAAACAGTTGATATCGTTGCGAATATTTGAGGGCTATTTTATTATCTATTTTTTAAAACAATCTTTGATTATTCTAATAAGATTTTTGAGTAAGTCATGTTTTCCTGATTTTTTAAACGAGAAACGATTTGGGATTTTTTTTTATATAGATTTTTAAGATATTGAAGAGAAGAGTGACCTTACGAGTCCTTTGAACATTATGATCTGTTTCTCTTACTTGTTTTCGCCCTTACGTCACATTTCAGTAACTTACCTTAAATACATATGTAGCAAGGTCAGAATATAATAAAGGCATGATAGGCAAGACATAAATAAGAAAGAAAATGCGAAGACAGTTTTTGTCGGACTATTTTAAGGAAATATACTAAGTTAGGTTTTTAAACCTTTTCCCATCATATTCTGATGCTTCATGCTGGTTATGTGAATATTTGGGCACGGCTACCCATGAGACCTTTGTCCTCAGCAGAGATTGGAATAAGTAGAGTTTATTTTCCGTAACTTGAAGGAAGGAAGTAATATGTATAATACCTCCCTCTAATTGAACAGCCTTATTACGGAACTTAAAAATGATTCCAGGATTTAATATGGAGGTATTATCCACATGATACTTCCTTGAAGTTTATGGAAATAATACCTATTCCGATCTCTGGTCACAAGATTTAAAACCACAAAGGAGTTTTGAAAGTTGTCGTACCGGCGCTCTCAGAGCATGCAGTAAGATGATGCAAACCACTGCGCCTTTGCAATAAGCCACCATGGCAGTCAGCCTTCTTGTGAAAACACAATTTAAGCGGTGACACACTCATGTTGAGGTCGGCTACATTTAATACAGGGCCGGTCGGCCAAAACGGATATATATTTTGCCAGCCAGTTGTGCCAAAGCGTGTCGAATCAGGAAGACTCAAAGATGTGTGCCTTAAGTTTACGGCAGCCTATTTAGAGATGTTCTCCCTTTGTCAGTAAGAGTTAGCACTGCCTGTTGTACACTTTCCCGGAGCAGCACCACCAGATAGATGCGATACACGTATTCGTGTGCCTTATATGATATTAAGTAGCATAAGAGCATTATTAGAGTAGCATTAGCCAACAGTTTATCCGTTCTGATAAATGAGGATCGAGTTTACAACTATGTTCTTTTCTAGTAGCCTGGCAATATGTGGGTCTCTTATTATCTTATCAGGCGCCATCTTCCTTAAGTAGTAGCGTATTGTTACACTTATACTCTGTCGACTAAATGTGTTTGCTGAAAATAAAGGTTCTAGGTACCTAATATCCTTTTGCTTTTTGCTTAAATTTCTCGTTTCTTGCCCTTTGAAAGTTTATATTTTTTGTTGACAAGTGACCTATACCACGTACGATGTACTTTACTTGACGGATAGTTGTTTAACATTGTTATTGTGTGGTATCATTATAATTTTATGCCTACCTTCAAAGATATAAGGCACTCAGACTATGCAGACTAGGCAGGTCTCAATATTTTTAATTATCAGAACGTATCAATCGATCCCATTCGTTGTACGTTTATTTCATTTGTATTGTGATCTTTTTCCATGTAAACAAATTACCCCGACAGACTACAAGCAGTCATTGCTTAATGCGGTATACTTACGTTAAATGTTAACTTTATTTATTACTTACATTGGCTTGCGGCGGCGAGGTGGGGCTAACGGCAGAGCTGCCGCCGCCTTTTTTCCGCTCATCGGCACGATTAGTGGTCGTCGGTAGGTTGATAGTATTCGCCTTAGCGTGGGGGCGCTGGGCCCGCTGCCGCAGTTCGGGCGCGAGGCGACCGCCTAAACATGGCGGAACGCTCTCCGTCTTGCGAAGCCCGCACCAACCCTCGCCTACACTAATAGGACGGGAATAGGAACGTTAAAAACAAAATAAATCAAAATAAAAACGGGTGCACCAGCTTTTGTTTCACTGTGTGAGCCGAGTACTTTCTACTTCGAATTATTGTCAAGTTGACAAAAGGAAAAGTTGGTGATGTTGATCTTTTCGTGATTTTTACCTTTACTAACCATCTGCATGATTATCTTGAACATTTTGAGATTATGGTCAGATTTGATGAAATATTGTACTTACTTTTATATTTTTATATTCAAATTCCAATGTTTTAAGAAAAAAGTACTCGTAATAAGGTTGAAAATAAAAAGGGGATAAAAAAATGTTAGTGTCTTTTATGTTAGTGTGTTTACGAAGGCTGGTGAAGCCTCTCTCTTTGTTAGTATTTCGACGTGGAGAAATGACTACAGTATTTATATTAGTATACACTACATGTAGAGCGCGCTATGATAGCTAGGTGTCCTTACACTAATGTTAGTAAGTCAGTGTTAGTAACTACAGCCGAGGCTCGAGTTACTCTAGTAGCGCCAGTTAGCCAAAGCTGGGCCCCAAATAATAAACAAAAACATAAAAAGCATGCGGGACTAGAAGCACAAAACCACAAGCGTATATTTTATTGACATTTAATGGTTACCTCATGTAACATAATAGTCAAGTATTACAGTGATTGTTAGATGTTAGTTTATATACATAACTTAGGATCCGACAGTCGATATATACATACGAATAGTTACAAAACTATAATACTGAGTGCCGTGACACTCGAGGAAATTAAAACTTTTTGGTCGAAATTGGATAGCAAAAGTAGATACACTTTCGTAGATATACTAAAATATAATATATACTAGTACAGATCATGATAGCCACGATCGTATTATATCGTGGAAGTGAAAACTACACAATTTTATTTTATTATTATGAATAAGTTATCGTTTACATAATGTTAGCAGAAAACATAACGCAATAATGCGCAATCACAAATAAATAGCCGGCAAGTAAGCCGCGCCTCAAATTATATTAAATCTAAAACCATAATATAGTCTAAAAGTAAGTGAGTAATTATCTAGATAGCGTTAACGAAGCGTGGTCGGCTCCTCTCTAAAAGCAAGGCTCCTCAGCGTAACAATGGTTAGTTAACTTGAGATGAAAGCGCCAGGGTAGCCGCCTCGTTATCATTTTCTTACGTTTTTTGCGATTTGCCAGTCAGTGTCAGGCTGTCTGTACATTGAACTAATTATGATTCGCAGCCGTTACATGTATGACTCTTTCATGGAATACTCTTTGAATGGGATTAAATGAACATTGAGGGTTGTTTTGATGAGATTAATGATTATAATTCTATACATACATACATGTCACGGCCGCGAATCATAATTAGTTCAGTGTACAGCCTGATACCAAAAAACGTCAGTAATTAGAATTTCGCGGGCTACCCTGGCGGATTTTATCTTAATACGTTGTGCGGCGAGGCGCTCCTGCACGCAGACGTGGCGCGCGGCTGCTCTACTGTGCGCCTCCCCGCTCTCAAGCGCACTTCAGTACATAACTGTTAGACCTCAGTTGCGTAGCATACTTTAGCAAACAATACACAATACATAACTTAATCTGCTCCTTACAAACTAATATTATAACATCCAAAGCTGATTTCATTATGCATTTCATTTTAATATTATCGTTAATTCTTACAAAGTACGTGGGATTAATGCTCTTAAATAAATGATAGGATGAAGTATAATCTACGTATGGACAAACCGAACAAACCTAAGTGTTGGCCCCTAATAATAATTTTGAATAGAAACTCTCCAAACAGGGTTTGCTTTTAATGTTGTGTACCGGCGGGAATTGGTATAGGGGTTGGTTTGAGTTTGACACATTCATATTACATTGTGATTACATGTTTCCTTCGTGTTAAGTCATATTATTAGTAACGATTAAACTGTGGTTATAGTATTTAATTATAGCTAGTAAACATTCAACGATCATTGATTGAGAGCTAATATTACGGTAAATACGTTAACACCTACTAAATATGTCAGTTTGGTGTAAGGGTAAGTTCCGGTACGGTGTCCCGTTGCTGACGTGTACTTCATGAGTGCGATTAACTTTGAATATTCGAGCGTTCGTCGGGCGTCTTCTACTGTCCCTACCGCGCACTAGAGCATATCGCTGCCTCAATACTAACATATCTTTAAAAAAAAAAACAAATTGAAATAGCTTTTGTTTCACGTGAAAATATTGCTCTTGTATCTGATTCAAAAATCGGATATATGTAAAATGCAACTTAAGTGCCTAAATTTCAATATCTCACTGAGACATTTATGCATATTGACATATAAATAACTCCCAAACGCATTTTAAACTAAGCTATCATTTTAATAAATTAACCACATTTCAAATAACAACAAGTGAAGTACATAGACATTAAAATCTTAAAAGTTCGATTTTATTAGTCAAGATATGTTTCTATTGAACTAGGGCAGCGACACGTATGTGAAATGTCATATGTGATTATGTGACCTACCTAAGCATGCAATATTTACTAAGTCCATTCAAAATATCGTTCACTCCGTTTATATCCAGTCTTCTTCGATTCCTACTTAACAACTAAGCGACAAGTTAAATAATCGTTTGATCGGTGCGATACAAAACAATGCGTTTTTGCAACAGTGAGTTTCAGAGATAGTGTGCGAAACTTACGCGAACAAGTCTACACCTAACAGCGATGCGAAGGAAGTCGGAGTTCAGGAAGCGTATCCTTCACGAGTATAGTGTGAGCGTTACAGCTGGGATACAGAAGGTGGGTACGATCGCTGATAGCCGCTTATCAACAGAACGGTTTGGAGTTTCTCTGTATTCATTTTTAAATATTCTCCCGATTTTATGAACCTACCCAATGAGTATATTAATTACTGAGTAGTCATTTGAGATTATTGGATGAGCACCCTTCAATGCTGCTAGGATATACAGGGTGGTGCCGACAATATCACAACAAATGAAACTGCGTATACCTCACGACGTTCGCAGTCTGCATACAAAAATTCTATCGAATATATCCAGTAGTTTAGTCATAGGATATTATTTTTCATTTTCTACATGGTGTAGATTAACAGGCTTGCACCGACAGGTCAACGACCCCCGCATCGGTATGTTGCCAACTCGCTACGTCCAAAACCTTTGCCAAATTCGTTCCTTAAATTTTATTTCCAGATGCGAATTAGTGCAAATTATACCTTAGGGTTAGTATTTATTTATAAGTGGTGTTTTATTGCGTTAACAGTTTTGTGCTATTTAGTTTGTTTATTTTTTTTTAAATTTCGTTTATGATTTATTTGATAGTTTAAAAATACTCCTATGAACTAGTATTACCAGTGTTTCGTTTTGTCGACACCTTGTATACGGCCGTGTGTCCGCGGATAGGTGGAAATTCTCCTAGGATTAGTCAAGTTGAGGGTACTCGGTCGGGTCAGTTCAGGGTATGCGAAGTCTGTTCTGGTGAGGCGAGGCGAAGGCAGCAGTACTGGACAATATACAACGCCACTACTGTTCCGCAGCAATTAAAATCTACGACGTAGTGCCAACCAACACTCCGCTGCCGCCTTCGTCACTTCGCCTTTGAGCGTTTCCTTTAGCAACGTTATTTCATAACGCGTGTATGTATGTGTCGTATTCTAACACTTTGCGTATGTATAATTATGGGTAGTGTTCAAAGCACTAACGTCATTGGCAGACGCTTAAATCTAGATCTATTTAATGTACTAACAACTAAACATCATCTCACAAATCTGGGCAGTGATGAGTAAATGTGATTGTTAATGGCAGTCTGTTATTGCTAGGTGGGATCGAGTTGCGGTCCAAGGCATTATTCACAAAACGGTTCGTTCTTACCGGGCCGGTGGTCTACAATATCCATCAGAGATTGCAGTGATAAGTCAAGACGCACGGACCGCGGCTCAGCGGTGCCGCTGACAAAAATCGATCAACACTTTAATTATTGCTACACTTTAACATAATTAAGTACCTATCTCGACGTTAAACATATCTAAATAAATGTATATCTAAATATCAATTCCAGGGTTTGTTAACCTAACATGGACATTTATAACATTCGCTTGTTAACTTAGTTTGACGTAAGGTCGGCCGCGTTCGCGTATCCGCCCGCCGCCGCCGGCTTCAAACACAATCGATTCAATTATATTATCCTATTATCGCATTCATCTCCACATTACTTACTAATGATTTTATTTTCTTAAAAGATCGAACACTATCCACACGTCTGCAGGTTCTCAATCACGTTACTCCAACTGTTCGTTACCCGTCGTTGTGTGTGTTGTGTACTGCTCATACCTATGTGATGCACTAGCGTTGGTCGGCGTGTACCTATGAGGCGGCGTGCCTTCGACTGCGTGCGTGTATACATGTGCGTGTGCAGTGTTCCCCATTGCCCGCTCGCGCGCTCGTGTGTCGTGTAGTGTGTACTACCCGTCACCGTGCTCTTACATAGTTGTTATAAATATATTAATAACACTACCAGTTTACTACAGATCTAACTTTTTGTTCACAAACGTTGGTGGAGTACCACTGCGGGCCTATCGCTAGCAGTCGTCAAACTATAAGTGAATACACGATGACAGCTAAGTGACGCCGATAAACTAGACGCTATTGCGTGTGGCGAGCCCGACAGATGTAAAGCTTCAGATCGCATATCGAAGTAGTTGGTCGGCACCTTCATGTTTCCTAGTTGGCAGCCCGCCGACGACATATGACATATTTTTTCATACGTGATTTTATAACTACATTATTAGGTTATTCGAAAGTCGAGTTGAGATTTATTGGATGGATAACAGAATCGCATCTAATACAAATATACAATTGTTAGTTGTTACAGTGTCGTTACTGAGGCCAGTCATACATACTGAGCGGTGTCTGCAAACTGATGTTAGAAAAGCTCACTCTCGAAATTGGTTACAAACGTGTGGTTGGTATCAGTAACTGTTAGTATAAGCGAGTCAGTTAGTCTGATCAGGTATTGAAGCGTCCGGGGTCGTCTTGCGGCGGGTTACTTACGCGGCGGGGTCGCGAGCCGGCTCGCGAGTCAACTGCTCCCGGAGGTAAGCTCCGGGATTCTCGAGAGCAGCGCCGAAGTTCATTTGCAGCGTCAGGATACTGGTGAGAGTGGACACCCAATTGGCGCGCGTGGCCTCGGACGGCCGGCACATGAACGACATCTTGGGCTTGCGCTCTTTAGTGGCGTCGTCGGTGCGCACTATGAACGCGCCCTGAGCCTCCACCTCCTCCATCTCCATCTTGTTCACCTGCGCGATGTGATACACCAAGTCAATATGTTGCTAAACTTTACAACTTACATTATAGATCATGAATGCAAAAATGCCTGTGACTGTTTGTCATGATTATTCCGATAAAGCAAGTCTGATTTATTTATTAACAAGGTAGAACTAAAGACAAAGTCACTTTAAACCATCATTGAGATATCACTTACCTGGATGTGAGCCTTGTAATTGTAAGTGGGGCTGCTGTATTGGCTCTTCTTGCCGACGGCATCGCTGAAGATGATGCACTGCTCGAACAGGAACACCTGCAGTTCCTTGCCCTTGTCGTTGCCCCCCGACAGATCCGAGACGATCATTGACTCTTGGATCAGGAGCTTGCCCTGGGCGGTTATGTTGCCCTGGAAATGACAACGAGCGACTCTTGTAAACTTGCTTATTTTTTGCTCTTTACTCATTCTTACTTTGCATATTTTAAAACTACCACTCGCTATTGACGACTAGGTTCCAATGAGCTGAGCTGGCTCAATATTCAACTCGGTTCTGTTCAAGCTGGGGAGTCGAACACCAGAATCTCCGAGGCTCCGAGTCTGCCACAGCGGCAGCTATCTCAGCTTGACCAACGTCAAATAAAACATATGGCAATGCTGATTATAGCTTAGGCAAGGGCTTACGCGCTTCGCACTGAATGGCTATAGCGCAATAGCGGCTAAAAACACATTGCAATGCTAGATTCGCTTTGGGGTCAAAACATAAAAAAATATTGCATTGGCTCGAACATTTGGCAAGGGCTTGGCTATTATTAAGTAGGTCCTTACCGCGAATCCCTGCAGACGGCCGACGTCCATCATGTTATTAGCGTTCTTTGGTATGATGTCGGTGCACTCGACGGCCTCGCGCAACGCGACGATCACGTGTGGCGGGCAGTTGGCGTGCTCAGAGTACGACAGAATCTTCTTGACCAGCAGGTGGTACTTCTGGATGCGCTGAATGGGCTTAATCAGCAGATCTCCGAGCTGAAAATCGACAAACGCATATTACTGTAACCGCACGCTACACAGCGACCGATCGCGAAAATGCAGACATAAGAAGCGACAACAACAATCAGAGGCGAACGGGTTAGCATGTGTGTGTGACGTGGGGAAATAAATGTAATGACCCCCTAAACAAAAGATAATGAGTGGTGATGTAGTAGCAGTAGCGTAGCCTGTCATGCAAGCGAGCACCTGCCGCCAGCGGGTCACAGTGTTCCGTGAAATAAATACACTCGGTACTGACATGCCTGCACCGTATGTCAGCCTACAGACCTTAGGGGGCAGGCCAGTTCGCCGCAGCCCCAATGTAAATAGTTAAAAAACCATAGTCAGAGCAAAGCCAGAATTGTAACAAAAATAATTTTTAATTTCGAATATTATTTTGTAAAATATTATGTGTGTAACAATTGATAGCCAATTCAATGTTATAGTGTACACACAGGTACCAGCGTTGCTTTATAGTTGAATTTTGAACTCCACTAATACCTGAGACAGAGTAAAGCGAGCCCCGGGCAGAGAGGCTCGCTCCCTAAGGCGGACCTACAATCACGCACAAGTCACCCCACTTTTGGCGGGTGTGGCGGTTTGCACAAGATGCGCTCAAAGGAGAAAAATGTTCATGAAATGTTCAAATATGCGGTTAATATTAGTAAGTACCAGCAGAAGTATTCGTTAATGAAAGCCATGATTTTTCAAACAAAAAAGCAATAAAGGTTCCATTACGCAGGAGGTCCTGCGGGGTAGTCTTATGTAGTATTACTATTTTTTTCTTTTTTCCTATCCATCTAGATGTGACACTGATACACGGAGATATTTCAAAAGATTTTGTTTGAATGATTACTTGAAAAAAGAAATGTCTTTTCATTTAGTTAACGTAGGTCTAGCAAAGACAGCATAAACACCGCGTAAGCGCGACACACGGAAATTTAGTTTTAAAAGTTTCCTACCAATTTTGCTGCGTCCGTCAGGGCTCTCAATGATTTATTGCAGTCCACAATTATGGACTGCAATAAATGCTAAGAGGTTTGAGTACGTATTCACGCAGCGTCTATACTGTCAACATCTAATCTCGACTGACGCTTAGTCCGAGTGTAATCGTCGTGTCCGTGTATCAGCGGGACTTGTTCCTCACGCTAAAGCCTTACGCACCTGCAGCTTCTGTCCGAGCTTGACGCGCAGCTCCTGGAAGTAGGAGTCGTGTTCCGACACGATGTACTCGGAGACGGGCTTATTGCGGCAGTACGCCTCGTAAAGAAACATGCGCTTCTCCAGGAAGCGGCGGAACAGCGGGCCCAGAAGCTCGGGCTCATCCACGCACAGGTGCAGCTCCCTGACAAATTTACTGCACAAACCAAACATTTTATCATGTATGCATGTACATAGAATCGGGATTTAATATTTCCTTATTTATTTAGGCATAGGGGAATCCGCAGCTACGGGTAAGGTTGCGCGAGCTCATAATTTAATAAAGTGTTGGTTAGTGTCGCCAGCACGATGTCAGCCTTAATACAATTTTAGGACTCATTAAAGTTATTATTTATCCATGGGAAAATTACAGCTGACAAAAATATATATCTTCCCGATATTCTAGATAACAACAGGTAAGCTCTCTCTATTGGTGTTTGTTTGACTTCATTTAGTGATGACAACTCTTAGTAATCGACGTTTTTAAGCACGCATTAGTGTTATCTTTGTTTTATGTTCTATCGAGTAAATTGTTACTAATTATGTTTCTGTCTTTCCGAAAGACGAGATAGGTACATACATAGTTCGTTTTTTTTAAATATAATACCAGATTCGTGATTCTAAAATGATAAAAATATCGCTAAAAGCCTTAAAGCTGTAGGTACGATAAACTAAATATAATAAAAATGAGCCTGTTTTATAATTCAATTATTATTTTGACAGTCTTGTAGTTATAGATTATACTAGCATGCTTCGCCCGCGTGGAGTTCGGTGATTGTCCCACGGGATCGTACTACCGGGATAGAAAGTAACCTACGTATGTGTTATCCAGGTAATCAACTATCTGTGTGAAATTTCATCCAAATCCGGTCAGTAGTTTTTGCGTGAAACAGTAACAAACATCCATCCATCCATCCATCCACACAAACTTTCGCATTTATAATATTAGTAGGATTTTACTGAAAGTTTGCTATAATTAATTAGATATGTATAAATATAATAAAAATCGTATTTGCACGTAAGTAAGATATCAAACTTTAGTATTTTTCCTCTTGAAAACACAGTTTTGTATTTATTAAGTGGTAGTACAAGTTACCTAAGCTTTTGAAATTATTTATAAGTATACTTACTCATAAAAAAATATTATTAAATAGCAAGTAAATAGTCTGTTTGTATTATTACTTAAACGCTACTACTTTGAAAGACCATATCCTGAAAAATCCCATATTCTTCAAAAAAAGAGGATTTTTATTTTATCCTGTAAATAACAAACAATCGCACAGCGCTGTGGCACATTCGCACAAAATACATATATTTGTAATAGAAATATTAAGATATTATCTGCTCCTGTAAAATCTGGTTAATACTTTCATTATGTCTCATACCTGGACTCCAGATTAGTGCTCCACATCTGGGTAGTGTATTTTAAATTAAACAGGCCTAATTGTTTAGCCAACGGTTACCAACTGCCATTTCATAACGTTACTGTACAAATAATAATGAAGGTGTGTAGTACTCACTCGCGATGCCATTCGTAGATAGCCTCAATGTTGCCAAATATCATGCGGTGGCGACGATCACGCAAGCCTTCGGGCAGGGCCGGCTCAGCATTCGGGTCCTGTATATAAAAATTGCATTTAATTAATTTTGTCACCATAAAAAAAAAAACATTTGTAGGATTTTTCATGTAAGCGGTTTAAAAACAAAAAAAACGAAACGACGACGACGAAAAAAAAAACGAAGACGAAGACGTGTTGGTTATTTTTTATTATTGTTAGTAATGAGACTCAGACTCAACAAAAAGGCCAACATCTTTAAAATAATAATACAAGCAATAATATAATAGGTGAAAGGTAATGTACCGTCTGACTTGCCTGGACGTGCTTCATGTAGCCGTCGCAGATCAGACGCAGGTCGGACACATATATCTCCTCGGTGTCGACGAGTTCACGCAAAACGTACTCCCGCTTCTTGAGAGTGGCCTCGTAAGAGTCTGGCCCCGGTGTCACTGGGACCTCTTCCTCTTCCAGCTCTCCGCTTCGTCCAGAAGAAGATGCAACGCCATGTTGCTCCTATTTATACATGGTTGAATTTTTAAAACGGAAATTATCAACTTTAAATGACTAATTGGTCACTAACTAACACATAAAAGATGCTGCTCAGTGTTCTATAAGCTTTTTTCTTTTAGGTTCAGAAATTCTAATGAATCCGTACAATGGTGTGGTGAATAGGAAATCACTTGTGATGATTACGGAGCGAACCGTCGTTGGAATAATCAAATTAATCTCCGAAAACTGATGGATGATAATATAATTAGCAATGCAAATTACAACTGACAGCTTTGTCGTTGTACATTACCTGCTTATGCTAAGTCAAACTAACTAAACATCGAGGCTACTTTACGACAAACAAAATGAACACATGAACACATGCTAAATAAAAACAATTATCAAGCCTGCTGAACGCAACACATGCAAGTGACACGAAGCGAATCTTCCGCTAGTTAAACAAAATATAAATGTGCGGCGAACTCTCAAAACGACACACGCTCTTTGAAGCTCTTTTGCAAGTTATGAGCTTATTACTAAATTAAATATTTGCCGACGACATCAAAGTATAAGTGAGAGAAAATAAACTACGATAATATTGTACCACATACTGTTCAAAGCAGTTATTTCATAAAATGGCAAACGATGGCTTTCCATCCGAGTGCCAATCGTCTTTTTTAACTAGATTCAGAAGTCACTTCCGACTTTCGTTCGACGTCGCTACCACAAATAAATAACATGTCACTTGCACTTGCGGAGGGTAGTCTAAGGATGCTGCGCCGGAGATGGCGGGGCGTCAATAGATTGAAGGAGAGACGAGGCATTACTTGTAGCAGTGACTTGCACTGTGGCACTCTAATCAATTGCAAATAAGTCGAGAGCGTCGCGTAGCACTCATAGTGCACATCGCTTGACAATTTGAACAGTACGGGTGTTGACGAAATAAAGGAAAGAAAACCAAACATGCAAACATCATGCATTGAGATAGAGCCGAACCATTCTTTCTTTGACGATTTGCATTATCTCGTCAATATCTGCTGAGGGGGGGCCATTGGAGTCGATGGCATCCATGGCTAAAGAATTCTGAAAATGTGGACGAATAAAGATGTACCAGATCCCGCGAGTTAGAGGCATTAATAGTGACAGGTTAGGCAGTGAGGGGTTACTTACGCGCGCGGCCGGGGCGGAGGTGACCACGGCGGGCGTCGCCGTGGGCGCCTGCAGCACGGCTTGCGGGTTCTATGAACACAAGCCACAACACAGTACTAGTTAATATCCTTTGTTTCTATAAACGCTACGTCCGGCTTGTATCGTTATGATCTCTGCATCATAATTGTGTGACACACTCTAAATCAGAAGCCAAAGGTTTTTTAGGAACTTTCTAATTTATTGCTTTTTATGTTTAAAAATTAGATTCGTATGTGACAACGTAAATGGTTTCGACGCGATGAATGTTATAGAATTGTTAAAATGAAACCCATTGTTATTGTTAGTGATAAGCCTAACATAGCCTAGCCTAGTGATAACCTTACTGTTTTGGTTAATACTTCGGGTACCCATGACACTTGCAGGAAAAATGATTTTGAACTCGGGTTTTAATGAAATAAAACCTCATAGTAGGTCCAGAGATCATTTAATAGGTCATCATATTATGTTTGCATCATAATTACGCGATTATTACTTTATCCGATTTACCATACATAGCAAAAAATATTTTCAACCATTTCAGTCTGTTTTTCCTGTATTTATTTGTTCAGTTAACCTTCCATAGTACTTCGCTAAAGTATAACGTGAATGAAGAAGGAAAACAAACCATTTTTATAGACTAAACACGATCTAATTTTGGTGGGCGTTACGTCACCCGTAATATCGATAAATAAGCGGTTGGTACCTATACTGCCCCCGCAAACCAAAAAGCGGTAACTCAACAAATCTGTTTCGAGAAAACGGGGAGTACGTTAAAATGAGAGATCACTCTAATAAGAGACCATTTTTCAATGTTCCAAAGATATGATTATTTTGGTTAGTCCATCTATAAAATAAATCAAAAACAAAATGTTCGATTTCTTGAGATACCGCTTTTTGGCTTACGGGAGCAGTAAATTGTGGTTCTCGATGTTGAAAAAAACGTCAGGTTTTCCGGAAAATGACGAACACAGTCACTGACAACCTTAGTCATACTGTTTGAACAAATAACCTACTGTATCAAATATGGATAATATCTATGATATAATAACAATGGTTATAGAATGCACACAAAGTAATAACTATTTCCAGATTTGGAGCGGTTTATCAATTCGTCTGGTTTTCCTCATGAAAGAGAAAGAGGATATTCACTTAAAATAAACGTATTATTACTGTCACACATTATGTTCATTTGATATTATTTATTTTATCTTCATAACCTTGCACTTGAGTCTTGGCCCGACCGTGGACGCTCTTATTACAACAAACACTCCAGGCCGAATGACATCCATGCCAGGAGGATTTTGTTTTGTTGGTCTACAACTACACTGCCCCATTTCTAGGCAAAGGCACAATAAAAAAAATGCATGAATGTCATAACAACATTACATTATCACCTATAGTGGTCCATCCGCTGGGACACCGGCCACCTCTGTGTGAGAGGGATCCACCACGCCAGCCCAGTGCGGGTCACATGTTTTCCAGGTTTTGGTTCTAGGACATGCCGGTTTCCGCACGACGTTTTTCTTCACCATAACGTTCATAACAACATAGTTAATTAGCAAAATGTATCTTTTATTGTGTCACTAAGGGCCACGAGGCCCCATGTACGGTGACAATGAGTGTACGCGGTGGTTTCACTTGCCCGGCGAGTAATTAACGACTCGAGGACTTGTTTAACCGCATTGTCCCCACGTGCCTTTGTGCCCGCACCCTTACGGAGTTACGGCCCGAGTCGGTGTCAACTCAGCAGTAAATATTCATCTTTATGACTGTTCCTCTGCGTGCTTCTCTGACAAGTAATACTAACATGTTGAAAGCGCTTTAACGGTATAAAGGCCTGTTAAACCAAACCGCTAAGTTATCAACGAGTTGTTAATAATGTACAAGTGTGGGCTTGATCCCGCCAACAGTCTGATGTGGCCCTCTACAAAGAACTTTAGTTTCTGGCTGCAAGACTTGATAGTTCTATCATGGACGTTAAACACGTTATACGTAGGTATGTCAATAGTACACTTATTATACATAATATCTAGAACATGTATTATACTTAACTTTTTTTTATATTAAGATCGAGTTATAGTAAGTCTAAGTAGTAAGATTTTTAGAGATCAAACTTCTAGTTAGATTCATAACTTTAAATCCTCTCCATTGTAGCATATTATACGAATAGCTGCGTGCCGTCTTTGACTTTGACCACATCACATAAGGGATCAGTATTACGATCAAAGAGGCTTTCGTTGGCTATAGTTTGCCTGGGTGGGTTCTAATGGGTATTGACCTACCCATAGTAGACAGATTCAATGTTGGCAAAGGTATACTGTAGATCAAAGAGCACAATGGGAAGAGATGTGTTTGAAACAATAGGCTTTACCTGGATTGGTTTCATGGGTGGTGGTAGTTCCACGTCTGCGGCCTCGTCTTCGGCCTCATCGAGCACTGGGACTGCTTTGCCCGCGTCGTCGTCGGCGCGTCCATTATCGCCGTACGGAAGCTGCACCAAGGAAATTGTTATGTAGCTCCATGTTACCTTTTCTTAACTTCATATTAACACGGTATTCAGAGAAAACCCTTGACAAATTGTTTAGCTTATTATTTATCCAATAATCATTGTTTAAATAAAGTGGAAAAAGTACATTACATGACGTAACGAGGGTTAAAACAAAGCAGTAAGCTACAATAAAGTTTATAATTAATTTTTTTAAACCAAGTTGATGATAATGAGTCTTTGTGTAAGGCATCCCTTGCCGTATTTTAGCTTTATCGCTTTCGGTGACGACACATAATGAGACTGTGTCAAAATATTGGATGTGTAGTATTTTGCATTCGTTACTTTTCGGACTATGTAGGCTGTTCCACGACACTGCAACCCTTTTGAAAGAGTTTCCCCAGGAAGCGTTGTTTCCGTAACAAAGAATGACATGTTTGCCAATGAAGATTTTTCGAAAAATTTTAAGCGAGCAAAAAAAAAAAAAAAAAAAAAAAAAAAAAAACAACATTCCTAAATATGTACATTCAAAAACATACCTTGAGTTTCTTGTCTGATGGCATCTTCTTCAGCGGTGCGGGCTTGTCGGTAGTGGCGGGTGATTGAGCTCCACTCGGACCCTTTTCTGTCTTCCCCTGGGACTGCTTGCGAAGTCCTAGCCATCGTTTCCTAAGTTACAAAGGAAGGAAAATATAAAAAAAAATATTCATGATTAAATTTTTTTGATATACAGATCTATCAAAAAAATTTATTCACGAATAAAATAGACTGAAACGGAAGATAACCCACATAAAATGAATGAATATTATCAAATTCATCTCTGATATAATTGACGATAGAAGTATAATATAAGAAGAGATTATGTCACGCTCTATCACTTAACTATCGCGCATATACTTTGCGACGAAACTTTTAAAACCACTATATAGATAATCAAAGTATTGTTTCCCGAACGTGACGAGCCGTTTGCGCGTAAAACAAAACTAATCAGGTGAAGTTTAATGGAATAGTCGAGCGTTTACGGATAAATTCACAGTTACTATAAAACGCGGTGGGGTAGTGTGGGTATAGATACAAAGCGTTTAGCGCGAACATGCGGCAAATCATATACATTAATATTATCGCTTGCAATTCAAATAATTGGACACAAACATAATAATGCTTCACGATAAATTCATTATTCGGATGCTGGTCGGTGAATATTGCTGAATGCAATGAAGGTACCTCCATAATATTCAGTTTCACAAGCAAATCGATCAGTGTATAATGTTGAATAGTTAATACCGCTTTTCGTTTCTATTTTACTCACAAATTTAAGAAAATAAGAGGCTTTTCTGCTAAAGGAAACTTTTACCTGGAGCTGGCATCGCATTGATATGTAAGGTTTAAAAAAGCAAAGTTTTTGTTACTGTTGTAGCGACAGTAAAATGTGGTATATCCTGTCTTTAAAAGTATTGTAGCAATCAGAAAGATGTTTTAAATCAAAATGTAGGTGGTCGCAAACTAGCCCATCATTGATGTTGCGCACATGCTTGGTTGTGCAATGACATGCTGTGAGCTGCGGTGAGCCCGGTAACATGCCAAGCTGCTAAAACACTGACAGTGTTGTACGAAGGGTTCACAGCTGCGTCGATTTAGGCACAGCGCCTTGCGTTGGCCGTGGCCAGCTATGGACCACAATACAAGAATGTAATCCAATATGCAAACCGCAATGTGGATAGTGGATACACACATGCTCCACTATTCATTATAGTTTTCCTCTTATTTGATTGACACAGACAGTTTAACTCTGCGATTTCAAACACAAAGAATAGCTTATTGTAATCATAACATTGAAATTAAAATATTGAACTAAGACTAACCGTGCCTACTGTTTTAGCCTAATTTCTACGTCAGAAATAATGCCATTGTTCACAGGAAATTTTCTTTGGAAATAATTGACACTACTAAAGTAATGATGCTAATTATTGCATCTGCCAATTTGAATTATTTTCATTCGTAACAATTATCACCTGTGAGTGTTCTGAATGACGTTCGAGCATGTCGGCTTATGACGTCACAAATTGTTAGGTAGCACTATATTGGCAGATGCACTATGCAGTCAGCTCACTAGATATTATGCAGTCAGACGCCGCTGCTCTTCTGCTTGAAGACGTTAGCGGGCAATACGGCAATGCGACTACTACTGGTCACAGAGGTACCTACATTGATGATTATAGATTGGCTGTATTTTTCTGACAGAAAAACAAAAGTAAACATATACAAAGGTGTCGGAAAAACCGAAGACTTCATTTTCAAGGTGATCCCAGTCGAGTTAAACAAACCACAATCATCAATACAGCGCTAGGCCAATTAGGTGCGTTTAATCTAATCAAGATAGTGAAATATCTACAGCTGAGTACTGACTGTTTAACTTATCACGTTCTGATATCAAATAAAACAAAGCTTTATTGTGTTGGCAGGTGATGAATGTTCTTCGTGTCTTGAAAGAGGCCGTGTGGGTATATTCGGGCACGTCGCCGCGTCCGTTCAGGTCTTCAGTATAAACAAACGGGCGGGCTCAGTTTGAACTATGGAACCGATAACAGGATTTGAATTAATTCAGGTAGCGCGTGGCCGGGTCGGCGTCGAATTTGAAGCTTTACACGGGACACTTCCCCTGTTAGGTCGCTACACCTATTGGCTATCATACTACACACTAGCTACTGAACAACGTAGAAGCGTCTATTTTTATCACGCAGGTAAAGATTAAGAGTATTATCTTGTCTGTAGAAACGTATACAGGTCTTCATAAGAAACTCTTGACTTAGGAAGGATTAGTCGCGTTGCCATTAGTATTTAATGTTATTGGTAATATTGCTTCCGTTTATACGAGAAACTCTTTGGCATTGGAATCCAGATAAGGCGCTTTACGGTGGACGCGCATTACCGGAATTATGGTTAAAATACTAATAACATGAAAAATATCTCCAAGGGAAAATTCACTGAAACACTAAGCAGAAGGCTGTGGCGGAAAGTATTCCTAAATAGATAAAATTTCAACGAAAGAAATGGAAGACGATAGATTTAGTAATAGTTCTAGAGATTAAATGACGATTATTCCTTAAGTAGAAGTTTAGAGCAAAGGCGCTGCTCGGAATAACAGATCTGTACCGTGTTCCGAAATACGATGAATTGGATGGAATTCATTTACCTATCCCAAATTTGCACCGGGAAGCAATCGGATGTGCTAGTTTTGCTTTATTGCAGGAATAGGAAATAATATTACAGCTTCCGGAATTGCTATAACAGGTATCACAGGCTCAGTGAAACACACGAGCATATTTCCTGGATACAATTTATTTACAAGACGGTAATTCCTCACTTGAAGTTTCTGAATTGCATGTATCTAACATGCAATTCTAGATATGGATTTGACACTAGTTATGATATTAAGTAGTTCTACAAAAAAGAGTAAAATGACCCAGCAAAATTTTATTTGCCTGTCTCAAAACACCTCGCTGCATTTAAATTTGAAAACATTGAAAATAAACCGAGACGGTTATCACCCACATGAAAAGGTTTCATGGTTGTGATTAGAGATGGGTCGAGGGCAAAAACAAATATGGACAAAATGGGCATAAACTTGGCATATTGGGCATAAATGAGTTTACGCCCAAATAAATGCCCGATCATTGGGCATAAAAATGAATAACTTTGTTTTGTAAAAAATAAAGCAGGAACTTAACTTAAAATGAAACTTAATGTCAGTAGGTATTATATACCAGCCTGTTACTGTCCCACTGCTGGGCAAAGGCCTCTTCTCATACAGAGAAGGCACGAGCATTGATCACCACGCTTGCTCAAGACGGGTTGGCGATTTCAGACTTATATTAATTATAAGTCCAGGCTTCCTCACGATGTTTTCCTTCACCGATAGTAGGTATTTTGTAAATTAAAATAAAAAGGTAAAGCATACTCTTCGTTCTCGTCCTCGACAGCCGGTGGAACTTCGTTGAGCATTTCCGACGTTTGACTCCCAAACTGGAACGGGCCGGGGCTGCCTTCAAGCGGCTCTTGCCCAACCTGAGGGGTCCAAACGCCTTCTGCCGTAGGCTCTACGCGGGAGTCGTGCGGTCCATGGCCCTTTACGGGGCCCCGGTGTGGGCGCGTTCAATTAAGCGGCGTGCCGCCCACTACCTGAACGCGCCCTAAAAGGTCGTAGCCGTAAGGCTGATCCGGGGGTACCGCACGATCTCCCGCGAGGCGGCGAGCCTCCTAGCCGGATTGCCGCCATGGGATCTGGAGGCGATAGTCCTCGCGCGCCTGCATGAATGGCGCGCGGGGGCACTACGTCGGGGGGAAACTCCGCTGCCGCGGCAAATCACCGCTCAGCGGACAGACCTCCGACGCGATCTCATGGCGACATGGAGACAGCGACTGTCGCAACCCAGTGCAGGGCACGCCACAATAGTGGCGATAAGTCCCCTCTTTGCGGAGTGGCTAGAGAGGCGCCACGGCGCCCTCACCTTCCGCCTGACGCAGGTCCTCACCGGACACGGTTGTTTCGGGAGGTTCCTGCACCGAATCGGGCGGGAGGAAACGCCCGGGTGCTATCATTGTGAGGATCGTCCGGAGGACACGGTGGCGCACACCGTGGAGGTCTGCCCCGCTTGGGCGGAGCTCCGCCGTGTCCTCGTAGCGGCGATCGGCGGCGGCGACCTCTCGCGCCCGGCCCTGGTTCAGGCCATGGTCCAGAGCGAGAGGGAATGGGAAGCCGTCACTTCCTTCTGTGAAGCAGTCATGCTAGCGAAGGAGGTGGCGGGACGTGAGAGGGAGAGAATCTCACGGCCCAGCCGCCGCGGGCGACGCACCGGGCGTCGGGGGCCACGTGGTGGCTCCCGGCCACCGTAGGCGCGGGCCTGTGGACGGTGAGTAATGGGTTAGCTCACCGTCCGTCCGTCTTATGACGACAGGCCGTGTCGACGGCGCGTTCGTGTTCCACGCGCGCCTCAAAGAGATGTCAGTAATCAGGAAGGGGCCCGCAAGGGCCGATGCCTGCCGGGGCTGCGGGACTGTTCGAAAGAGATACCGTGGCCCTGGAACACAAAGGGCAATGAAGGAACATGGATGGGTTTTAGTCAGTAAGAGTCTGACACTCCCTCCCACTCCACCCAGAGCGGGAGAAGTCATTTGATGATTTCCCATCCGTAAAAAAAAAAAAAAAAAGCATCCTCTTAACCTTATTATATCGATTTCTGGTTTGTTGCAATATATTAGCTATAATCCAATATGTTTTTGGAAATTTACCTTTTCCGCACACAAAAATTTAATAAAAGTTCTGTTAAAGTTTTTGCCCAGGCAAAAGGCATTTATTGGGCGTTTATGGGCATTTATCCGGCGCTTATTCAATGCGCCCAATATGCCAGGGCATTAACCCATCTCTAGTTGTGATTAATGATACTGATACAAGGTACGTACCGATAAATTAAGTAGACCAGTAACGTGAATTTAACACATCAGTAAATAAAATGTGTGAATTATTTAATTGTGTGTTATGTTAGTGTGGACGAGCGGTCCAGTGTACACTGACCGAACCAAGGACTCGCCACCGCATTGCGGTCGCAGTGCGCGGCGACCGCCGACAAAAACTATCCCAAGTGCAACAATCCCAGTTCGGACGTCCGCGTTGCGTAACTCGCACCAGAGCACCAGCGCACCAGCGCACCAGCGCACCAGCGCACCAGAGCACGTCACGGTAGCATTCACTCGAGACTTACTTCACGCAAACAACTTGATTCCACATCGCCGTAGCGTCGCGCTAACATCACTGTCACACACGTTCACTGCTGCGGTCACGTGTACACTGACTCACATGCAAAATGTGCACAAACACTGTTATCTAAGTTCTATTTCGAAGGAGTAAATAATCTGATCGGGGGACGGTCGACAAGGAGCGGTATCAAACGAGATACAGTCGCGATAATGTTGTAATTGTAATGAGCGCGTGTATGTGTAGGACGCGACGCTACGCCGTCGTCACCGGCGCGCGGCCGCCCGGTCGCCGCTTGTCACACCGACGCGACGCGGCGCGACCATCAACGACACCCTAATTACATATCAATTAGGTAATGAACTCATCCGACCTGTCGTCGTACATTACCACAAACATCCACCTAACTAGAACCATCGTATTCGGTAAATCGATGGAAATCGTTCAGTTACAGTTGGTACCTACTAAGCGCTCATAGAGTAGTATGTCGATGTGAATACATTACGAAATATTTAATTATCTCTAGTTAAGGTATGTACCGTGTGAATAGACAAGATAAGATATCGCAAATTGTAGAGAATTGATAAGAGTGACTTAAGGGTGCTGTGTGATAGGAACTCGATGTAGTCAAAAACAAATAATAATTCACCTAACTCAAACAGAGATTGCTAACTTTTTGGGCACGTGCACTGGAGCAAGAGAACACACCTAGCGAAGCTCTACAGATTCGCTCCGTTGTTTGCATTGTTCTGTGGCTGCGCCAGACAAAAGAGCAAACGAGTATGATTCGCAAAAAAGACGGAGCTAACTACTGGGAAGTTAAAAAGAAGCGATACCCATCCGGAACTGCATCCTGAACAGAGAACACCATGTGTTGTAAGCACTTGCGTAGCTTGCGAGCGAGGAAGACAGTTTGTAAGTAGCAGCCGAGCCAATTGTTAACGTATCACCTTGTCACGTTCGACACGAGGTGAGACGAGTTCGATGCAAGCTTGTCGGAGATCGCATATTATTACCGACACAACTTAAATAGACGGTTCATACCTACAACCTTGAATGAAGTAACGAACTTCATCGAAAACCCGGTTCCGATACAGCCAACTTAGGTCGTCATGTGCTCTAAGATTGTTTTGACGAATTACAAATGCAGCTTTCTGAAACAATGCTAGAGCGTGCGATGCAGGAAGTCGAACCGTGAATCTCGAGTAGAAGATGCATCCTTCATTTATCTGCTGCGATCATTGATATCTACGATCAAAGGAACGACACCAAAATGTATTTGCTTACGTCAAAGCGTTACGTAATGTTCTTGCGCCCTAAGTCATGAATATGATGCATTCGGATAACCACCCCAGGCATTGCAAACAACAGCACACAAGCAAACAAGCAAACAAGTTTGAACGCGGACACTGACACATTATCGGCGCAGTACGTGGGCCATTACGGAACCGAAGTATATGAATAAATGAACTCAGGTGTTGAGCGAAGATAACGGCCGGTGGAACAAACAACCTGATATGATGGAAACAGTTGGCACAACAGAGGCGCGAGCTGTCCGCGTCGGCGTGCATCGTCGTCTGCGCGTGCGACGCCTTCGCACCACTGAGCGACTGAAGTGCGCCTGAACCGCGCGCTCCGTATCGTCCGAGGAATTAGATAAAACCATACCAAGATAAAAGATGACTAACAAATAGGAAACGGCGAATCATTCATTTTGAGTAACAAATAGATAAGGTATTGTTTCAAAAAAGAGAATCTGCAGGCTACCTTTAATTTCTAGGATTCCGTACCTCTACAGACACAACTACGACCCATAAAGGAGTTCTTTGTTGTCTGCCTTCTTTATCTCAAGAACGAGTAGAGGTACCAACTTGTTCAATATCAAATCCTAAAGGCCGCGGTGACTAAGAAGTACACAAAAAGCGCACTGCTGAATTTTCAGCGCTCAACAAAGCAATAACATCTGGGCACTACTCCCTCTTAAGCGCTGGCATTTTTGGCGCACAGAAAAGACGTAAGACGAGGACGGGCCGCGGACAGGGCGCAGACGGGGCGCCGTCACGACTTTTCAAAACATATACAAAAGACGAGGCACGGGCGTGACGCTGGGCGCGGCAAGAGATGACGGTTTTCAACCAACTTCATTCAGCCGTCCGATTTTGACACGATAACATGTCTTCTTTCGAACATGTGTGAGCACTGGCGTATCTCGCTAATATGCAGAGGGTTAGACGTTACTGGGTACATCCGGTATGGCGAAGGAATGAAGACAATAGATTTTTTTAAATAATGGAGGATCTACATATTTATCCAGATCGTTTTCAAAAAGTAAATAAGCCCCACCCCGCCCGCACCCCCTTTCTCGCCCACCCCCCGTCCGCTCGCGCCCGTGCTCCGTCCTTTCTATATGTTTTTACAAAAGGGTACAGACGAATAAGCGTCGTGTCCGCGCCCTGTCTTTTCTATATGTTTTGCGTCACGACGCTTCTATACATTTTGAATGAAAGGGACGCGGAAGAGACATAATTATGTCTGCGCCCCGTCCTCGTCTTACGTCTTTTCTGTGTGTCCAGCGCTTTAGGTGTTTCCTAAAAATGGGCATCAGTAAATAATCATAATGACGCGCGCCCAACTCATTCTTGCCAAGTTAATTTTGTGTTAAGGCTGTTTAACGCGACTGTACTTCATGAGTGAGCTAGACAGATCCACAAGAACCAAATCTCCGTGAGGTACAGAGCAGCACTACTTAATTGTAATTCTTTATACCTAGTACTAGAACAAAAGCTACAGTGACTCACCCGCTGAATGCCTTCCGTTGCTTTACGGGACTGGCAGCGCTGACGCCGCTTCCCCCAGGATCAGAATTCGAGGCTTCTGCAAAAGACAATGCATGTTATCAAAGTGAAAAAACTTTAACCGTATTTAGCACAGATTATGTTTACCAACTTTAAACTAATATTTAAAGTTCGTAAACATAATCTATGCATCTATGCATTCTATTCCGTGCTAGGATTTTATTTACGAACTAAAAACGTTATTCATAAAAGTAAACTTTAACTTTATTAATCTTATTTATTTATTGTGAATAGGTAAGTACTAATTTTAATTCATTTACAAAATATATTTTTTAATAATTGTGATTTTTGGTTTGAATTAATTTAAAAAAAAGTGTGGGTGTTATGATTTATTTACGAATGTCGATTTTACTCTAATATTCTTTTTTGTATAAGGAAGAAATATCTGTAGTGGAATAAAGGATAATTTTATTTTAAAAAGTGTCAAAGGATGATTTCCACCAAACGGTTCGCATAGCATCAGATCGGAACAGATTTTACAATCTTTTAACGATATTAAATCGTGTACACAGTGTTTAAAGTCTAAATTACCAAGCCGCGCACAGCAGCTTGACCGCGGGGGTCATCCGCGACACGCGATCGTATCCGAAAGTATGGTGCGACGGGCGATCAGCTCCGTTCGTCTGTCGTCGTATCCGATCGCTACACTAACGGGTTCTAATCAGCCGAAAGGATAGGTACAGTAGGAGTTAGGCATAAATGCGCTTTAACAGGTCTTTTGAATTATTCCGATGTTTAGTTGGGACTGTTGGACACTTCGTTTTCAGTTCGACAGGGATTTCCTTTTCGATTCAAAGCGATCTTCAGTAAATAAGTTCAAACGAACAAAGCGAAGTTCAGAAATCCATCCGTCATTGAAAACAAATATGTTGCAGAATAATTTATTTGCTAAGGGCCCAGTCTGGGCAAAAATCTCCACACACATGACTAACAAGCATAAAATCTGAGATTGAACTAAATAACTGTCAGTAGTTGACAGTTATTTAGTTACTTACTTTACTACTACCTACAGTCTGCTCGTAGTGGTTGATTTAGTTGCATTCGGGCTTTCAGCTTTTAATATTATACGTTCATGTTATTGGCGGCGAGTGTGTTATGTTAATTTCAATGCAGACCATTAATAAATGTGTTGTCAAAGACAGCAGCCATGTTTAATCAATATCACAAAGCGGTCATTCCGGTTCACGCAACCGGGGTTCCCATATAATTAATACGCAGCAATCAAGCGCTATGCATATTCTGCCGCCACCACATGGCTAGCAGCACAATGCGAATTAAGTCTATCTTCTGGTTAGGGATTGCACATTCTAATTTGTTAAATTCTTGGTCACATCCTTTCTTATGGAATGGTTGATCAACAATGAAATAATCGTAATGTTGAAAGCCAGAATAAACAGCGACTAACTAGTTTAGCGAAAAGGTACTGTTTGTACTGAAATATCCGCCATGGGTCACGCTTGTTTAATCCTCATCCTACCCCACACCATCCCTTCACACAAATGAATGGAGTGGAACTTAAGCAGTATCAGCTAATTTAATTCTATTTATTGGGTTTCGGAGGAATCTGAATCTAGTCCTTAAAATCTATCAAAGGCAATAATTTATGAGCCTTCCGCAACTACTAACTGGGTTGAGGAGGTCAGATAGGCAGTCGATCCATGTAAAATACTGGTATTCAGCTGCATCCGGTTAGACTGAAAGCCGACCCTAACATAGTTTGGAAAAGGCTAGGCAGATGATGATGATCATGATGATGATACATTCCGCAAGTAAAAAAGGTACCAATATCTTGATTAATAGAAACAAATATAGAATAGAATGAATATTCTCTATACCTGTGCGTTCGAAATTTTAATTCATTCGACGTTCCGCTGCATCGACGGCTCACCCAAATTGAATCTGTCAGCCAAGCCGAGTGCTCGTACCGACTTTATAGTGTGTGAGTAGCTACTCACACAATATAAAGTCGGTACGCGGTCCTAGGGGGTGGTCGTTGTGTACATGTGCACATTGTTTCGGCGAGCCGGGCTGATTCCCCTCATTCACCTTCTGATGTTTCACATTGTCCTTTTATTATATTTCTGGACTTGAAGTGTCCATGTAAATATAGTTCTTATTAAACTATGCAGCAGTTATACTGATGTCTGTTTTTGTTACAAATTATGATATTAGGCTTAAAGAGACCGGACAAGTCAAATTGTAAGCTGACATACTGTGATCTTCATTTAAAAGTAATTATAACGGTAAAACCGAAATCAGACAACTCAAACGCTTCATTTTCTATTTATTTTTGTTTTCACTCGAAATCGTCACAACACAAAATAAATCAAAAGTAAACTTTGTAGGAAACAAGAATGAACGCTCACATCGGTTTAATCGACAGTGCACTGTACGTACGATGTGTTAACAAGCTAACAGGGAATATAGTAAATGATGATAGACTCAGATACGATCAGAATGCGTGGGACAAATCTAATTGGGGCACGTAAGGTATGCGTGCCGCAGTTCCATTAGCACCCAGTGATGTCGGCCCGGACCTACTATCGAGATGTTGGGAAGTCGGGACAGATCTGGTGTAGTCACACAATGGACTACACCACATCACTGGGGCTCCAATTTCAAAGCCAAAAAGGGCACACACCTGCCACCAGTTCTAGGTTTATCGAAGAAGCTTTCAAGTATTCACAGTAGCACATGTTTCAGTAATATTAAAGTGATTGTAGGCCAGAAGTCGACGAGGATATCGTGGGTACGGGACTATGTGAAGTGGCGGCACATGCGAAATGCACAGCAAATTGTTAATGTAGCATCAAGTGCACTGGAGTTGAAAAGTGAACATTCTGTACGGTACCGCTAGCGGACTAATGTCCGCTAGCATTTTGAACGCGTAGGAATTCTTTGTGAGCCGCATTGTGAACGCATTTCAAATTACATCTTGTTGTTCAGTGACAAGGTCTTTGTATGATCAACAAATTGATTCGTAAGCAACACATCAGGTCGCTGCCGAATTAATAGCATCGAGTGTTGACTTGACGAATGGAAACTAAAACATGTTACGTTAATTAAATGGGATTTAATCGACGATTTACTTCTGTTGTGGCACACTTTATTAGCGTGAAATATGACGTAGTGCTGGCACGTGATGCCGGCTACTACGGCCAGCACATGTTTCTTGTGTACAAAGAGCCTGCTCAAGTGCTCAACGCTCTACGGAGAATTAACAACATTAACATGAACTGTGTGAGGAATGACTGATTTGAAAGAAAAAAGAGTAAGTAATAGCGTGACACACGTGCGTGGCTGACAGGGGAGACTGGAAGAAAAACGTGTCGTGCCGGCCCCAAGTAACATAGAACAAGAGATGATGAGATCTTTTTTGATTTTAAAACTGTTTTTTTTTTCAGGGTAGGGTTGTCAATGATAGAAAAGTACCTGCCAAGAACCGTAGCGCTCTATAACACCACGTACAGAGGAACATGTGGGGCGGTGGCTGCCTTCGCCTAGTTCGCCTCGACTGCGAGCTTCAAGCGGCACGCTGTGGGCGCCCGCCGCCTTTAGTGTTGTCCATTCATTATTCAACACGTCTAATTAAGCTAATTTTGTTTTTTGGTTATTATTTATTGCTCGTAAATTAGCGACACGAATTTCATTGTAGTTTTTAAATGTGTAGTAGTTTGTTTGTAGTTTTGGACAGGAGTTTTTCTGAAGTTTTTAAACTTCATTAGAATATACCGAAAGTATACTGTTAAAACTTCATGAAACTATATAATTTATGGGGAAGCTAAAATAATTTTCCCAATAATAAAAATAGGAGTGTCTCGTGCCTATTGGTAAAGGCTGAGTGTAGCCGAAAGCAGTGTTCCGTGAGATCGGCTTCGGAATCGGTCGGCGTGTTCAGACAGGCCTCATCTATCGATTCTCTCGCAGCAGCTTCTGTCCGGCACTCCGGCCGCAGATCGCCGATCTTGATACTTCTTTTAAATAGAATAAGGGATTACCTCGGATTATGTCTTTAATTTCCCTCACGTATTTTCCAGTATTGCCTCGTTATATTATATATTTGTCCGGTTTCGTAGTTGGACAGGAACTGTGTTTGGCGAGACATAACAACACATGATTATTTTTGTCTTAACTTATCAATCCACATCAAATGGGGATAATTAATTATTATGTGAGTGAACCATGGTTCAGTGATTTAATAAAACGTCTATCTATATCTATCTATAGATCCAGGAAGGGAGACAGGATCATTGAACAAAGAACATTTTGGGGTTTGTCTGTTTGACCTCTCAGTTCTAGACTCCGCACAATGGATTTTAATGCAGTTTTCACCATAATTAAGAAAGTTTATGCCGGAAAGGTGTATGAGTTAGTCAGTAACCTCGTCTCAGTAAATTTTTGCACTCATGCTAAGAAGGGAGCCAGTCGGTAGTAATACTATGTATTATATTCATGCTGATTATACATTTTTGAGGCTAAGTAATACTTCAGTTCTAATGCTTAGTGCTCGTAACAGGCAGAGGTAACTTATTATTAATGTCTGCAAATAGTTGGCCTATGACATCCTTGGTTCAAGTAACATGACGGAAAGCCGTTTTATTATCGATAAACAAAAACAAAAAAGGTGGTAAAAGAAGATCAATGAAATCGGCGAGACATCTACAATGCAGAGACGCGATATCGCCGAGATTAGCGTGACTAAGTATAGCCCAGATTTCACTACATAAGTACATACCAGGAACAAGCCATAACAAAAGTGTGCGGTTGGCAAGCAGTAAAAGCGTAACAATATCTGTAATCTATTTGTTACCGATTAGACGGACGGACGTGCGAAAACGGTTGGCTTCTGGCCCAATTGTAATTTTTTCACACCGCACCGCGTTGCGGCTGCGATTGTCACAGAATAACATTATGCTTTCATTGTGACGCCTGTGAGAGACGACGTCTTTTCTCAACAAGCCGATGTTTACCTTCTCACTCTTAAGGGTTTTCAGATGGTATTGTTGTACAAAGATGTCTTCTTTGTTTTGTACAACGACAGATTTTCAAGTACTCAGAGTTGTGCTGGACTTTCTGTTCGGTTGCATTGCATTTAACAGTTTCGAAAATGTTGTTAGTTCTGTATTTACTTTATTTATGTATTTAATTATTTATTTGTTTGTTATAATTTCGTCAAGTAGGACAGTTTGATGTAAATAAAGGTTGGTAAAGGAGATAGTCCGTATTTTTATCCTTTCCAAATTAAATAGAGTTAAGAGATCAGATATTTGACTTGGGTGATAAAACTGCGTCAATATAACGATAAAATAATGAGCGTTCGTAGTGCAATAGATTAAAGGACACTGTTCAGCAGTGATGGCTAACAACAGACCCGTGTACCGCTAATTAGTAATAACAGACAAATCATTAGTATAGCTTGGCGTATTGTGCCATCAATCTTCTTGATGAAATCCTTTACAAGGCTATTACTAAGATAAAACACTTGCAGCCACTTTATATTATTAACCAAGTTGATCGATCCTACTCCATGGGAATGCGTTATTGCTAAGTAAGCGTTTAATGTGTTATACCTCTAATTTTACGGCAAATGCCGATTTTTTGGTTCTAACAGACACCAGTCTGTTAGAACCAAAAAATCGGCATTTGACATCTACCAACCCGTACTGGGCCCGTGTGGTGGATCACAGCCCATAGAGAGGAGGGCTGTGTCCCAGTAGTGGGAACATCATAGGCTGGTTATGCTGTGGCGTACGTTTGACTCATTAATTTTCTCTCGGGATAGAACGATGTACAAACATAAACATCACGCAAGTTCTGACGTACTGTTAGGACACACTTTAGAAATACCTTTTTAAAAAAAACGATTATCGAAGGTTAATTAATTATATTTAGTGAAAGGCACAATTACAGTATTAAAAGAGGAAATTTGGTTAATATTCTGACTTGCGACCTATCCGGAAGGAGTCTCAACCCGAACTGGCGCTATTGTCTGAGCAATGCACTAAGTCTAGAAAGGAATGATGATGCGGTGCTGACTAAGCACATAAGGGTGCATTCTAGGGATGTAACAACCCCCCCTTTAAGAGGAACTTTACGGTTTTCATGGAAAGTTACGAATTTATTCTTAACCTTGGAAGAGGAATTGTTTCCGGTTCCGGATCGTTATCTAAGGTGCTATCGTTCTGTAATTTAGGTTTTGTTTTGCAGCCAGAATATTTTCCAAACTTCTTACAAAGTTTATAACTAATAAAAATAAAAATTAAGATTAATACAAGGTAAGTCAAAAGTGGATAGTGAGAACTATATTCAATTAGGTTAGGGCTAGGATTATTTATAATTTTATCAACATCTGACAACATTTGGTTGTTGATAACACTAGGTAGTTTTTCTAAGTCTATATTTGACAATTTATAAGCTAACAATTTGGGCTTTGATATGTTAAACTTTTCCAGATTACAACAGGCTTCATTAATTAGATTAAAATCGGAAACTATAGTTTTAACATTTATGTCTATGTTGCTTTTTCCAAACAGCTGTTTATTTCTACAATAAGCCGTACAATTAGGTCGAATATTAAGTATACCAGTACCTAATATTTTGAACTCTATTAAATCAGAGTTACACTGGACAGAAAGTTTAGAAGGTTCAGATTGAACAAATATCCATTTGTTTCCTTGCAATTCTTGCCAAATATCTATCTGGCCATACATTAATTTAGTTTGACAGTATATAGGTATTTCTGTAACAATTTTTGTTAGTATATCAGTTTCACAGGTTGGTGTTTCTTGAATTGAGCGTGTGTCAGTATCATCACAAATATAAACTCTGTTTACAGGCTCAGTACAGGATTTTAGATTACTTATACAGGTGTATGTTAGTTTATCTTTACTAATGCCAACATAATTACAAGATGGTACAATCATAGCATAGGAGTTTGGTTTGTCCATGTTGTGTGGTATAGGTACTGAAATAGCTTTAAATAGATCTAACTCAAAAGAGTTTACAAGGGGAATTTTGATTACAAAGACTAACTTATTGTTTACAAAATAACATGATATCTTTGATATATCGATCAAAGCATGAATAGTATCTAAATCTAAGTCTAAAGGTAATTCTTCATAATTAGGTAATTTCCTAACATTACTTGTTAGTTCATTATACAACTGATTTGGTGTCATGACCGATGGGTGAAGAGTATTAGTTTTAGCGAATAACATTGCATTTACAAGGTCGTCTAATTTAAATGACAGAGTAAGTAGACAAGATAATAGTTCAGTGTAGACATCGTTCATCTTTGATTTTATGTATAGTTTATCAGACAAAATTGACAGATTATTAAAAGTATTAGATAGTTTAATAATAGCGTCATTCAAACGGCCTTCATTTGTGGTTATAGTTTCAAGAGTTTTGTTGTAACGGGAAAGAGCCGTACTTGTTACAAGAATGTTATCTTTTAAAATGGACGCTAACTTAATATTGTTATTGTTTAGGGTTTGAATGGCGTTATTATATCTTATGGCATCGTCTTCATCCATTGTGCCAATGACTTGTTTGAAAACAGAGCCAACTCCTGCTAACCAAGCGGATCTCTTTTCTCGCCCAGATGTTAAATGAGATATGGCACTGTAGTCTTTCAGAATATCGATAAGTCGCAAAACCAGAGGCTGTAGTATATTTGTACATTCAGATTCTTTAAGTATTGTATTTTGTTGACACAAAAGCGTAGAAGCTTTTAATGCGTTGTTTATATTATCTATATGGGGTTTTATATATGTAATGTCAATAGGTACAAGTAAATGAATATGATCTCTAGTCTGTTTCATGATTCCTATTGAGTCGAAGTATATGCCAGGGCTTTCAGTGACTTGTTCGATGATATCAGATGTTGCAAGGGACAGGAATGTAGATATTCTGAAATATATTAGACAAAATATTTAACTAATGCTATTTTGTTATGTGTTAAAACTAGGTTTATTAGATTAAGGTAAAAAATAATAATAATAAAATAAAAGTAGTAAGTATTAAAATAAAAACTAAATATTAGTTATTTCCGCCAGCTTTAATTCGTCATAGTGATACTTGACGTGACGGCGATTAACGAGAAGGGTCAACGTATTGTTGCCATTAATTTTGATTACTTTATGTGGACCTTTCCAGATAGGCGAAAGAGCTTTATTTTGCCGCGGATGGTGTTTGATATATACCATATCGCCTGTTTTGTATTTCATAGGTCTGGTTCTTCTATCATAATAGTCTTTAGAGGTGATTTTAGATTTAAGGATGTTTTCTACGGCTTTCTCTCTGGAGAGTTTCATTCTTTGTTGGAGTATACGGACATAACTAGGATATGTAGGTTCTAATGCTGTATCATAAATAGAAGTGGGTATAAATGGTTTGCAACCGAATAATAATTCGTATGGTGTATAATTTGTGGTGCAATGGACTGTGGTATTGTAGGTTAACATTGCCGTGTAAACGTATCTCGGCCAATCATTTTGGTTGTCATCAACGAAAGATTTTAAATATTCTTTTAGAGTCGCATGACTTCTTTCTAAAGCACCTTGAGTTTGTGGATGATAGGGGCTGGACCATAACTGTTTGATTTTCAGAAAGGTACAGGTTTGTTTAAATAGTTCTGCTGTAAAATTTGTTCCCTGATCTGTAAGGATAGTCTTGGGGATGCCAAATTGGGATATAAAATGGATTAAACATTCAGCGGTTTCTTCTGCCGTAGCATTTCGGATAGGATAACCTGTTGAAAATTTTGTGAGGTCATCCTGAATGGTTAAAATAAACCTGAGCTTGGCCGTACCTGATTCAGGCAATGGTCCGACGATGTCAAGTGACACGCGTTGAAAAGGTTGTGTAGATGTCGTTGTGATCTGCATAGGGGCTCGATTGGTTCTACGCAGGGCTTTGTTGGTTTGACATAGTTTACATTTACGGACATAGTCTTCGACATCTCTGCGCATATTCCGCCAATAATATTTTTCCTGAATTCGACTTAACATTCTATTTGAGCCTAAATGACCTGATATGGGAATGTCGTGGTTCTCCTTTAAAATTTTAATTATTTCATTTGGAGAAGGATAAATTATAGTATTTTTGAAAATATGGACAGTGATCGAAGTATTGTGAAACAAGTAAGTAATTATATTATGAATTTTCATAAAACTATGTGAATCAAATGGGTTACAAAAGTCTGTTATGCCGAATTCAGTGGTGTTTTTATTAATTAATTCATGTTTTACATTTTTGAGGCTCTTAAAAATATCCTCATAGTTGCACTGATCGAAGTGATGGACTTTTACAAAAAGTAAGTAAAATTTCACATTATTATTTTCGAAAGAGACAAAGGAATGTAATGTCCTTTCTTTTTCAAGGATATCTTTTGGTTCCGAAAGTTTATCGATAACTTCCGAAATATAGGGATTAGACTCATCAAGGTCAATGGAAGTTGGTATAATAATAGTTTTTAATTTTGTTTTTAATAAAGTTTCACTATGTTCGTGAATAATAGTATCAAATTGATTAAGTTTATCATTTATTTTTTTCAGGCATTTAGAGTAAGTATCGTCGTCGTTCTGGACTTCAGGTGGAGTTGGGATATCAAAATCTTCAGGGAGTTCAAAGTCATCATCGGGTAACTCAATATTTTCAGGTAAGTCAAGAAAGTCAGGTAAGTCGGGAATTTCAGGTAGTCCTGGACTTTCAGGATTAACAGGAGGGATTTCAGGCTGCTGAAGAGGAGGTGGAACACTCATAGGTGGTGGTACTTTGTCGGTAAGTACGTGAGCTGTGTCTGGTGATCGAATGGATTGCACAGGGTAACGAGAAAGAGCATCAGCGTTACTATTGATCTTACCCTTTTTATATTCAATTTCATAATCGTATTCCTCGAGTTTTAATCTCCATCTAACTAGCTTGGAGCCTGGTTCTTTGCAATTGAATAGCCACCTTAGTGGTTTATGATCAGTTACAATTTTAAATTTGTAACCATAAAGGTATGGGCGAAATATTTTTGTTCCAAAAATAATAGCCAGACATTCTTTTTCAGTTACGCTGTAATTAGTTTCAGCTTTATTTAATGTTCGTGAGGCAAAAGCAATTGGGCGGTCTTTTCCCACCTCACCTTGAGAGAGAATCGCTGAAATAGCGTAATTTGACGCATCACATGTCAGGATGAAAGGTTTAGTAAAGTCGGGGTATATCAAGACGGGTGCTGAGATTAACTTATTTTTTAATGTTTCAAAAGCAAGTTGTTGACTATTAGTCCAATCAAACGGTACATCCTTTTTTAACAAGGATGTTAGAGGTTTAGCTAGTTTGGAAAAATCCTGTAGGAAGCGACGATAGTAAGACACCAAACCTAGGAATGATTTTACGTCTTTTGGACATTTTGGGATAGGGAAATCACTTACAGCTTTTATTTTCTCGGGGTTAGGTTTTAAGCCTGTTTCACTAATAGTGTGGCCAAGATAAGTTACTTCTTTGCGAAGAAACTCACATTTGTCCGGTTGCAATTTGAGGTTGAATTTTCTCAATCTCTCAAATGTGTGGGATAATTTCTGGACATGGGATGTAAGATCATAGGAGTATATTACTATATCGTCTAAATAAACATAGCAATGAATACCTTGCAGGCCTGACAGGACTGTGTTCATGAGCCTCTGAAAGGTTGCTGGGGCATTTTTGAGACCAAATGGCATTCTGATAAATTCGTAGTGACCTTCGGGTACACTAAACGCAGTTTTAGGGACATCTTCAGCTGAAATTTCTATTTGGTGGAAACCGGATGCTAAATCGAGAGTTGTGAAGTATTTACTCTTACCTAGCTGGTCTAGGATCTCGTTAATTTGGGGAATTGGATAGCTCTCACCAATAGTGATGTCGTTGAGCTTGCGATAGTCAATCACTATGCGCCATTTCTTTTTTCCTGAGGCATCAACTTTTTTGGGCACTATCCAAATGGGGGATGACCATGGAGAGGTAGATGGTTTAATTATATTTTGTTCCAGCATTTTACTAATCTGGGTTCTGACCTCGTCTTTATGAATTTCTGGAAATCTATAAGATTTTACATTTACAGGTTGAGAGGAGCTTGTTTTGATTTCGTGCTTGATGGCACTAGTTGAAGTGAGTTCATCATCAGGAAGGTAGAATATGTCTGCATATTGACTACAGATGTCATAAAGAACTTCAGACTCTTCAGAGTTTAAATGGGAAGTTCGTAGCTGTTTAAGGACCTCGTTTGTTCTCTCATAACAATTGGTGTTAGGTTGAGATAAGCATATTTCATTTTTAGTTATCGGTATTAAAGTTAAAGAAAGGTTAGGGTTTATTGAAATAGGTTTTTCGGATACGTTCAGGATCGATACATTTATTCGATTATTACTTTTTATTTTCACGATCGAATTAGCTATTAACAATTTATCGGAAATATGTTGGTCTAAGATTATACCTTCCTTAACTTCTGGATTTTTCACTGAACATTCTATGATGGTTTCGGTTCGTGGTTCTATTATGTAAGACGGATGGTTGAATGACAACTTTATATGATGGTGTGCGATTTCCAGCGTACCTGAATCGTAATTTATTCGGCAGCCGCTTTTAATGAATAGGTCATTACCTATAATACCATCATATGGAAAGCTTAAGTTATCAAAGAGGTGGAATTTGTGTAATACTATGAATCCAGGGGATAGACTTAAGTCCAGGGTAAGGTCACCGTGACTCGTAATCGGGTCTTTTGAGTCAATACCTTTTATTTTGACAATGTCAACCCCTAATTCAGGGATTTTGGATAGACATGATTTCTTTAAGATACACAAGGATGCTCCAGTATCTATCAAAAGGGTAAGTGGTTCCTTGCTGACGGATGACCGGGCGACGATATAGGGTAAGTATGTTTTTAGATTAGTATTTATTTCGTATACTTTATAATCGTCGTTTTTTTCTTTTTCAGGGATACACATGGATTTAAGAGGATTGGAAATGTCTTCAGTTTGGGGCTGGTTACCCTGTCGCGTGACATTATGAGAGCTGCCATTTTGGGGCTGGTTACCCTGTCGTATAGCTCTAGGGAGAATGTCTTCAGTTTGGGGCTGGTTACCCTGTCGCGTGACATTATGAGAGCTGCCATTTTGGGGCTGGTTACCCTGTCGTATAGCTCTAGGGAGAATGTCTTCAGTTTGGGGCTGGTTACCCTGTCGCGTGACATTATGAGAGCTGCCATTTTGGGGCTGGTTACCCTGTCGTATAGCTCTAGAAGATAAATGGTTCTTGGATAATATAGGATTAATGGCGTCGTCTTTTAAAGTTCGTCTCGTGCGACACCCTATCGAGACGTTTAGTAATTTAAATTGTTCTGATCAGATTCTAAATCATTTATAGGGGAGTTTTCTTCGTCGTTCACGAAGTTAACATGAGGATTCTTAGGCTTAGAAGAATATTGTTGCGCGGGAGAATTGAATTTATTGTTATATTTTTTATTATTATATTCGCGCAATTTACATTCGGCTAAAGTATGGCCTTCCTTCTTGCAGTATCTGCAAACCGACGAATCTCTAGAGGAAAAAGGGTGATTGTTATAATTATTAGGTAGATGTGGCTTAGGTGAAGGTCTATTATTATCTTTCTTATAATGAACATTTTGTTTGTATGCATATTGCTGAATCTTTTCTTCAGAGATTGCATAGTTGACAGCCTCGTTCAAGTTTTTGGGATCTCTACATCTTACAATGTTTGCAATACGAGGATGTAACCCTATGTTAAAAGTATGAAGCGCTAAATCCTCCATCGCAGCCACTCTACCAACAAGTTCACTTTTCTTGGTATTGGAAATTGTTACTTCTGTAAGTAACTTGGATAAGCAAGTTTCGACTCGCAGGTGAAATTGGCTGACCGTCTCCTGGTTAGTTTGATGACACTCTTGAAGCTCGGTAAGTAAATGGGCATAGTGCTTTCTCTCACCGAATTGGTTTTTCAAAAATTCTTTGAGAGAAGGCCAGTTGTCAAAGTCCTTGATGGAACATGCGCTTTGCGCTTTGCCATCTAGTTGGCTGATAATATATCTGAAGACAATGTCTTCCTGAGATGAAGATGATAAGGATATCGCATTATCGCAATTTACTAGGAAAGCATTTAATTTTTCTCTAGAACCATCGAATGGCTTAATAAATTTTAAGATAACACTAAGGGGTATTTCCTCATCTCTTAACTCTTTAAGTTCTTTCTTTGAATCTGCTTTAGTCATTTTATGTAACTAAAATAGCTTGCTGTGGAAATAAAATACAATAACTATGGTCTCTAGATTAAAACTTTTGCCAACTGGTTCTACACGGCTTATCAGTATTCCGAGTACTAAGTAACCGAATACGTGTGCGAAGGATGATTAAACTACGGTCTGGACACACACAGTGTTATATCAACAAATAAGAAGTAACAGGAATATTAAGTTACTAATATGATTTCTTAATAAGGCAAATCTATAAATAGAATTAAAATTAAGAGCACTGAACTGACTCACAGGACACAAAAACACTTCATTTTGCGGGAACACGGAGGACGTCTGATCCTGGTCGATGCTGGATACGAGCAGGTCCGTAGAATGCGCTTGCAGCGCGCTGCTGAGTACCACTGCACAGAAGACAGGTGACGACTTGGATAAACCTCAAAAGGGCTCTGGATTTGGCCTCTTTTGAGCTGGAGTTAGCCTCTCGTAGGCCACTGGAGTTGGCCTATTTCAGCCAGGATTGGCCTCTCTTAGGCCGCAGATAGGTCGCGTTGAGTTCGGGTCACAGGATGATGAAGCACACAAGATACACTTGGCACAAGGACACTTTCACTGGATTACACTTCGCGAGACGTTCCACGGGATATAATATCCCTTGCCGCTGCCACCAATGTTAGGACACACTTTAGAAATACCTTTTTAAAAAAAACGATTATCGAAGGTTAATTAATTATATTTAGTGAAAGGCACAATTACAGTATTAAAAGAGGAAATTTGGTTAATATTCTGACTTGCGACCTATCCGGAAGGAGTCTCAACCCGAACTGGCGCTATTGTCTGAGCAATGCACTAAGTCTAGAAAGGAATGATGATGCGGTGCTGACTAAGCACATAAGGGTGCATTCTAGGGATGTAACAGTACGCGGAACACGTTCTGAGGTACGTCTTCGGGTGCGCATCGTACGCTGCTGTACGCGTTTGCGCTGTCATTTTTATAATTTCGGGTTAAAATTGGATCAGCAGCCGCATTAGCAACTCATTACGATGATGACTACAACCTTGTCTAAACAACATCGCTGGAAGTGCCGACTACCTACCTACACACGAATAATACGCGAAAATATTTTTTTTTTTCTGTTTGTGATTTTAGGAATGCAGAGCAAGAACCACAACATTAGAAAAATGTATCCCAACTATCTCCTTCCGTTCTTGTCATTAGAGGAAAATAAAATAAGTAGGTACTAATACTGTCTGTGGTATTCCATATTCTTGTCATGACTTCATTTTAAATTGCAACTAGAACTTGTTTTGAGATCAAGATCATCAGAAAAAAAATACGTTTTGAAGAAGCTAACTCATAAACTACTCGGGCAAAGTTAATAAAAGAAGGTCGGCAACATAACACGGGGCCCGCTTGGATATAGAGGCGAATGAATGACCGTATGCTGCACTTTAAGAAGCAATTCCGGGGCTCACTTTCTACGTAATGTTGTTTTTGAATTAAGCTGCACAAAGTAAAAGAAGGGAAACAAATATTTCACTTAATATGAACATCTAAACACAATTATTTGCAATTTCTAACGTGTTTCCGAAATTTCGCATTGGAAAATTAAAATTTTATCTTTAGCCCGGTCCAAATTCCGTTAATTTCTCAACATATCATCAAGAATGGCTAGTCCGTATAATATGAAACTAATACAGTAAAAGTAAAGTAGTACAGTTAAATTGTCTTGCACGCGTTTACAGACCCAACACTTGCGTTAGGTTAGCGCCGGGCAACTACGAGTATGTCAGACTGTCAGTCTATGCTTCGAGGATTTCGCGAGTCACGATATTCAGTGTCCCTATGAATGATAGCAATGGTTCATTGATAATATGAGGATGCTTTTACATTAGATATCGTCTTGTAACTGTCGCAGTGTTAATAACTTTTCATCGTTTTTTCAGTACTGCACCGAAACAAAAGATTTTCTTCCGGGACACATTCAATACCCGTCCGACGGTCGATTATTGACAGGAGTCTAGTCGATACTTTTGCTAGTTTTTATCGAAACTGCTTGTCATGCGTTTTAGACAGAGTCCCTCAAAGATAATAGACGAGAGGATTACTCTACTATGATTTATTTTTCTGTGCTATCGCCAAAAATAACAATATTGTTAGCATCATGTGTGTTGGTACAAGATGTACCTTTATGGAGCGGGTAACCCAGTGTAACCCAGTGGCCGAGTGTAGTAACGTGCGGCTCTGTGGCCTGTCTGTTTCTACACAACATCACGCACAATATTACCAGACAATTTTCAACTGTAACGCGTAAATAATAGAGTTTATATTGCATTGTTGTACGGGCAACAAAAAGTTCCTACAAGTACAGATGCGAAGTTATATTTAAATCACGGCGCTCATCTGCAATGTTAAGGTTGAATTCCGAAACGTTTGCGTCACTCTAGTACACCCGTGTATGGTATATGATGTTGTACAGTCAACAAAACCATAACTACGGCGTGATAAGCTGGCCTCTTGATTCCACTAAACCTCCATAATTACAACGCAACGCAAGCTCAAAGTATTACAACCTAATTGCAATCGACTGTACATAATACATAAAATAAAATATATAAACATTTAATAATGGGACGCCGCCGTGTCTTAGGAAACATTCATGCGTAGACTATCTAATTAAAAATAGTGCGACGTATTTTCCGTAGGTTTTCAGTTATCAACTTATCAGTTTATACGAGTTTTACGTCAAGTTACATTGTTGTGCCGATATAAGAGTACAGTCCGTAATATTATTGCCGGCTCTTGTTTCAAGGAGTCATGGCTTCATGCCATGTCTATTAATCTTTTAATAAAGCATCTTATCTGGATAAATCTTTGAATTGGTTTTCATTTTGATGAGCTGCTATCATTTTAACGACTCTTTTAACGACCCCCCCCCTCCCCTTTTTCGACACTAGCGTCAACGGCGGGGAAAGCCGTACTAACGCACACGGTATGTTATTTGCATTCTCGATTATCCATCTCAGTTGCGGTGGAAAATTGCGAATGTGGGTTTTCAAAGACCTTGAGAACGCAACTTATGTCACGACATATCCTTAGATACGAACGTCCATTAAATTTCGCTTTAATATGAAAAAAAACTGTAGGTATACATGTTTTTAATCTTACAGTTAGTTTGATATTTTTAATGCGCAGGTAGAATAACTAGTTTCATAACAGCTAGCGGAAATATTATAAAAGTGACACAAAATTATGACAGAGTTCGTGGATTAAAATAATATAAAAGCTTTATTTTGAGCGCGTGCGAGACCGCGGCACCGCGGTAGGCGCCGGCGGCGCAGCTACACGCGCCACACCGTAGGACTGCTGACACACTTATCAAATAAACGAAAATTAACCTTGTACTCTATGTAATTCACGACGTTTTAAGTAGGCTGACATTGGCTGCGAATAGTTTTAATATGGACGTATGTTGATATATTTATTTTCTTCGACACCAATCGTGCTACTTGCAAATAAGTAAATCGAAGGCAAAATTACATTTTTGTAGATCCATTTTACTGTTTTCTGATTTTTTGAAGTTAAATGTTTCGAATGCTGTGTGCGCATTGAAAAAAAATCAGGAGATATTTATCCAAGCGTTAACCTCACTAGAAGCACACGCATATGCAGTTTTAAGAACCAGACGATTTTTCCAGTTAAAAACACCGTATTTTTAAAGGAACCGGTAGATTAGTGGATGTTGATGGAATAGCTTCGTGAACGTAGTTTCATGTCACCGTAATAGCATCCCGTATGTTGATCAGTTTGTACCTGACAGTTTCGATAACATAAACACACGGTTCGTGCTTTTCATAAAATGTTCGCGGAAACATAAAATGAAGTTTAAAAGTATGTAAGTGCGTAGGGTTTTATTAATCTTGTGCATTATAATTTGATAACCGAGGTTCTATTTTTCTCTGGGGAGGACTTTTAATGATTATATTGAAAAGTCATGTTAAGGAGCGCTCCACAACACATCATCTTGGGGCTATCCTTTAACAACGTGCAGCTTTTAGGTCACTTTTTAGCCCCCGGCCCCCGTGGTGGTGATGTCGTGAGGTTTTAGGCTACCCTTCCTCCCCGTTCCTGGCATGACGTGTATTTTAACTGAAAAGATAATTCTAGAATCTGTTGCACTTGCTCGGGTTTTTAATTCCTAGTAGGTTATAAAAGCAACTTTTTTCGTGTCACATTATCCCGCCCAGGGTGATTAGTCGTGATTTTTTTCTGAACCCTTCCCCCTTTGAACCTCACGTAATTAAAAGACGACCCTTTGACAATATCTTCAAGTAGTTGTCTTTGAACGAGCTCAAGGAGTTTAAGAGCTGGGTCGAGGACAAGAACCGCGGTTGACACCGGGACGTTGTGAGTTGTGACCCTTTCTACAGGAGTCAAGAGTTGTATCATATTTTACATAATTTGTGTCGTGATCAATCTTTTAAAGACAATAAATTAATTACAGCCATTTGATTTCATTTTTTTGTTCTTCAAGTCCAAGACAAAGATTAATGAAATCGCCAGAAGATAAACGGCCGTTAGAAGATTCTGTTAGTATCGAATGCGAGCGGAGATAACAGACTGAGCATTTTATGAAGATACAAGCCCGATAGCACGACGGAGTCGGCAACTTCTCAGGAGCCTTAAAGTATTCAAAAAATGAAGATAGAAATATTTTTATTGCAATTTAAAACTCATAATTCAAAGAAGAGGATATTATATAGTTGGAAGTTTAAAACCGCGTAGCTACCTACCAGATAAAGTAGTGTGTCGTGACGTGTCTAATTTAAAATAACTTCCATACAAACTTTCATCCCCTATTTAATGGATGAATTTACAATATGCTATATTTAGTGCTCACATTATATATTATGGAAACTCGTGCGCAAAATGTCAAACTTCTAAACCCATACGTTTAGGCCGTGCGGTTTCACATTAAGTACAAAATTCGTATCACGATAATACTTTCAAAACTAAAAGGGATTCGATTCTAAAATTGTTTTAAATGCACGTAAACGTATTTTCAATAAAACTCCGTGATAGTCGGATAGTCGGGTGGCAGTTAATTTTAAATTGCACGAACAACGAGCGAATGAACCGGTGCCGTTTCATAATTAAATATGTATTTTTAACTTGTCAAAATTAGTTAGAGGTTTATTTAGCTCTACCACAGTAAACGCCGGAGTTTTAATATAGATCAGTTTAGTCTTTTAATAAAATGTTCATAAAGTCAAGTATACAAGCCTTCTTCTGCCTTTGGCAAAAATGCATCATGAAAGTGGTGGTCGGCAACATTTAAGCTGTAGGCAACCTAGTCTAATGTAGGACGTCTTGTGCATGATAGCACGCAAAATATTACACGAAGACGAAGTTGCTGATTAAAAGATTAACCAAGATGTTGTTGACATGTATATGTATGAGCCACGCGACGGCACCAGCATTACATTGAGATTGAGACGCGTACGTATGCTTGGATTATTGATGTGACACACAATTTGTAATTCATAAAATCAGGAAGTTTGTATCAATACCAACAACGCACAAGAGAACACTTAACAGCACAAATAACGTACCCATTCATAAGATCCTCAGCGTAACCGTGGAAGTATATAACGGAGAGCGTCAATGAGGGGCAAAACTTTACGATTCCACGCCTGTTGCACGAGTGCTACGACTGCGGTTATTACGTATTAATGTTCCGGTTATGTTTTGTGAATTGCGATCACACCGTAAGCCACGTCTCGTTCACTGGGAACCGACTTGTGTTAATTTCGCACTGGAGGTAATTTATTCCGGAGTGGCGCCGCGTCGCGGACCGCGTCGTCGTGAGGAAGTGGGCCGCGGCCGCGCTTCGCAACGATTGCCGCCGTTGTCTTTATCCATTTACACGCACCGGTGCAGCCATCAATCCGTGTTAGATACGAGGATAGCTAATCACTGCACGGACGCCGGACGGGAGAGCCAGCGCTACTCCTGCGCCGGCCACGAGTTCACTACTCCGACATTATTGTGCAAGCCTCGTGCCCAGTCCTATTCAATTTCAAATATGGTAGCAGACGCGCGCGCACGGCCCATTGGACAGTTACAGCATAGGAACAAATGATCACAAATGTAATCGTAAATAAATCATTGGATCACTGCTAATGGGCAAGAACTAAATGCTGCCTATTTGTTTGGATTTTAGACAGTCAAATTCCGGTGCAGACCGTACGGGAAGTGGCGAATAACTGAGGTCTCGGTAAACAATTTACGAACGTTGCCGTTCTTATTTCTTGCATAACGTAAAAAGCAAGTTTACATTTGCTAAGAAATACCACCCGTGCCCGTGCGTAATAAGTTGAGTCCCGCTTGGTATAAGGAAACGTTTACGAAGTGATAATAAATACAAATTAAATTAAATTAACTTTACCGCGCTCAGGTCTCAAACTTATCGTACACGAGTGGCTAGTACTTACTTTTTTTTATTATAAGACATAGATACTAAAATAAAAACCGGCTAAATGCGATTCGTACTCACACGCACACAGGGTTCCGTAGCACCAAACAATATAATAAAAATATTTTGAAAGCTCATTCGTACGTTGTATAACAGAAAAACTAAATTTAATTTAGTTTTTCTGTTGAATACAACTTTGTTTTTCATAGTATGATAATGAAAAACAAAGTTACTGCTGCAGTTTGATGAAAAACTCCCTTATTTCAAAAACTAAACATCAAATCTTATTCAAACCAATTTTCGTTGAAAGGTTTTTCTACAATCCTACATTTTTTCAGAATTTTGCTCCTCTTACTTTAGAAACTAGAACTTTGTAAGTGTCTATCTTTTAAACGATTGACTTTGAGAAAAAATTGTTTCGCGAAACTCAATGTCATTTTTAAAGACCTATCTATGGACACCCCGCACTTATAGGTTTGATGTTTTTTTTTTAAATTGCAGTTCCATGTATGGGGAGCCCCCTCTTATTTTTTTTGTTTTTGTATAAAAATCGTAAAACGGTTCACAGAGTACATATAACTATCAAGTTTCAACTGTGTAGTCCTAATAGTTTCGGAATAAAGTGGCTTTGACATACGGACGGATAGACAGACAGACAGACATGACGAATCTATGAGGGTTCTGTTTTTTGCCTTTCGGCAACGGAACCCTAAAAATAGTATTACGGTGAGGTAATAATTATTAACATCAATATACCTCTCGGAAACCATACAAGGTGTAAACCTAGATGGACCCTTCCCGAAGCCGTCAACCAAGCATTCTATACAATCAAACTAAGTAACTCTACGCAAAATTATTGCTGAGAAACGACGGTTTTTTTTTTCATACAAATGGCGGTTTACGGCAGGACTCAATGCATCGAATTGAAAACATTGGGTTTATGGATGCGTTAAATAGTTCAGGGGTAATGTAGGTATTTAAAGTAAAGTTATCGCATTAAAAATTGTATTTAAAAAAAAAAACAGTATAAAAAGTTGGAACTTTGGCCTCCAATATAGTATCCGCGAGGTACAAAATTAAAACTAGTTAGCGAGTCTGATTCGAGATGCTCAGTACAGCAGTAGACTGCGGTCGGATAAACAGCCGTACCAATATACTAGCAGATAGTGCGGACCGTTCACTGTCCTCTGCGCTGGGACCGGGACCGTGATTCACTCGCCTCTGTTTTGTGTAACGCGCGATTTTTCACACATCGACCGCGAATACTAACCGTGCAAGTACTGAACAAAAGAATCGCTACAACTTAAAAAAATGGCAAGTCCTTTAAAATAATAATATTTGAGCACCACTTGTAATTTACTCATTATTTATTTCACGCAAATTCAAAATTATTTCAATGCTAACTGGAATTTGGTACGTGAAAAAGAAAAGTAAAACTTACCCGCAGTGTCATTGTTGGTAGCAGCGCCACCGTTTGTATTAGCAGCAGTGCCACCGTTCGAAGTACTAATAGCAGTGCCAACGTTCGTAGTGCCACCATTGCTTGAATTTGTAGTACCACCGTTGGTGGAAGTAGATGTCGAAGCGCCATGGTTCATTAAATGATTATTGTTGCCGTTACCATTACCAGAATTATCACAATTGGTATTGCGATTTTGCCCACGATATTTCGGCATAAATTTGGCAAGCCTATTGTAAGCAGCTCGCATGGATGGTGGTTTGTACGGCGACTCGGTGCTGGATGATGGGGGAGAGGTGTCATAATCTCCATATTCATTATCAGTAAAAGTCGAAGAGTCAGAATCCATCGAAACAGAAAATAAACTAAAATAACTGAGACAACACGCGTGGAAACAAATTTTGAAGCCGGTACTGAACTTTTTTTAAAATAAACTTCAACACATTAAAGTGTCGAAGTGAAGTTGAATAGAGTTAAAGTCGAACGCGGCCGGTTTCGGAACCAGTGAGCGAAGTTGCAATGCGTGCAATCACACCGGAAGTAGAACAAGTTATGAGCGCAACCGCGGAACGTCAGATGTTGCCCGGGGAGCAGGAGGCGGCTCCTAGTGCACGGGGATGCAATCGTGCAACAGGAGGGCAGACGCGAACAGCCGCGGGTCAGAGGAGCGGCGCGGGCGTGCGTGCGCGTCCGCCCGTCTAAAGCACGCCCATCCATTGTCGACAACACCTCTACCACCGGACCACAGTACCGACTCCCGAAGCACACCGACGACCAACGCACAACACACGCGCAAGTGTAACACTTACGTGCGCCGACACAGGCGCATCAACAAGGCGATTTATGGTCCATCATGATAGAGCTGCGTTTGTAGGCTTCGTGATACACACTACCATCATAGTTACGTTTAAACTTGCATTTAGGAAATCCCGAGAAATTATTTCAGGAATTTAATTTGAATTTATATATAACTTATGTAGCTATAGTATATATGGACACTAGCTACGTCGAAAAACTAACAAACAAAAAGCTAATAAAATACGAATAGCGCGTTTGATTGTAGCGCCGAAGACAACAAGTCCACGGTCTGGTTTTCTTTGCACTGTGTGTTATTTAACCGCGATTATAAGCGTCACGACACACTAATAATAATAGTATAGTGCCGGGCAGCGGGCCGCGTACTGACAACGTAACATCGCCAGCGCCCGATTTTGCAATCGTTACGTGTTCAGCGTAATGTTGACAATAACAAATAGTCTTTAACGTCGACCGCGTGTTTAGAAAGGACACATTACGCCTCGGAAACATTCATTCATACGACAACCAAATGAAACATAACAAATGAAATCTGCAAGTTCTGCGACCAAATCCGATGTTATAATGATGAGATCCGAAGAATGAAACGATGTGAATCCGCCTGAAGTTATGCACTTGTCTGAAAGTCTTTATTAGAATAACTTTGAGCTACATTTACATATCTTTAATTTTGCAAATACATATTTTTTCATTTATCTAATACTGATATTAATATTTAAATCAAAATCACCGCGCATACGGCGCAATCATGCTCACGTCTACGAGGAATTATTTACGTGACCCGGTGGAAAAACAAGGTTTAAATTTTTTAAACACGGGTAAACTAACTTTAGATGTTTAATTTTCTCCAAATCGGAGTTCTGTATTTTATTTCAAATTACCCGGAGGCTTTGCACGGGTGCACTTTACTAATCAAGAAAGTGAGAAGTGCCGTTAAAAATATATTCCATACAACCTGTGTCTCGACAATTACGATGATGCTCCCTCAAACATGAGGTCATTGATAAAACCACATCAACGGCCATTACGTCCACGTGAACATATGGCACGGTGAGTAAAGTCCTGTGGGTTCGGAAAGCCTGTTAGTAATTAACAAGTAACATATATATATAGCTTGATATATCTTTGGGAGCTTTTCCGGTTCACAAACTAAGTGTAAAACAAAGGTTTCAGGCACGTTAGAGATATTAACGGACGTTACGTGGGAGTTCCCGCCCGGTTTAGGCGCGGAAGGCCTAATTCTCAAAATTCGAGAAAGAACTATTAGGTAGAATTAACTACCAATAGTCTATGAATAGTCTTAAGGAATTGGCCATTCAGAGAATTAGGGTTTAGAGGATTTGCCATTTTGAGAACAAGTCTTTTTGCGACTCTGTTGCCCTTTTGAGAATTAGGCCTTCTGCGCCTAAACCGTTAATTGGTTACAACAATGTTTCTAATTTTCGGGACGGTATGATTCGGAACGATTCGAAAAAACCTGGCTACAATTCGATTTTGCTAACAGTGTCGAATCAGGCCGACTAGCACCCCATTGCGAATAATTGCATCATTTTTGAGCGCTTTCCTCGGGTTAAAAATAAGAATCAGCAGCAAGATACAAAATTATGTCGTTGCAATCTTTACAAAGTGAGCCGTACACACACATACACACTCGGTTTGATATTCATCGTCCCTTTTGCACAGGAAACATGTGATTGGCTCCCTGCCCGCTTGACCTCTAGCCCCCCACATCTATGAGCAACTTGTCCGGTAGGATACGTGTTGTCAGACCCATTATGGTATATTGTCTTATACAGATCAAGTACCTATTCACGATTGCAGTTAAATTGTTACAATGCCAATCCTTCTAACAGTGAATTGAACAAAATGTCATTCACAATTAAGCACGAACTGACTCGAAGCGACGCGCTTCACAGACTTCAGTATTCATTCACAGTATTCAGCTATTAACCGCTACTACAGTCGTACTACCCGCTACCGGCCACTATGTACTACGAGTCAGTCAGAGTCAGTGCGGATACCGCGGAATCACCGGGCCTGCCTCAGCAGAGTTCGCGCTACCCCACAACTATGCACAGCTTGAAAAAATGAAAAACCAAGACCAGTAACATTTTGTTGTTACTAAAACCGAAATAGCGATAAAAAAAAATAGATAAATAAAATATTGACAATTTATAATGGTACAGGAAATTTCAAGTTAGCGACTGTCGAGAAACATGTATGTACATATTTTTAAGTGGAGGGAATGGGTACAGGCCTTTGCCCAGGAGCGGGACCCTTCAATCAAACAAAAAAATAAGTCCTTGCAGGGACAGTATCACATTCATCCCACATAGGTCACCGGTGACCGGACCCTGCCTAGTATTTAGGCGCTTCGTCGGTCACCGGTGACCTCAGGGAAGACCTAGGATACTTATTCCGTAGATTTTGTGTACGCATGTGACCGCTGTGCAGTGGGCTAATACACGGGCGCACAATGGTTTTCGTTTACCTTGACACTTGTTAGATTCACATAGAAAAATGTGCGGTTTTCCGCGAACTCGTTCATGGATTCGGAGGTTTGGTTTTTAAGTACAACATTACTATAGGTTTTAAATATTTTACATAGCTTATTATACTACCACTTTTGTAGGTTTTTTAACAGTAAAGTAATTTTTTTAATGCATCAGTAGTTTCCGAGGAAACTGAAAAAAGGCTGTTATTTTACAATGTATTGGGTAAGTAAGGTAATAAAATTAAATAATAAATAATTATGAAAATATTTGAAAATGAATAACAATAATTAAATTGCTAAGTATAGTAAAGAAAATATGTTGTGCACTGCACCCAAACGAACAAACAAACCGGCAAACAAAGGTTTTATTATATGCATAGATTTCATGAAAATTTGCCATCGACGCGCTAAAAAGAAGGATTGCAATGATGTGTGGAATTCGATGATGTGTAAAGCTTATAAACATGTAAGTACATTTAATTATTTGATTGAAACATACAGGGTGTATTAATAAGTTGATTGCAATAAATAAAGACTGATATTACTAGTTTGATTGCATGTACCGTGCGTGTAGAATTTTCTTCGCTATCTCGCTCCCGTTCGATGAATTAACTATCATCAGATTACTTTGATGGCAATTGTTTAAAGAATTAAAATAAGTACTATTGTCCCGATAAATATAAGAGTCCTTTATAAAAATATTTGAAGTAACTTAGTGGAATGCCGATATTATTATCGATATACAAAATAAGTAAATTTAGACTCAGCAGCAAAACTAAATTTGTTTTACATACAGTTCTTAGTACATAGTATATAGTACTATATTATGTTACTAAAGAAAACAAAGTTACTGCGACGATAAAGTGACGAAAAAGTCTCATATCTCAAAAACTAAATATAAAATCTTGTTCAAACTAATTTTCGTTACCGTTCCTACTTTCACGATTTTCCGCCTTCCCGGCCGAATTTGCACGACTTAAGAAAAATAATCTAAGGAATTTCGATATCATTTTTCAAGAGCTCTGATATACACCCCACACAAGTTTTCAACCGTCAGTTTAATGTATGGAGAGCCACCCCTATTTATATTTATTACATAATACATACATACATATATAAACTCAGGCCTTTTTCCCCTGGGGGTAGGCAGAAACCACAGAACGGCAACTGCTAAGATCCTTACATACTCCTTCTGCCTCGTCCACGTTCATACATCTGGTCATACACGCACGCCGGTTGAGAGTACTACACACCTGACCTTTCTGAAGATCCTCACCAATAAGGTCAGCGTATGTCCTATTTTTTTTTCCTAATTTCACATCATATTTGTGTAGCGGCTCATAGAAGGGACCGACTCTTCAAATTTTTACTGGTGGTATCAATAGTCTCGGGAGTAAAACGGCTGTGACATACGGATGGACAGACATGACAGACAGACGGACAGGACGACTCTATAAGGATTTTTGCCATTTGGCAACGGAATCCTAAAAACAGCAAGAACGGGAAGCGTCCCTTCACAATAGTTATCCCTACGCGTCACCTTCCTGAAGGGAAGGACCCCTAAAAGCGCGTAACCTTGACCGATATTTAGGACTTTTCCCCCAAGGTTAGGAGGGGTTCCTGACGGTTCCTTTTTTACGGGATTTTAAGTTATAATCAACGGTTTCGTTTAATGTTGCAACTACTTAATTTTCGCATTTCAAACTTCGGTTATTCACATGCGTTTGTTCGATTATTTATTAGTTAAAAGTATGTGTATTTAACACAATAAACCTGAACCCGTTTTATGAGAGCTACATTCCTGCCCGAGTAGCCATGCTCTGGAATGCTTTCGAATTAATGGATGTTCATTGACCATAATAATTGCGTTAGTTTATTTATTTATGAATACTTCATGTACAGTAGTGGTACATAAGCGGACTTACCCCTATAACCAACCCATATTTAACCTCGACTTTTCATACCCTGGGTGCCAAAGCAGCCAGTATTGTAATGAAGCCTATCTTCAAGAAGATAATTAAAATGTGGTATTTTAGACATTTCAATATTTATTGCTATGCTTCTAATTAAACTAACAGAAATAAAATTAAAATCAATGCTTTATCCACAATCAGCAAATACTTTTATTTGATCCTCGTCACTAATTAGAATTTGCCACTTGTTGCAAAATTTCTTGCGTCTTCTGACTTTCGGATAGCGGAGGCCTAGGCCCATCTGGAATGTAGAGCTTGTCATTTATCATTTAGCGAAGATTGGCAAGTCAAAGTAAGCAAATTTTTTAATGTTTACAAATTAGGTCTAGCGGCAAACTCTTCAAATAAGTAGGTGTCTAGTGTCTACTCAAACCCGCAATTTTGCTTCAAAATATGTATATTGTACAAAATAAACGCACAGCTTATTGTAAAAACAAAAATATAACTGTATAAAAATCATAATGCCTCATCCTGGGTACAATATTGTTGCTTCTATATGTGAACACAATGTAGAGATAGAAAAAATACAAAAACACCGGTAAAACTATAAAGATTAGGATAATATAAGCCTTACTAACCACAATAGAAAATCTACATGGTACTCAAACTTACAAAAACTCAAATAATGCTTCTAATTTATATAAAACAATGGTAATCAAAGTATTAGAAAAATGAAAGAACTGAAGGAGGAGCATCTCTTCCAAACATTAAAATCTTAGTTTGTGAGCCCAAGTGGCAGTGGAGCATGACCAGCATTGGGTCAAGCATTTTTATCTAGGGTACAGTCTTCCAACTTATAATATGCTCGATTACCTACGTAGTGTTCGTTTTATGCAAGTTTTAAATTTCTTCTCATTAAGTTGTAGAATGTCAAGAGGTATTTTGTTGTAACATTTTACACAGTACCTCATAAAAGAAGTGCGTACTTTTGACAATCTGAAATGTGGCTGATCTAATTTGTCCTTATTCCTAGTATTAACATTATGCCTGTCGCTAATTTTACTAAAAAGAAGTACCTACTTATGTTTTTCCGAACAAACCTAATGTTTTCATAAATATATTGACAAGGTACCGTCATGATGTTAATTTGTTTAAACAATTCTCTTGCGAGATTCGGGTCTGCGTAGTTTATAGATGGCTCTTGCAGCCCTCTTTTGCAGAATAAATATTGATTCAATATCTGCATTAACATCGTTAACCACGAAAATAGATCTAACAAAGAAATTGAGGAAAGCAATAAAAAGTGGCCTTAGTAGAGCAAACGTATCATTTAGATACGTGAGAGAAACTGGGGTGTCGTAGATCAGTCCGTGTCGTATCAAAGGGCAACGACCGAGCTGTGACAAAGCTGAACAAAATCGTAACATTCGAACGAACTAATTGGGTCTTAACAAATCATTTAAGTACCAATGACGTAATATAAATAGACCCGTCATGCATGAACATCACGGCACTCAAAAACAGCGTAAATACTATCGGTAGCTAGATAGCTACTTAGACGCACGAAGAAAGGGAAAGAAAATGAATTGTATGGAATTCCTGTTGTTAGAGAGATAAATATGTTTCTTTAATAAAATTATGTTGTCATTCTGTGGTGCATGCTCATTGGCCGAGCGCGTAGGCACGTGACTTACCTCAGGTGCCAGCCGCCATTAGAAGGCATCGAAAAAAAAAAATGAAATACATTTTTCTTAATAATTACGCATGAAATGATACTTTTTTTATCTTTCACAGTTGCAGTAAGGTGCCCCGGCAAAACAACTACGGGGCTATTGTAACTAAATTGAATATGTCCGTTAATATAAGATTTTTAAATATAACGCCATCTATAAATTACTGAGCATACCATATTGTTACATGAAGATAATAGGTGGAAGCACTGCAGCTAAAAATGAAGGTAAAACAGGTTCATCTGTCAAACCGCCATTTTGAAGCAATTTTGTACGAACGCATGTGGTGACAAAAATCTACAAAAAATATGTTTTAGAGTGTTTTAGTAGTTGAGAACCGTAAGTACCTATAGTTATTTTTTGCTTAAAGATTCGTTAAAGCTACAATAAGATATGTATATACTTACATTTTCCCTGATAATAACGCAAAATGGGGTAATTGTAACTTTGAGGTTAGTTGCATTTGCTCCGTGTCGGTTTGTAAGTACCATGAAACAATAAAGCTGTGCCATGAAAAAAAAAAATTAAATAATTAAAATTTAACATTTCTTAAAAACACAAACGGCGTTTTTTTTTGTTATTTGAGGCAGTTATTCACACAATTTATTTTAATGACACGTACAGCCACGGCCCTGGTTGGTACGCGACTAAATTGAGGTCCGGTAATTACCTTCCATTCATGTTGCCACTACAGAGCGCGGGCAACGTATCTATAGCTTATATAGCATTGCTAAGTACGAACTCACTGCCCCAGCTTATTTATTGTATGACACAATGTTACAGATGTTTTTTTTTTGTTTTCTTTTGAACTGATTTCTTTACATCAAACATTGTTAACCGACTACTGTTATTTTAATTTGCGACGTTAAGGAAAGGCTCGATCGAGATTTCAGCTATTACGATGACTATTTAGTAAAATAATAGGGCAATCAGTTTCTTTTTTTTGCAAACTTTTTTTTGTATTTTTTTTTAATGTTCTAACTTTACAAACTTGGTAGCGTTCTTTTTAAATCTAATTGAACTTTAACAAACTAGTTTCGATCAAGTTTTACTCAAATATCAACATTTCCTTGCACAAACTGTAAGTCATTTCCCTATGGCTATTTAATTTTGATGCAGTTTTCAGCAATAGATAGTGTGATTCAAGAGGAAGGTTTATATGTATATTGCACCCGTGCGAAGCTGGGGGGGTCGCTAGATAGCAACCTATAAGTGCCAAAAGGGCGGGTGACACGAGTGGCGGGGGCGGGAGGGGGTTGAATATGGGGTGCCAGTCTGCACTGACCGCCGACCCCGGCGGCGTTTTAATATCAATTACTTAGTTGTTAACCGCAAAACTCCGCTGCATTCGCATTCCACAAGCATGCATCATGAAAAGACTCCGACCTATGACGTAGTGCCAAAACTATTGTAGTGATTAAATTAATTGTGTTTGAATTAATTTGGTAGTATATTTGCTCACTAAACACAGACATAACCGCAAGCAGAACCACCAAGTATCATCTGTCAAAGGTATTTCTCGGAGAATGTCTATTCCTAATCCTATTCAATTATGTCAACCCCGGATGAGACCGCTTTCCACAGAATACAAGAGGATGTAGAAATTTTACAAAACTTATTTTCGTACAATTTAATATTCAGCAATAAAAGACATTGCGATGAACTTTCACAGAATTTATAGAGATTTGTTTGGATAAAAAATGCAATATTTTTCTAATATAAATTGAAAGAATAGCATTTGACATTTTCTTTCGCTAAGAAATGGGATAAAATTCCGCGAATCGTTTCAGGCAGTTTAAAACGGCCATAATGAGCCATTTTCCTTTCTTATAGCAAATCATTTCCCGAATTCCCAGCAGATCACTAGCAATACCTCTCATATTCGTTATACATATTATATTAGTAGAATCACACTCAATTCATTTCATATTAGAATCAAATCTCGTGTAAATATATAGCTGCACGAAAAATAAAGACCATTATTTTACCGGTTATTAATTTTCATTACAGTTTTTATTAATTGAAAAAGTTTTTTTTTTTGGATTTCAGTGATTTCCAAAAGACTTCAAAAAGTACTAATAGTGTTGTAGAGGTCAGATAGGCAGTCGCGTTTAAAATACTGGTATTCAGTTACATCCGGTTAGACTGGAAGCCGACCCCGACATAGTTTGTGAAGGGCTAGGCAGAAGATGAGTCACGACCACTTTACACTGAAAGTGATTTTCTCCCAATGTACTATATTCGTTGCAAGCTTTTATTAAATTACAATGTTTGTTTGTTTAAGCCAAATCATACAACTGAATTTTATAACAGTTATCCCCAACCGATTGAGCTGGAATTTTGCGAACACGTTTAGTTTGGATGAAAATGCATGGCGATAACTTCAATAATATGGAGTATTAGCTGTTTTTATGCACTCCCATGATATGGGTATCAATTATTTAAAGAGTTTGCTGAGAATAATACGAAAAAAAGAGGTCGTTTAAGGTTTTTTTATACTAGTTTTTGTCTGTTTGGTTTTCGCTTTTTGAATTTTCCTCGTTGTATAAATGTAAGTAGTTGTGACCGTGCCTAGAGACATGAAAACTGAAATCATATTTTCCATAGTTTTTTAAGTGACTGGATACAAAACAGGCCGCGTCCTCCTGGTATATGAATAATATCAGTGTTTTCTTTAGGCCCATGATTTTATAGTCGGGATGAGTTAGGTCAACCCAAAAACTTATAGCTATGTAACCTTAAAACGTGTCATGTGCCAATAATGTTATAGACTGTAAGTTGTACCTTTCATACCGTCTTTGTATTGCTATGCTATTTTGAGAAGTGCACATTTTGCGAAGTGCACATTATGCGTCAAGTGCATGTTTTGCGAAGTGCACATTCTGCGTCAAACCCAAATGGATTAGTAGTTCATTTGTAATAATAATAATGCACCGGTCACCTGCTGACATCTTGTGTTTTAATATATTCATAATAATTTTAGAATATTTTTATTTTAAAGTAGCTATCTAATCAACTTATTGTCTTATCATTGCATTACAATAAGGCGACATTGTCATGTTGTTTTTAAAAGCCAAATAAACTACAACCCTATTTATACCATATCACACTTTACATCCCAAGGATTTTGAGGTAAACTCATTTAACCTATTTGTTGCTTCTTCTGTTTCGGCAACGAAAATTCACATGGCCGCCAACGTAAATATCGTAATGATCGTAGTAAACTTGTTAAAATGAATGGGATTGCCATTGTAAATGTGTGACAATAGTGCAGGTGTTCATTGTTCCTACTGAACTGAGTTTTAGATAAAAGAATCAGTTGTTCACTATCAGGATCACGCACTGGCGCAGCGTCACAATAAAACATAATTTCCACTAAAATCGGAAAGATATTCGACGGCAAATAAATAAATCTTGTTTATAACAATAAAACTGCCGTAGATATCACTCTGTATTACGAAAGATAACATTAGACGCAGCGCACATATTGGAGACAGCTTTATCACCACATTTATTTTGAATTGTATACGATCGACTAGAGCATAAATTGTATAATTTAGTAAAAAAATCTCATGCCAAACATCTATGCCAAACCATTTGGTACATTTTAGAAATATAGAAGCGAGGCACCTGCCTATGTAGTTGAAAGTTTAGCAAGCTCTGTTTGTTTATCCTGAAACTCTGAAGGGATCGTTGTCACACATCTTTATGAACAGAACATGTTTTATTATCGGTATAGAACAAACCCTGATATCGCGAAAAAAAGCAGTTGTTTAGTACATTTGTGTTTTAATAACTCGGTAAAATGAAGGGTTGGTTTCATAGCGAATATGGTTCATAATGATGAGTGTGTAAAGCTGGGTACTCACTTAGCAGCGTAGCACGTAACGTATCAGATACGGTATCAACCTGCAAGTGGGTACGGCTCGTCCACGGTCCACCGCGAGCCGCCTTTGTGTTCGCAGTGAAACCGCCACTCGGCGGGTCGCTGCGAGCTTACAGCGCTCCACGCGCGAGCGGCTCGCAGCGGGCTCGTGCCTACGTACTCACTTGATACCGTATCTGATACGTTACGTGCTACGCTGCTAAGTGAGTACCCAGCTTTATGCTTGCTATCATTTATGTGTTGCCAAACGTTACATGCGGTTTTCAGCGACACATTTCCAAAAAAAAGCGCCGTATTTTGGATTGTTCCGAAAATTGGTTACTCGTCTGATTCTAAAAGACGCAAACCGGACACTAACGGATATTATATTAAAGTAAGTATCTAAACGTGTCCGGTCATTTGTCTGAACCTGTTTGACCGAACCTTGCGTTGGACTTGGTTAACACGATTTATTCCCGGTTCGTCACTGTTCCGATTGTTCACCAATTTTTTTTTCGTTCAGTATGTCTCTATTTGTCATCATAAGAAAACAAACGAATTTTTATTTAACATTTGTAAAAAATGTGTCTCCTAAATCAATTTTTTACAAAAATGTATTAAGAAAAAATAAAAATAAACTGTACCTTCAATAAAAACCTATGTACTTATGATTTTGATCAACTTTTAATACAATGATTATTGTCAAGTGTTGAAGATTACCTATTTATCGTGAATTGTAAATGCAGTCCCTATCCACGTTGCAACTAAATTTCGATTGATTGAAGCTAATTGTGAAATTCTAATGTAAATTCTAATTAACTAAGAAGGATGTACTCAAGGTAGGCAAATGAGACTACACTAGCAATTGGCAATGTAGCCAAATATGGTTGGATTCAGCTTCCTGTTATGCGAGATACGAGCCAACATAAGTACCCCAGTACCACCAGTATGTATTTCACACAGAGCAACTGCAAACCGATAGCAGGTAGAACGGTACGGGTAAACAAGGCTTATGGCAAGGCTTTAGGTTATGTTCCAGACAATTTAAGTTTATAATAAAAATGCTGGTCCGTTCTCTAACTGACCGCTGCAAGTGGTAACTGCACCTCAAATGCCTAGTTAATTCTAGCTCTGAGATACAAACGGATTGATTGTAACCAAGAATCGGTACTGGTTTAATCTAGACTGCTAACCGATACAGCTTATCATAATAGTCGTTTCTTCATTGAATAGTTTATAATTTGACTGGATTATTGTAGGCGCGCGACAGCGCGCACACGCGCCACAGCGCTGTTTTCTTCACGACACCCCGGCGGTCTGTCTCCGCCGAGTGAGACCCCTGGTTATTCAGGGGAAGCCCTGCGACAGACGACCAGCGACAGACGACGATTATTGTGTGGCCCCCGCCCGTCCCACTACCAGAGCTCGGCTGTAAGGTAAATCGGTTGCGGAGGTTTTCATAGGGGTGGTTCGTAGTGCAAGTCTTGGGTATCGTAGAGAGTGCATTATCCTAAACGTCCGTTTAAATTGCTTAAATAAAAAAGTACTTTTTTATGATAGTGGTGTTAATTTACAGGTAAGGTATCAGGCTTTTATTGGATGAGAAATCATCAAATAACCCCCCCCCCCCCGCTCTGGGTGGAGTGGGAGGGAGTGTCAGACTTTTACTGACTAAACCCCATCCATGTTCCTTCTTTGCCCTTTGTGTTCCAGGGCCGCGGTATCTCTTTCGAACAGTCCCGCAGCCCCGGCAGGCATAGGTCCTTGCCCGGGAAAGGGCCCCCTTCCTGTTACTGACGTCTCTTTGAGGCGCGCGTGGAACACGAACGCGCCGTCGACACTGCCTGTCATCATAAGACGGACGGACGGTGAGCTAACCCATTACTCACCGTCCACAGGCCCGCGCCTACGGTGGCCGGTAGCCACCACGTGGCCCCCGACGCGTCCCCCGCAGCGGCTGGGACATGAGATTCTCTCCTTCTCAGGTCCCGCCACCTCCTTCGCTAGCATGACTGCTTCGCAGAAGGAGGTGACGGCTTCCCATTCCTCCTCTCGCTCTGGACCATGGCCTGAACCAGGGCCGGGCGCGAGAGGTCGCTGCTGCCAATCGCTGCTACGAGGACACGGCGGAGCTCCACCCAAGCGAGGCAGACCTCCACGGTGTGAGCCACCGTGTCCTCCGGACGATCCACACAATGGTAACACCCGGGCGTTTCCTCCCGCCCGATTCGGTGCAGGAACCTCCCAAAACAACCGTGTCCAGTGAGGACCTGCGTCAGGCGGAAGGTGACGGCGCCTTGGCGCCTCTCTAGCCACTCCTCAAAGAGGGGACTTATCGCCACTATTGCTCGCGAGTGTATAAGGGTCCAATTGATAACGTCCTTTCTTTTTTAAGTCGGTTAATAGACAGATAGAGCAACTTTAGCATCATCTGAAATAATTTAAGTACGACTAGGTGTCAAAGGGGGAGCGTTCACACACACACGATTTGTTTTTGTTTTTGCTATGAATTACTCAGTTTTACACAATCATCAGACTATCCCTTAATTTCCAACTTGTGTTTGCACAAGTTGCCGTGTTTGTAACTTGTTTATTTGAATTATAGAGTTTGAGATGATCCACGTGCCAGTAACCGACAGCACAGTTTTAGGTGTTGATTAGTTACTCGTCTATTAGCGTTAATTGGCAAGTAAAAGTGACGAGTATCGTCTGTCAATTTCACAAGCGAAAGTGAAGCTTCGAGTAAAACTTACTGGTTAAGTGAACGATTTTTTTTTCATTCGTTCAATGTACGTCAACAACCCTCGTCAAACTGTGGCATAAGGGGGCTCTAGGTAGAAGTAAAACAAAGAACACCTTTTTATTCATTGCAGTTGTCATTTTGTGTGTTCGTCTGTTGTTGTTTTATTGTGGGTTATTTTAATTTATTTAAAGTACTGAACTACTAATTTAATGACATGGATGAAGTAATGAGGATAGATACTGGGATTTATAAAATACCACGCAACTCTGCGTTTTAGGCAATATTTTCATTATTATGTTTTATGTAGTTATGCATTCCCATAGACAAAATCCTATTAATATTATAAATGCGAGAATTTTGAGGTGGATGTGTGGTGTGACAAGAATGGATAAAGTAAGGACTATATTAGAGGAAGTTTGAAAGTTGCGCCAGTTACAGAAAAGTTGAAAGGGAATAATGAGGATGGACGAATCACATGTGACTAAAAGTGATGAGTATAAATGTTGATGGATTGCGTGAGGAATGATACGAAGGAAGAAGGAGTACATGATAGCGTGACGGTTGACAGAGGAGAATGGCAGAAAAACACGTGCTACGCCGGCTCCAAGTAACATGGGACGAGGGCAGGAAGAATATACTTAGATATTTACAGCCCTCGTTGGCAATATAGGTACCATATGAAGTCGACGTTAAAATCTCTTTCAAAGTTTTGCCCTATTCATCCCGTGTTACGGGACTTGACGCGTACTGACGTACAATGTTACAGTTAGAGCATGGGACCATAATTTCCACTACAAAGTTAAGTTTATTTTTTTAATTGATTCGACTTACCCTTTAGTTTAGCCTTCTACTTCAGTCTTATAATATAGATAGACTATCTTTTTACGCGCATATTCAGGTGTCCGTTTCTATATTTTACTAAGTTGTTAAAACCTCGTGAAGGCATCTAACAAAGTCGTGAACAAGAAGCCGTCTCAAGTGCAAAGCATATTGTACAACCAATTATAAGAACTTAAATCTTATAAACTTTACATAAGTAGCACCAGTAATAACTTGCAAGAAGTTCATCTGTAGATACCTTCTTGAACCTATCTCAGCTTGTTAGTACGTGAGAGCATTCGTTTAACTCTAATAATAATGATAAAATTGCACAAATGCTGAATTTAAACTCTAGTTTTAACGTAAATTTCCATAGAGCCAATATAAGCGCGAAATTAATTGAGATTACAAATTTATATTTTAAAGTTGCACTTAAACATTATCGCAAGCACCGGTTCATATTTTCAGATAGGTAGCAGTGCATCAAATAGTGATCAAATTGTTTAGCATTCAAATCCTAGCATTGCGTTTTGGAGTGGCGTCGGTTAGAAACCTATAATTATCAGAAGCAGCATAGCGTGATATTTACCCAGTTATACAGCAGACGGCACATCAAAATGGCCTGTTTAAGTACTATCACGATTTCTACGAAGTCGCAGCAACGGATGAGACTTTAACAACATCGTACTATTTTGTCCCTGATATTAACGGTTCACTAAATGAATTAACGGTTTAAAAGTTATTGTTAAATCGAGATAGAAAGACTTTATCAAAAACACGTGCTTATGAGTGGTACAAAGCGTTCAAAAGCGGTCGAAATGTGAAGGAAGATATGCCTCGCTCTGGTAGGCCATCAACGTCTTCAACTGAAGTTAACATCGCAAAAGTGACGGAAATAGTGACTGAAAATCCTCATTCAAGTTTGAGAGTCAAGTCGAGTCGATCCGTACCATTTTAAATAATCACTTGGGTATGAAATACGTTGCCGCTCAACTAGCCCCAAAATACTTGAAATTTCTCTAAAAACTCGCATAAGAGTCGCTGAGGATATGGCTAGAACGAGTCAATTCCGACCCATCATTCATGAAACGCATTGTTACTGGTGACGAGACGTTGGTGTACGAGTTTGACATGCAAAATAGTCAACAAGCTTCGGAGTGGCGCCTTCCAACTGAACCGAAACCGAAAAATCACGCCAAAGTCGATCAAAAGTCAGTCATGTTGTCCGTTTTCTTTGACTATCGCGGTGTTGTGCACTCGGAATTCTTGCCGGAAGGTCAAACAGCAAATAAAGAATATTATTTAAGCGTTATGCGGGCCAGATTTGTGGAAAGAAAATTCCTTATTCACCAGATACAGTTCCAGCCGTAATTTTTCTTTTTCCTAACTCAAATTACCACTTCGTGGCACCCGTTTTCATTCGGTAGAAGACATAAAGGAGAATTCGCGACGAGCACTGAACTCAATTCCGGAAAAAGCGTTTAAAAATATTTTACGTTGGATTATTCTTTGGCGTAAGTGTATCGTTTTTGAAGGAGCATACTTTGAAGGCGATAAAATAACTTTGGATGAATAACTAACATTTTGTGTTTTATTGATCGTTTCCCAAAACTTTCTTGACAGAGTAGGTAGTATGTTCTAGTAATTTCATTTATAGATATATACCCGATAAGCCTAGTTACAATAAGGTAACTTCAATGATTGTTCCTGCGTAGCCAAAGAAAAGTGATTGTCCTCTTTAAAAACTTCCACAGCAGAGAGATGGCCTGACGCTACTTTTGTTTAAGAATTTGAATTTTTTGCAACTTTAATCTTATATGAGTCGTGCCCTAGTTTTTATTCAGTTCATTGTAAAACTGTTATAGGACTATAACTAATATCTACTACTGAAATACCTGTCTACTTTTTTGTAAACTTCATATTTTAATAAATTTATTATTTAGCGATGGTCGATACTCAGTTACGGTGTTACCACACCAATCGATCGATGCCGTCATTCGTCGATCAATGCCATCGATCGATGGTAGAATGGATTAGTCCATGTCAGCCAAAGCTCTACACCAATCTATCAACTTCGACCGTTGTCGATCGAGGAATTGGTGGGTAACACTCTTACACAGACACAACATTTTCCAGAGATTGGTGGTTTGATTATGATATCCACTCGTATCTACTTGTGCATATTTACATAGGCTAGTTTTTGCGTTTTTTGTACCAATTTGCTTATTGTTTTAGCAGTTTACAAATTACTAGTTTAATTTTACTAATTTAACTGTCCCAATTAATTGCGCTATGTAAAGTGATGGTATGAAAAACAGGTTGAATAAACCTACACTGGCCGTCATAAATCGAGCCCGCTTATCAACTGCGTCTAAAGTTATTGTTATAACAAATATACAGTGAACTGAGAACTAGATCCTCTTTTTGGGATGTGCCTACTAATCACGACCAATTTGGACGTAGCGGTCAGTCATCATAATTTCGCTCGTCATGAAGATAATTGAGATTCAACAAGTCGTCGTGGTGTATGATAAAAAAAAAATTATAACATTTGCTAGTAAAGAGTTAATTAAGGTCAGCGAACTTGGTAAATGTTAACATACACCAGTGTAGCTTAAGATATACTGTGGTTCAGTCAGAGTTACATATCTACATATGTAAAGCGAAACGGCTCGCAAACATATCGAGGTGTCCACAAAGCAAAGATCAGTCTGTATGTTGTACGCAACGTTCTCATCCCTTGCTTTATTGAGTCAACTTCACTTCGATTTTCCCAGAAGCCGCTGATATAAACTAGAAATGAACTGTAGCTTGCAGGGTCTTTGAATGCATGTAGCTAATAGTATGAATGCATGTGAATATTTGAGTTGATACTCGGAAATAGGTTGAATATAGCAGAACGTACTCATATGAACATCTGCAGCGAAGTGTCTGAACATAGATTCAGTAGATTTGTGTGTAGTAGTTGATGAAAAAACAATAGGCCGTTTGTTTGGTTGGACCCTATGCCAAGAGTTGTACCGAACGATTTACTGACACCTACATTACCAGAGGCATCATTAGTGTAGTTCCGTGGCAGAAACTAAGCGGAAATTTCTCGTGGGTCTGGAACCCACAAATTTTCGCTTGGTTTCTATCTTTACATGCGGAACACAGATTTGAGATACTTTTGACTTGTGCCCGGCTGATAGCAATCGGCTCGCTCACTATTAATTGGAACTTAAAGATAACTGGCAAAATGTCGGTGTACTATTAGGTACACCCCCTTCGGGGATTACAGGCGTGGTGTTATGATGATATGTTAAGTTTTAGGTTAGAATGGGCTATATGAACTTACCTATAGTTTCATCGCAGGGCTGGCTTAACGGACGGCGTGACGGTGAAGTCTTTGGCTGCGGGTGGTGGTGGGGCTGCAGCTTGAGGACGTGTGCGGGCACGGCACCTTCCACCGGTGGCTCGCCGGGCACGCGCACCACCCACCAGTCAGCGCGCGCTTGCCACGGTTCCACCACTTCGACTTGCTGTCCTTTAGACACTGATAGTTCTCCCGCGCCTGAAGCGTTGTGTTCAGCTAACACCCACGTCATTTCTGGACCGGCCTGAACAAAGAGAAAGGATTGGTTAGTTACCTGTGCGTAATTAATCGATGTTAGATATCATTAAAAAAATATTCTTCACGGTTTTGTTATTGAATGGCAATGATAACGCATGGCAATGGAAAAATATAAAAGCACTAGCTTATGCCCGCGGCTGTGCCTACGTGGAGTTCGGGAATCGCCCACGGGATCTTATTTCTTGAATAATAAGTAATCTATCTGCTGTACTGACTATAATCTATGTCTGTGCAAAGTTTCATCCAGATCTGTTCAGCCGTTCTGGCGTGATTGAGTAACAAACATCCATTCATATTTTCGCATTTATAATGGTTTATGTAAGATGTATTCAAGGTGTAAACAGACCCTTCACGAAGCCGTCAACCAAACATTCAGTACATCAAACTAAGTAACTCTACGCAAAAATTATTGCTGGGAAACGATTTTTTTTTTGGTGTGAAAAATCACGTTTTACGGTAAAACTCAATGTAACGCACTCAAAACTTAGTGCTGATGGATGAAAAAAAAACTTATGAAAAATTTGGAACTTTGACCTCGAATATCTCCGTAACTAGAAGGTGCCCAGGTATGGTTCAGAATAAAAAAATGATCGCAATGATGGGGAGAACAAATGCCTTTCGGTTTCGTTAAGGGTCTTTTTACAACCTTTATGTAATATTAGTATTTACTTTTAAAGTTGAATAGGTAATAAAGAATAGTTGTATAGATAGAATAGTGTAGTGTAAGTATTTCATTTTATTTGAGTAATACAGACACACTCGCATTATTTGTAATGAACTTACTTACAACTTGTAAATATTATGGTTTGAGATTGGACACCGGTGACGACAATCAAATTATTCATTAGGAATCTATTTGTAGACATAATAGTTTTACATAATATTTAATATCACGAGCCAACGCGAAAATCGCAAAGATGGTCTTCTTGATAATTCTCTTAGACTACAGGTCATTTTAACTATTGCGACGGAATATACTGGAAGCCGACCCAAACCAGTCGTGAAGTGGCTGGGCCGATGAGGATTAGGTAGTTTCAACGTTAAATTGTAGCGTGTTGAATTTGCTATAGGTAACTATTTTTGTCAAATATAGTAAAATAGCGACCCGCGCCGGCTTCGCACGGGTGCCATTTACTAATGAAAAAGTGCACTTAGCCAATTTTGATTTTTGTTCAAACGGAACCCTTATAGATTCGTCCTAACTGTCTATCTACACTTAGGTACTTAGTATTAAACGAGGATTCCTTTTTAACTATGTTTATCAAATATTATTTAAATGTATCAACGATAAATTGTAATTTCTTTACAAAGTATTTTAAAAGGTTAGAAATGAAAAGATTTTCTTTTAAGTTTTCATGTTCACTTCAAAGATTTCCTTATTGCAAGAAAATGTCAGAGGCGATTAAGCATATTGAAAATGACATCCTAGGTGTAACCCGATTGCAACCACAGACACTTTGGAAGGTGAGTAATTATAGAGTCAAGATATTGATTGTTGAAATTTAAAGTGGTTGAGATTTCCTTAAGAGTAGCGTAGGTACTGGGGCAGGATCGATTTCGGCTCAATACGAGTTTACAGATAACAGAGTTCGCCAGATAGGAGATAACGTCCACTGTCGACAACAATACGGACACTGATAAGGCAATATATATTTAGATAACGTTCTAGTGGTTTTCAGTAACCGTCCTATATTATGTTGGAGGTGGTCAAACACTCACTCGAATTACAAAACATAATAGAAGGAAAATATTTTTGTTATGATACGAAAATCTGAGTAAAATGTTGAGAGCGTCAGTCCATTTGAATGAGTCATACATTCCAAAACGTATTACGAAAGCGCTCGTCAGATAGACAAATACACAAATTGATGTGTCGCTTCCGCGGCCGTCGCGCGCACCCCAGATGGACGAGCTGGAGCTCGCGGAAATCTGCGGTTTATAACAAATTGCTTTCAATGTAACTAGCTTTGATATTGACCTCGGCCTCGTCTTTGTCTATCGAACGGTAGACACTCACCGTGGACCCCAGGTTACATTATCTAGGCCTATATAAAATTGATATGCGACGGCGGGTGTTTATGTATTGGACAGAGGTTGAGTTCTGTCGGTAACGTATTTGATTAATGTTCTAATCAGTCACAAACAAAACGAGCTTTGAAATCGACACAATTATTATTGAAGCCACGAAGCCGCGCGGCACAGGTGATACATCTAAGTACCAACGATGTGCTTGCTACAGGGAAACATTTTAATAAAAGTTGATCGATTCGTGAAGGCCCGCCCTACATTACCATTTGCCTACGATCACGTCATGGGGCCTCTTCCTTTTATTCAAGTTCGATGGACAAAAATATCAGATTGGGAGTTTCACGTTTCTTTACATTTATTTTTTTCTTTTGATTATAAAAGGGTCGAGTTTACATTTCCTTTTATTGATATATGAAGCGAATACAAAAAAAGGAAACTGGAACTATAGTCTGGAGAATTCGTGTGCTTGTATAACAACTACATAATAATTTTCACGACGTGGATGATTAAAGTGATGGCATGTTTATTTTTAAACATTATTGACAGCTAAAGTCCCAAAAATGACTTCACAAAGTCCATTACTTGATTAAGGTAACGCAAGAAATAACTTATGAATATGGAAACAAGCAATCCTGAAGAGTAATCGACTTGAGTGTTTTACGATATAGAAAAATTATACTACTTAGGAAAGTTTGTTTTGCTTCGAAACCATCTCATGAACTTGGTACGTATTCACGAATAATAAAAGCTATTTCTTGTTGAGTGGAAAAGATAGAAAAATAAGAATAACGCTACATATTCAAGACGTTATTCGAGCTGGGGTCTTCTAACGCTCGATTACAGAAGTAATTTCGAGTTGTTTGTTTCGAGCCACCTGTCATTACAAATGTTTTCTTCCTGAATTATGACTCTAGAGCTATCATTATTATTTCATAAAATCAAGGTGTACTATAGACGTGTCTATAGTAGACCTTGATTTTATTCCTGTCATTTCCTGTTTTTCAGCAACTAAGAAAATATGACCCTCAAAAATTGACAAAAAATGCCCCAAGTTTACGGCCGTGATAGAGGCATAAAAGAAATTGAAAGGAACCTAGACATACTCTTTCTTAAAATTTTAATTTTATTTATTATTGAATCGGCTCAGTTTTCGAGGAGAAAAAAGGGGGATACGAAACTTTGACCTCGTCTCGGTTTATGAACATATATCTAATAATAACTAGCGCACAATAAACTTTGTAATTCATTTTTGTTGACACAAAGCTTCTATTTTTTTAACGCATAGTTTTAATGCCACGAGGCATTCTGTAGTAGTCAAACGGATTAAAAAAGACAACATAAACAGTTTTAATAGATATCTGTGTTTCCCTAGGGCGGGTATCACGGCATCAGTGATTGCTCGTGATATTTAAGTATAGAGTCGCAAATTGAAATTCCCTGTCACAAGTTTCGAAGTTGACTATGACTTGCCTTTCTGTTTAAATTAGACACGCGAAGCGACACAAATATACAGGTTATATATTCAGGCTCCTAAAAGGTATTGGTGTATGGGATGACAGTGTGTGGTAATGTACGTCTATGTCGTTGCTTATCAAACAATCATATTTATTATTCAGTATTGTCTTAAGCTCTCACAAATGAAAGCTTTAGAGGATATTAATAACAAACATTCTATTTAGCGGTCCATAGCTTTATAGTCAATAGCCTCGACCAACATCTGAGAGACCCTCGCTTGGCAGCTGGAGCAGGGGATTGATTCAGAAAGCAGTACTTCTGGACACGGCACGTATTGTTAGGAGGTCCCTCTCTCAAGAGCCCTGACCACCGGTAGTTCGGACTCTATTCCCGATGCTGTTGGGCTACTACGAGTATTTTTTATATTTTTAAATATATTTTTTACGATTTTGTTTTTAAGAAATATGTAAAAAAAATATGGCTTCTTTTGGGTTAGCTCTTTCCATCGTTGACCTCATCTCTGTCCTCAGGACAAGATTGAGGTCAAGAGTAGGCCCATTTAACATTAAAAAAAAAAGTAAAAAACGATAAAAATAATATAGAGGCCAAGGAGGTAGCTAGCATCTTTAACCATTTCTTTGCTTCGATCGGAGAAATTGTCAGAAACACAATTAGCAGCAAGCCGAAAGGAACGCCAGTGACCACTACAACAGAAAATTGTAACTGGCCGATGTCTGTACATTGAAGATATTAAAATAATAAAAAATGTAATACATTAGAGCAACAGAAGCCAAAATAACAGTTTTTAGAATTTTTGTCTGTCTGTCTTTCTGTCTGAATGTACGCGCATCACGCCCAAACTACGGCATGGATTTTAACGCAGTTTTCACTCCTCTACTGCTATATGCTTAACCTATAAATTTATTTAAAATTTAAAAAACCCTCAACGAAAAATAAAAGATGAAAGATGATAAATACCCACTTTCATTCCCCATACCTAGTAAATGGCTGCACCGATTTTGATAAAACATGTCTAAGAACCATCGCCAAGAAACTAGCTTTCAAATAAAAAAAACTGCATCCAAATCAGTTCACTCTTTTAAGACCTACGGTGCCAGAGACAGACACACACACACACATTGCGGTCAAACTTATAACACCCCTCTTTTTGCGTCGGGGGTTAAAAATACTATCTTTTTAAGTCCAGTAGATCCGTATGAGGTAAACCCCTTAATAATTACAGAAAATGCGCCTTAAGGCCTTAGTCTTGACGTGCAGAACTCCGAAATTCACCGCAAAAACAAAAACACATCGTGTGTGTGGACCTCCCCCTTTGTCACCTAGTCGTACTTAAATTATTTGAGATCATGCTAAAGTTGCTCTATCTCCGTATATATATTAAAAAAGGAGGTTATCAATTCGACCCTTATATTTATTCTTATTTCCAGGAACCACCATACAAAGACGATATAAAACAAAATCGGATAGTTATTATTATTGGAATTCATGATCATAGTTTTCGCACATGTTTTTTGCCATGCCACTGCAAAATTGTGACAATGCTAAGGATTTTTTTTAATGTCTAGGACATATTTTGCAATCTTATATTTTTTCTCAGTCTGTAGCAACGCGGGTTGTGACTGTACAAGTTGGGGTTAGGATGAATGCCAAGCTCTTGCGACGCACAAAACCCTTGGCGAGAGAGACCAACTAGTACTTGACCTGTGTACTGCGAGTTCGAGTAGGTAAGCCTGTACCGCATTGTAAGGTTTTCAGTAAAGCGGACGAGGTGTAAAAAAAACCTAGTATTGTTATTTTGCCACGCGTATTTTTTCACATTACACCACTTGCATGCATTATAATTTAACAAACAATTGCTTGTATACGAGACAATACGTCTCATATCTTATTCTACTTTCGCATGGCTCTAAATCTTGACTCTTTTCAATTTGTTGTGGTACCTAATCTAATATTGTTTAGACTGTTTATTATTTAAAAAAAAACAACGCAAGACCTTAATGCTTTGGGTTAAAATCAGGCAGTTACTTGCTGAAAAAGTGTCGAAAAATAGATTTTGAAGCTTGTATATATAAAAGATTTGAGATTTGTCGTTTGGGGATCTACTTACGTTAAGCATAGGCGTAGTTTAACTTGGCGTTAAAGAAAACGTCTCGAAGCAATGAAAAAAAGCAAAATATGGAGTAATCGCAATGGTTATGTAAAGTAACCTCGTAACTTTCTTTCCAACCTGTTAGCAAGTTTATTCGTCCTTCGTTCAATTGCCTCGTCAGCTCATCCGGAGTACCTAGCTATAGTCACCACTCACGACTCACGAGCATTCATATGAACATTGTAAAGCGACTTTCTCGTGAAACAACGATTGCAACTTCGAGATAAGACCCATTTCGTAATAGATGGGTTCCAAAATATTATGTTTAGAATTTCAGTAGAAGAATTAATCACTTAAAAGTTGCTTGGTCTATTATAAAGGGTGTAAAAAGACCCTTAACGAAGCCGAAGGGTACTTGTTCTCCCCGTTATTGCGATCATTTTTTTGTTCTAGACCATACCTGGGAACCTTCTAGTTACGGAGATATTGGGGGTCAAATTCCAAATTTTTCACAAGTTTTTTTTTAAATACACGTTTCTAATGATTTTTTTTTACATTAAACACCTTCACGACCCCCATATTATTCAATCCATCCATCAGCACAATGTTTTGAGCCCGTTACATTGAGTTTTACCGTAAAACGTCATTTTTCACCCCCAAAAAAAAAAAGTCGTTTCCCAGCAATAATTTTTGTGTAAAGTTGCTTAGTTTGATGTACAGAATGCTTGGTTGACGGCTTCGTGAAGGGTCGGTTTACACCCCGTATATGTTACGGGCAATTTGATAAGTCCGGGCACTATTAATAATGGCCGGTCTGTATTCATAATACCCGACTCAATTGGGCAATGTGATTAAATTGGCATAATTATTCACTTTTCCCGGCCATTATGAATAATGCCCACCATATCATGGGCAAAGAATAAAATAGGAGAACTGTAGTGTTTTTGCCGGTTCACTAAAGTTTCACCAAAACTACATTGACAAATTTTACAAGTTTCTACTAAATATCATTTAATTACAATACAGTCAACCTAACCTAACCTAACCAATTTATCACATTGCCCGGCTACAAGTAGGGAATTATTCATACTGCCCGGTCCAAGTGATAAATTCAAGCTATCTCAAACACTGACTTAATACATGGACCACGGTCGGTCGGGTATTATTAATAATGGCCGGTCAAAGTGATAAATTAATCACTTTGCCGGCGCTCATGGGCATTATTAATAATGGCCGGTCCTTATTAATAATGCCCAGTTATCACGTTGCCCGTAACATATATACTGGTCTTCATGATTGCACCTATGTCTACATAGTACCTATTTATGTGGATTTTGTAACATATCGGATTAGTAGTGATATTGACGACCTACTGTATTGTGTAACGGGCTGGTGTCCGCTAGTCCACGTCCAAAGCGCGTATTTTGCGTTTTTTTACTGTCGACCTAATCTCATATCGGTTTCCTTATATCGTTACTTATTAGCGAAATGCAGCTCTCCCTCAGGTATATTCAGATCGATATATGATTACAGTAGGGAATACCTAATTTAATGAGCCAAAATATTCATGGCCTGAACATGCTGAAAATGCCTGACTGGAAGAACGAGGACGAGGCGAAAAGAGTATGTTAGGATCGTAGCAGGTGCGTTCTGGGTTTCTGCTTACCCCCATGGGCAAGAGGCGTGAATTTATGTATGCATATTTGTACTTTAAACTATGACTTAGCCCTTTTCGACTACAATAACTGCAAGCGGGATTGCTTTTTTCAATTAGATTACGTTCAAACTAATACTTATTCCCGTTTTACTAATACTATGTTTCTTAATATTAACCTGAATAAAAGCGAAATGGAAACCCTTCAAAAATCCGTACCTTTCAGATGTAACCTATTTGTTTTAACTCCAGTTCTTTAATTGCCAGCGCCATTAAATCCCGATAGCGTAGTGTTTAATTGCTTTGTTTCAGGCGTTACTGCGTCACGTAACAGGGTGTTTACTTTGAACATGTTACAGTAAAACAACGAAGGGAATCCGCTGAGTGCGTGAAGCTCAGCATCCAACGACGAACCGACTCTTGGGGGAGGCCTATGCTCAACAGTGAACGTCTTCGCGCTGATATGATGATGATGAAACAGAAGGCAACGGATTTCTTGGGTCCGTATCAGCACCCTGATTTACAACCTTACGATTACTCATTGAAGGCTCAATTCATAATCGTGCGATCACTATTTGTAACGACGTCATTTGCCATCTGTAACCATGACAAGGTTTTGTGATCATTATCTTTTCAGCCGAAAGACGTCCACTGCTGGATAAAGGCGTCTCCCAAAGAGGGGGTTTTGCCAAAATCGCCACGCTAGGCAGGCGGGTTGGCAAACGCAGTTCGATTGTTAAAAAAGCAGAGAACGCTGCTGCCCATTCTCTACCAAGTCCCTGAGTCACCTCTTACGACACCCACAGGAAGATATGGGGTTTTATGTATGGTTAAGGTTTTCTTAAGTCGATTGTACGTATCACGTAGCTAGTAGCGGTTTGAGACACAGAAAGACAGGGGATCCGCCCTGTTTATCCGCTTACGGATTTTGCTCAGATTAACTATTCTGTTAGGTGTTTAATTTCATTTCAAATTGTGTTCCACCTTTTAATGTAGCTCATATCTGGAGCCTTTGGGATACTGCGAAGCTGCTTAGGGAGGAAACTTTGGTTCTTGATACCTTCCTTTTGTATAGTTATAGCTTACCTATGCCATACAACGGTTTATGTTCCATTAACTCTCTTGGAACTTTTCATTCTTATTAATCTTCTGGTATTAAATATATTTTGGAACGCTTTCCGGTGTCTTCTTTTCTGAAAGACAACTCAGGCAGCATCACTAGGTTGGTAGGATACATACATGATCAACAGTCATACATCAAACGTAACTCAGAAGAAGTTGTTAACAAGACTATCTTCATTTCATTACCTTTCTGAGCTCAGAATTTCAATTTCATTCATTGCAAGCTTTATTCACAAGACATACAGAACTAAAACGAATAACAGAGTATCGATTATAAGTTAGATAGTTGCGTTCAGCATCAACCTTTTGGGATAATCTCCACTACCGCACTCTTCTCTCTAGGGGTCCACTGGCCCTGTGTTACTACCCCGACGTACTCACAAGTAATCACAGATCTGTGTCACCTCGTAAAAGACGAACACTTTCGGACCGACATACTGACGCGGCTCAATCGAAATCGATACTAATTTGAATTGTATTTTGGCAATTCGAGGCAAGCATGTGGAGGAATTACTCAAGAACTTGGGTAGTATGCGAGAATTACGATTTAATATCATAATGTAGATGTTGTGTGTCCAGAGCGGCTTTGCTCGAGTGCTACTTAGCTAAGCTAGCAATCTCAATTATGTACGTGTGCAGAAACACTAGAATATAACTAGCGATATTCTATTTCCCAATAGCTAAATTGGGATAAGTGTTGTTGCCACAAGTAGAATTGACTTCACTATCGACGATTGGCTGACAAGCATGAACTATTTCATATGTTGGTGACTGTTATCTGTCGATAAAACGACACTTCGTCGATCTCGTTATCATCGTGATCTCCTATGTCAAATCATAATATGGGTTAGACGGAGTGCGCCTCTTCTTTGTTGATTTCACGAACTCGTTAATATTAGGTCATCAAAAATCAAACCATTCTATGGATCTTTATCTAATTACTGTAATTTATTGGGTTTCAGCCAACGTTGTAGGTTTTTTTTATTATAACAGAATACACCTACTGTAAAGTTGGCAGCGGTACAGTTTGATAACAAGCGTAGAATGTTTTGGTTCAAACATGCATCGATACATTATCCCTGAATTGACAGCACATTATCATAGTGTGCCGTATATTCCTTTTATTGCACAGCCGTCTGCCCGATGGCAATTCTAAACGTACTCCTATTCTAAATGTCATCTCCTAATGACTCGCTTAGGGGCTTCATTTTCAAAAATCCTTCCTTAGGGCCCAGTTTCGATAAATAAGTGTAAAAGTATGCTTCTAAACCCAGCGGTTTAAACTGGGCGTTAGTAAACTTAGGTGTTTTATTCAATTAAAAAGATTCTGCATCTTATTCAGTATATAGGTAGTTTAATTTTCTTAATCGACATACGTAGTACAATTTCCGTTTTCAGTAAAGGCAATCAGCACACCAAGATCAACACTAAGTCCCAATAAAGAAAAGAAGCAATTAATGTTTTCCCAAACTTCAGAATTGGCACTTTACGTTCATGGCTTTTATTAGCATTTGAACTGGAGGGTTCCGTTGTTGAGAGCCCTCAGGCAATAGCAATTATGGTATAACGGTGACAGTAATCAAACTTTAAACTTGGGTCGAAGAAGAAGTGTTTCAATCATTGATCCCGAATCTTTGAAAGGTCAACCAGTCAAATGTGTGGAGGTCAGGTTATTCATCAAGCTCATGAAATGGAGCAAATACTTTTTAACGAACTGAAGTCTTCTTAAAAATGCTCTTTATGAAGAAAGCTCAGTTTTTTCTTGTCCTCAGAGCCGGAAAACCTCATAACGAGGTTCATTCAGCATTATTTAAAAAAATGTGCTCTGCTGAATACATTTGGTGATTAAACAAAGCTTTTGATGGTTTCGCCTTTGTTCGCATTATTTGAATACAGCCGTAGTAACTGTGTGAAAATAAAAAGGTGTGTAGCTTTTTATAATAACTACTATTGAACTACGATATTTTTTATTAGTTGTTATATTCTGAACATTTTCAGACGACAAATGCGCATCATAATTTTCCGCACATTTCTTTGGCTAGTTTACATTATTTTCACGCTCCGATATCCCCGGACTTTTACTGATGTTTTGAGAGATATATTATTAAAGTCTAAGAGCACACGACACCAAACTTAGTTCGATAAGACTACCAGATGATATATATATAATTAGTCACGTCATTAATGGGCGAACACGAAATGGCGATGCTGCAATGCATAAAACCTGACAATGCTATTAAAAAAAAACTAAACATCCGATTTCTAGTATGATAAAACTCCCCAGTTTCGATTTTGCCTCGGAACAGGGGAAGGGGTAGGACTATATGAAAATGCAGTGCTGCAAGCCCCCCTGATTGGTCTCATCAGTGGCAGCAGCACGATAAGCGACGCCTCGTACTTAGGTATCTAGTATGATCGATCTCCTCAAAAAACCGAACCTCATCTGAAAGATCATCAATTTCTATGTAAGGAAAACCACTGCTCCATTTTCCAAACAGTGAAGAAAGTGGTTGCTGCAGCGATTGAAGGTCGCCCTCCGCGCACCTGGAATCGGCGTTTCAATTCAGTTTTGTCAGCAATCACCGGGTTCCTTTTGATTTGTACTGATTGAATACGCGTGCCACGGTCACGTTCGAAAACTGAACATCAAATCTTATTCAAAACAATTTTCGTTGAAAGTTTTTTTACGTTCTACAATCCTACATTTTTTTAGAATTTTCCTCCTCTTATTGTAGAAATTAGATACGAGAAGGTCAGGGGGGCTTGCAGCACTGCATTATCGTAGTCCTACCCGTCCCATTGTTCCGAGGAACAAACGAAACTTGGGAGTTTTATATTATTTGAAATCGGATGTTTTTTTTTTTAATAGCTTTGTCGGGTTTTTTACATTGCAGCATCGCCATTCCGTGTTCCTCCATTAATGACGTGACTAATTATATATGTTACGGCTAAAAGAGTAAGTAAGGTTACACCTAGTTCTAGCCGGCTAAGTAATGTTACACTTAGTTCTAGCCGGCTATACCTAGGTGCGGGAGGTAACTATCCTTTTTATTGCTAGGACACACTGACCAAATGGATAAGGTTAGGTTCGGTTAGACCTGTGACCAAATACGCGCGAGCCGAGCGAGCACAGCGAGCGCTGCCGTGGCAGCGGCATCCAAATTGGTTGCATCATAACTAACTGTTACCGGCCGCACCCAGGTGTAGCGGGCTAGAACTAGGTGTAACCTTGCTTCGGCTTTTAGCCGTAACATATATAAGGTCCCATTAAAATAGATATCCAAGCAAAAACAAAACTGTTTCAAATAATTTTATTTTGACCTAAAATAATAAATTGCCGGCACTCTAGAATAAACACATCCATTATGGATAGGTTCTTGCACTCGCGCCCCTCCGCGCGCTTTCTCGTAAGTAGGTACCCAGTCAGTTCTGTTAAAATATCATTCTGTATTTAACCATAGTAACTTTCAGTTGAGTAACATTTTTAGTGTATTTTCGTTAGTTACTTTTTTTTCTTGTAAGTATCTAATGCGTTTTACTTATTTTTTTTACCATTGTCTGTATTTTGGTGGTCTGAATGATTTCTAAAAGTTTGTCCATCTATTTTAATGGGGCCTTTTGTATACGTCTGGCCATCTGGTAGTCTTAGTCGTTGCGGTTTAGTGTCGTGGCCTCCCACTATTACATAATCGAGTCAAACGTTGTCGCCCAACACCTGACCCTCGATAAACTTAGGGACCCAGTCTACGAAGATTGACATCTGTCGATATATGCTCAGGTGTACAATGTTTTTTTTAATAAAGTTATTTATTAATTTCCGTTATGTTTAGTGCAAAATAATATTGGTTATACACTTAATAATTACATTTTTTTTTAAAGGTCATAAATCTCGCTCTTGTTTGGTAAATCAGGCGTTGAAAAGAGGTCTCTCGCGCCCAACGAAAATATGAGTTCTATTTCAGCACTCCTTAAGATGCAACAGATTCTACATTACAAAATCTATCGATCCAATAAATACCTTTAAGTCCTTGACTTCAAAATTAGCTCATTATTTTCTATAAAAATATGTAAAGAAAATTTTTGAATTTTTCATCATGGGTGTAATTTTCATGATTATCGAGAGCGCTCTAATCGAATAAGGAGTCAAAATCAAAAACCGATCTTTGATTTGCGAAAAGTATCGAGGTTTTCGTCAAGGGAATTATTTTGATGGTTTTCGAGGGCACTCTAATTGAATATGGGAACAAAATCAAAATAGGCTGTTTTCGAAAATTAGCAAATTTTTCGTCATGGATATCGTTTTTGAGGTTTTCAAGGGCATTTGTTATTACTTCCCGCTCATTTTCGTCATCAACACCTTGAAAAATCATGAAAATGATGGTCAGGAAGAAAAATTTACAAATTTTCGTAGCTAGCATCTTTTGTTTTAACTTAATTTTTATTTCGAGGGCTCTTGAGAACCATGAAACTAATACTTACTACTAACGAATATTTTCATCAGCTTGTTATTGTGTGTTTTCTAGTTTTACACACGTTGTTTTGAAGAGATTGTTTAAGGCTAAACACCCCCGTCTTTAGCCTTAACCTCTCGTGTGCCGGAACGTAGATCAACGCTCAAAATAAGTCAGTGTTTGTCTGCCGGAGCGTATATCTACGCGTAATTACGTGACATCGAAAAATGAATTTTGTACGTGTAACCGAGAGTTTGAATCACTTAGAACCCACATGATTGAGATTGATTTGATTGATTCTTCATGCCGAAAAAAGCCATTCATAAATAATAAATAACTCATCATTTTTTGTTGTAAACTACAATTAAAACACGGACTGCCGCGCGCGTACTATTTTCCGCGGCAAACAGCGCCTTCGGTGCGCATTGTCGCCCGGCATACGAGGGGTTTAAACAATCAAACAGATAACCAGTCCTTTTTTCGAATGTTAGAACTATTTCTACAGCTAAGTGCTTTGACGAAAATGTAGAAAGTTGTATGTCTTATAAACAACCATATCCATCATCTTGACCCATAAAGACAGCAACTTGACAGATGCCACGAAATAATGCATATTCAATTTCAGGATGGTGCTTCCATTGTTGAAACACAAACCTTTTGAAGCCGAGTAGTAAAACAAGCACATTATGGCTGAGCCATAAAACATAAATATTTGCATCTATAAATTATCACTTGTTCATTAGGAGCTAGTTAGCGCTTCCACCGCAGCAGCAGTTGCTACTTGTTTATATTTAGATTTTTCCGTTTTCCTCGTTGTTTTGAAAGCGACGAAGGTCATACGTTCATCCTTATTTGAACATATATCACTGTGAGTGCCCATTCTCATGAGTAGATGTTGTTACTAGTGGTATAATTTGAAGCAGCGCAGCGCTGTGAGATTGTTTATCACTTTATCGGCTGTCGTAGAATGTATTAGCTCGAGTGGCAGATAACCAATTCGTTATCTCGGTCAATTAACCAAGATTGCCACTATGTCACACCACTTATGAACGTTTATTCTTTACCATCTGCTTTTAATTGTCGATACAAATGGTGAAATGAGCTTGTTTCAGGCTGTTAGTGATTGGTTTCACTAAGGGTTAGCATGCGAGTGGAATATTATAACTAAAATACGAATAATTGTGCCAATTGGTAAAATAAAGGATGTAATTTTGATAACGACAAAAATAATAGAACAAGTAATAATAAATGTACACTTGACGACGATTTTTATTGTTTCATTTCCTTTCGTATAAATGTCAAAAAATGAGTATATCTAATATACAAAATGAATAAAACAATATACAACTTGTATGTACATTAACATTCATTTCCAAGTACAACATCATTATCATTTAATTTTTAAATGTTTTTGAAAATATTATAAAAAGAATACAAGAACAGACACAATTTTTCGTTACTATCTTTGAATTTAGATACTGAAATTCTAATCACTGTACATACATTTATGATGAAGTGATATATGAAAATGTTGCAAACAATATTATTCTATTTTCAATCAATTTGATTAACAAATACTGTTTAAGTCACAACATGGACTCACATACCAGCACTTAGTAGTGAGTTTGGTAAAATTGTGCTTTGCTTATTGTTTTCAGCGGTTTTTTTGTTATCTTGTAACCGAAACGCTGTCAATTAGCAAGCAGTCCCAACACGGAACGCAGAAGCGACGCAGTGGATGTCGGTTAGTGGTGTTATGATCTGGGATGCGTGTGCAGGTGAGTGCAAGCGCGGGAGTGGCCTGCGGTGCGTCGGACGCTGCAGTGGGGCGGCGGAGTGCGTCGGGAGGCGGCGGGGGGCGGGTGCATCACTTTGACTGCGTTCGACGGCTGGGAGGCGGTGTATCACCTGGCGTTGCCGGTTGCCCTTCAGCAGGCGCGCGTGGAATGAGCTCGGCGTGTCGATGGTGTGCTGGCGAGAGAGCATCGCGTGGGGCGCGCTCACCGAGCTCTGGCGGAACCATGGCAGGGATATTTTCCGCCTGCTCTTGTGTTGTTTAGCGGCGGCTGGCGGCGGGGTGGTCCCCATCGCGCCGCCGACACGTGCCGGCGCGGTTTGCGGTCGCGACGCCTCCGTCCGTCACGGCGCGCGGCGCTTTCGCCACTGCCGCCACCGCGCGTCTCACCCGCGCCGCCCGCTCCATCTCGCCTGGCTCGTCCACTCACTACGCAGCCTCCGTATCGAGCTACACTGCCCGAATTTATTCCACAAAGGCACACGCCGCAGCGTCGTGCGAAGGACGAGCCTAATCCGTTCGTAGCGTTAGGAGAAGCGGTTGTCGCCGTAAGCGACAGCGGGGCCGCCCGCCACGCATGCGGCTGGTGCGCGGCGAAACCGATGAAACATAACTTTTGAGTGACGTCTTCGATGCGGAATTAATAATGATACATTTAATTTGAGCAACGCAATTGAAACTTCTGGTTGGTTCCCCAGGAGGTAAGGGTAAGGTACCTTCGCAATGGGTCAAATGTTAAATGTTAAGAACTTTGGGAATACCAAAAACGTCATAATTATGTATGATGGAAGTTCAAATAATCTGTTCCGGGCGGAGCTATCCGAGCGCGGTGTTATCGTAATAGTCGTCGTTACGACGAGATCGACGGGCTCAGTTCTTAAGTCCCCTCACGCGAGCAAATCCTTCAAGGTGGAGTCGCTGCCACTTGTCACCGTAAAGGTATTGGGGACATGGCGCAAATTGCGACCTCGACATCAATCAAAAGATATTTTTAACAAAATAAAGAGAAGTTCATTTTGTCAGGTGTCTTTGTAATCCATAGGCCACAAGAAAATTAAGAGGGTCAGTTCTTGTTACTGTCATGATAGAACAACTATAAAATTAACTTGACCCTTAAAGTTCAACATCGGCTTTTGAGAAACGCCTACGCCAAAAAATTACGTGTTTTATCTGTCAGCGACCTTTGAACCATAATTATTTACTAATAACAAATAGAAAGTATCACCCCAAGCAGCAAGGCTGAAAACAAGCTGTTTTCAAGTTCGATTTTATACTCTAAGCTGTATAGCAGGGCCGTTTTACCAGTTTTACAGCCTTCATACAGATGAAGGCTGTAAACCGCTAAAACGACCCGTTTAAGTGCAAAAACGGCCTGTTTTATAGCTTTTTGGTTTTCTTTAGTTTTATCTGTATTAGTATTTGCAATAATATTATACAGCTTAAGTAATAAATATATTCTATTATACAACTTAGACAGTATAGTCAGCTCAGTTCTTCATTAATTACTTATTATTTTCATTAGAGGTACGTGTAAAAAATTAAAAACCTTAACTGAGCCCAAGACAAATTAGATCCCTTCCTCACTTTTTTATTTTTATCAATAATTTTAAAAAAAGCTGATGTCAGTCAATTCATCAGTCTGTTTCATTTATTTTGGTGATGGTTTTTTCGTTATAAATTGGTTTTGTTGGGGTAATTTGGTAAAGAAATTAAATGAAATATCGGATTGATGAAAATTTCCGTCACGTCAATTTGACATCCGAACCACAGACTATTATGATCATTATTATAACTGTTTAATGTTTTTGCTACGGAACCCTCTTTGTTGTTTCTTTGTTGGACGTCGATAGAATTGTCGCCTGACTGTAGATTGACCGATTTATGAATGTATCTCTATCTTCCTCAATAAATGATGGTTCACTATTGTGCGGGGTGCAAGGTCGTAGGTAATATTGAAGCACTGTTTGGATTTGGTTTTAAAGATTTTGTTAAAGGCTGTTCAAGTTTAATGTAAAAAGTTATCCTAAATGTTTAGAATGCATCCGGTCCGTTTGATGTCTAGTAAGTAATGCACTGATGTTAATTAAGTATTAATAAAATTGAGATTTAGATGCAAGTACAATAATTGTTGTAAACTGCTGCGTTAGCAAGTGTTCGGTTGCTTAGGCCGAACAACTATCATTGCTGTTATTTGGTTGGTAATTTGTAATAACAAATATTCCCTTTCAATATTTCCGTTATTGTTCACAATGAAAACATGTTTCCCATCTACTCTGTCAATAATAAAGACTAAAGCTGCTTTATAGCTGTCATTTTTTTTCTTTTTGCAACAGTGCACACCATAAGAATATAAGTTTTAGTCCGATCCGTTCTAAAAGTTATTGTTATGGTGAATCTGTTTACCATTGTAACGATACAAGTATCGAGTGATACTAAAATACAGCCTGTATGCAGCTTTAAGAATAAAAACCATTTTGAAGTGTCACAAAATACACACACCGGCAAAATTAGAGGAACACAAAAAAAAGGTGCCTTTTTTTAAAAACTAATGGGTATTTCGACAAGTGGTACCGTTATTTGAATGATTACCCTTTTTCAACATAACTTAATGGGTGATTTTGACATTTTTCAACCCTCTTACAGAAATTGTACCCTCTTAAGTGTTTGTTTACAATTAACGCTTCTAAGTGTTTTTGATAAGGAAGTTAATTTATGCAGTCAATGGTGGCCCTAGCTCATTTTGTTTGTTTTGATTGGAGAGTTAACATTGTATTGCATACATAATGAGTGATTTGCCAGCAACTGAAGTCGCCAGGGCTGTAATAATGATTGAGGAATGTCACACATACCGTTCAGTCACTCAAACGTTGGGTGTATCAGTATCCGTGATCCACCGTAATGTGCAACGATACAGACAGACAGGATCTTATGTGCGCAGGCGAGGGCAAGGCAGAAATCGTGCAACCAGTGCCGTAGACGACCGTTTTATAAGGGTGCAAACTTTAAGAAATCGTCGTCAAACGGCTATTCAGACCCGAAATGTCTTAGAAGAAGTGCGTAACGTACGTGTTAGTGAACGAACAGTGAGGCGAAGGTTGAATGAAGCTGGTTTGAAGTCATAAGTGCCAGCAAAAGCGCCAAAACTTGAGGTGAGCCTTCGAGTTGCCAGATTAGCGTTCGCCCGTCAGCAACAAAATTGGTCCGATGAGTGGAGTCGAGTTTTATTCTCTGACGAAAGCCGTTACTGCGTAAATTTCATTGATGGAAGGGACAGGATGTGGAGATATCGAGGAGAACGTTACCACCAAGCAAATTTTTCCGAAACAACGGCTTACGGGGGAGGGTCTGTAATGGTATGGGGTGGTATAAGTTTGACGGCACGCACCGCTCTAGTCATCATTGATGGCGGTTCTCTGACTGCACACAGGACATAACTGAGATCTTAGAACCCCATGTTATCCCTTTTGCTCCACTCATCGGCTCAAATTTTGTGTTTATGCACGATAACGCACGTCCCCACACTGCTCGCATAGTGCGGGATTACCTTAATGAGACCGGTATAACGCAGATGGACTGGCCAGCACGATCGCCAGACATGAATCCAATAGAACATGTCTGGGACATGATTGGACGCAGGATCCGAGAAAGAAATCCAGCCCCTAGGAATGTTGAAGAACTGATATTCGCGCTGGTTGAAGAATGGGACATTTTGCCTCAGAAAATGATTGGAGGAGTCATCAGGAGCATGGATAGACGTATTCAAGCCCTAAGAAGAGAGCGTGGAGGCAAAACACGCTATTAATTCTTAAGTTTTTACTTTTTTTAGTAAACTTAGCACTTCAATATTTTTCAGTTACGACCATTTTTTTTATTTCTCTATAAATAAATTCTAACAACCCCACATTTTGTTGTTTTCTTTCATAAAATAAAGAAACACACTCAAATAAAGCGACAACAATAAATAAAATACTTTAAATCTCAAAAAATCATTCACTTTTTTTGTGTTCCCCTAATTTTGCCGGTGTGTGTATTTAACACTGTTTTAATAGAGATGCAATATGTCCTTATCAAGGCAAGAGCTGCTTTTTACACTCTTAAACAACTAAGTTCTAAATGACTTTTAATAACACTGCTTGGGACGTATGTTATCGGAAAAATAGAAGAGAAAATTGGCTAAATTCAAGGTTTCTTGTACATAGATGCTAGTATATAGCTACAAGGTTATAGCCGGGCTTTTCGCGGTCGGGTTTGAGCTAGCTGGCCATGAACGGCAGTAGTACAGTTAGGTGCTTTGCACAGCAATTTAGGACAGTTAGTAGCTGTGTTGTGTCATACGATACCTATTTCTTGCTTGCATGTTTTGGCCTAGAAGCCAAAAAAATGTATTCAACCTCTAAGTTTAGATTCTCTTAATTGGTTCGCAGAGGTAAATATCGTTCTTTATGAAGAACTTTTGAAACCGTCTACTGAGACTGGGTATGTCAGAAAGTTTTGAAACTACCCCAGGTTTAAAACTAGAGTCTTTTGGTTGAGAAGAGGCCGCCGCTTTGTCTGCGTACCAGAACAGTTACATACCTACTAATAATATAATAACACTGGCCATCTTTATAACTATAAATAATTTGAAAAAGAAAGATTTTGACTGCCTCTTATTTCCGAGTGTAGTTTATTTTTTTCGGCTATGGGTCCATTTAATTAATGCTTGTTGTAAGAAAGTTTGCTGATCTTAGCTGTGTTTTACAAATTCAAGTTTTATTTTGGTTTTTCGTCATTTTTTTTTATTGTCGTGTTAAATAAACATCATTTGATAAATCAAGTAATAATGCCGGATCTCAGCATAGCTCAAGTTTCTAGAACTGTAACATTAATTGAAAATGGTTTCTCTTACAAGGAAGTGGCTTAAACATTGCGAGTTTCCATGTTAAAAGAACTGGAGAGTATACGAGCCTTAAAGGGCAAGGTCGTAACAAATGACAACAGCAAGAGACGACAGATTTACTGAGAGCTGTGTGCTAAGAAATCTTACTTCAACTTCTTGTGAGGTAAGAACTAAGCTAACTAACTATGTTCGTCAAAACCAGAAGAAGAAAACTTAAGGCGGCTGGCTTAGGGGCACACGTGCCGGCCGGCGGCCAGGCGACCCTTACTTACCACAGGTCGTCTCGGTCCAATTTTGCTCGCTCACATCGAAACTGGGATGATGATGCTTGGAGAAAAGTACTGTTTACTGCCAATTCCCGGTTTTGTCTTAAGCCAGATGATGGAAAGGTCACAAAGGGACAAAAGTGATCATTTTCCTTATAATTATGACAAAAAGATATTTGTCTCTAATTTGTTTGTTTTTTTTTCAAAGACAAGTTTTGTTTTGTTCAACAATTATAGTTTAATTGATTAATTTAAAAAAAAAACTCAATTAAAGCTGTTTTTATTCAAATATGTCAGTTTTTTGCGTTCCTCTAAATATGTCAATCAGTGTAGATGCATTCTTCGATTCGGTTTTTATAAAACCATATAGACAGAATCGTTTTAATATTAACTTTGCCTTTACCTAAAAAAAATGAAAACCTGGCCAACCCTTTCCAATGGTATGAAAATTAGTGTAGTACCTGTCATTGATTTATTTAAAACCAGCCAATTGCCCTCTTGTTATGGTTATTTCCCTGGAGCGTGGTTATTTTGTTAGAATTTAAGTAGCCCAAGAAGGGTTTACGTGCTTCTTTGCGTTATCTAACAAAATATTCGTATTAATGTGCATATCAATGGCGGAATGTTATGTTAGTAAATTTTACAGGGCTTTAGTAGATTTTAATAATGGAGTCGTTTGGTTGAAACCTATCGTTTTCATTTTTCTAAAGAATACTCGTTTTTATTTTTAAAGACTAATAAATAGGAATAACTTGTTTGGTGTCACACTGCCATTATTATCAATACCGAAGATAAAATGGAAAAGTTTAGATTTAAACGTACGGCTTATCAATCACCTTCGAGACTTCAAAGCACTAACTTTTGATAGATATTTATTGCGGAGTTGATAGTATGTGAGCCAGATGAGTAGCCGGCATTACGAGAGTGCCATCCTGCGAGATATTTCAGTCTACGCGAACATTTCAATATGATTTTGTAGCGCTGGATTAAATTAGCAAAAAGCGTTGGCAGAGTGCAATCATGTACGCTTATCGTTAGTTCGTATTCATCCTATTTCTTCTATGCAATAAGAAGGGTAAACCAGCGAACATCAATCTCAATATTTTTAACGGTAAAAACATGTTTACTTCGCTTTCCAAAACTTTGACGTAAGTCAGACATTTAACGTCTTTAGTTTATAACTGATTGGACTAGAATCGATAAATAGAAAAGTTTGAACGATAATTCTGAATCAACGAAGCATAACAATGCCCTAAAAACAATATGAACCGTATCTAAGTAGGTACAGTATTTCCTGCCAGCAGCTTAATGAAGTTGACTTCAGTTTAATAAAAAATAAAAAAGCCGTAAGCTTTACACTTCGCCGCTTGGCGCAAGCGGCTGGATCAAATTGATGGCTTACGGTATGCACGTCTATGTAAAAAAATCTTCCATATAAGATGGCCGGCAATCGTTTCTCCCGCGCCTTATTCCGCACTTGTATTTTGTCTAACGAGCGGCCTTTTGTGTACGTACATACATATTTAACGAAACGTTTCGGTTACAGGGTAACTCGCCCGTTTCCCCCCGTCCACCCTGACGTCCCACGCTCGTGACGGTACTCACCAACTAGATTCCTTTAATATTTTTGGTGCTTATATCATACAAATAATTGGTGCCTTCAAAATTTAGTCTGAAGTTTGTCTTCTTTCGAACTTCCTCAAAGACATGATCTTTAACCGTTGGTTTATTTTATTTATTTGCCTTTGGATTAGGCAAAACCAGCTGTATACGTTCTTCGAATTAAATTAATTCGGGCTAACAGAGTGATACGTTTTTCAAGTTAGAGACGACATCTTATTTTTTAATTTGTTTTTAAGTAATGTATAGTATTGAATTGCCCTGAAAGAAAGCTATTCTCTCTGTTTAATATTAAAAAAAATCGCTAACATTAATTAGAAAAAGATACTGACTGCTATCTTTAGCCACATCATTCTAACATCCCTTCTACCAGTGACTTTTTAGTTTTATAATGTATCTTTTTTCAATCGTATCTCCTTTTGCATGACGCAAATAAATATTTTGTTTCTTTCAACAAACAATCAATATTCCACACGAAACGAAATAGAATCAACTTGTTTTGCCGACAATTTAACAATACGAACCGAGATTTTACTCCGAATCTTACAGTTACACAACATTTTATAATGGAGGTATTTTTCCACGTAACCGTTAGTAGAAAATGTGAAAAATTTTGGATCGATGTCGGGAATAGGTGATATCTAATTTCATTGAATCATTGGCACATATGGTGTTCAGCATTACATGGGCCTATCTAAGAAAAGTTAGGTAAACCATTCATTAACCACTGTATGTTCCAAACCCGTAACCATGTGTTCTCTGTAGTGTAGGGTGTAGGCTAAACGTAATTACTTCAGACAATACAATTTAAAATGTTTTAAGCTGCACCAGCCACAAGAGTACATTAACAAGGTGTTTTGTTTACTCTTCACAGCAACACTTTACGTTGTGACAAACTGGGACACCCGTAACACGTCACGTAGGGTGTACACACAAAAATAGGAGTTGAATATAATTCAGCCCTATGCTTTTCAAAATAAAAAACATAATTAATAATAATAATGAAAATATTTAAAAATGCAACTAGTAAGTAAGAAAAATGAATAAACGAAATAATAATGATAATCCGACTTATTTGTAGTGGACACAAGCTTATTGTAATGCATGCTGTCTTCTAAATTACAAGTGTTAGAATTGAAAAAATATTTTTGGATATATGTTGGATTCATAATAACAACAGCAGAGGGAATATTTTTTTAAGGTGAGTTTTTTTAACAAGTCAAATTGGGTCTCATACGAAAGGATTTTTAATTTCATTTGTGCTTCTATAAAATTTTCTCAAGTTTGCAAATCAAACATTTGAAATATAGCTAGAGGCCAGAGGTTTTACATAGCCTTAATATTACATGATTTTCTTTTTTAAAAACGTTGCCCCACACTAGGAATTTCTCCTGTATCGTGGGAGCGTATACAAACATTTAAAACTCACATACATAAACAGCCAGACCCGGAACAACTACGTGTAGATCATACAAATATTTGTTCCGTGCGGGGATCGAACCCGCGACACGCAGCTCAGCAACCAATCGCTCAGCGACTGCGCCAACCGTACCGTAAATACACTTTTAGTATATCACTCTTACTGGCACAGTTTTGTAGATATTAATTAGAAACATGTTACAAACAAACTTTTTCAACTTCAAAATGAAAAAAGATTTTTATTACTATGTACGGAACGCTCGATGAGCGAGCCCGATGTGCTCTTAGCCGGATTTTTATGCAAAGGTCTTTTCTGATGCAGTGTTTGGATATAGGATTACGCGAGCTGCATAGCGCTCGTAATATGATCAAGGGACTTATTTAGCTTCACTTGTTAGTATATTAAGGTCGCTTCGCGCAAGATTTGTAGTTCTTTTGCTATTTCTGTACGCAAAGAAAATAAAGTACAACTTTACTTTAACATTCATACTTCTTGTCTTACAAGGTTACACAACAATTTAGTAAGTATTTAATTTCTTATAACCGATTTTTCAATTTAGAATTGAAGTTAAGGTTTTTTGAAACTATACTTACCCAATTACTCATTACTCTAATAATGGGTAATGGGTAACCAGAAACTTTACATCGTCGACAAATGCAACACAAATGCTCGGAATATGCAACAAAAGAGCTAAAATATGCAACATAAAATTGAAATAAGTACTGTTTTTTCACAAGACTATTGTGTTTGCTCTATTGGGCGGCGTACGGTGATGATCGGGCTTACCATCGCGCCTAAATGAATGTGTGTCTCTTACATAAGAGGTTCGGGTGTGTAGGTATAGTAAGTACCCAGAATGATGGCGCAGGTGAAAACGTAAAGATTGGTTTTATTCATTGTTTTTAGGGTTCCGTAGTCAAAAAGCATAGGAACCCTTATAGTTTCGCCATGTCCGTCTGTCTGTCTTATTAGAAAGCTGCAAATTGGCATCAATAAACAGATTAGTTACGCCGCCGTCAAAGCGGTAAAATAACATCTCGAAATTCATTTTTTTTCTAGGGTACCTTCTCTACCTGCACGAAAAATGGGGTTATTTTTTCGCGCGAACTCCTTATTGTGGTTTGTCATTGGATAGGTCTTTAAAAAATATTGATAGTTTCTTTTAATAATTTTACGATTAAGGGATTCGTTTGTGAAATATTAAGCTTTAAAGAGCTAATTTTTGTTAGACTCTAGTGTCCCACCCCCTCTACCAGCTAAACGGGTGAGTTTGGGTGTGTGAAAAAAATACACGGTGGTAGTATATATAACGAAATTAAAAGGAAAACTATCACAGCTAAGTAGGCTTTACAATTTTACGAGTAATAGTCGACTAACTTATAAAATGTACTTGGATTACATATTTTCCTAAAAATAATGTATAGGAGCACAGGTTTTTCAACGAGGTTAAGGTTGTTTTTATTATTACAATAAAAAATATCGTTTGTAGGCAAATCCGCATATTTTGATGGGCAACTACAGAACCCTACATTGTGCGTGGCCCGACACGCACTTGGCCGGTTTTTTACCATAGTAGAGTAAATACTCTGTTGTAGATTTGTTTTTACTGAAGTCGTCTATTGAAATACATGTATGAATAAAATACGGTTCTATCTCTCTAAAGGCGATCTTTGCACCCGACTAAATACTTTGAAGATACATAAATAAAATGTCTTCTCACGTGTCTTTAACTTTTTATGGTAGTTATCCTATCAAACAGAAATCCGGGCGCGGATGTTCACGTCACACACCGACTCGATAGTGAACGTACACAGTGACAGACGGGATAGTCTAGCAGGACTCATTTCACATTTTTGTAAAGCGCGCTTTTGTATCGCACGGTGTCAAAGTCAAATGTATAAACGTAATGTCAGTTCCTCTCAGAGACTCACCGTTACGTAATTAAACCTTACCACCAGTGAAGTTGGAGCACAGTTCGAAATGTTTTGCATTTTCGACAAAGGGAGGTTATTAATATTAAACTTCAACTACTCATTTGTAAAATTGATGAACCACGGTCGGAACTAAAGCTTTGCCAGAAACATGGAGCAGAAACTCCGTCACAGCCATCACATTGGCGTTCTAACGAATAATCTTACACACGATCCAAACTCGAACAACTCATAAAACACATCTTTTCGGAGCCAATGACAAACATCATCGGTTCATCACTTAATGACGTCACTACCCCGCCGCCGCCCCCTCGCCCCTGTATTGCCATGTAAGTTTCCTCTTTATAATACATTTTATTAAATTGTACTTGTTTATTTTTCATTCCGAGATTAAAAGTTCAACCTATAATACCAGCCTGTTACTGTCCCAGTGCTGGGCAAAGGCCTCTTCTCATACAGAGAAGGCACAAGCATTGATCACCACGCTTGCTCAAGACGGGTTGGCGATTTCAGACTTATATTAATTATAAGTCCAGGTTTCCTCACGATGTTTTCCTTCACCGATGTCTGTGATGTCCAAGATAAACTTAGAAAAGTACATATGAATTGAAAAAGTCACATTGGTACTTGGCCGGATTTGAACCTCTGGGCCATCACAACATAAAAGTTCAACCTAGTTAAAGAAAAAAGAATCTACAGTTGACTATTATTAAAATGTTAATTTTTTATTTTGTCATTAACCTTCGAGCATTTACTGAGTACATAAGCCTTTCACGTTGTCCGGTTTTTGTATAAATTTTAACCATAAGTTTCAAAATCTAAGTTCCAGTCCAAAATCACGGAAGACAAATTTTGTAACACCTACATAATACGAGCGCGTTGGTCTCCTAGACCGATAAAAGCCTAATACGGCCATATGTATGTGGAAGACAATTTTAGTCCTAAGCTGATTGTAGCAACTAATCATGCCGCTAAACAGAGGAACAAAATGCCATCTTTGATTATAAAAGATAAATTCACGAAAGAGTGTCTAACACAGCAACGCGGGAAGGTTACTATTTCTACTTGTTAAAGGATTGTTCCATACTATTAGTTAAATCCAACAAAACACTGTGTTATTAATATTAGCTAAGTAACATAATATTGAATTTTATAAATCAAAACCTAAATAAAAAGAAAAGAAGTTATAAAATTGTCAGTTGTACTAAGTGGTAATGTTATGAATTCTTTCAAGAATTATAATATTTCTCGACAGCTCAAGAATTCTCGAGAAATTCTTGTCTGTAATAACCGGAGACTGGAGAAAGAAAATAAGTCGAGACATGAGAAACCCTCGTTTTATCGCCTGAAACAAGTGTGTAGTACAGTTTTCCTAATGATTAAATCTGGTTTATAAGTAAATCAGACTAGCACACACACACAGCTACAGTACTTTCACAAGTTATTATGCCTTGTGTCTGGGACTGTAGCTTCGCCTTCTTTGTTTTTCTGACATTCAAAAGTGCCTGTTATGGTCTAATTGAAATAAATGCTTTGAGTTTGAGTTTGAGTTTTAGCGAAAATTAGCGAACATTTTATTTAGAAATACTCAGGGAACAAACAATTGAATTAAAATGAAATGAAATATTCAAGCTAACTTTCTATTTATGCAGTGAAGCAGATATAGTCCCGAGCACTTATATGCATACACTTAGGAAAACTCAATAGCGACATAATCGTGGAAAAACGATTCCAACTTTGATAAAGGAACCGTTTCCAAATACTATACGTTCGTAACGACTTCAAATTGCAATCAATACATTTCTAGAAAATCACTTTTAAAGTAGAATACTATACATATTAGTGATTAAGACTCTACCTACGCAGACGATCGTTCCTGAATTTAATTGAATATTTCGTAAATTAAAGTAGCGATTGTTTGCCACTCTCCAATATTAATCAAGGAATATCTTTGGTTGCGGAACCAATACTTATAATACCGACATTTTAGAATTAGTCCGTTAGTTTTGCTGTGAAATATTCCAATGACCACACCCCTGTCCGGGAATGTGGACATTGGAAATACCGTGAAGTGGAATCTATTTGTTGGGCTTTAGCCACATTATGTGCGAGTCAATTGTAATAGAGTACGGTAAATGATGGAAAATATTTTAGGTTTTTTCTTTAATGGAGTTCGCTAAAATTCAAAGGGTTGGGAAGAGTATTGTTGCCGATTCTCCTTTTCGTGATTGGGTGCCGGGATGACGGACATCCGGTATTAGCTGGTATTAGCACTTGATGCGTCAGGGCCAAAGCAAACGGCGTAATCCATGATAAAGTCATTATTGGGAGACTGACGTCATCTACAGTCATGACTAACGGAGGTAACAGTAAAAAAATACCGTAAATTATCGGCTCAATCCAATTAATTGAGCCAATAATTTACAGTATTTTTTTTTTCAAGGAAAATTCAATTCTTATGAGAGTCACCCCGGAGCTTGTTTCCAACAGACGTATAAGTAGTACCCATATACCATGTATCCGAAGTGAATTTTGCATTTCAATTTCGGATGTAAAAGTCCGTAAAATACAGGTTTTATTTATTACCTGTTACGATCAAACTGAAAACGAAGACAATCTGGAGAAAAAGCTAAGCTGCCAATACATACATACTAATAAGTACAATTGTACGTACATAAACTCACGCCTTTTCCGCATGGGGTAGGCAATAATCACAGATTCCCACCTGCTAGGCCACATCTCCATTATTAACCCACAGAGCACTTACCTTATCGGAATCGGTGGTGTTCCCACTGCCGAAAGACGCGAGCGAGTTTCGGTCGAGATTCTCCGTCGTATCGTCAAGTATTGTGTCGTCCAGATCTCTGTAAACAAACTCGGAGTTTAGTGTCGTTAAAATTAAATTCGCTTAGCGATGATTTAACTCAGAGGGAACGAAGGTTTTACTTCTGGCCTCGCAAAGCATTTGTATAGTGCAACTGTGCTTGTACTGAAAGCCCGAAAAGAGGTGGGCCATCTTTTGAGAAATAGCGCTCAAGATTTTAGAAGCTCTTTACATAGTAGACATGGTTGATAGATTTTCCACTCCAAATCTGCATTTTGTCTCTCAATCAGAACTCATTCTTTTACAGATTCAAAAAGCAGCATCACATCGATATTCTCCAAAGTATTTCTCAAAGTATTGCTGATTGCAGGGCGGTTTTATTTAACAATTGACAATAATTACCAGTAGGACAAATTAAAAAAATGTGACGTACCTGCTAGATCGTTGAGAGCTAGTGGGTCTAACTCGAGCAGGGCTTCTGGGCGGCTGCTGCAAAGCACCGCTAAAGTACGTTTCCTGTTGAATGACGAACTCAGATTAGGGTACTTGGAATAATGACCAATTTTCTCATTTATTGATGACTTTACGTCATTACCTAAAACTGTTGCTACTTAAATATAAAATAGGACAAGGCAAATTATGTGACAATTGTTCAAAATAACACGACAAATTAACTTGTCAATTTAATAAACAACTAATTTCTCTGGAGGTATCTGCTTTCATAAGGCTTTGTTATTATTATAACTTATTAATTTAACTTTGATTATTATGTAATGAAACTGACTATCTATATTTTCTATGAGAATGTAATTTAGTAAGATAACTTGTATAAAGTTAAAATAAGTGTGTCGTAATGTTCCAAATCTATACTAATGTCATATAGAGGTAAAATTTGTTTGTAAGTTGGTATGTAGGGGGTAATCTCCGGAACTAATGATCCAATTTTAAAAATTCTTTCACTGACAGGAAGCTACTATTGTTCGTGGGTGCTGTAGGCTATAAATTATATTTATATCATGCATATTAGCCGAGCTATCACAATTTTTGCGAACGAAGTCGCGGGCGAAGTGCTAGTATAATATATTTGCACACCTTACATGGTTATCATACAGCATATCTTATGAATCTTTTATAACATCCCCTGAACTTGCCCGAACCAGCTTATCCCATAAATTTGCTAATACCATCTTATATATAACTAATTCAAAACACAAATACAGACCACTTAAACTGCAATCGTCTGTAAAGTTGTGTAAGTACCTGTATAACTTCTCTGAGCCGTCGCACCCAAGTCTGCTTGACTTCGAGCGACGGAGCCTTGAGCACGATGCGGCAGTCACTGGCCATGGGCTCGCGGCCGGTCCACACGGAGAACTTGCACTCGTCTCCTTCGATGTGCTCTGTCACACCGAGCTCGGAGGTCTAGGTGATGAAAAAGACAGTTAAAAACTAGTAACGTGGCTACACACTCTACTCACGCCTGATGTGCTAACTACAAAACGCCAGCTGCTACGAACCTTACAGACTTCTTTTGCTTCGACCACGTTTCTACATGTAGCTAAGTATTAGTGGAAAACAAAAGGAATTACGTTGTCCAAACAACTTGATTTTGTGTTGCAAGAATGCTTCAACAATGTTGCGAATGATTAGTTTACCATAAATAAGGTCTTAAAGGGGCTAAGTAATAAGACTTGATAAGACGTATCCTCTTTTCGAAAAGATTCTAACGGCTACTAGATCCAGTCATAAACTCACCATAAACTTAGTCTTGTAAATGTATTTAGCTTTTCCATGCGAGTCCTTGACCTCTTTAGCGAGTAAGAGATGGAGATCGAAGAGGAACACACGTCTCTCTCGCCCTTTCTTGATGATCTGCCGAAGGTCCCACACGTGGAAGGAGTCCTGTAGGACCACCTCGCCGAGGCTGTCTGTGGGCACGTCGCAACCCTCGAGAAGGGACAGATGCATGGCGTCGTTGGCCTTCTTCGGCACTGATAGCATAACCTCGAGACCGTCCTAGGGAACAATAAAGAAGCGTTTATACGTTTGTGTTATTGAGCTTTACAAGTCTACTCTCAGCACTCTGACACATATATTTAACTATGGCGATGACATATTATGATGATGATGGTTCGTATGTCATCAATTTTGACTGACGCAGGTCAAAGTTGATGACGTACATCATTATTGAACAGTACAAGTTGGAAAATCAATAGGAAATATTGACATTGTAAATAGGAGACGGCATGAGACATTTCCTCATCTTCTACAAAGTGTATAGGCATCGACAAACACATGAGATGTTTCTGCAGTAGGTAGGTAGTTTTTAACAGCGTGTGTAGCATCAGGCTGCCATAATTAATATTATATTCACACTAACATTGGTGATGAAAAGAGACCGGATTATATGCAAATGCATATTTGCATACTATGGCTGTTTTTGAGAATAGTGTAATTTTAGCTAAAATCTGCATATCGTGCATTTTTTGGAGCTGGCCTTTATTATACCTGACTGATTACTAAGCTTACTAGTCTGTCTGTCCCAGGACTGTATCTTTTAACTTATAGAAAATGATAGGCGCACAAAGTTCTACTCGGAATAATAAACCTTGGTACTAATAGTAAATAGTTTTAGTTTGCGACTGTACATATGATGGAACTGCAAATACATTATACATAAGCGTAATGTTTATAAATAGGTATATGGGTGAAGAGACGATTAATGTTAGCCGCGGAAGATAATTTCAATAAAATGAGTTTGTTATTCAGTTCAAGTTCATATAGTACTATTGTTGTAGGTAACTAAGCCACATTTTCCACGGCTTATCAATGTTAATAAACAAACAGAAACAATATTTGCAAAATTGGTATTTCCAATGTAGGTTAACATCAGCCAGTAAGACAATAATGTTGAATAAATTACAAATCAAATCATAAATAATAGCATTCGCACATTGCCGCCATTTTGTCTCGTTGATGACTATGTTTGACGCAAGCGTAGTCACCGCAATCATTCTACCCACTTGACGCGAAACTTTAGCAAGTATAGTCAAATTATATTTGGTACTTACTTAAACGGATATCGTTGTTCTATCGTCATCTACAAACCTGAATGCACATATCTACCTACCAACATACAAACTAATGCATTCTTAGAAACACAAGCTTAACGATGTCATCATTACCTATGAGTATCATCACATCGCATAACAAATGACCGACATCACAACAAAAAGTAATACGTACATGTTTAATAGCGAGCGGGCCGATCCTGTTTGCTCTCGAGTTCGTTCTAAACTTCAACATGATCGATGTTAGCACTTCCACTCCGAAGAAAACCATTACATTTTACGGATTTTTAAATGAATAAACACAAAACATTAACGCGACGTGCGAATACGTCCGAAGGGAACCAACTGTGCCACATGGGCGTAAGGTGGATGAGTCACGAGGAAAATATTGAACTAAATCTATTGTTAATTACCACTAAGTGAACTAGTTGTTTAATCTCAAACAAATCCAACGTCCGCTGAGTTTAAACTTTACTAAAAAATGTCTGATACAACGTAATGGGTGGACGCCGTTACCATTGCCTCGTCGCAGAGTGATAATGCAGTCTGCCGGTTTATTCCGAATATTTAATGTGCATTGTCCTGAATCATCGAGGACAAAGCGAACCTGATTACTAAACAAACGTTTCAGGGGAATATTCCTCAAATTGAAAAAGTGGAATAACAAACTTTGCTTGGGTTAGGAAATCGATTGTAGAATGAGAGAGAAAACGTAACTAGCGATACAGATTTTTTTTCTGAAACTCATGTTCACAATCCGTACCAACGCGACATCGGTTCGCGTTGGTAATCCTCAAATTACTATCGTTTGTTTAAAAGCGTGGAAGCGTTGAATCAAACGTCTTATCGATTAGCCAATCTTAGACACGACTGGTTTTATTCACCAGATATTAACATTTAGTCTATTAATTTGCGTAAAATACGCATTTTTTTATAATGTTTCTGATCGTTATTATCTTTTATTGTTATCGTTTTTTTAAGAGCATTAACTACATCTTAGAAGCGACTCGTTTTTTCGCTAATTGTTTTAAGTTGTATGCCACCGAATGTTTATTTTGTGATGGCTAATTCTCGATCTGTATTGGTGCGCATGTAAACCATTTTTGGATTTAAAAAAAACCTTTATTTCAAACGTATCTTTTTTGCTGGCCCTACCCACCTTCTTCGATTTGACAGTAGCTATATCGTCACAATATGGCGCGAGTTCAATCCTATTCTTATTTGAAACGTATTATATAAATACACATAGCATGACACTAGCACTAGTCACAACTCTAGTCAGAACACGACTCATTATTTCTCCGATCGAAACCCTCTATCCCTAAATAACTCAAAGTACGTCTTTTCTATAACAAACGGTATCTTATTTGGCAATTAGTTCCTTGATACTGACGCAACTTGTTTGCGAAAATGACAGCGAGTGTAAATTATGCTGAGTTAGTAGATTCAAACTTACACTCGCAGACAAAGAATACGGGTCAGTACGAAAAACTTAAATGACTAAGTTACCCATGCGTGTTCACTTGGATTCAGGTCCGGGCTTCTCGCGGGCCAGTCCGTGCGATTGAAGCCACCGTCCTGAATACTCATTTACAACTTGAGCTGTATATGCTCTGTGCCCTTACCATGAGTTTGTAAAAAACTGTCCTCGGTATCGAAAACTATCGGATATACTTCTCGTGTCGTAAAGCAGTCGATGAATATGAAAGAGACAGGGCGATAGTATTCGATAACGAATAATACATTTCAAACTCATGGTAAGCCCACTGGCGTTGTCATGCATGAATATTGAATTTTAAACCAAATTCGTTAAATATGGAAGGACGTGCTAATTTAGATTTCTTCCACATATCCATTCATTAGCGTACCATTTTCTATCAGCACTAACTCCGTGCGACTCTTTGAAGAGATTCCAGCCCAAACCGCCGCACCACACTTTTTCCTCAAAACAAGCTTGAATATAACATTTTTCCATCTTACCCCTGGCCGTCGGTAGACTCCTCGCCGCTCATCATGTGCAAATAGCATAAATCTGGATTCGTCAGAAAACGTTCTCTCACACTCTTGCCCATTTAGCGTCTCCTGATTGTGCGTGTTCGCAGGCGTAACGTAATCTTGCTGCCCAATGTTCCCTCTCCAGTTTAGGACCATTTGGGGTCGAATTAGCTTCAAGGAGCCGCGGCACAGTCCGCTCGCTTACGACATCTCTATGGGTCTTCCGAAGTTGATTGAGCATTGTTGTAAAAATAAATCGATCCTTTCGAACCGTAGTACATCTCTGTCTGCCGATTCCTGATCTGCTTATGTTCTGCCCAGTTTCACGGAAACGTTGGAAGATTCGGTGCACTGTACAAAGTGACACGCCTATTGTCCTTGTGTATTTCGCTGATTTCTGTCTTCTTGTAACATTGTGGCGATACGCGTACATTTTTCTGGAGTTACCGATGATTTCAAATCAGATTGAAAACAAAAGTGAGAAAACGAGCACAATTAAAACAACCGCGATTGAGTTTATTTCCAAATTCGAGGTTTTTAAAATTTCACTTTTTAAAATTAAGTTGAAAATCATTTGAGATTTTATTTCATACGATATAAAACCCTTTGTAATATAAAGTTAATTTCATGCATGTACCATTATTAATTTGCAAGTTTGAAGGGATTTTCGTCATCGACCCGTATTGTTTGACCGCGAGCGTAGACATAAATAATGGCTGAACACACCAATTTTGAAATCTTTGGACTGAAAAAAGTACTCTAATTACTTGTCGATTGTTTCTTACCTGTGTCAGATATTTGATGCGCAAACACAACAATTGAAAGATATCATCTGCCAGTTATAAAGCTAGCACTAATCAAGATTGTAAGAACAGATAAAATAGTTCATAGCCGCGGTAACCTCGGTTTTTATTATAGTTTTTCACGCAAATTGTTTGTAATATATTGTCGCGGTGACGTCTAGTGTCAGACTTGAGTTTTCCTGTCGTCTTTATCTTATCACTTACCCGTAATCTCTAACCGTACGTTTTCCGATAATTGGTTACATTAAACACACGTTAAACATATTACGTGTACAAAACGTAAAAATGAGTGTTCGTTTTAGAGGTATTCGGGTACTAAACATATGATGAGTGCAGTTGACCCTGAATAAAAGATATTGTGGGTTATATTGAAGCACTTTACGCAATGAGATTAACGACGCAGTTTCTTACTTATAATGTATATTTATGTGGAACATCAATTTGCCTTGTATTATGGGAGCCGAAAATCCACTAACACCCAAATTGAGTGAAAAAGGGCGTAATACGCTATCTAAATTTATATTAGGGGAAGACGGGACTAGTTGACGAAAAAGCTTAACCCACACTGGTCTAAAAAGATCCCTATATGGTCAAAATTGCTTGCCAAGCACGTGAATTTTTTATGCTTTTGTGACCGTTTAGAACGAAGCTTGATGTGCTTGACAAACAAACTGCGTGCCTGATAATGTTTAATTAAAATTTATATTTTTGCAATGCTTGCCGGGTCACCCTTTGGCGACTAAATGAAAAAAGAATGCACATTCACTAGAATATTCCATTTAACTGACAAACAGGACAATTGTGTTTTTTCGCAATAAAAGGAAGGCGTTTTTTCCTAGTAGTGATTAATAACACCATTCTCAAAAATGAGGATGTTAAAACATTATAAGGAACACGCGTTATTTGTCTGATGTTTGTAAAGTGATTAAGTCGACGGACTCCCGAACTCTACTCAGCTAAGTCTCGCGCGTGCGCTACTTTCAATCGCCGTCACCGTAACTTTATTTCATCAAAGCATACTATTTAAACTGTACAATAGCATTTGGCATGAGTCCTATGTTTTGAATACAGTCGTAATCCGCACAGACAAGAGAAAGCATGCAGTGTTATAAATATTTTTCGATACTACATTTCGTACAAAAATTACTAAAAATAAAATGTTTCGAGTACCTACGTCAAATATTTGTTCTAAAACTGTACAAGTATGAATCAGAAATCACAGTTGTACTGACTGAGTGCCGTGTTTAATAAAATATTTTTTGGTTTTATATTCCAACAATGAAGCGAAAAAAAATCGTATTTGTGTTATTATTTGACATATTTGTGGTGAATCAATGGCGTAGAGTAATCTGTACAACGGAGAATAAATTCTTGAACCATTTTAGCACTTGAAAAGCGTTGTAAACATTGTTTACTGTGAGACACACACGTAATCTTGATATAACACTGCGAATAACGTCTGACTACAGGAATATTAAATACTGACCTTGATCTCGCCTTGCCCTTCGGCGCAGCACGCCTGTAGATCTTTGAGCAGCAGTTGGTACTTGGTGATCCGTTGCACTGGCTTGATCAAGTAAGCAGCGAGCGGGTGCTCCAATTTCTTCTTACGTTGCACCCTGCATCACAAAAGACAATCATGCACAAACTAAAGCATAGTCCACAGTCCGAACGAAATGACGGTCATTATCTATACTGCTTAGTTAATGATTTAGATAACAGAATCTTTTAGTGGAATAACTATTGTTGTTGTGTACGCAATGCGATATCCTTTATCTGTACGTCCAGGACTAAATGCACAACGAAAACTAACATTTGCCAGTTCAAAGAACGTACGGTGATGACGCTTGTTCAACGATAAGTGCGTATTGTTCGGGACGTGCAAGGGTTTCTATGGAGCTATCCTTTTAAAGGAAGATAAGATGATAACAAACCATTTAGTCCAGTCTTCGAATCAATGGTCAGTACCAAATAATCTTCGAATCAATGGTCAGTACCAAATAAGAGTTAATGAGTTTCTCAGTTGGATTGTTTCGCCTTTGCAGCTATTTTGCGGAAACTAGATTTATCTGAGTATTATCATGTGTTACATTGCCGCAACGCACGAGTGCAACACTAAACAACAAGAAACCGTTGATTCGATAAGGGAGCTAAATGTGAACTAGTTTATCGATGGCAACAAACAAACGTAACTATGAGTAGCTGCAGTATTCCTATTTAATACTCACTAACACACGTATTACTTGCGGACCGTACAGTTTAGAGGTACATCGTAGTTAGAAAACGTAAGGACGAAGGAAAACGTAACGTAACAACAAATCTTAAACAAAAGGTGATAGTTTTTAAAGATGGCTGCCTCTCTCCGGTTTTTCTGAAGGCGCATTCGAAGCCAAGGCAATTATTGATAACATTTCCTTATATTTCCCAGTGTTTGCAGTCATACTATTCGCGCAATAGTTAAGAGTTACAATTCGTCTCATACTGTATAATACAGGGTGTAAACAGACCCTTCACCAAGCCGTTAACCAAGCATTCTGTACATCAAACTAAGTAACCCTACACAAAAATTATTGCTGGGAAACGACTTTTTTTTTTGGGGTGAAAAATAACTTTTTGCGGTAAAACGAAATGTAACGCATTCAAAACATTGTGCTGATGGATGGATTGAATAGTACGGGGATCGTGAAGGTGTTTAAACTAAAAATCTTACAATAGAAACATGTATTTAATAAAAAACTTGTGAAAAAGTTGGAACTTTGACCCCCGATATCCGTAACTAGAAGGTTCCCAGGTATGGTCTAGAACAAAAAAATGATCGCAATGACGGGGAGAACAAATACCTTTCGGCTTCGTTAAGGGTCTTTTTACACCCTTTATATTATTCAAAACATTTGATGTTTTTGATATGGGTCGTGTAGAAATGATCATGGCAGCAACTCAAACAAATCAGAACCATTCAACCGAAGTCTTTCGATCAGGTCTGTTAGGTTTGTCTCAGTCAGACCAAGAATATCCAACTTACGCGCTAACAAGTGGAACCAAATAAAAGTTTTCAATTAGACTACTTGTCCCTAATAAATTGAGGCCATTTTTTGTATTCACCTGTCACTTGTCCCATTGCTGGGCAAAGGCCTCCCCTTTCTCCTTCCGTACCTCTCTAACTTGTACGACATCTGGCCATGTTCGCCCAGCAAACAAGATCAGATCGTCAGTCCACCGTCGCTGCGGTCTACCTTGACGGCGATTTCTACCGATAATTAGGCCATAAATACGATAAATACAGTGACAATGTTAGTAATTATATTGAAGTTGCGTTTTTTTCTTATAATTATTTATTAGAAGACACGAAACACGAAACATACTCAGATGTCAAGGTCTCTATCAAAGTCCAGATATATGTATGACGCAGAAGGTACTAACTCTTGCTTATCTCAATTGTAATGGTTGCAATAACTAGTTTTATATAAAAATATTTGCATGGTGAATTCTAGGAAGCGAATAGATGGAACCTATTTCCACCTACTACTTCTACTACCTTTAACACCACAATCTATCATATCTCACGCAAATAAAGATTACACTGGATAACAGTGATTTTGTTTTTCTTGGAATGAGAGTGGTTTTAGGTTGGCCTTATACCCAGGAATGACGAAAAATTTACAGTTTTTGGAGATAAATAAGATCTAGTTTTTTTTATTATTGTTTGAAATTTCTATGAAATAGAACAATATGTATGGAGCAAAATATTATTTTGATATTTTTATAAAAAATATGGAAATCGCTTAGAAATGTATTCTATAAATCATTGAAATACTGGTACAAAAGTAAAAAAGATAAAAATAATAAAAAACCCGCATATTTATGTTTTACATCAAATGGAAGCATCAAGAAAAGAAAAAAAAAAGATTATTATTTCCAAATAATAGCTATGTAAAACTTATCTGATTTATCTAGCCTGTATTATCCCACTGCTGCGTAAAGAATTCCTCTGCCTTAGTTTCATATTTACACTCAACTTGTAATACCTAATAAGCACTAGTATACCCTACACAAATCCTAAAAACTAAAAAAACTAGAGCTGATCTGGTACACTAATGACTTTATTCTTGTTATGAGTAATAAATAATCAAAATAAGCAAAAAATATCGAAAGGCAACACAATTTTTTTTTTTTTTTTTTGTATCCTTTTTCTTTTATTTATTCTATTCTAAAGGAGTGACACAATGTAGGGCAATTCTCGGAGCAGCATTACGACAAAACAGCTGTTGCTGCAGCGACCCCAGTTAAGGTTCCGAGCGCCAGGGTAGCCGCAACATTGTAATGTTGTAATTTACTGATCAGTGTCAGGCTATATGTTGAACAAAATATGATTCGCGACCGTAACACGTATACCTACGTATTTACAGAATTATAGTCATTCAAATCATCAGATTAAGCCGCGCTTGCCTAGGTTGGTCCGTGGATGGGTTTCAGTTTCCACCGTGCCTCGGAAAACACGTTATTTAGTTGGTCCCGGCTATCATGTGTAGTTCTTTGATAGTCAGCGGTTGTCAGATAGGTCAGATAGGCAGTTGCTCCATGTAAAATACCGGTATTCAGCTGCATCCGGTCAGAGTGGAAGCCGACCCCAACATAGTTGGAAAAGGCTAGGCAGATGATGAATGCAATTTTTCTTATTTTCTATTTATTTATACAATATCACCGCTTAATAATATAACTGAATAAGAATGAGGACCTCTCTTCATGGTTGAATAATAACAGCCGCACGGGTGATCCTCAGGGTTAAGTCGCGCTTGCCAAGGTTGGTCATTGAATGGGTCAATTTCGTAGCGAGTTTTCTATGTGCCTCGGAAAATACGTAAATCCATTGGTCCCGGATGGTATATGTAGATATCTAACGCTAATGGTCGTAACAGGTAAGGAATCAGTCAGTCATCATTGATTCAGTTCTACTGCTGGGTATGTACAAGCCTCTCCTTTCTCTGCCACATTCCCGATTCCGTTTATCTGTATTAATAAAGTGTCTCATACCGCTCGAAGTAATCGCCGGCATGCTGCACGACGGCGGCATTGCTGTCGGGCTTGTTGCGGCAATACGACACGTACATGTCGAACTCGCGGGCCCACGTCACGAAACAATGGCCGACGTCCTCCGGCATCGTCTCGTACTTGTCCAGCTCCCGGAGGAACACGCGCTCGTGGAAGCGGTGGATCTCTTCGATGTTGCCGAATATTATTTCCTCCTGTTTACAAACAAAAGCAAAGCTGTATTGTCTACCCACACAAAAAACCATTGTATTGTATGCCTCAAAAAACTTAAACACCGACAGAATTCATTTGGTTGTTTACAATCTGTGTTCCATAATATTGTAAAAATATTTAGCTATAATGAAGTATCCAGTATGTATTATGTTTTCTGGCTACAATATTGCACAAAGATTGCAGACAAAAAAAAAAATTTTTGTCGATGTAAGTGTACAGCTTTCTGAGGCGGACTGTATATCGGGCTGGTGTCTGTCTCTCTTATCAAATTTATGTATAAAATCAAAGTGGGTGATTTTGCGTTACACCCGCCCTTCCTCACAGAGAAAGGCAAAAACTACAGAACGCCTGCTACAATCCCCATACACTGCTTTTTTACCCGACTGCAAGGAAGGGTTATGTTTTTCGCGAGTATCTTGTGTTTCTTTGTTTGTTTTTTGGAAACGTATTTTCCAAATGGCTGGATGGATTTCGACGATTAAGGTATCATTGGATTCACCTCAAAAACCCAAGTTGATAGGTGTTTAAAAAAACCTAATGACGGATTATTGGCCCTAAAGTGTAAGTCGTTAATATTTTTTTTTAACCAAACCTATCGACTAGGGTATCAAAATGAAGGAAATTAAAAGGAGATTACAAATATATACACGAACTATATTATCTACGTCGTTCTTTTCAAAAGGCTGGGAATACCATTACCATTATAGGGAGCATTTTAAATAGTGTGTGCTTTGAGCTTTCATAAAGTAGCCAAGCAGTAAACTTCAAAAACCGGTACGATATTAAGGTGCTGCCGACGTCAAACTGTTACTATTGAAGAACTCTGCTTAGGATATCATATTGGACATACCTTCAAGCGACAACGCCAGTAACAATCAAGTGGCGTGAGGATGACAAAAAGTATGTTCCCTGTACTGGAACACAGGCCTCCCCTTTATAAGAGGGACTGGATTATAATATACAAATCGAGCCCGGTGCGGGTGTAGATGTCACTTCTCGAAATTTTGGTTTTACGATAACTCCGTTACCACACGTTTTCCTTCATCGCAATTTGTTGGTATATCTGTTAATTTCCCACTTAATTCAATACACGAGCAGTTGAACTATTTTTGTGTACTTGATGCAGGTATACTTCTGCCTTGCTCTTGAGAGAAGAATACACGTTATATTATGTTTCTTCAAACAAAAAAAATAGTGTATTGAACATACTTTTCCCTGTAGCGCTTGTGGTACGGCGCCGGGGTCGGTGCGCATCTCACGCAGGTAGCATGTGATGCATGTCTCCAAATCTTTCACGTACGCACGCTCCGTCTGCAGCAACTCCGCCATTATAAACCTGAATGACAAAGAAATAAGTAATTGTTTATAGAATTCAGTTTTCAAAAGTATGGACAAAACCAAAATAATCTAGGTTTACTATTCTTGAAGGCATTGCAAAAGAACGAACACATTTAATTATATTTTTGTAATTATGAACATAAATGTCAATTAAGTATTAGAAAACGTGGCCAGTTGAACAATGAGTTTTTTATTTGTAATCGTCTGTCTAGAAATGATTCTTCAATGGTAAATAATGCGTACTCTTTGCGCCTAGCGCTGCGTCGTTTGTCATCCCCGACGGCGGTGGGCTGCGGCTCGGCGCGCGCGTCGTTATCGGCCGACTGCGACGACGCTAGCGACGGCGCCACGCCCGAGTCGCTCTCCGGCTCGCTCTCGCCACCCTCCATTGAACCGCTGAACTCCGCATATCTGGGTACAATACACACCAAGTATAAATTATTACACTTAATCAACTGATTTAATTTACTCATTTGGCAAGCTTTATCAGCCATAGCTCCGAACGTGCTATCAATAAAAGTAATGAAAGTAGACTTGTGTTTTAGTTGGCACTTGGCCAAAAAGACATATCTAGACATATGGCTATGAATGGAATAATTTGGCTAGTAATTACCTGGCATCAACAGCGGCGACCCACTCCTTGATCTGTACGGCATGCGGGTGTCCCTTCTCGACGAGTCCGTCCGCTAGCTGTGCGAGCAAGCGCACACGCTCGCGGGACTCTCTCGCCACGCCACCGGCGGCCGCCGCCGCTGCTGCACCGCAACGCTCCTGCGTCTCCTTGATCCATTCGACGGCAGCACGGGCCGAACGCTCAAACAAAGCGAACTGCTGGCACTGCTCTAAACGCTTCTTGCGGACTGTCCAGTGTTCCAAAACCTATTGGAAATAAAGTTGTCAATGGGTGTCAAAGGGACATTGCTTACTTACTACTACTGTACTTTACGGATACTTTTATTGAAAATGTGAAGCAATGCCATAAATAATATTTTGTAATCACGCATTATTTGCACGCATTTCCTGGCTCTACACACTTGCAAGAAACTTTTTGATGGCAAGAAAATATACCGGTTGTAATATCACCATAACAAAACTCTTTATCATGTTCACACAGAACGCGCGCTTGAACTAGACACATGGTATATGAGAGAGTTACCGGCCGGGGCTCATGGAAGTCTGTCCTCGAGATACCATCGCGCGCCATTCAACAAAACCTTATTGTTTCCGACTCCATTCTGACGCGACGACACTGACACTGGCAATGCCACACGCAACTAATAATAACTCTTCAATAAATCCGACGTTTTGCCTAAATGTTTTCATGTCACGTAATTGGAATGGTCAATTCTTGTGTAAACAAACAAACAGTTTCGGATCGTAGCGAAGCAAATGTATATTTGTTTAAAAACAGCGACGCGCCAAAATAGCTTTGCTATGAAAACATCCGATTGATATCTCTGAAGGGTTTGCCATTCATGATTATTTTTACATTTCCTGCGAACAATTTTATTGTATAAACCAGTTCACCTGCCGACCTTGCCAAGCTAAAGTACCGTAAATGTTTTATTTTTATCAAGTGCCTTTGAAATTCAATTCCGATTCGTGACAGTACTACGTTGAAACTGCTCCTCATCTCTGAGTACGTATTAAGAGGCTGTATGTAATGACGATTACGAGTGATGAATTATTCGCAACGTATGCATCTTTTGACGAGAGCAAGAAACCGCTATCTCAGTATTTCGAAATCAGCTATACCTGATTGCGAAACACTTGCATCAATCGCTGGAACCGAAGTCAATCTACGGACTATGGAGTTTCTTCCCCGTATGAAACGAACGTTGCGAATGAGCAACGATAATCAACTCTAGTTTCTTGTAAAACTTTCACTTTGGCTCGAAGTACCCACGACATGTATCGATTTTCTCCACAACACGATGCAACGTCACCTTCTAAATTACTAAAAAATCGACACGTGTTCTGCAGTTAGTGGCATTAAAAAGTATTTCACGTTATGTAACAAATAGCCTAAAGCCTACATTTAACCTGTCAAGTCCGGTACTCGGTTAGCTTCTCCCCTTGACGTCACCAATTCATATTTAATGAAGTCGAGTATTTTACCTTTGAAACGTACGTCACGAGCATCGTTCGACTGGAGCCCTGAGACAGCTAACCATGCCAGCGGAAGACCCAGGAGAAGATGGCAAAACGCCTTGGATGGGCATTCGCTCTTGAACTGGCGATAAGAAGCTCTCCCGTGAAGTGGGAGATATTGAGGAGGCCCTTGCCCAGTTGTGGCACAGTTAATGCTCACGAAAACAACTGAGAAAAGTGGTTTTTATTACCAATGAGTTTCTATGCTTTCAAGAATCGTAATAATTGGTAAAAACTTCCCGTCATAGACAATCTTGATGTCTGCAGATTTATTTTATGTAAATTTATGTAAAGTTATTAACATAAAAGGTTTTAAAGGCCTTATCTCGGAATATTTATACGTTTCTTGTTCTCGCTATCTCTTACGAGATATCGCTATAGATTTGTTCAAAATGTTGCAGGTCATGAATGCTGGTGGAAACGAACAGGGAGTGACGACTGTCTCTTTCTGGTGCATTGATAGAACCACGAAAAGAAAGTGAACACTCCCTGTATATACACAAACTCTGGTTCTCGTGGCAAAGAGGTAAAAGAACACATGAAGGGAAACCTTCCAAAAAAGCTGAAAAATAAACTCATCGACATGTGCTTCCTGCCCGTCCTAACCTACGGTGCACAAAGTTAGTCACATACTGAACAACAGAAGTCCAAACTAAAACTTTTGTCAGCGGGCAATGGAGCGCAGCATAATAGGGGTTAAGCGGACAGATCGCGTAAGAAACACTACCCTGCGCTCCATTACTCAAGTTGCAGATGTTGGAAAAAAAATAGCCAAGCTGAAGTGGGAGTGGGCTGGCCACGTAGCACGAATGCGCTCGGAGAGATGGGCAACGATCGCCACCCACTGGACGCCTGTCGGAGGAAATCGCCGTTGAGGTAGACCGCGACGAAGGTGGTGTGATGATGTGATCTCGTTTGCGGGGCGAACATGGCCAAATATCGCAAAGGACAGAGAGGTTTGGAAGGAGAAAGGGGAGACCTTTGCACAGCATTGGGGCAGGCTAACAAAAAAAATTGTTTAAAAAAACACGCTTAAGAGTAACGTCTTTTTATTTTTCTTATTCTTCTCAGCAAAACCTTCATTTGATACCCATATCCCATATGGGAATGCATAAAAATAGCTAGTTCGCCATCTTTGGGAGACTGTCATATTAATTTAGAATGACGTCACTTAGCTAACCATGCATTGACATCAAAACTAACCATGTATCCAAAATTGCAGCTCAATCGGAAACCGGGAAATGGGTCAAATTGAACTTCTAAGATTTTTTTACATAGTTGCAAGTGAAGCTAATAAAAGCGTGTTAAAGAAAGAGTTACTGATCCAGTTTCAAGACAAATATCAAATCCTATTGAAACCACTTTCGTTGAAAGTTATTTTTACTTTCTACAAACCTAAATTTTTTCAGAAATTTCCTCTTCTTACTTTAGAAATTAGAGACCCTGTATATTCTCCCCTGTCATTCGTCACGCTATCATTTATTCTCTTTTTCCTTCATATCTTTCCTCACACAAACCATCCATCTTTTACAACTTTAGCTTATTAGAGATAATAAATTAAATAGGATGAAGGTTTCTTGCAAACTTGTATACTTTTTTTAACACTGCATAATACGTTTCTCACCTTGTTCTCTTGCGCCAGCAGAGTGTCAAGTATAGCCCTGGTCTGTTCATGGTGAGCCTTGCTGGCCGCGGGGGTCTGGCCGTGAACTTGAGCCGACCGTGCCGCATACTTCAGAAAAGTTTCGGCAGTACGCCGCGCCAACGTACAGGCTTTTAGAAAAGCCTCCTTCTGCTCACCATGCTTTACTATCAAAGCCGCCACCTGGAAGGAAACGTCACTTTAAGATAACATGACATCAAGCCTGTAATCCCTGAAGGTTTGGCAGAAATGTCGCTTTAAAGACGATTTCCTTAAATCTGCGAATAAATTTTTAGTAACTACATTCATCAATTTGTTTTATTTTAAACATTGCTATGCCTAGTAGTCTTTGACAATATATCAGCCATCAGTAAAAAAATTCGTGGGACGTCTAATTGCACTCGGTTAGGTTAGTAGCTTTAATCCAAATTAATAACTTTACTACATTATTACTGTTTATCATTTACGTCTGTGAACATAATAAACCAAGGAAATAGTTACTCACAATAACTATAAAAATTAAATTATAACACAGCATCTCAACCTCAGTTTGTGTCCTGACGCCGCCGCCGTGGAGTGCGAGGAGGGTTTGGTGGATTATTAGTTGGACTAGGTGGCTCCAGGTAGTTGTCACGCAAAAAACAATATATATAATACACAGCAGCGAACCGACAAAGCCCTCCAACAACATATATGGTGATACAGAGCCACATCTTCAAATATTTAAGATGGTTTAAAATTCGGGAATATAATATTAAATATAAGAAATATTATTTATAAATAAAAATAAATATTATAATATTAATATTATTATTTTTTAATTCTTATTATATAAGAAATTCACTTAATTCTTTTTAAACAAAAACTGGTACTTATAAGGCTTTAAACTCGAGATCCGAGTATTTAAATACTGGGCTCTAGAGACGAGTGCACCTCAGAGAACCAGTCACTAATAAAATAATCGATACTTCCTTCGATTACCCAGAACCCCTACTTCACCAATGCTAATTGCCTTGGGGTAGGGAAAAACTGTTGGCCATCGATAAAACAAAGAGTCGTTCCACCTAGGCTGCTGGACACGAGACCTTTTTTAGATTCATTGTACGCACTCGGACGCGGTTGGTAGACGGAACGAATTCTCGCTTATCATCCATCAATCCACACTGGGTCTGTGTAGTATTATGGCCTACTCCCTCAACATCTCTTATGCTGGCAGAGGGAACGTTTCCAGCTTACAAATGGGTACAAAAAAGAAGAAGCACACTTGTAATATTGTTACCTGAGCAGCCTTGTCAATGTTGAGCTGTAGGGTCTGTTCATCAGCTGGTGGTGCAACCGCGGACCCGCACCAGTCCTCGTCGCGCCGGTATTCTCGCTCCAGAGAATCCAGCACCGAACACACTTGCTCAGCAGTCTTGTAAAAGTTCAGCGATGCCGTCACTAACTTGTGACGCTCTTCGGCGCATGTCACAAGCCGCTGCCACCGTTCTGTTACTTCTTCTGAGATTTCTCTGTAATAAATATTTCTTATGAACTAGATGCTATAGCTAGACAGGGGTGACTCGTGAGATGGCGACTAACAGAGAAGTATAGAAGATAAAGACAAATTGGTATAAGGGCAGAAGAATAATAATGATGAAAAATATTTTTTGAAGAAAAAGGATTGTATGGCACATCACTAGTATCATTTACGTACTAGGCAGTAAGTAGGTTATGCAAGCAGTAGGTTCACGCCAACATATAGTTACAGCGTACTCACACATAGGCGAATCTTATACATTTTTAATCGGTGATTTATTACGAATTGCTTTTATTTTCTTTGCGGCCAAGTTCAGCTGCGGTATGCATGGTTCTACTTAATCGTCGACATTTGTAAAGTCAAACGAAAAATGTGGCATAAAATGTTACACTATCTTGGTCAATCATGGTTGCAGGCCAAACATGGCCAGAGATAGCCAAAGACAAAGATAATAAGAATCCATCCGTATTATCTTTGTCTTTTGTTATCTCTGGGTTATTTTTCTGCGTTTAAGGTGATCTAAACAATTGTCCTAAAAGTCTTTGGCGCGGTATGAATTACTTTTCTTTTTGATTATTTTCACAAGTTTGATATGCTGTAGTTTAGATTGACCATGGATGTGGCAGCTGAGTTTCATTTGGATGATCAGTGAATATTAAACAACTGCTAGAAAAGAAACTTCATGATGTATAAAAAAATTCGCAATGCATCTTGTAAAATTAGTGGATAAGATTCTTTAAAGACTGAGTGTCACATGAGAATTTGGTAGCAGCCATCTTTGAATTATATGCATTTTTATTGGTTTTCGGCATAAGCTCTCCCGAAAACTATGAAAATGTCATGACAACAATGAACCATGCTTGCATCGCTACTCTGTAAAACATAATAACACTGGACTAGACTGGTCATGGTGGATGTGTGTGAATAAGCCGTTTTACAAACTTGGGCGGGTACTCCGTAGTTTACTTGAAAACATCCACGGTTTGCAGCTGCTAAAGCTCCCACAATGCAATAGTTAATAATTGCATTAGCATTTGTTTTACAAACCTATTTGTTGGTGTACAAGGAAAACGTAGTTCAAAGTATTATGCAATTGCTTATTATTAGGAATTGTCGGTCAGGATGATAGATCAATAATTTAAAAATAGAATCGAAACGTTAGATTTAAACACGCAACCAGATCAGCTGTCAGCTACTTTTTAACACACTCATGTTTGCTTCATTTGTAACTAACCAAAAATGTAATCGTGGAAGTCAATTTTAACCTACTTCTGATTGTAGTATCGAAATAAAACCCTGAATGTGTATAATTATATAGTTCGGATAACATTACTATAATTTGTTATCTTGGAGCTGATCTGATGAAATAGTAAACCCGTCGAGTTTGACTGCATTTCATACGTTTTACCAGTCCAATAGATTGGGTTTGGTAACGAGGGACTGATGATGGAGCCAGGAGGTGGATAGTGGGATTCTTCGATGGCGAGGGTCTGATGATCCGATACCGCTCGACTTTGGGTTTATTTGGACTAAGAGCGGAAGAAGGAAGAGCTTGAATATCCCACCCAAACTAAGCCGCGCCGACTTCAAGACTAAAATTAGTTTTTTTATTGCGTGATAAAAGCTCGTTTTTTTTAACAACCCGTGTCCATAGATGATAAAATGTCTGTTAGCATTAACATCGCAAGATATTTCGTATAAGAAGCCAGGCGTATCCGCCCGATGGTGTGGGTTGATAGTACCATGTTGAAATGTTTTGGAGCCTGGGTACGCGAAACTTAACTCTGCGTTTATAAGGGGGTGAATAATTCAGAATCCACTGTGCAAATTCGGCATTAGATTTTTTCATTACATCTATATTAGTGTAAATGGACCCTTAACGCAGCCGAAAGGTACTAATTCTCTCTGTCATTGCGATTTTTTTTTATTAGTTACTGAAATATTGGCGGTCAACGTTCTAACTATTACATTTAACTTTAATTTAAATACTTCCATGACCCGTTTACTATTCAATGCATCCATGCACAATGTTTTGAATGCGTTATATTGAGTTTTACCGTGATTTTTCACACGAAAAAACAAAATCGTTTCCCAGTAATAAGTTTTGGCTTCGTGAAAGGTCCGTTTACACTGTATGTACACTACTCACCGAATCGTATGAGGGTCATAATGGTTGGCTGCCCTCAGCGCATCAGCCCTGTACTTGACTTGCACAGCGCTCGCGTGGGTCTTCTCCACAGCCACTTGGAATTGATCGTGTTCTCGTTTCAGCTGCTCAGCCTCTGATAGCGTGCCGGGAATCGAGAACGAAGCAGCCAACATTGCTTCGCCGTTTCGTATCCAGCTAACGACCTGAGCAGCGTCCTTTTGGAATTGGCCTGTAACAAATATTAGATAGTTGAGTACATATTGATTATTATATGTCTTTATACCAACCCGTCTCGATCTTGAAAAGATGGCTGGGAAAGATTAGACTTGGCAGGCGGAGGGTTGCAGAGGCCTATTTTGGGTTGAGGTGATATGTAGTTCCCAATGACGGGCATCGCTCTTGAACCGGCCGTTAAGAGTCAAGTGTTGAACCGGCAATTGTCACACTTGCTATGTTTACGGGCTCTTTACGGATTCTTATTTTATGATGATATGTAGTTGTAAAAATGGTGTCATTATAAATGTACTGTCAGGGCATTACTTTTCGAGATTTTTGTTTAAATTCTTAGATTTTTCTGGACATGACTAGGTTTTAGCATGCAATTTAGCACATGTTAGCGCTGGCATGATCCCAGACACAGCTAGTCCCTACGCGTTACAAACGCAACGTAACGTTATTTGCTAATTCTTTAAGGCATGAACTATAAAGAGGGAACAAGCTGAGACACCGTAACTGGCACATCAATGAATGGAAGTCTGTAAATTTACCTTCTTCTCCCAGTGGGATATATAAAATGTGTAAACCACTGTGTCGTAATATCCAAAAAAACTGATCCATGGTTCAGAAAATAACACATACTCACAACTCTGTCAAACGTAAACTAACCTATGAACATGTTTACAAAAGATTTCCTTGTTACTATTAATTGCTTAGTATTATACTACAGTATGGATAGATACGGCGTTAAACATTATATTAGATTTTACCTAGTTATCACAGACATTGGTTTACTCGTTTATTAAATATGAATCGGCTTCCTGTAGGGATGTGGTGTAAAGATGTGGTTTCATACTGGCCTATTCTGATAATGAATTGACTGCCAGTGGTTATTATATAATAGTCTTAAAACATTATTCATTATAATGAATTCATGACTTATTGTCACACTCTTGTGAATTGCCTATTTATTTCGAGAAGTATTCGTTTACTTTGAAACAGTTGCTTCATACAGGCAGAGCAAACGGACGGACTAGAGCGTCAGTCTCATGAGCCCAGGATGCGTATTTAGGGCACGCAGGCTATAAAAAGAGACTGTTACGCAGGTACGAGCCGACGCAGCCCGAGACAATGCGAACTTTTTTTCAATACGTTATTGTATTTACTCTCGACATGTTTGAGCCCTACGCCCCTAGCACGAGCGCGCGGTGTAAACGTAACGTAAACAAGTTGATTTAAAAATAAAAAATATCACATTTTAAATTTTCTTAATTTTAAGAATTTATTAATATCTATGGATGATACTGATTGTGCTTGTTGCAAACAATTTAACTAAAATGGTATAGGATAATTGAATTTTAGATTCAAAAATCGACGTATTAGCGTTACGTTTTACACGGCGCGCTCCTGCTGGGGCCTCTGCATACAACAATCAGTTTACTTTGTTTGTCGTTTGCTCCTGACTGTGACAAATAAAATAGTTTTTTTTATTTCATTCTGTCTTTGATTATGCTAATATTGAAAATGGCAACGCCTATGTCGTAGCAGTTCGGGCGGTAATACGATGTTGACTGGACGTCCACGGACCCTCACCTAACTGCACGCACTGCTCGAACCTAGCGCGCCTCTCTTCAGCCAGTTCCTCCAGGTCGAGTTGTCTGTCGTGCAAGAACTCGAGTAACAGCTGCACGCGCGCTTGTGCATCCAGGGGCGCCGCTTCCGAGCCGTCGGAACCACTCGATGCCATTACATCGGAAGCCTCCGCGATAGCCGCTGCCAGCTCCTGCCCTTGCTGGACCACCTGGATACAGACAAAAAGTTGTTGAAGCTTTATTTTATACATATTATTAAATGGTTTCAACCCGGGCAAGCACGTGCTTTGTACATTTTTATAATCGTTCCTGCTCTCAAAACGTTGAAGGAAAACATCGTGAGTATACTCACTTATCCTAGAATCAAAAACTCGAAGACATGGGATATCTACCGACGGGCACTGGACCCGCACGGTGGATTATAGCCCACCCTCTCTCATAGAGACCTGCCTGCGTCCTAAAAGTATAATCATTAAGGCTGATTATGCTACTGCTTGGTCCGACACCTACCACATCTTTCAATTTGGGAAAGAGATGGCAGAGATGGCACAATGCAGAGAATTCATTCTCTGCTTCGTTCCCAAAGTACCCGTAATAGCATTGACAGTGAACATTACAGACTCTGCTCTTGATCTCAATTTTGCTTGTTGGGATGCCTAGGATAGAACGAAAGCAGTCCGAAGATCTCCCAGTGGTAAACAAATTTGAACCATGTGCAGTGCATCTATGCGGTATCAGTGTCCTGCTCTCAAATTGCTCTGCAAATGATTAAGGATACAAAACCCGTTCAGCTTTGCATTGGGATAAGACCGGATATTCGACCGCTAGTGAAGAATTTAAGACTGTTAAGATAAAATCACATCATGCGACAGGCGAAATGTTCGTCTATTACTGATACCGTCCCCTAAATTGTTGTTATTAAAAATCTAAAATGTCCCCACGCCAGACATATGAGATTGTAGAGAACGCTACTGAGGCTGCAATAAATTTGAAATAATCTAATAAACTAGCCATACTTTGTTGGTTGAAGTAAAAAATAAACTACCCGGAAATGATTTTATGTGGCAATGTTACAGGTATCCTTCAAAATTACTTTACAAGGACAATGTTTTGGAATCTGCAGTTGGTTGGCAACAAGGCGACCCTCTCGGACCTGTCATTCTCCGTTTTGCTATTCATCCCATAATACAACAACAAAATTAACAAAGTTAACGTGTGATATTTAGATGACTGAACGCTGGGAGGTGATGTTGACACCGTTTTGAAAGATCAATTAAGGCAATTCCTACTACATTTAAAATATTTTTTATCAACACACAAGTATCACATGCATGGTTTGTGTGACAATTAAGGAATACTTTGCGTCAAATGGGCTTGAACTGAAATTGCGATGTCAATAACAAGGGAGGACGGTTACAATTAAGTGAGACACTGACTGAATTAATCTTTCAAATTTAACTATTAAGATGTTGTTTCAACGCGTCTATATGTCTAGATCTCTTGAGATGTCTGTACGTTCGTCAGAATTTTTATTACAGTTAAGTGAGTACCTAAACCAGCAGTATCGAGTAGCTTTATGATTCTGAGATACAAATGGTAACCAAAATGTACAAGATTGTTCTAGAAAAGTTAGATCGCGATCTGAAGGCTAGACAACTGGCACTCGCTCTCAACGTTTTATTTTCCTACAACAAATTTATTGATTTATAAGAGTAGAGAAAGACCAAAGAAACAATGAATGGGCTGTGTGGAGGGTGGTATGGCTAGAAAGTAGGTGACTGCTGAGATGCCGAGTAATAGAGAGGTATGGAAGAAGAACACGTGCTGCGACCCCAAATAAATTAATGAATGAATCGTCAGCGCCGAACGACACGATCTATCATACATCTAACGTTATCTTTTCGTCCGATTCGGCGCGGATAAATGTGTGAGATTTCATAAGATTTCATACAAGTAATTCTATAATTCGAATGTTTCGGCTCCTTCGAGTCCGCACACTTGTCAGAGCCGAATCTGACAAGTGTGCGTTTACCTTAATTGTCAACTGACGTCTCCGTCACTTCACCATTCATATATTGCGTTGCTAAAACGTCATCTTTGACGTCTTCATTTGCATCGCAAAATATGTCAACGTTTTAAGTATGGACAAGGTCTTATAAGTAGACTAAACGTTGACCGGTGAATGACAAGGCATACTAACCTGCAAGCATTGAATGTCGATAGGTTCATGAATAGGGGAAGTCTTCCAAGGTGGTGACTTCAGACGACTAATGCAAAAGCACAATGGAAGAGGCTTCTAAGCCGTTCCCATATAAATTGAGACAAGGACATGAGGAGGACCGTAGGCTGGTGGAGCAGACTAGTTCTGGAGTGCACACCGCCTATCAGCAAGCGTAAATGGCCGACTAGATGAGCCAACGGTCTTAAAAAAGTGGTTGGGACAGACTTCTGACGTTTCAAAAGTACCCATTTAGGCCTATGTGATATAAAATATTTTGATTGACAGGAGGCGAAAGGCCGAAAAGACTTGGTCTTCCAGCGCAGCTCTGGAGAGCCCATGTCCAGCGGTGGATTGCCAAAGCCTCAGTTGGAGGACACGAGGACGATGACGATGACTAACCTGAAAGGTGGCATGTTGCATTCTAGCCACACTCTCGTTGTGAGCAGCGAGCGCCTGTTCAGCTTGCTGAGGATCCCGAGGGGGCTCGGTGCGCTGGAGCTCGTCGCCCCACAGCTCCAGTCGAGACGATACCTGGAAACAACACCGTCTGCGTTAATACGTGGGAAACAGTCTTTCTTTAATAGAAATTGATCAATGCATTGAAATTGTGTCATTCCCACACTAATGAACATTTCTAAATCAAGTACCTATTAAAAATGTTTGTTAACTAATGTTTATTTTATGTACAAAATCGAATCTTGGTTTGTTACACTACGACAGCTTTACACACACAGAACAGCTTTAGGCGTGTTTAAACATGTTCGGGTGGGCTTGATTCGGCTAAGCCTGGCAGCCTGGCAGCCGGGTGCCGAATAGTGCTGAATCAGCCCGACCCGAACATAGGTGTAGCAATTGCACTAAAACTGTTCCAGTCCAACGGATTTTATATTCTAAACTGTTAACACCAGTTGTTTTACTGAATTAATTTTATTTTGAACAAAATGAATTAAGTAAAGCCACTGGTGCGGTTGGTATTTATTTTCATCACGTTTCTATGTAAAATAAAACAGGCATTCATTTCCAATAACATGTCAATACGAATAAAAAGTCTAAGCTTCACATTTAAAATTAATAATGGAGCGGAAAAAATGACAAAAGCAGCCATGTCTGATAGCCTATCAATTCAGCTTGAGTAATCTACAACTTCACAGTATTGTAATGGTAGGTACTTATAATAATACCAGCCTATTATTGTCCCACTGCTGGGAAAAGGCCTTATGATGACTTAAAATATTTCATTAGTAAGGGTTCCTATTATGCAATGATTCCTTTAATAAGAGGTCACGGTCGTTTTACAACTAAGGAGCGCGTTTGAAGGGTTTACAATCTTTTGATTACGTTTTTGCCTGTTATATGCGTGAGTTCATTGTTTTCACATATATGTATGTATGATGTAAGCACTTCCATTGTTTATGGTTAACACTGTTTAATATACCGATAACACACTCAAACAATCTGAAAAAATGACGTACTTAAACAAGATATAGAAGCGACTTATAATAAACCTGTTGTTTGTTTACATAAAAACTTCATTTACGAGCCTATTGTTTTATAGCTTGATTGGTTGTGGAATAATAAGCGATTTGCGGGGAAGCTAAATGCATTGATGTGTATTTCATTGTTAGGGCATTGTTATGACGGGCTGTGCTCAAGTTCTTATCATGTGACTTCATGGTTGTATGTAAAGCTGATAGGAATCGGCGTTTCGATTGTGCACCGCCTAGCGTGGCGTGGTGTGCAGTGGCCTGGACTGAAGTCGTTTGATTGTTGCCAATCAATTGTTTTAAATTAACCACTGGCCACAGTACCTACGTATTTTTATAAACCTCAAACAATTTGAACGAAAGTTTGACATGATTCGAATCGTCGAAAGTTCTCCGGGCTTTAATTGGTTGCTGTTATATTGAGAGGCAACAGACAGAGGATGTCGGTTGATCAGTAACTTGTTCAGGCGGCTGTCTGAGAGCTGGCGTTATTTTTGAAAACGAACAGTCGGAATAGGTGAATTCACACTAGCGGAAAACATCATCCAAAACTGCGTGTGTCAGAAATGGAACCAACATAGTAGTTGCAATAAAATGATTATCTGTCTAATACATTTTAGTCGAGAAGGTATAGAAATAAGTATCGCACAGCTAATTTTTTTGCGCGAATTTAATATTGTTCCTTAAATATAACTACACATTTTTATACAAGCTGATTTTCTGTATCCTCTAAAAAAACTGGTTTTCCATTTAACCGTGTAGGGACTGTACTTTTAAATGAAACAACAGATTTTGCTCAACATTTTACATTTTGTGCAACAACAGAACTGAAATCGCGTTGATGTCCCTTACACTCGCCTATAACAAATTTTAATTATCTAAAATATAATTAAGTACCTACTTACGTACTCTGTTCAAGGCCAGTGCAGGGTAAGTAATTGAATACATTTTGGATCCTATTATGTTAGTAACCCTGCCACCGACCCCTGTACAACGCCCCGCCGTACACAAATCCACCCTCATAATCCTTCAAACCCACCTGCACCCATCAATGACTCATATAAAACAGTATCCATGAATGCATAAGTACCTTTAAAGCCGTCCAACTCATTGTAAAAGTTCTGATTTCAACTTCATCTAACGCAGAATTTCAGTCAAATAGGCAGTTTAATACTACCCTGTGTTTTCTAATGCTATCGGGCACCAGCATGGTGCTCCGAAAGTTTTAACGAGTTCCCATCATAGTTAAGTCGGGAAGCTTCGTCATGGTATCTGATAGTTTCCTACGTGATTTACTTTTCAAACCACGTTTTTTTGTAAAAACTACACATTTCACCACGTACAATTTGGGTATGATTGTTTAAAAGCCCACCTTAGTTTTGGAAAATTGAATTGAGTAGTTAACCAAACGAATTTTTTTGCGTGTCCTTACCTCTAAAGCGTCTCTTTCAAAATGCCGGAGCTGCAAAGTAAGTTCGAGTCTTCTTTCGCGATCGGACCACAGCTCTTCGAGGGCGCCGCGGGTGCCTCTAAGTCGTTCCAAGGTCGTTTCTACGGCGGCAGTACTCGCCGCATCCGAATCCCCTGATGATCTGCAGAAGATAAAACAATACTTATCATGCATAACTCGCTCAATGGGTACTTAGCTCTCGTCGCTTATCTTTTGTAAAGATCCATGATCGATATACTTGAAACTGAGCTTTGAACTATGAGAAGGGTGTTTCGTTTTATACTCGTATTTGAGTCATTACATTTCTGACAGAAATTTAGATAATTATCCCTGGAAGATGTGAAAACATAAATTAAATACACAACAGGCTTATCCAAAAAGCAACATATTAAATAGCCATTACAACCATCGCATAGGCCAGATATCTAAAATTCTGAATTGAGTATTCGAAGTTGAGAACTTGTCATACTCTACTTCAGCAGTACTTTCCTGCCGAATGTCAGACTGTCTTATTTTATTAGGAACTAGCTGTTGCCCGCGACCTTCGTTCGCGTGAAATTATTTAACAAAATATTATTTCCCTTTTTGAATCGGATTTTGTTACCAATTTCAAGAGTTTTAATTTTTTGCACGTAACCCTAATTCTTATTCTAAAATAAAAGTAGCCTTAGTTACTCCTTATAACATCAGCTATCTGCCTGTAAAAGTCCCGTCAAAATCGGTCCAGTCGTTTCGGAGATTAGCCGTTTGAACCGGACTCTATTAACAATTTCAAGGGTTTTAGTTTTTTGAGCGGAACCCTAATAACTTTTGTAAAATAAAAGTAGCCTAGGTTAGACCTTATAAAAGTAGCCTAGGTTAGACCTTATAAAATCTGCTATCTGCCAGTAAAAGCCCCGTCAAAATCGGTCCAGCCGTTTCGGAGATTAGTCGGAACAAACTGACAGACGGACGAAAATTGAAAAAAATGTGTTTCTTTTGTTATAAGTACCGTATGTACTTTCATATGCATTCAGGAAAAAGCTGTTCTTTTGGTCTTACAAACAGACACTTCAATTTTATTTATTTGTATAGATGTTAACGGAAAAGTATGTAATCCATCATTGTAAGTAACCATTCCTAGGAAATTTGGACAAATCTATAATATACTAGCTGACCCGCGCAACTTCGTCTGCGTCACTTAGGGGTATGAAAAATAGATGTTGGCCTATTCTCAGACCTACTCAATATGCTCACAAAATTTCATTTGAATCGGTCAAGCCGTTTCGGAGGAGTATGGGAACGAAAACTGTGACACGAGAATTTTATATATTAGATTTTGTAATATGCACTCTTCCTAGCAAATCTGTACATTCCTAATTAGCGATCGGAAATGTATTACATTCTTGATGTCCTAAGTACAGCGGGGATAGCGGTGCGAGGGGCGACTACACACAGTCGAGAGCGTCTATCGTACGCACGACGGCCAATCAAGCTGTACAAAACCAGTTTATGCGGATCTCTCATTGTACGGGAAATCTATACATAGCGAGGCCATGTTATACTGGAAATGTATAGCTTGATTTTCCGCCGTGTTTGTTACCCTATAAAACTCTACTCAAAAAACTGAAAGCATTTATTTCAATTAGACCATTACAGGCACTTTTGAATGTCAGAAGATATACACTTACACTACATACCACACCAACATAAACAAGGCATCAATGAAAACTTCGGATGCAAAAGCGAGCGTAGGTTACTTTAAACCCTGCAGACAGATGTAGGAAACCCCGCGTAGCGAAGCTACGTCGATTACGCCTGATTACAACATTTTGATATTCTAACTTATACTGTCACTTACTGGATATCTTCCGAGATTATTCGTTATTTTGAGCTCCGTGCCAGCGCCATGATCTATGACTATTGACTATATAACTAGTCATTCCGCGATCATGGCGCTTGCAACAGCGCAACAATCCCGTCATTGCATCAATCATCAATAATCACGGAAGATATCCCGTAAGTGACATTTTAAGTTTAGTTTTAAACCGTGAAAGTTTAAAACAGATTTTGACGTTGATTTTATTCGTGTTTTATTTATTTTTTACACAGAGAGCATTCGTTTTATGTATTTCCTAGTATAATCTCGGAATTGCATAAAATTCCTAAGAAATACGAACATTTCACAGGAAATGTGTGTATTAAAGAAACTTTGGAACATTATTTAACACATTTCCTAAGTAGGATCAGAATTGTATATATTCGTTAGGAATTGTGTTTCATACATTTCCGGTAACATAGATATGTGTAGATTTTACTTAAAAACCTTACGATATGTATCAAGACGTTATAAAACATTGACAAGTAAAAGTATGTTAAAAATGTGTTTAACATACATTTTTTTTCTGAGGTTGATGACGCTTCAAGTCACATTCCAGGTTTAACGAACTGTCACAATAACAAGTGTAATAACATGACATAACAATAAAATTACCTGCAATGTTATAACTAGCTCATTGCCCACTGCAATTGAAAATCTTGATTGTTGAAATGAGAATATATGCTCGTAATATGGATAACAGCACATTTTAATGACTGACTCGCTCTGTCAATGAGTTGTTTCTGATAATTCCCTCCCGGACTGCTTGCGGATATTACCTATGTACCGAAAATTTGGAATTTTTCGTACATAATATCCGCAAGCAGAAGCCATAACCTAAACAGCACGAGATTTATCTTTTTTTTCAGTTTCACCAGATTGTTAAGTTGTTATGAAACAGTTTGCAAGAGAAAACAGGTTGTAACCTAAATTATTTAATTCTGGTTATGGAATTATTGGCACATAGTCCCGTTCAAGTAGCTACTGGCCTAATAACCGATGATGGTATGAAAACATCAATAGCAAAACCACTATAATATATAAGAAAGGAAACCTAATCGTAAATTATAGGCCAATAGCGCTGATACCAATTATGACGAAGATTTTTGAAAAATACATTTATGTACGTTTATGGAAAAAATAATATTCTTTGTAGCTATGATTTTCTACACACTGTAATGATACGGATGGATGAAAGGACTCCCACTTGAGCTGTGCTTTGCGATATGACACAAGCATTCGGCTACGTTAACCATAGGTACTATTTTTATCAATAAACTTGACTCGTATGGAATAAGAGGCAATGTTCTGAAATTAATTGAAACCTATATGTCTAATAGAAGGCAAATAACAGCAAGCTCCAGAATAGATCGTACCAAAAAAACGACTACGTATTTTTCTCAAGAAAGCATAGTGAAATTCGGTGTACCCCAAGGACCATTATTATTTATCATAATATATAACCTATTGAGCATCCGAAATCTATTGAGCATCCAATGAGTCTTTTTGCAGACGATATCACAGTCACAATAGAATGTAAGAAAACTGACACCTATGAACTTGACATTAATAATGCTTTAGCTTCTATAATTGACTGGCTGGACACTAATAAAAAATAATTTAAATTAAACACAAATCTTGCATTTTAGCCAAAGACAACCAGTAAGAAATGACATTAACTTAAGCTATACAAATCACACCATATGCAGAGTTGGTAATGCCAAATTCCTTGGACTAACCATCGACAAAAAACTTGATTGGGAAGATCACATTGAAGAAATTTGTAAGAAAATTAGTAGTTCTTTCTACGCATTGCATAAACTCGCCCAATTGTAAATACGGATACATTGCTTACTGCCTATCACGGACTTGCTGCACCGATCCTTAAAAACTGCATTATTTTCTGGGGAAACTCTACACATAAAAATATTATATTTAGACTGCAATAATTAAAATTAAATTAAAATCCCCAACGAAAAAATTAAAGATGAAAGATAAATACCCACTTTCATCTCCCATATCTAGTAAATAGCTGCACCGATTTTGATAAAAACATGTCTTATTTTAATGTACACATCATGCGCTTTCATTTGATACCCCACTTGGGTATATTTGAAAATATTCGATTTTTCATACCCACTTTCATCCCCCATATGAGCCCATATCTAGTAAATGACTGCACCGATTTTGATAAAACGTATCTAAGAACCATTGCCAAGAAACTAGCTTTCAAATAAAAAAACTGCATCAAAATCGGTTCACTCGTTTAAGAGCTACGGTGCCAGAGACAGACACACACATTGCGGTCAAACTTATAACACCCCTCTTTTTGCGTCGGGGGTTAAAAACGACGAATAAGACCTGTTTGGTCTTAAACTTACAGACAGTTGCAAACCATATTTTATAAAACATCAAATTCTCTCACTTCCAACCTTGTATATTAGAAACAGTATTATTTATACACGGTGTAAACGGACCCTTCACGAAGCCGTCAACCAAGCATTCTGTACATCCAACTAAGAAACTTTACGCAAAAAATATTGCTGGGAAACGACTTTTTTTTAGGGGTGATTAATCACGTTTTTCGGTAAAACTCAATGTAACGCACTCAAAACATTGTGCTGATGGATGGGTTGAATAGTATGGGGGTCGAGTAGGTGTTTAAAGTAAAAATCTTACATTAGAAACATGTATATAAAAAAAAACTTGTGTGAAAAAGTTGGAACTTTGACCCCCAATATCTCCGTAACTAGAAGGTTCCCAGGTATGGTCTAGAACAAAAAAATGATCGCAATGACGGGGAGAACAAATACTTTTCGGCTTCGTTAAGGGTCTTTTTACACCCTTTATATGCAAACATGTCTGAACGATTTTTTTTATTTATGTTATCCTACATGCACTTTTTATTATTGTATGTGTACACATGTCATCTTATGTTATCTAATCTTATCTTAAAGTCAGGATAGATACTACTCTTTTAAATACATTTTTTCTTGCGCAAAACCTGAAGCAATTTGAATTAGAATGAAGTTCTCAATTTCAAATTGTCAGTCACAAACCTAGTGGGTGTCTGTGTAGCAAACGACTGTCACAAGTTACAAGATGTATGGGAAAAACATGAAAAATATAACAACACGCACTGTCGCTTTCGTTCAGTCTACTAAGTTACTCGACAAGGCATATTAATAACAGAGTAACACAGTATTAGTGTCTCAAATAAATCAACTTTCTTTTAATCGTTAAGTTGTCCGTACAAAAAGGCTTAATTACAGCTATAATATTGCAACAATAAAACTTGCATTCATTAACCAATTAAAGCGAATTTTACAAAAAATCAAAGACTGTAATTCTATAATAGAAATTTAGACATAGGTAAAGAAGAATATTTATTAGACGTTTGATGAATTATCATTTCCTTACCGTGCAAAACAAAGTAGGAATTTGTTGAGAGCTCCTTCACGACAATAGAGAGCGATAACATGACTGAACATAATACTCCGTCTCGTCTGCCAATAATTGGTATACGGAGTATTATGTTCAGTTTACAACAAACATGTAAATGTTAAGCTATATTCAGGACTGCCTAATGATGTTGCAAGCTTGATCCTAGCCGGCTTTGCGCTGAATTTCATGATCTGGTTATAAAGCCTTCATGTTTTCATTAAATCATACACTGAACGTTTGCATTGATGTCGGGATTTACAATTTCCATACCTATGTCGTGTTGACTAAGTTGAAGCTGGATAAAATTCACATTCATGTGGATAAACTCTGTCAGGTTCTTTAGCACTACGCTCTAGCCCCGACAGGTGCTTACCCAAAGTAGGCGAGGGATCAACTTTTCGCAGGCCTTACCTAATTTTAAAGTATTGCAAGTGGTGTTAATTTACTCTTTTTGTGGCCTTTAATACCACCTCATAAAAGAGGCAGCCATCTTGAATGCCGAGGTTCTGTACGCTGGTCACGGAGCATACACTAGAAGAAAGATTTAGACAAATCTTCGCAGGGATAACTAAGCTCGATCTTTCTATCTTCCCAAAATTGCGTTGAGTGAATGTAGTCCTTAGCTCTGATAAGCTGCTTGCGGGTCGCGCCTCATCTATTCATTAGCTAGAGAAGGAAACAGAACGTGCTGCCTAACGCATCGTCAAAATGCTACCGCTTGCGATAGCACTCTCGTTCTGTTACTCGCTCTGGAAATGACGGTTCTGTGCGACGGAAAAGCATAGCAGCATGGAAAAATATGATCTGTGCTGCTAGATGATGCGCAACCCTTAAGCAGCACAAAAGGACGCTATGACCTTGCATGGCTACCATAACAAGTCATAACGAACTTAAGCACCTATGGCCCGGTACGGGTTCTGTAAGTTTGGTTAGGATAATTTATGTGGTGTAGATAAGAATGAACATCGTTATCGGGTGCAATGCATTGAAAATAATAGCAAAGTAAAAGATAGTAGAATTCTGCATTTCAAGCCAGGGCAAACACGTATGGTTGGTAGAGAAAACCATAACAAACAAACCCAATGTGAGCGGTATCCCTGAGACGCAGTCAGTGCTAGATGTAGAATGCACTGTCCCACTATGGTGTAAAGAATCATTATAGAAATTGTAAAGTGATAATAGTTTGATTTAGAAACACAAAAAAAACCATACCTCCATCGTAAACACTGTACTGGCGATTTATGCCTGTGAGAGCGCCGATGATATTTGAGCATTTTGCACAAAAATGTTCATTTCACCGGCGCAATCAGATACGATAACACTAACCCGTCGCTAATCGTCGTAGAAATCACTGCACTGACACTGCGAATATTAATTGCCAGCATTTAAATCAACAGTTATATTTTAAGCACGTAATAAGGTTGTTATGGGTAGCAATTACTTGAGCATAGTTATTAAAACCAGACGGTGACCCACAATGCGTGTGCGCCTACTGTTATGTTACGGTTGGATAGTGAATTTCTTATAACGATCTGCTTCTCTTGGATGTTATCTCACAATTAATTCAATAGGTGCGATTCAACCCATTGCGCTCTATTTCGTTTATAAATACATGACGTCATAGTAGGGATAGAAACTCGTAACACAATCGTGGAAGTGGTATTATGAAAATTAGACAAAAAGACTTTATTCCGTCTGGGGCATGTGTAAACACGACCGGAATGTGAGAGAAGGATCTCTGCGCTGAGCTGATTACTAGTTAACTTGACTATGTGTCAGCGTCGGATACAAAACACATGGAAAGCTGAGACGCTAACATTCGCAAGCATAAATTACGATTTACGAGTATCTGTAAAGGTCAATATGTGTTTACTAACAAATCGTGGACACTCTTTGCATAAGGTACGGAACTATGGAAAAACTATACAAAACAATGATGAAACATACATTATACAAATTTCAAACAGGCCGACATATTCAAACCCAGCCTTTTAAATGCAGACAAAAAATCACTACTACAGAGCATCACTAGCCGAGTTCCAAAAGCATCAGATTTTAGGGCTACCTACAACTGAAATTATGGTTTTGGAAATAATTGTATTAACTTGTTACCAAGAATTTATGCACGCCTTGTAGACTTATAGATTACACGGAAAACATAAAACGAAATTTCAGCTATCTGATTTTTCACGTTTTCGCAAGTTTTCATATACAATTGTTCTACTGAAGAAAACTCGCTATACACGCCTTAAGCGAGTGAAGTGCGAAGAACAGTCAGTTAGTTTCCTAATTGACTTCTCAAGGCACTCCACAACTTAATTATTCAACGGATATTGATGAAGTAAAAGCCATCATAGAGGAATCCAGCTAGGTATCGAGAAGAATCCAGTTAGGGTAGCACAGAGAGTCATGGAGCGTTCTATGCTCGGCATTGGAAATCGCATTATGGAACTCAAATGGAGTTGGGCAGGACACCTAGCAAGGCGCGGTGATGGCAGGTGGAGTAGAGCCGTGACCGACTGGCGACCAAGGAATGGGTAGAGAAGTGTTGGTCGTCCGGCGGCGAGATGGGCAGACTAGGCTGGCACAAGAGCATAGAGCTCGGCACAAGCAAAGAGATGCCTATACCCAGCATTGGGTGAAGTCGGGCTGTGGATTATGATGATGAATAGAATTTAAAAAAATCTAACGCAACTGGTTACGTCGGAATTCCAATTTCATTGCTAAAACTAGGTGGATACTTTGGTTCGGCCCATACCAATGATGTGTAATCAATGCAAGACAACGGGCGTTTTCCGGAAGTCCTTAAGAAGGCTTTAATTTTTCCTAAACTTTGTGTTTAGGAAAAATTAGCGGGGGACAAAAAAGCCTTTGTATCTAAATGTATGCTAATAACTGCCTTCCTTATCTAAGGTACTTTTTAATTAACAAAAGACTAACTCGTTACTTTGAATTCAGAATCTCCTCTCAAACAATCAATTCGGTATTAGGGAAAACATGTCAACTAACATCGCTATTAAACACCTAACTTCTACCATTGTTAATGACCTAGATAGAGGAAGTTAAACCATAGGCGTATTCCTGGATTTAGCAAAGGCATTCGACAGGGTCTCTGTTCCCCTGCTCCTTGCAAAACAAGAACATTTAGGAGTTTGTGGACTAGCTCTTAAACTATATGTCTAATAGAAAGCAATATCTATACATATAATAAGACAGTAAAAAAACTGTGTCTGTACATTGAATATATTAAAAAAAAAAAAATTGAGGGGTGTTTAGAAACAGTAATAGAGCACGAATCCAAAAAAATAATTCTGTCTGTTTATCTGTTTGTCTGTTTGTCTGTTTGTCTGTTTGTTTGTACACGCTAATCTTCGGAACTACTAGACGGATTTGAAAGATTTTTTTTTTGTTGTATAGGTATTAAGTCTGGGCAACATATAGGCTATAATTTATCTTGGAAACTTGAACACCTGATGCAGAACCACAATAGAATAGCTAAACTATAAGAGATACAAAGATGGTACCATAGCAAAAATTGTTCCACGTGATGAGCATTTTCTGCTGAAAGAATAAATTTGAAGATCTGGAACACCTGATGTGGAACTCCAAGAGTTCAGCTACACTATAACATATATAGGAATGACGTCTTAGCAAAAATTGTTCAATCTGATGACCACTCTCTGTTGATTTATAAAAATCGAAGATCTGGAACACCTGTTGTGGAACTCCAAGAGCCCAGCTACACCATAACACATATAGGAATGACGTCTTAGCAAACATTGTTCAATCTGATAAGCACTCTCTGTTGTTTTATAAAAATCGAAGTTCTGGAACACCTATTGTGGAACTCCAAGAGCCCATCTACATCATAAGACATATAGGAATGAAGTCTTAGCAAAAATTGTTCAATCTGATGAGCACTCTCTGTTGACTTATAAAAATCGAAGATCTGGAACACCTGTTGTGGAACTCCAAGAGCCCAGCTACACCATAACACATATAGGAATGACGTCTTAGCAAAAGTTGTTCGGTCTGATGGGCATTTCCTGTTGACTTATAAAAATCGAAGATCAGAAACATCTGATGTGGAAATCAAAGCTATCACTAATTTCACTGTATTATTATAAAATAACATAAGCTGGGAGTACCTCCACGCGGTGAAGGCGGTAACAGTTTAGAACTGATATTCGATGACGACGGTATATCATTGAAAATTTGACTCTACTGGACAAAACTCTTTTTTTTTTTATCGAATAAATATGCCTTCGGGCTTATGTTATTTGAGTGTTTTAGACTTTTTCCACTTATCTTCGTGACACGGTAGCCTACCCGGTACCGCAGGAGAGCAGTCACTTTGATTTTAATTCATCAGGTATCTTCACAATAAAACTATAACCATGCCTAGAAAGAGGTCAAATCTTTCCAAATGTTCCAAAGGAGCTAAAAGATTGAGGATCATAAGATCCCAAGAATCTACCGAAGAACGTCAGGAGAGACTTGATGCTGTTCGGGAATTACGCTTGAGTTCCAAGCGTATCTACGCATCGACTTCTGACTTACAAAAATGAAAGATATGGAACGTCTCGAATCGTCTCGCGCATCCCGTTGTTTTCCCGTCCCCGGGCTCTTAGAATTCGACATCAGACGTTTCAGATCTTCGATTTTGACGAACCCGTTGTCGCTGGCATAAGCAACAGGATCCGCGTACGAAGTCGCGGGCAGAAGCTAGTGTAGGAATAAATGGCTCCAGGAGCGACCTGGAGAATGTGACGTTCGGTGTGCCAAAACATAAAATCTTACTTCTAACTATCATTATTAGCAGTAAATTAGTTAGCACCAGCATTATAAAGCCAATTACTGTACAATCACAGACAACGAGGAAAACTGTTGCACCGTAATACAGTCTATACTAGTACGGGGAACAGAGCGAATCAGTTTTGTGTTTACAACCATAATAAGTAGGTACCGACACGAAACAAACAAAAATTGTAACTACATCTACCGCTTATTTCTAACTTACTGAACTGTGCAAGGTTTTATTTTGGTTTAGTCTAGGAATGACCATTCGCGAAATGACTACACAGGCTATAACTTACCAATTCTTAGAACGGATAAACTTTTATTTTGATTTGGCAAATAAAGTTTTTTTTTTAAATATTATTCGTTGTTTCCACTTCAGAACTTGTCTGCTCCATCGGCTATCCTTCTACTAATACGGCCGGCGCACTAACCACTTTACTTTGCTAAGCTATTTAGCTCTGCTGACGGTTATTCCCGATAATCTCATTTCGGATTCTTAATTTAACACCTGAGTAGAGGCGCCATAGGCACAGCACGTTGACGGATGCCTACTCTTAGGTTCCACGTTTCAACACCTAATGTTATAACCGGCAGGACGCACTGGTTGAACACCTTGGTCTCCGAAAATTTAGTAGAGACCACGCAACAGACATTATCACGCTTACTGCAGATGTCATAGACCAACCCTACTCTTATTCCCCGTTTGGGCACCTAATGGCATAAGTCATAACATAACCGGTAGGAGGCACTGGTTGAAAACCTGAACTCTCCGAAAATTAAGGTATGTTAGGTGATAAGACTTGACGAAATTTCCCAAATGCTGAATTGCTGACCAACCCAACTGCATCCTGCAATCGTTTTTTTTTTCTCTCGAAGTTGTGACCACCGAGTAAGATGACTTGAGATAACTTCAAATAACGTAGTGTGTCAATCTGGGAAACAATTTATTTGCTCGACCGTACAGACTTAAGTATTAATTTTCTAACTATCGTTTTATTCGTAGTAGGTACCTGCAAGGACGTGGAATTTCGCAGAGCGCGCGGGCAACATCCCGTCATTGTATTCGAGTGCCGTCCAACTAGGCTACGACAAATTACCTTAATTTTAATGATTAGCGTATTTGCAAGGCCTCGTGACAGACTTCACAATCAAGTCAACGCTGTAACGGTACCAGTTTTAACACATACTTAGAAGCTGTCATTTGCCACTACAAACGCACGATAGGTGAAACTAACTTTTATACGTTTTTTTTTCATCGCAACATGATTTTATTAATTTACGGTGTTCTCAATGTTTAATATACACCGTGAAATATAAACGGTTGTTTTCCCGCAGCGAAATGATTTTGCCTTGCTAAAACAATCGACTTATGAAAATAAAAATCTAAATAAAAAAATGGAAGATTAACAATTTTATATAAACAAAATTCGAAAGCGACTTCAAACCAATAGTAGCGCTAGCTTCGTGATACGTGAGCGTTCGGGCCGTGCGGTCGTTGCCCTTCGCGTATCAATCAGCTGATTTAATAAACACACAAAAACCTTAAAAGTTATTTTTTAATTATTTAATTAAATTATGCAAAAGGAGTATGTAAGGATCGTAGCAGGTGGCGTTCTATAGTTTCTGTCTACCTCCGAGGGAAAAAGGCGTGAGTTTATGTATGTATGTTAATTTAATTATTCGAAAACAAAAAAATAATTATTTTATAAGTTTATGTTTCGATAGTGCTACTGATTGCTAATCGTTCTGGCGCGCGAAAACAACCATTAAAATTTCAGCGTGTATATGCGGAAAACTTAACTACGAAGAAGGTTCTTCAAAAGAGGAATTTTGTAAAACTGATGGGGTGAATTCAGAATATCATACTAAGATGACCGGTACAAGGAATTATTTCAGGAATGTTATGTGAATCCAATGATTTGTTTTATTTTCTCATATGCAATGTATCATTACCGTGGCAAAAGGCACGTAGCGAACGGCAAGCGCGACGACGACTTCGATGAACTCTGTAGCTAGGCAGGAAGTGAACAGCTGATTTCACGCGTGGTTCGCTAGAGTATTTCAACATCCATTGTTGGATTTTTTTATTTAAGCCATATTATTTATATAATTAGTAGTAATTTTACATTGAAATAAAGGAATACTAACTGAAAAAAAAATATTTAAAAAAAAATCCGGAGAAAAATTCCTGTGGAATATGATTCAAAATAAGGAGCTGGTTGCAGCTTGTCAGTTTGTGAAGGGCGTTTGCCCTTACACCCGTATACGGTGTGTTTGGATACCTGTTACCGATACTTTAAGGGCATATTATACAGGGTGTAAACAGACCCTTCACGAAGCCGTCAACCAAGCATTCTGTACATCAAACTAAGTAACTTAACGCAAAAATTATCGCTGGGAAACGACTTTTTTTTTGGGGTAAAAAATCACGTTTTACGGTAGGATTCAATGTAAAGTACTCAAAACATTGTGCTGGATGGATTGAATAGTATGCGGGTCGTGGAGGTATTTTAAGTTAAAATCTTGCATTAAAATCATGTATTTTAGAAATTAGACATAGGGACACATTTTACCACTTTGGAAGTGTCTACCTTTCAAACGATTGTCTTCGAGAAAAAATGGTTTTAGGAACCTCAATGTCATTTTAAAGACCTATTTATTGACACCCCGCAAATGCAGGTTGATGATTTTTTTTTAAGTTTCTTTTCCATGTGTGGGTAAACAAAAAAAAAAGATTAAGGGGAGGCTGCATCTTTTTTTTTGTATAAAAATCGTAAAGCGGTTCACAGATTACATCCACCTACCAAGTTTCAATAATAGGAATAGGTAGTTAGTTAGTTAGTATAGTAGTAGGTTAGTAATAGGTAATAGTTTTGGAATAAAGTGGCTACGGACGGACAGACCGACAGACGGACAGACAGACAGACATGACGAATCTATAAGGGTTCCGTTTTTTGCCATTCGGCTACTGCTACCCTAAAAATAAGTAACTTTTATGTGATATTTCGTAATTTCTTACTACTTTTAGGCTCTTTTTGCTTATTTTTCAGGAAAAAATATTTAATAATTTGATAGCCTCATCGTTTACCTTTGTAATAAGATCATTTACAAGTCTCTGGTCTCTTAAATTCAAAGATTAGCATTTCATTGAACATACCCTAGATCAGCCGATTAAAAAACGAAAAGGCTGGCAGTCGCGGGGTGTGAGGTTAGGAGTATTTTGAAACGTGTACTCGTCGACAGAAATGAGATTACCATATGTCCTAAAAGTATCGGTAACCGGTAGCCAAACACACAGTATAAGCCTCTCTGTCTATTGCAACATCTTCATTTAATACTTGTTCCACTGAATATCTTATCCTACTTGAACCAACGTTCGCCAAAACCAAAGCGAGGAGCCTAATTGTCTCCACAACGCTAAGTATTGTATCTTAATGCTGGAAACAGCAGCACAGAATAAAGTAATAACAGCGGCCAAGATTTTGAAGTAGGTATTGTTTGAAGGAACACAGGCACTTTCTCATTTGTAGACTCCGTATTTCTTAAGCTTATATTTTAAATAGAACAATAGGAGTAGGTAATACAATTCCAATAATGTCTATAATTGTCAGCAGTTCGTGCAACTCATTTCAAGCATTTCTAAGAAAAACATTGAAGTCGTGTCGAAATTTCCTAGTCTGCCGGGATCCTGACCACTATCCCCAGATTCCAATACAATCCTGTGCTGTCTAGACCCAAGTTCGTTCGGCATGCGGTCGAAACGGTTTTGCGGTACCTTTTAAAATTTGCGGCTAATTGAGCAACGTCGGTGATTTGCGTTTTGAGTATACGTAGGCCAGTACTGAATTTGTAATTGAACCACAAAGTATGCTGTGCTCTACACTCAGTATTAGCTATATTTCCTAGGTTTTAGAGATAGACTGATAGTGCACCATAATATCTGGAACACAAAATCTTCGGAACCAATCTACAAGCTTAATTTTTGTTTAGGTATAGATTTATTATAAACCACTTTACAAAGGGATAAACCCTGAAGTCGGGTAAAGACGTTTTTGCTCACATCAAAAATGTAACGAGCAGCAGTTTTTTACTCGCGATTTGATTTCAGGATTTGTCCCTTAGTCAAAGAACCATGTGATTTTTTCTATGAGCTCTGGGCATCAGACCAACAGAACTGAAATATATCTCAAATAGTAGCTTACAATTAGGACTTTAGTTCATTCTAAAACAACACGTACCTAAGTCGCGAGTACAGAAATAGACTCACTTGTAATATGTTGCCTTTTTCTGTATTTTGGCAAAGATTTCACTAAAACTTTAATAATTCAATTATTTTATTAAAACTTATAATAAACCTAGTTTAACAATGGGGTCTCGTAACATAGCCTCTACAGGGCTAAGACGATTCTAGGAGCTCGCAGGCCTAGCTCGGTTTAGTTACTATGAGCTTTGCTCTAGCCCAATGTTCTCAACATAAATACAGGGAATGGCAATATTTTCAATAGGCCGCAGCTCCCTCCGGTATCCGGCGACTTTGGTACTTGCAACATGAATACTATGAATTGGAGAACTCATTGAGAGCTATGATTTGATATATATTTCTCCCCTTTCTTAAGGGGAGAAATATATAAATATTCTGCTATCTTAGATTTTGTTTACCGTAAAACTCTTGGTTTAAGGTAAACAAAATCTAAGATAGCAGATTCGCTCTATCATTAAAGCTTAAAACAGCATGATTTAGCAGCATCCGGGAGCACACGTTTAAATGGGGTTCCATTAAAAATAAACAATAGATCCAACAAGCGAGTGTTACTGTCCGCGTGAGGAGCACTTATGGCTCTGACACGAGTAACCGACCACGGACCAACAACAACGATATCATGTGTGCGCACGCCGATTGTAAATGTTGATAACGTTAGCCACCAGCGAGACGCGAGCTGCGTGCCTAATTCGAACAAAGTTCCCGCAATTCCTATATTTTGCCAACATAACACTACTACTAGTCACACAAAACCAGTTGACTCGGTGGAATCGTGCTACCATCTCTGTCAATGATCACGACATGTTATAAAAATGTGCGCTTAGTTCTTATTAATATGACATGTGTCGTACGAGCACAATGAAAGCTTTGTATTTACAATGATAATTTGCCAATGTGACTGCACCATCCTAGTGAAACCGTTTTTGATTACTATTAGGTAGTTGACGCTACAGAAGTGTGTAGTTTTATAAAGCTTGGTGATTGTTATGTATCAGTATAGGTAAGTAGTGGCATTCTGATCCTAGGTTCAACGTTTCCAGTATCTATATCTTATACATAAAAATCTCGTGTCACGATAGTTGTGATCGCACTCCTCCGAAACGGCTCGACTGATTTTTGTGTTTTTTTTTTATGTACATTTGTTCTCCCGTCATTGCGATCATTTTTTTGTTCTAGACCATACCTGGGAACCTTCTAGTTACGGATATATTGGGGGTCAAAGTTATAACTTTTTAAAAAGTTTTTTTTTTTAAGTTGTTTTTAATGTAAGATTCTTACTAAACACTTCCACGACCCCCGTACTATTCAATCGATCCATCAGCATAATTTTTTGAGTGCGTTACATTGAGTCCTACCGTAAAACGTGAATTTTCACCCAAAAAAAAAAGTCATTTCCCAGCAATAATTTTTGAGTAAAGTTACTTAGTTTGATGTACAGAATTCTTGATTGACGGCTACGTGAAGCGTCCGTTTACACCCCGTATAAAAATAAATCCCTATTTCCCTTGGACACGGTCACTTCATCACGCGAGAACGGGTGGACCGATTTCGCTAATTCTTTTTTTGTTATATTTGTAGTTGTTAGGTGAAGGTTCTTATGAAAGAAAAAAATAAGAAAGTAGGTAGGAAAAGGTGCATTGCTGCGCACGCCGGGCACAGCTAGTTTTTTTCATACTCTTAAGTTTGTATGGAAAAAAAAGCAAGCTTACTTAAAAGAGCTTGAGAAATGAGAGCTTCGAAAAACACGACAAATAATCTACTAACAGCTAAAGCTCACAACATACGCAGCAACAGCACTTTGGTTTTCATCAAGTTCCTTGATGAAATTCCGTAAAAGAATTTGTATAAAACCAAAAAACCAATGTAAGGAAACCATCTGCTAATTATGGAACTATTTATCATGTATAGACAAGGAGATGCGAACATTCCGGCGCACAAGACGGTTTCTAGTGTCGCCGGAGCGAGGCGCATTCCACACGCGTCGGCGGCCAATCGGAACCGAGAGATTTCCACCACATTCGTGCCAGCCTCGTTCTTATGCACTATTCATATGATAAACTAGTTGTGTCACAACACTGCCACGGTTTGGGGAGAAAATGTGTCTATATTAGAAGTCAGGATGATGCCACATAAACTTGGGAGAATTCGGCGGAGCGCGGTTTCTGATGTTTCCAAACACCCGCGCGTGTAGTCGGGCTCACTCACAACTGTTACACGTGTCAGTCCTGTTTTATTTTCAGAATTACATTAATTTTTTTTTGTTACAGGACCGACAATGGCTTGGAGCCCTACGCCTCATTTTCTAACCAATTAATATATTTTCCTGGACGTCTCCCTCACTGCAAGCATTTATTCTACTAAAAAAGAAGTGGCGGCCGAAACGTCGCACGTTTCTTACCACGGTTCCATTCGCTTCAAGATTTCGGACAGCTGAAGCTTGTTTGACATTTGTAATCTTTCTTCTTTTCATCTTTTTTACGAAACAAAAAGTGATACTGATTGATTTTCGTTTATGAGTGCATTTCGTTAAACATTTGGTCAAAACGGCTGCAAGAATGCTTTTAATCGAGGCTGCTCTGTGAGAAGTTAGTCCAGAGCAAAATCTTCCAATAAATTTTGCAGATTTCAAAGTTTCACATGCATTTCACTTTAATACAGACATTTTCTTCTTGATTTATTACTGTTAATTTCTGTAAACCATAGAAGCCAGCGATACATATAATCAAGAAAAAGTTGTATGTGTCTAATCTTATCAATGTCAACTACCATTTTGGCCTAAGAATATTATTTATTTTTATTGCTGTTTCATCTCATATTATTCAGGTTTCAACTGAAATCTTTATATTTAAGACTTGGAAGAACTACGATTTGTCCATGTCATTGTCATTGGATGTTTGATTGGTGCTTGTTCATTTAATTTCCAAGGATTTTATACTGATTGTTTTTGTGGTTTATCTGAAAATACCAACTTGAAGTCGACGGGTTGCAAGAAACCTAGCGGCCTAAGATCGGTCTGGATACGTCGTCAGTCGTATGTAACTACGTACGAGGAGGACACAGATAATCGTTGTGTATGCGCACTTCTGACTGATAATTTAATTGTTACTAAAGCGTTTGAGGACAAACACCTCGGATAAAATATAAGAATTAAAAAATACAATATTTAGTCTCTCCTTTCTCTTTAATTTGACGATCTTATTCCTGCACCTACTTATATTGATATTGTATCCGTCTACCGCCTAAACATTTTAATAGAAGGCGAGCCTATTCTAAGGCTTCGGGATACTAGATTATCCTAATAGGTATAAATCATCTCCATCAGGGATCTGGCAGCCTTTGCAGTATTTTAACCGTGCTGTATGTGTATTTTAATAAAGTAATGTTAAGTAATCACTGATATCCTTTAAAAAGAACTTTTTCAATTAGTAAAAACTGCAAAGAATAAAAAACCGGTGGAAACACGGTTTATATTTTTTCCATGTCGCATGGACCTACACCCCACAACAATTTCAATGAATTCAAAGTTCCTGTGCGTGACCGAAAATGATCCAGAGTCATAAGCGTAACTACGTTAAGCTTCGTTCGTTTACGAAGTTACGTTTCGCGGAGAGAGAAGAGCTCCTGTTACTTTACAGGCGAATGCTCCCGCTGAGGGAGCGGGTTTAAATTCCCTTTACAAAACCAGTTCAAATATTATCTTGGATTACTCGAGTCGAACACTTACTCGTAAATAAATACTCATGTCGAGTAATCCTTTTTACAGACCATCTCTTTCATTTCCTATAAAAATATTATTTCTGATCCATGAAACCTGCATGGAGCTTTGATACAAAGTTAAAGGGAGCAGAATGGTTTTCCCGTGCTCGCTAAGCTTTTAAAAGGAAAATGTTTAAGAAACTTTTCTAGAGAGACGAACACTGATCCTTGCACCTTGGCACAATTTTAATTGTAATTTCAAGTTCTTTGCTAAAATGACTACAAGTAATATTATTTTACGACAAAATTAAACGGAGCTTTCAAAATTAATTGAATCTAACTGGGACTATATACTAGCTGTAATAGTAGTATTTCTCAATGCAAATTAAATTAAGTACTGTTTTATTTGTATCATAGCATAAGAACGATTCATAGCATAAGACTTGATCGTGATACAGACAATACAGTGAGAACATTAACATAACTAGCCCTTTTTCCTTTTACTTTCTACGTGACATTTGTGCACTTTGGCCTTGGAAGTTAGTATTTGCATTGCGGGGCAGAGTGGCCGGATAACATCAGAAAGTTACAAGTAATTCACTTTCATCTAAATCTTTGTAAGAAAACAGTCATGTCACAATGAAGGAAGACATCAACTTAACGCTCGTTAAAGAAGTGGGAACCAAAGAGCGATAACTGTTAAATGTAGTTGTAAACTTAAATTATGTACGCAAGGGGCTCGACGAAGATGTGGTTCGGTTGTGTGTTTAATTTATTGTCCATTGAACCTCGTAAAAATTCTGCTCATGATGCGAACAGAAGCCCTCGAGAAGGGACTCCTAGCTACCCGACAATTAGGGCTCAGTGGTAGTTTTATGGGCAGATAAAACGCATCCATCGACGGACATTTTATATCCGGTTTTAATGGCGCTAACCAACGACGCATCGGGATTAAAAGTAAGCATCGGGCGCCTTCCTGTCCTCACGGACCACGCACGCCGCACGCCCCTCCTCGCCAACTATTACTCTGCATACTCATTGTGACGCCGCGCGCCGCAGTGCCGTTGTAATTCGTATTACCAATGGTGTCTTTCGCTATACGGTATTGTATACTCGTATTTTGTGGACCTTGGTGTAATTCACAAATTTCACAATACCAGTCAACCATAAAACAGTAATAAAATACAACGGGGTATAGCAACAATGAACATGGAAATGTGAAACCCATTTGTGCATAGAATGCAATATTGAAACGGTGTAAGTAGGAGATCACTTTTATGTATAGTAGTAACTTAGTAAGTTGAGCGGTGCGTGGACTCTCACACAAATGATGCAAGACTAAACACAGGTAGGTACCGACCGGATATGTGACTAATGAGGAGTCTAAGATCAGTTACTTATAGGTAACAAGATATTATGGATGTTACGCGGATTTAAACATATTACCAATTGTTTGGGTGGTCAGCAGGGCGCATTGTGTTGATGAACTTACCTATGGTCGGCGACGCGCTCCCGTACGAGGAGATTTTTTCGATAAACACATTCCGCATTTGCATTCTTGCAGTAGCGGTTACGTCAACGAGCCAGGAGCATCAGATATCAATTGTAACAAAGCGACAGACCAAATTAGTAACAATCGGACGCTACTCAAGTATGGAGCAGGTCCTACAGGCAGTTAAGCCGCTTTTTATAGCCGACTCATCTGCCTGCAGCGTGTCCTAGCGGAACCAATAGGAAATAATTATAGAACTTGTTGTAGGTTGTTCCATAATTATTTTCTCGTTTATGTCCAGAACCCATCTTGCTATAAATGGTTTCACTTAACTTTCAAAGTGTTTTAACTAAATAGAAGGTAACATTTTGCCATCAGTGTACGATCCCACTGCTGGACATGGGCTGGATGTTCTATATACGGATGGCTGTCATTGATAAATGATGAATAAGTCCTGTGATGAATCCTAGCTCCATGATAGTTTAGGGAGTTACGCGAACACAATCGAACGGATATACATACTGTAATGAATACGCGCGACATTACCCATTACCCTCCTTCTGGGTCTATCGGGGCTTCTTCTTCTTGATCGTGTGGTTAGTGCCTAACCTGGTGTCAGAGTTTTTATGACGCCCTAAGGCCTGACTTGGCTTTACATGCCGCAAGTGATAATTATACAATACACACATTAATTCGAAAAATCAGAGGTCGAAGGGGTCATGGGTTCGAACTCGAAACCTATGGTACTTGGGTAAAAAAGAACAAACAGTGAAGCGCATGACATATATAATCAGCTTAATCGAGCAAACCTAATTAAATCACATTTCAGTTGTCTACTTCAGTTAGCGGGGCTGTTCGACTACGCAAACAAGGGTGTTTAGTCTGAACGGCCCACATCCAAATATGTGATCTGTATTCGAGATTTTCATCAAATATAACCGGATAATTCAACTGCTAAACTCACTCTTTACTAGCGCACCGTTTTTAGTAACAAAAAGAAAATGAGGGAAACGTATAACACTGGATGCAAACAACACATTGGTGAATCGACTACTTTCTATAACGACTACGCAAATTGCATGAGCTAGCCCCAACAACCAACAGCGTCGGAATATATAAATTATTACATAGATTTAAACGTTCATGCAAAGCGTGGACACTGGACACGCTAAATGAATTTGTATAAACACGTGAAAAGGATTATTCAATAGTAATCAACGAATCGGGCCAAACTTTAATTAATGAATCGACAAATGTAATTAATGAATTGTGGATTTCATATGGAAAAGCCATTGACAGGATATTATGTGTTTTCCTCTGATTTTATAAACGTAATTCAGGGAGTAATTTCTTCTCACGAAAAGCCGTAAACCATTTCCTTAGGCATACGGGAAGGAAATTACTTTTGACAAGCTTTTATTTAACTTGCACTATTCGTATGTATAAAGGGTGTAAAACGACCCTTAACGAAGCCGAAAGGCACTTATTCTCCCCGTCATGGCGATCGTTTTTTTGTTCTAGACCATACCTTCCTCCGGGAACCTTCTAGTTACTGAGATATTGGGGGTCAAAGTTCCAATTTTTTCACAAGTTTTTTTTTAAATACAAGGTTTTAATGTTGTAACTTTACTTTAAACACCTCCACGACCCTCGTACTATTCAATCCTTCCATCAGCACAATGTTTTGAGTGCGTTACATTGAGTTTTGCTGTAAAATGTGATTTTTCACCCTTAAAAAAAAATCCCAGCAAAAATGTTTTGCGTAAGGTTACTTAGCTTGATGTACAGAATGCTTGGTTGATGGCTTCGTGAAGGGTCTGTTTACACCTTGTATGAATGACTGTAAGTTGTCCGATTCAAAATTTGGAAATTGAAAAATTAAAAATTCGACCACTTATTGGTATCCGATTGAGCTGAAAATATTTAATTGAAACTGTCATTTTAATTATCAAACTTTCGCATTTATAATATTTGTAGGATTGCCCAAAAGCTGCTTAACTTTTTACCGTTAACCCTACGTTTTTTACAACATTTTGGGAAAATTCAGCGAAGTATACTACGAAATAAAGAGGATTTCGAAGGCATGACATATAAAGCGCAGTATTCCATACTTGAAAAGGAATTCTAGTGTAAGTATGCCTTTTCAAGTATAGAAAATTAATACGTAACATAAAACAATACCAGAGCTACTCAACATGTCGACATTCCAACAGCTTTTGTATAAAACAAGGTTTCGATTCACATATTTCCCGACTACAAACAACGCTAGTTAGCAACATGAGCTCTCTCTCCATATGAACCCCGCACACGATAATTATTATGTGTGACACGATGGTTACGCATCGGTAATTAAATGAATAAATGGTAGGCCAATCACTGCTAGACATATGAGAACACAAACAGACCGCAATATTTTGATTTAAGGGGGGAGGGGGGGCTTAGCTTAGATCAAACCCAGAAATGGGAAACGCTGAACAAGCCCAAAAGCTCAAAAGCCAAGGGTTTCTATTTAATCAGTATTAGGAAACTTTGAAACCGCTGAGCAGGCCTGCATGCAACTTAAGAATGCCTGTACTTATTTAAATCAACCAAGAGTAATCAGACAGAAGAGGAATATCGACGATAGTCAAACACTGCTTGAACTTCCACGTAGTGTTCCTTAAAGTGCACGCGAGCAGAAGGAAAGTGAAATGCTTACGATTGAACGAGGGCGGGGGGGGGGCTGGGAGGCTGGGGGGCGGCTCTGCTCTTAGCGCGACAAAGCCAGAAACAATCCAGTGCATAATAATTAGCCCCCGTGCGAATCGCTTTGTGATCCCCTCAAGAGAACTAACAACCACTTATTGAAGTACTCATCTGTCGGTTCACTTGTCTGAGACTGCAATTAAATCAATATTTGATTGATTGCACGACTAATTCCATCATGACTTACTATGAGTACGTAACTAGGCAGCTGTGAGGAAAGTTTGTGACGGTTCTAATAAAACCTAAGTAATTAGGAGTATTTCACTAGCAGGAAAACATGGCAACATACATACCATTACAATTGCAATAAAACAAAACCGTGAGAAGGAGCCTTGGCTACATAATAATAAAACAGCAAGACGATGCAATCGATTATAAACAAAGATAGTTATTTGTACTTTCGAATTGTATTAGTGAGAGAATTTTTCCCATATCGGTGGGCAATACAATGATTTTCATAAAGTAATTTAATAACAGCAGCCGGGTGGCAGTGTCGAGTCGGGAACAATCGAGACTATTTGTGAAGAGGGTAGAGGGTATTTGTATCAGTACAATCGAAGTGCACGTAGGTGGGGTCAGGCTGTGCCGGCGGGGGTCCGCGCGTCCTTAGCGGTAGGAGCGACCGGAAGAGGCGATTGTGAGACAATTTAAATCACTCTCCTCGACCGTCACCCATTGTTGCCGACTTCCCGACACAATCACTACACCGTCTATTACGGAGTAAAAATATGAATGACTGGATACACCGTTTATTGTATTAGTAGACCGACTTTGGAAAACACTGATTGTGTCATGTCCAGGACGCGAGATTGGGCAATTGTATTCCGTGCAGTTCTTTAATAACTGTGTTCAAAGCATATTTTGACCCAGTTTTCTTCTTTTCTATGATTTGGCACAAGCTATTCTTGGGTAGACTGGATTCGGTCATACTAATAGGCTTCTGATTAATATAAATCTTTTAGGCGGACAAATCTTACGACACCAATCAGCCTTAGTGAAGTTTTGGATATGCTCTAAGTACTTTGCATAAAATTTATGTCAACTAAATGAATCCACCTTGTTACAAGCCGTATTGTTACGTTAACAAAACAAATGATTTACTTATTACTCAACAATGATTATAAAGATTGCATAACAAAGCATGAAAAATTCGGTTCTCGTTACTTTCGTCAAGCGGCATTAATCGATTTCATCTAAGAGAATTGTAATGCCTGCTAGCGAGGATAAGACCGTTGGCAATAATGTATATTAGAATCTAGACCTCCTTTTATAACAATGCGTTATGAGGGAAGTTAAAGTAACAAGCATGGAGCTTTCTCGTACCAATGTTGACTGAAGCTGGTTAGTGCAGTCTAATAAAGGGGACAACGTAGACTTTGGAGACAAGTGCAAACAGAATCCACATCTGTTCAATATTCCCCGGGCTATAAGGGCGATCTTTATGATAAGAGCATTTCAAAACGTTTCGATGAACTGTATTAAAAAATTAAAAAGAAATTTCGCCCTTCAGGGCTTCGTATTCGCAGACATTTCCCCAAACATAGAGGAAAACACAATACTTTTCCTTCCCTCTAAAATTGTAAGATAAATTCAAACATTTAGTTAAACTTAATGAACTCCATTGAAAGTTAAGAAAGAGCTACTTGGGTATTTCCTTTCACAAAGTTTAATCTCAAAGCAAGAGGAGCATAGATTGAAAGCCTTTTGGTACGTTTAGCAAGGTACGCAGGAAATTTGCCTGAACTCAGGTATATCTTGATCAGGTGCATATTTTAATAATTTGCGAGGATAATTAAGTATACTTTGGCCCAAGATTAAACGTCGTATCTAAGGTACTCTACACTCATCTATCTGGACTCCTGCTTTCAAACAAAGAGATTCAAGAAACTATTAGTTTGCTTTATTAAATTCTTGTCTAAGAAATATTGATAGAGGAAATTAGTTTAATATCAGTTGTGTGGGTGGAGGAAACTATTGATTGGTTCAAGATGGTATCAGTTCTCGCTGACAGTTGATGGGAATCTAGTTTACAACCCGACGCGAGGCGCTATCTCAGCTGTTAGCTGGCAATCTTCATTATTCTCAGCAATCAGTGTACGGATATCCGGGCCCGTCAATACACTATGACATGACTGTGCGCTAAGATATTTTAATACTTCATCCACACATGGATAGCAAAAAATTAGAAAAGTAAATAAGATATATCCGATGGCAACGTAGACGTGTTCAGTTTCAGTTTTTTTATTATTTTTTTATTTGGGCCTACTGTTGTCCTGAAGACAGACATGAGGTCGACGATGGAACGAGCTAACCCAAAAAAGTTACATATTCACTTCATTGAACTCTGGCTATATCATATCAAAAAGGGATTTCTTCCACCGAGATTCAAGAGTGCCTAGAAAATTGCTGCGGTTTTAGACGTAGTGAAAATATCTTCAGATAATCTAAGATATATCCGAGATATTGCTGTAAGCTTTTAAGTTTAGTGATATGATTCTATAAGGCCCAGAGGTTTTTTGGGTAAACACACGCAGGGCGAAAACCTGATAGCTGAGTATGCCGGCTTGATTGGAAAACACAGAAAATATATTTATCATGTTTCAGATTTCTAAAAAAGGATAAAAAATAACTTCGTGATATTCAGGTCGGTTCATCTGGGATCCCAATGTAGGATAAATACAAATAGCAATATTTTAATTGCAATTTTAAACCTTTTATATGCAAGCATGGTACTAAATGTTAGCTCTATTAAATTCTCACAATGGTACCATACGGTACTCACTCAATGTAATGGGGTGCCATTCACTAAAGTGCTTTCGAGTAGTTTTTTGATAATAGCTAGCTTCTAGCATTACTAACAATTAGCTTTTGTTCTGAACCCAGCAGAAGTAGGGGCATTACCTTTGACCTTATTGGACAAACATATGTACTTAAAGAAACTTAAATACTCCTTTTTGGTAAACAATACCAAAATGTTCATTCAGCCGATCACAAGGACATTTTTGTTTTTAGGCAGGCAGTGATATTGTGTTGGTAGGTAACTAGGGGTGGAATTCCATTGTATGCATATTATTTTATTTTTCTAATAAATCTAATTGTTGCGTCAAGTATCACTTAAGTGGTGCATTCGGCTTTTTATGGATGTAAATTAAGTAAATAGTCGTGTCGAGCGAAATGTCTTCGAAGCTACTTTTGACCCCGGCAAGTTGGGTTTATTATTGTAAAGAACTATTTTACAGGTTTTTCGCATACTAACTTGTACTGCCATTATATGCATAGAAAGAAGTTAAAAGCACTACTACTACAACTAGTATTTCAAACGAAGCGTATCGTTTGTATTACACAGGATGGCAGTTGGCACTGAACTTAAGCTACGAATATGAATTCGAACTCAAATTCCAATGCCGTACATGGATACCCAGAAATATGACCAAACCCACACACAGTAAAGTAGTCAGTATTAGGTACCAGAACCCGATCATTTCGGATTGTTTAGTATTAAAGAACCTCATTTAATGTGAATCATTTACAGTTTGCAATCATTGTTACCAACAAGTAATACATAATTGTCAAGTTGTCATGTATCTAGGCTGAAACTAAAGACTAGAGTTTCGACTGTTTTGTTATTGCTGTAACAGTTCCAAATAGAACCAAAGTGCAAGATCGCGACCACACTCGTAACTCTGAAGTTTACCGCCTTGACTGTCAATGGATACAAATATCAAACAAATTGACACTACTACAGTCGTGACAGATCAGATTTCATTGGGTGTTGTTTAAATATAGGTAATAAAGTTATTCCTTTAACGATAATAGACCAATTAATTTAACTCATAACGTTTCCAACTTTCTACAATTCCATAGTTTTTGTATAAACCTGCGTTTACACCCACAAACTTGTTTTCAGGCTATCTTATAAAATATAGTTGTTCCCCTTTCACGCAAAAACGGTTGAACGGATTTGGGTGAAATTTGGCACTCAGATACTTTACAACCTTCATTAACATATAGGATGTTTTTATCCCGGTGATCTCGGAGCTGGCGAAGCCGCGGGCATAAGCTTTCATAATTATTATAACACCGCTTTTACACCTATTGACACGTGGGATACACGTTTGTGAGTCTTTCAACGAGTAGTGGTTTGGCAGATGTCACTAATTATTATGATCAATATTTTTCTAATTTTCGAGAAGTATTCTATACACCTACTCTTCATACCTTGTTTTAGTTGTAAACGTTGCGTTAAGCGTGAACAACAGACACAACATGTAGAATACATGCTCAATACCTTTGTAATCTTGGTATAGACACTAGATACGATCAGCCTATGTCAAATACACATGCGTTTGAGGTACAAAGGAGCCTGCATGAAGACAAGACCGATGTAGCACTAGGTCGATTAGACATGTTTGTTTACGGAAGATAGACGGCCCTTACACCGTGTGATTCCTTAATAGGCTATACGTCTCTGCAGGAAACTACATATCGAAAGGGAAAACTGCTTACTTTACAGGACAGCGATTTTAAGTTTATTTTATGAATTACTTCACACTTATACAGTCATTAATGACAAATTTATCCATAAAATAAACTTTAAATCTGTCCTGTAAAATGGGCTGCTCTTTTCACTTTCGATAGTTTACCTAGAGACGAAAAAAGTTTTGAGAAGCTAACTATTACTTCGTATCAAATAGTAGATGTAGAGATATTAAATGTTATTTCTGTAGGTTTGAGATCCAAGACCTGGTCTCTCACATTGACGGGCTCTCAGAAAGGTTTTCATAGAAAATCTCGGTTTGTTCGCATAGAAAAATTACATAACAACAAGTGCTACGTGTCAAGTTATACTTGTTATGGCAGACACCTGTTGGGTTTTGCAAGTACCAAGTTACGATTATTTTCGCTTTGTTTCGTTAATCTTAAATATATTTAAAAGTCCTCTCTTTACCGATATTTACAAGATCAATCGTCAATCTACAAGCGTTTGTTGTGTTAAGTTAGCACTAAGGGGTAGCATCCGATAATAATTATACACTCAGAGCATGGCTGTTTAAATAGAGTTAGAGAGGTTTTGCAGTATTTTTAAAGTGCTTCAGTCCAGTAGCATTGACAGCCCGTCGAAATAATCGCGCAGGTTTACAATGTTTTTTTGACTACAGTTATAAAGGAATTTCAATTATTTTTAATGCACCATAATATTGGTTTTATGCCTAATAACTACGTATTTTTTTAAAGTTCATAAAACTTCCTCTTGTGGCGTAAATCTGGCATTGAAAAGAGTCTCTCGCGCCCAACGCGAATCCGAGGTCTATCTCCGCATTTCTTTCGAGGCAACAGAGCCTTAATCACAAAAACTATCCAGTTTCTGTCCTTAGATTTGTGTTATTATTCGATTTTATCGAAGGGCCACAGTTGAATGACACGACAACATAAAAAATCACTAAAATTAACGTAAGCTGAAAATTATTAGTATACCAAAACAGCCATATTATATACGGAAACGTTTGCCAGATTTCCTTTCCTCAGTGACCGCCTAGCGGCCGAGGTAGAAGGACGCAGGAATATCGTCAATTGTTTTCTGGAATATCGTCAATTATTTGTCACTTCTTACTCGCACAGCCAAGCTATTGCGCTCATGTTATGTCATGCAGGCTGCTCTACTTAATTATTTTAACCTACTACAAAGAAAAGAAGGGTTATGTTTTTATCTATGATTTTTTAATTATTTACACATGTGCGGAAGACACTAGCGCGAACGGATACTTGCGGGAAATAAGATTCCTTACGATGAATCGAAATCAAAATCAAAGATGGCGGCTGCGAATTTTTCATTATGGGTATCACATCCATGGTAATCGAGGGCGCTCTAAACGAATATATAGGGTCTAACTTTTTAAACACGAAATATTTCAAGAGTAACTTCTACAAGTCGTAAAGTCGCCATAGCAACGAAAAAAAAATTTTTTCTGAATGTTTTTATTTTTACGAAATTATTATAGTTCTAAATATTCTTGCGACATAAACTTTTTTTTACTTTTTAAACCTTTAGACAGTATTTATTTTGTGGGTCAAGTAATTTTTTTTTTTTTTTTTTATAAAAATACACTTTGATAAAAAAAAATTTCATTGCTATGGTGACTTTACGACCTATAGAAGTTACTCTTGAAATATTTCGTGTTTAAAAAGTTAGACCTTATATAGTCAAAATCAAAGGTGGCGGCTACGAAAATTAACGAATTTTTCATCGTAGGTGTCTTTTTCATGGTTTCCGGGATCGCTGATAACGAAAATGAGGTCAAAATGAAAATACAAGATGGCGCGACCAAAATTTTCGGTTTTTTCGTCATGGATGTCATGTCCATGGTAAATAAATATACTCATTAAAGTTGTGGTTTTTTTGCCCATCTACCTCAACCCTACTTTTTTTACTTGCCCTCTGTAGTAATGTAACAATTTTGCAGAGGCAAGGCGCGTTCCATTATGCGAAAGTCAAAAAAAATGTTCGAAAACGAGTTATTATGAATTTCAAAATAGCTATTCGAAAAACTTTTTTTTATTATGTCTTTGTTTGATGGTTCCTAGAAACAATAATAATAAATATAAGCGTCGAATTGATAACCTCCTTTTTTTCAAGTCGGTTAATATGTAGGTAGAGTAGCTTTAGCATGATATCAAATAATTGAAGTACGACTAGGTGTCGAAGGAGGAGGTCCCCGCACACACGATGTGTTTTTGTTTTTGCTGTGAATTTCTGAGTTTTGCACGGCAAGACTATCGCCTTGAAGTAATGAAGTATTCTTAATACTTCATCAAACCTCCACGAATTCAATTAATCGGAATAATAAAAATAAATTGCCGGTTTCGAACCCGAAACCTTCAGCTTAACACAGAGCCCCATGAGCCTCTGGGCCATCACGAGCTGAGCTGTTGTTATGTGACATCCGTGAATCGTTATAAAAGTACATTTACGGCTTCGAACCCGTAACATACAGAGGTCTTGTTATGTTAGTATCTGGAATCTGGATCATCAGGACTGTAGAACTATTTGTATTAAAAGTTTGATGAAATAAATCGGTATTAAGTGGAGGTTTGTAGCCAGACAACTCTCCGACACCTCACCGCAGAAGCGTAGCGATATGGCGTTTATTATTTAGTTTCAGACCGTGAAACAACGGGCTCGGAAACGGAGAGCTGTAATGAGAACCTAAGTATTGCAAAATCTGTTTGAAAGTTGCATTCAACCCTAGAGCGCTATTGCGGACGGGTTACAAATGACAGTTAGGGTTACCATTCGTAGGTTTTTCCGGACATGGGTAGCTTTTTGGACCCACGTCCAGGCTGGGCTCCGAGTCTTCGGACTTTTTAACCGACTTGCAATAGGAGGGGGTTATCAATTCGTCATATTTTTTTTTGCGATAACTTCGCCAATTGTGCACTGATTTTGATAATTCTTTTATTTTGTTTGGAAGAATATTATTCCACGGTGGTCCCGTTTAAATTTGGTGAAGATCCGATGCTGACCTTCGAGATATATGTATAATGGAACTCAGACAGCAAATCTGTCATAATTGCTTGGATGTTTATTTGCCTGCCTGTATTCTCTGAGAGGGTAAGCAGATGTGTACAGTACACCCACATTTCGAAATTTAGGTTAACTCCTTTGACAACCGACCGAATTTGTTAACTGACTTCAAAAAAAGAAGGAGGTTCTATGTGCGACTGTATGTATTTTTATGTATGTTCACCGAGTTCTCCGCCAGTTTTGGGCGATTTTCAATTTTTTTTTATTCGATAGCCTCCTGAGGTCCCATTGTCATCCAGTCAGAATCTGACTGGCTGAATCAGGGAAACGAGGGCAACCCTCAATTTTTAAAGACACAATTTTTTTTTTTCATATAAGTAGATACATACTTTCTAACGCAATTCAGATATTTGTGCCTGGTAATCATCATCTAATGTTGCTGAGCTGATGATGTAAGGTATAATAAGTCAGGAATTCAGGATCTGATTATGGGATCCTGGAGAAATTGAGAAAAATACTTAACTGTTTTTTTTTAATAACCGATGAAAAATTTCTATGTAGGGGGCTCAGAACGATGTACTGAATACGTGGTAACCGTTTGTGCGTGTCCCTTCCACAACATTTTTACTATAAGTTATTACTTTTCGCATTACTAAAGTAATTTTTTCGAAGTTCTTTTGAATATTAAGATTATTTAACTACAAAGTTAATATTTGTTCACAACATCAACTACCAGTAAATAAACTAAATTACCTTATTACTATTACGTCGAGTCCATGTTGTTAGAACCGCCATATTTCCATATTATTGTTTTTACACTTAAAAGTAAAATAAAAGCAAATAATACCTACTTCTTGTTCAAATAAAAACATGCCAGAAGACAAAAGCTGAACACAAAAGAGGAATAGCTTTAAGCTCTTTTGATTTCTCCCTCGCAAGCATTTGTCGACGCGTACAGTTAAATACATCTAACAGGTTACAGGCCGGAACAACCTCTGCCCAAACATCTATAGTTTGTACTAAATAAATATATCTTTATCTTGTATCTGTGAGGGATGTTCTGAAATATATTATAGTATCAGATCTAGCCAAAGTTTAGATTACCCCTGTTTTTTTGTTGAATGAAGGATGATTTTTGAACAGATAAGTGGGTCCAGCTATCCTTAGATTTAAAAAAAACTTCTGCTTCCGTTTTAAACTTCAATATTTACAATAGTTAGCGAGTAAAATAATTAAACTAACTTACATTTATTTTATTAGTTAAATATTTAATTTAAAACAAGAAACCACCTATTCAATTCGTACCTACAGATTAGTTAGTCAAGTTACAAATAGCTGTTATTACGATGTACCAAGCCCGTCATTCGCCAGACAAACTTAATCCCCTCTGCAGCAATTCAATCATAGCTAGCAGTGTTATCGATATAATTAAAGGGGGACCGTTAGCGCTGACCATCGATAGCGAGCCCGGTACTCACATAATCACACCGATAAAATTATTACACATCAAAACATCGTGTTATAGTGTAAACAATCTTTCCTGTTCATTCAAGGCCGATGAATAGTAAAAAAGTTTTGCCGTATTAAATAATTTCATGTAGATCCTATAATGTATAAATATTCCATGGAAGAAAATTCGCAAGGCGATGAGTTTCTGCCATGCCGTAATAAAATAATTAAGTTTAACGTAAAGTTTCTTCGTCCAAAACAAACAAAAAAAATGTGGAAATAATAATTGCACTATTCACAAAAATAAATGATACACAGAACAAGCACCCAATAAAAATGCTGGCAATTAATTTTGAGCAAATAATTAAAAACTTAGGAGCAATAAAAAGAAGTACATTCGAATTATAAAAATGAGTGGCGCGAAAACGCGTAGTGTTTAGAGCGCGACGTGTACGTCACACCGCGCTCTTACCCGAGTGAGGACTGCGACGACTGCGACTCTGCGAGATGCAGCCGCCAGCCGTCGAGCCTGTAACGCGGCTATGCTCGACAAAAATTTACTCAAGAAAATGCTCACGGTGAAAATTAGCGCACTAGAAAATTTAAATTTTTTGAATTATTAAGGACGCTGCTAAAATTATCCTACAAATATTCTGCAACGTTCAATGAATATTTGTCTGGAAATGTGACTAAAATATTTTGGAACATTTGATTAAGTTATTTTACCTGTGAATTTCCTTCATACAAGATCACTTCACAACACAAAATTAATTTCCTATAGGTACTTAATTACACAATCTTAGAATTTACACGTATTGTCACTTAATTTACTGTCTAATTTATCGTTATTGAATCGATATACGATTGAGTTTGTAAAGAGAAAGTTTTGAATTTCGGTTGCATCCAAAACTCGATAATTACTTGATATTTTGCATAAATAATAATTCGCACAGCATAGAATGCACAGAAGTTTATGAGCACCATACAACAATGTGCAAACGAAACTGAGCTGAACCAAAACTTAACTTGGTATACATTCGCAATGAACGCACCTGAAATAATTTTATTTATATGTATTGTATTGTCGTCGCGATGGACGCCTTAATTATTCGGGTATGGCTGTTAATAGCGGCGACACAACGTACACTAAAAGCAGTTCACAATAAGCGCATTGTTTTAAAAGAACTCAATGTTGCTTGTATAAATTAATTCGCTCATTCTTTATGATTGACTAGCTTTCACCCGCGACTTCGCCCGCGTGAAGGTCGAAAACTATCCCACGGGAACGCAAGGTAGGATAACTGTCATAACCTAAGTCATACATAGCCTATTCAAATCAAAGGATCATGGGCATTTTTCTATGAACTCTAGGCGTAAGACCAACAGATTTGAAATATCTCAAGTAATGAGTGGCTTATAATAATAAATTCACTGAATTCCAATACAACAAGTGCCTAAGTCGTCGGAGAACTGAAATAGGGTTACTTGAAATATGTTGCCTTTTTCTGTATTTTGCCAGATTCGACCTATAATTCAAACTAATAATAAACATAGTTTAACAAGGGTTTCTTAACACCTAGGACCTCGCCGGCCTAACTCGGAATAACTACTGTGTGTTCTTGACATGATCTATTTTAAAAACTCGATACTCTAAAAACTAATTATTGTTGTAGTAAAAATCTTCGTCAAATTACAGGAAATAACAATATTTCCAATTAGCCGTAGGTCTAGTCTTCGGCGACTTTGGTACTAGTCGCAATACTATAAATTGGAGAACTTATTATGAGCTATGATTTGAGATATATTTCAATTCTGTGGGATTTACGTCTATTTTGACTTTTTCCATTATTATATTAATAAGTAGGAATTAAATTATGCAAGGTAGAATTTTAAAAAGGTACTAAACGTTTGAATTATACCGTCAGAAAACATGATGTTTGAGCACATGGACTGTCTTACACTACGCACGTCTTCAAAAGAATGGCAGAGTGTGGTTTGAATTTATGAACAATTTAAGATGAGAATCATAGTCATCATCGTCATCTTCCTGCCCTTGTCCCATTCTACTTGCAGTCGGCGGAGTCGGCTCAACACGTTTTCCTTCTTCCATTCTCCCCTGTCAGACGTCACGGCATCATTTACTTCTTTCTCTTTCATATCATTCCTCACAAAATCTATCTATCTGGGTTCCCTATCTGAAATCAAGCAGAAGAAAAATCCTAAAACTATTCTGTAAATCGATTAGATGGTCGGTCGGGAAATGATGTTTCAAGAAAATGGGCCTTCACTATTCGAGATTTTGATGCATCGAGGTAGTGAACTGTTGTGCTCATAATTTATCGATTTCAAGTAGGTAATATCGAGTCAACGTTTTCGAGCAAGTTTTATTCGATCTCAGATCATTCGATTTCAAGTAGGGAACTCATCCATCAAGTAGTAAGATTATATGATATGATCACAACTATTTTGATATAAAATCCAAAGATTTCACTAAAAGAAAGAAAATAATAGAATAATTAAAATCAAACTAAAAAACACGCTTTAGAGTGACCTCATTTTATTTGTTGTGTTTTTCTCAGCAAACCCTTTCATTTGATACCCATTTCATGGGAATGCATAAAAAGTAACTCATCCGCAACCTTGTTCGTTCGTTCGCCAATATTGGATTTAGAATGACGTCACTTAGCTTACCATGAATTGTCATCCATTTTTTTACATAGTTAGTAGCAGGTGAAGCTAATAAAAGGGTGTTAAAACCATTCGTTTTGATACTGACTTTACAGTTGTACACACGGCGGCACATGAACCTGTACATTTCCAGTATAAATTGGCCTCGCTTTGTATAGATTTCCTATACAATGAGAGATCCTCATAAACTGGTTTTGTGTACCATGTTCCGATTTAGCACGAACGTTGCGCCGCAAAGAAGCATCTTGTTAATTTTGTACTGCAACGGGTAGTTTTAGAACAGTCTAACCGGATGCAGCTGAATACCAATATTTTACATGGAGCGACTGCCTATCTGCCTTTTGATTCTGACATTTGTCGCACAAGCTTAATAAAAAGTTTTTTAGTAATCTTTCATTTTGTAATTATGGTAATACAAAATAGGTAAGTACTTAGTTAATTAGATCTCGATGACGATGACTACCGAAGTTGATACTTTTTCTGGGACATCTGTACTCCCATTCACAATCCTTTCAATAAAATTAATTAAACGATGGCCATCGCATAAGAGCATAATATAGTGTAGCGGATAGAGTAGAGGGCAGATAAAGCGGGAGGCAAACGCTTTTGTGTTCCACGTCCCCCCGGGCTCGAGGTGAAAACAAACTACCTATACATCGGTACCGGTGCTAATATTTGAGGGAGAATCACAAAGGATGTTTTGTGAATATCAGTCATAGAATATGGTTCAACACAGTATTCATTACATTGTTTTAATTATTCCTACGGTGAAAAAAAATAAGTATTCTTATGGTGGGTGCTCTCTTGTGAAAATATCACTAAGAGAGTCTATCATGCTTTGTTATATTCCGTGTCGGAAACGTGGAAATACTGAGTTTATTGGCCGAAACAATTCCATCGATATACAGAAAATACATTGGGAATCCTGTTTGTTCAGTATGATTTTTATTTTATTTCCCGACATAAATATTGAACCACAAAAAATTTGCTCGTGGTTTCATTTCATTCGATCGTTAATTTTGGTTGATGAGTATATTATTTGCACAAGGTGCATCTCGGTAAAACACTATATTGAAACACAGAACATTCCGCGTAAATCCCAATCTGCACTCTGATTGTTTAATGGAAAAACGTTTGTGTTTGTATTTTCACATACCAATGATGTGTTACGATACAAATGTTTACCTAACAAGACTATAACAGCGTAAACAACCGTGCGTTGAGTTGCTGTGTAATAATTTTATGCAATTATATAGTAATTGGGCTGTATGTTATCTTTATTTACGACCATAAGATACGTCACGGCAGCTTCACACGGGCCTAATAAAACCTAGCGCATCAATAACAGATACAGTTGAATAGGCACAGTAACACTAGTAGCAGTTATTATTACATCTAAACAACATGAAATAAGAGCAACTTTAATAACAGTTCATAGTACGTCAGTATCGAAGGTTATGTTGTGACTTACATAATAAGTGCAAGAAAAACTAGTAAGAACTGTGCTAGTTGTCTACGTATAGAGGCGGTTTCTGTGTGTAACTGGTGGCGCTACAGCCTTATTCGCCATTGTTTAAACGTTCCCCGTCATCCCAGTCGAACCCGCCGCCCCCGCCGCCGCCACCGCGCCGTGTCCACTTTTCCTCTTACGGTAAACAAGTTAGACAGGGGCTGATTCATTTTGTATCGCGAACCAATTATTTATAATCCTTACAAACGAGTATCGCTATAAAAGGATACCAACTAGATGCTACTATTAGCTACACATATTTTATAATAAAAAGTCGTCGCGGCCTAATTTAGATAATGCAGTACCACATTATGTTTCGCCGATTTAGAATAGCAATCATTTTAGTTTATTATGTCCCAGTATTTTACTTTTTATTTTCTCATGACAACTGGAATCTTGTTGTGATTATCAGGAATATTGAACTTAAGGACTAGCAACTTAGTCATAAGAGCAATTTCGTATTGCAATCTGGCTTGATTCAACGAAACGGCCAGTTTTTCACGCGTTGAGTAAGAGGCGAGCGTGCGACGGAAGCTCGCCGAGTTCTCCGACCTTTTAGTTAGGGCACATGTCTCGGCATATTAGTCCACAGAGGATATAACGAAATTGATTGCAATTATTTATGTATGTGATCGATTTTTAATTGAGTTTGCCCGTCGAGATTTACTTCACAAAGTTATTTTAAGTTTATCTTGCACATTCTTTGGATTCAGAGTGATTGTAAAAGTTTTATAAGGGTTAGGAATTATCAAGATAATTATTTTGTTTGATAATTATCATGACAACATCATCTGCCTAGCCTAGGCAGATGATGAATTATCATAACATTTATCGACCCTATCTTGGTATCTTTATTTTTTTTCTGACATGTTATAATTTCATTACCAACTAAAATGTTATGTAAGTAAAAAACATATTTAGAATTACTAATTGTTTTAACACAAATTTTCTTAAAAAATCTGTTTGATGATTAATTAAACACAATGGTTATGAACGTTATTTTTTAAGTTGACACTTATCGCGTTTGGATATGCGTGGAAACAGCAAATCGCGTTCGTATACACGTGAAGTGTATAAATTATGATTTCGGGTTTATGTTTTTTGTCCTTAATTCATTTTTATACATCTTTTAAATTGTTAATTAAATATTTCTAACAGAAACATAAAAGTATTAACGTTTAAAAATATGAATGACAATTATCACTTCGAACCGTTTTAAACAGCTTCCCTCTTCCATTTCACTAACGACGGTTTTATAGTTCATCAAAGTTTCCCAGACCGTTGAGATTCCATACTGCAAAATAAATTATCGGCCGTCGAGATGAGGCTAAGGTCGGTCAATTTCATACCAATCAAAATTGAGAGTAAACCAGGTAGAGTTTGTTTTTAATATGATGACGAATAACTACCGGAAATACATTGTGAAGGATGGCACGGTTGACATAATGTCGGGCATGCCACCGTCCGAGAGAATCGATCCGACACATTATTTCTGAGTGTTCTTGGAAAGTACTTGCATAGACACAACCTCGTTGCCAGGATTATCCACCAGCTACTTGCTTTGAAGTACAACCTTGTGGAATCATAAGTGCCATACTATAAGTATGCGCCCAACCCAGTTCCCGATGATGGTAATATCACGTTGTATTGGGATCGATCTATCATCACTGAAAGGGCTATTGTTGCCAATAAGCCTGACATTGTGGTGATAGATAGATTGGAGCGTCGCGCAATGATTGTTGATGTAACGGTTCCGCATGACGAGAACCTCGTGAAAGCAGATAAAGATAAACAATTCAAATATCTAGATCTGGCTCGCGAGGTTGTCGACATGTGGGACGTGAGTACAGCAGTCATTGTGCCGATAGTCGTGTCCGCCAATGGCTTAATTTCCAAGAGCCTCGACCACCATCTGAGGAGGCTCGCGCTTGGCAGCTGGATCAAGGGCTTGATTAAGAAAGCGGTACTCCTGGACACGGCGCGTATTGTTAGGAGGTTACTTGCTCAAGAGCCCTGACCACCGGCAGCTCGGACCCTGTTCCTAGTGCTGGTGGCCTACTATTTTTTTATATTTTTAAATGTTTTTTATCTTTATTTATATTAGAATATTTGAAAATTTATTAAATATGTTTATTATTTATATTAGAATATTTGAAAATTTATTAAATATGTTTAAAAATAAATAAAAATGATAAAAATGATAATAAAAATTAACTTGTCTTTATTTCTTATATTTAAAAAAAATCTCAATTCTGCAAATTTTTGCGGGATCTGCGGGATTGATGACCTGAATCGCGCGGGCCTGCCGGATCGCGAATTTTATGCGGGATTGGATTCCCTAGTCACAATACATCGACATTGCTAAACCTCTGAAGGAAATGAAAGGCCGCGAGAGGCGATACTAATGAGGGTTCCCTCAGGTAATGACATCCGTTAGAGTGCGCCGTGCCAATTCCGAACTAATTGTACAGTCAGCCCCAAAAAGATGTTAACACGGACAACAAACCATTACATTGTCCACAACCATTGTAACATAAAATTGTGTATATATTAGCCTCAAAGACCAAGCCGGAGCATGAGCCGGAGCATGTCAAAAAACGCATTGTGGCATTTTCAAATCGACTACGAAGCGAAAATCGTGTCGTGGTTGCTTTGATTTTCAGCCACAACGCGTTCTGGCATTGAGGAAATGTCACAACGCGTTCTGAGCCTTTTTCAAAGAGCCACGACACGATGTAGAGGTAAATACATGGAAGTTGTCGACGACGACGGATGTAGTCGAGGGTGATGATGCCTAAATGAAAATCCAAGATGGCTGAATGGATGGATGTGAAGATTATTCACTTCACTTTGTCTAATTTGAGCTTTAAAACTTTGATTAGTAATTTGATTTATAAAATGTATTTTAACAACCACTCCTGGCACGAACACCTATCTATATCCTCGGGTGCTTATGATTAACTTATAAAGGGTGTAAAAAGACCCTTAACGAAGCCGAAAGGCACTTGTTCTCTTCGTCATTGTGATCATTTTTTTGTTCTGGACCATACCTGGGAACCTTCTAGTTACGGAGATATTGGGGGTCAAAGTTCCAATTTTTTCACAAGTTTTTTTTAAATACTACTTTTTAAGGTTCTAACTTTACTCCAATTACCTTCATGGTCCGTTTACTATTCAAAGCATCCATCAGCAATAAGTTTTGAGCGCATTATACGGGGTGTAAATAGACCCTTCACCAAGCCGTCAACCAAGCATTCTGTACATCAAACTAAGTAACTTTACGCAAAAATTTTTGCTGGGAAACGAAATTTTTTTTTGGGGTCAAAAATCACATTTTACGGTAAAACTCAATATAATGCGCTCAAAACTTATTGCTGATGGATGCTTTGAATAGTAAACGGACCATGGAGGTAATTGGAGTAAAGTTAGAACCTTAAAAAGTAGTATTTAAAAAAAAACTTGTGAAAAAATTGGAACTTTGACCCCCAATATCTCCGTAACTAGAAGGTTCCCAGGTATGGACCAGAACAAAAAAATGATCACAATGACGAGGAGAACAAGTGCCTTTCGGCTTCGTTAAGGGTCTTTTTACACCCTTTATTGAGTTTTACCGTAAAATGTGATTGTTGACCCCAAAAAAAAATTTCGGTTCCCAGCAAAAAATGTTGCGTAAAGTTACTTAGTTTGATGTACAGAATGCTTGGTTGACGGCTTGGTGAAGGGTCTGTTTACACCCCGTATAAATATGGGTCTCGTCACAACTTCAATAGACAATATGATAAAGGAGATAAGTAGTAGTAAGTTATTATTAGTGAAGGAAGGATTGTTCTCAAGTCCTTACTTATATTATGGGATCAATAAGTTAATTATGCACCTCGTAACGCAGCTATGCAAAGGTATCATATGTGGTTACCCGTACCACGTCATATGTTTCAACACGTACCTAGTAGACGTATCGACAGACCACACAAAAGGGCATCCCGCTTTCAAGTACAGGGTTTTTGTTCCACAACCTCAACTCACAAAAGCATTGTGTTAGCAAACCATAACATAGTTGGTATTCGAGTTTCGACATCGATAGACGAGTCTGTTTAAAAATAAATTATCGATTAACGTCACGTTTTTCCCGCACCTCAATGATGTACTGGGTACGTAAAAGACAGTCTCGGAACGGAACAAGACAATAATTACGGACAGACAGCCGTCAATCTCATCCGGTAAGACTCTAAGATAAATTATACATTGTACGAGCCAGATATCTGCATCGCGTGTCCGTCCACACTTGAATTTTCACTGAAAACAGAGTAACGCTCCGGCAATGCGCGTTCGTCTTAGAAATTGGGTCGCATGCCGTTGTGTAACGTCCCGAGAGCGATGCGACCACTACGGCTATTGTGTACGAATTTTTAATATCGAAAAAACCAGGATCTTCATACAAATCACGCCACGTTAAAAAGATTTTGTAACGAAAAATGCGACGCGGAGGATACAATCACAAACGAAAAGAAACATGGAACCCTGGCCATACATTTAAAAGGATGTGAACAGTTATTATTATTAACTAGCTGTTGCCCGCGACCTTAGGCCGCGTGAAATTAATATGAAAATATTACTTCCCTATTAACAATTTCAAGGGTTTTATTTTTTTGAACGGAACCCTAACTCTTTTTCTCAAATAAAAGTAGCCTAAGTTACTCCTTATTACAACAGCTATCTGGCAGTAAAAGACCCGTCAAAATCAGTCCCGCCGTTTTGGAGATTACCCAGACAGATTAAACAGACAATGTACCAACAGACAGAGAGATAGACAAAACTAAAAAGATTTTTTGTTATAAGTACCGTATAATTATACTTTCTTATGCATTCAGTTAAAGCTTTTATTTGAAATAAAAACAGACACTTAAATTTTATTTCTTTGTATAGATTATAACTGACATGATGAATACCGGACTATTACCTAACCTACCATTTTTGCGTAAGCTAAAATGACTTTATTAAAAATCTAATTTAACTAGGATCGTCTTTAAGTTTACTTGGCGATATTTTTCCGAGCCCGTGGTCGACCTCAAAGCCAACAGGAGGAAATATCAGTGAGCGTAATTGAACGCCGCCGCCGCGTCGGTGCCCGCAGGCGGTACTTACTTGCCAATCTAACAAAGGTCACCCGACGTCTGTTGACGGTCAATCTTACAGGATTTAGCAACATCCCTGGAAGAGATACCTTAGGTCACCGGGCATACAATCAGGCGCGCGACTCTTCAGTCGCGGTGTAGCACGCATTTTATTATTCGAGACTGCCGCTTCCAGGTCGTGCATTTGCAACTATTTGTATGCTCACGATCGTTAGTACGGTAACGGCCACGATGTCACAGGAATAATACTCACGTATTTTTATAGCGATTATAGTTGGCTTGACGAAGTCGCGGGAACACTTGAATGTGGGACTCGAAGCAGTAAGCACTGAGAAGTACCTATTGCAGAAGAAAGGGGAAGCAACACGCATTCAAAGTCAGCGCCACAGAATGTCTGAATGGGGCATGGAATGTCACAAGGAAACTATACCTCTGCAATTAGACAAAAAGGTGGAACGAAGTATAGTGGTCGGATGTTCAAGGGACTTTTTTATTAACTTCCCAGAGGCGTGAAGAAGAGAATAAAGTTATTTTAAATTTCCACTTGCATTTTTTTTTAAACTTAGTGAATATCTTGATTTTTGACGAATTTATATTACACTAGCGGCCCGTCCAGGCTTTGCACGGGTGGACATTTATTTTTTAATCATTTTGGGATAAAATATAGCCTATTTTACTCAGGGATAATGTAGCTTTCTAATGGTGAAAAAAATTTTGAAATCGGCACAGTAGTTTTAGTTTTTGAGTTTATTTACAAACATACACACACACAAAAATCTTTCCTCTTTATAATATTAGTAAGATGTACGTTCTGGATACGCAATATGTAAAATGTCTCATCTTGTGATTTAGTGTAGTAATCAAAGTAAACACTTAAATTGAGGCTCGCGTGATAGATGACAGCCGAGTAGGCTGATATCTATCACGGCGGCCCGGTTTGGTTAGTCTTAGAAAAGACCTGGGCCTGTGTCCCAGCAGTGGGAACTTTGTTCGCTAAGCTACCTTGCATTTGCTTCTTGTTTTTGGCTAAGCGATTAGCTGTTGCGCTCAGTGTCGTGGGTTCGATTCCCACGCGGAACAAATATTTGTATGGCCTACAGGTTACAGGTAGTTGTTCCGAGTCTGGCTGTTTATGTATGTGAGTTTAAATGTTTGTAAACGCATCCACGATACATGAGAAATTCCTAGTGCGGAGCAACGTTAAAAAAAATGGATACTCTAAAAGCGGCCGCCGAGGCGTCTCATTGCTGTAGTCCAACTCGTCCAGTTTCCGTTGTCAAGAGCAACTCAATTCGGACACATGTAGTCGTCGGCGATACATATCAGATATACCGAGTACATAAGCAACACCTACCAACGTTGTCTTCTACTACGGCTTTTAGAAGCCACCTGCTTCGCCGGGCTAGTTGTCTTTATCAGTGATCTCTGACTAGTAGTTTGGACTCTGGAAAAAAGGAACATGGGACTTCAACGAAACTGGTAAAATGTGTATGTGTTACGGTATGATGCTTAGGAGAGCCAGTCGTCCAGACGAGACCAACTAAAGTAGGACAAGTGAAGTGGCGGCTTCACTACATACACATTACACAACAACTTTGTGTTTGTACTCTTTGTCTCCTACCATTTGTGTATACTACGGACGTTTGGTCTCATTCTATTAGTAATCTTTCGGTTGCAGCCGGGGTCTGGATTAGAGCTTGCTAAATCCCAACAAGCTCGCTCCCATTTACATTGAACTTAAACAGTACTGCCGAAATCTGGCCTAACCCTCCGGGAAGCACATGCATGTATTGTTTTCATAATCATTACAACTTTAAGATATTTAGAACTGACGTCCAACCATTGTTCTGCACAAGTCTAATATGAAGATTTTTTTGTAAAAATAGTTTGCATTTCGTATTTTTGCGGGACAAACTAATAAAACCGACTTGGTTTTCATAACAAATACACATATATATTTTTTTCCTTTTTGACATTTTGCTATGGAACCCTAAAAAGCGGCGCTCGTTCGTTTTCTGTCGTTTTTCTCATTTTTATTAATATTCCATTTAACTCGATCTTGTATTGCCTAAATCTGCCAAATTTTCCCGAACCGAGACGTTAATAAAGACGGAATACCGAATGGACTGATTTGTGTGAAGACAGATTTGTGAGAAAACGAGAGAGGGACTTTGACCTACATTGTGTCAATACAGGCTAGTTAGTGTGTTATACAAGGTGTAAACAGATCCTTCACGAAGCCGCCATCCAAGCATTCTCTACATCAAACTAAATACCTCAATGCAAAAATTATTGCTCAAGGTTTAAGTTAGGACTCCATGTAACGCACTCAAAATATTGTGCTGATGGATGGATTGAATAGTAAAGGGGTCATGGAAGTATTTTAAGTAAAGTTAAAACATTAAAAATTATATTTAAAAAACTTGAGAAAAAATTTTAAGTTTGACCCACAATATCTCCGTAACAAGGAGGTTCCCAGGTACTGTCGAGAACAAAAAAAAATCGCAATGACGCAATGGGAAGAACAAGTGCACGGTTCCTAATAGCTGGCACACGTTTCTCGAGTGCGGGTACTTAGCAGCCAAATCTATGGCATCGATCTTGTTTACTGTTTGGTTTGCATCGATGTATGTAAGTGATGTACGACTTGTGTCAACAAATACGGACGCAGACATGTCAACAAATACAGATGCAGACGTGTCGACCAATGTCAGGGCCACATCAGCGCACTATCGTGAACTAGTGCGAGTATAAGCACGTAACGCATTCACGCTTCTGGGACAAATAATGATTCTTTTTTTCTTCCACTCTTAACCCTTTAACGGGCATAACGATCTGGGAATCGGAAAATAAAGCTAAATAGGCATAGGTATTATTGGTGGAAAAAAAAAAAAAAAAAATCTTCACTTTTTTATGTTTTTTGAATATTTAATGAGTGATTGATAAGTCTTTAAATAACTTTTGTACAAGAATGGAATACCTACCAGGAACACATTATTTAATTAATGAGCTCAAAAATATGGTGGGAAATATATTCCCTTTGCCTTATAAAGGGTTAAAGTCATCAAGCCACATCAGGTGTCAGGACACCTGATGTGGCGTAAGATAGCGTAGCTATAGGTGTCACCGACACAACAGGAAATTACCCAGTGAAGACTGTACTTAGCACTATATATAGGTAGGCCCTAGAAATAGCTTAGTTCCTCTTAGTTCTTCGCCTCTTATACACGAGGTTCAAATCCGGGCGATTGCCAATGTGAGTTTTTCAATTCATATACAACTTTTACATCGTAAGGAAACCTGGACTTATAAATTAAATCGGCAACAACTCGTGCATTCTCTGTACCAGAAGACGCCTTTGCCCTGCATTGGGACAGTGATAGGCTGATATTATTACTGAGTTCTTGGCTGCAGTACAGAGTACTTTTTTGCGTTACTTGAACCATCTCACTAAGTTTAGGCAGGTAATGCATGTTGGGGTGATGAGTGGACTGTATTGATTTGTAAGGGTTGATTTTTGGCGCTAGCAGTAGGGTGTGTGGCCACTAGAATGCAAACTCTTGAATCTTCTAAAATAATATTTTTTGAAGGACACAATCAACTCGCGTGTGCATTCTTGAGAGCAAAATTCAATCTGGCTAGACTAACAAAATTATTTGTATATTTTAGTGTACTCTGTTGTTGTTACCAACAATGCAGGACAATGCCTGTACGAAATGCGCGTTTTATTTCTGCAGAACAATAACCTGCTTTTTTCCCTTATTTCTCTGTTAATTACATTTCTAAATCAAATACCAATCCAGTTCATTCCGTGGAGGAGGAGACTCCAGTTGAATGACGTTTATTGCAAGAGTTGATGGTAAATAGATAAGCAATGCGTTCTGCCTCATGTTACAACATTGTGCTACACTTGCTTATTTTTCCGCTATGAACGAAAGGATACTGCTGTGATGATTATAATTACGACCGTAAGCTGATTCTAAAGTAGTTAGTAGACTTTTTACGATATTTCTGAAATCGCAATAACATGTGTTCGGAATTAGATGTAAAACTGAGTGCCTCAGGGCTTCCCAGCCCTGGTAAATAGCCTATTTCACTCAGCCCAAACATATATTTTATATGTACGTCTCTCGCCCTGACTCTACACGTTTCGGCAGAGCCGGGAGGCAAAGATTAGATTTAGTTGCCCGTCCTGTGCTGCTTCAGAGGCTTTATCACGAACGCGCGACGTAAACATAATGTAAATTCGAACGTCTTATAAATCGAAAATACAACTGTTCAACTGTTTATTTTGGTTTATATTTTTGGGATATACACTAGTATCTAGTAAAAATTAAGTCTTAAAACTATGTAAATACAGGGTGGAAGGGATATCATAGCGCAAACGGTTACTACGTATTCAGTACATACATCGTTCCACACACAGAAATATCCACATAGAAAGGAGATGTTTTAAATCGGGCCCAGTATGTGTACAGTACCTCGAAAAATCGAGAAAAATCGTGGAATTTGGGAAAAATACAGATAAATAGCATAAATGCATACTTTTCTTGAAATCATTTGATATAAATTATCAATTATTTTTATCGACTTTCAACATGACGTCATACTTGCATGCAAGAGTTGCCTAATGGAATGGCGTCTTAATAATGTAGTGATCCTCTTTGACAATGTAATATGACAGAATTAAACATGTCAAACATCAATAATCAATCATCATGACAGCTTACATCATGACCAGTGATCGGAGTAGGTAGATTGAACTGGGGTCATTGATCCGAAACATATATATTACTATGGACATTCCTCCGGAATTGGTGGATTATTAAAAAAAAACCGGAACTTATGTAGGAATTGTATTCTGCCAGAGTGGAAGGAGTCATATGATGATTTGCCATCCTCAAAAAAAAGGTAGGAATTGTAATAAAATGAGCAATGTTATTCTTTATTATTCTTTATATTTAGTTTTGATACCTTCCTTTAAATTTTGAATTGAGTAGTAATAATATCACTACCAACATTAACAATATTTAATTGAATCCGGAAATACCGGAATTACTTTCCGGAAAAATGGCTTATCCATGTTATTCTTTCTGTGTGCATTTATGATACAAGTACCAAAAATCAATCTACCTACTCCGATCACTGATCATGACTCATGATAGCTTTGTTGCAATTTCAAGTGTATATAATATTCTTGTGCTTTACTATCAAATAAAGCCAACTAAAAGTACTTAATTGGATAGTTGAAAACTATTTTATGTGTGTTTCCCCATTTTTGAGTATAGTGTACAAGACCTGGCCAGGGCTCCATACATTTTGGAACATCAGCAGGAAACATTTCTATGCGAGGGGGTTCGGTATGATGTAGTAAACATGTAGTAAACGTTTGTGCGTCGATATCCGTTCCACCCAGTATTATGTGCGGAAATATTTTCCATTATAAAGTCATTCGCATTTCCATCGCGCTAGAGTCACAGGCTGACTCGAACATCAGAGCTCCATTTACTTGTTGCTTCTTCTTCTTCTGGTGTCTCACCTAACTGAAGGTTAGTCATCAACTCTCGCATATTTCTCCTTGTATTTTGCGAGGTGGAACAGCTTAGCAGCACTTGTTGCTCTGTTTAAAGAAGAACAAATTTTGGCATGTGCCATCTCACTAGAATGACTTACCTTAGGTCTTGTAACAGTGCTTCCCCCTGCGCGATGGTGGCTGCGCAGGCGTCGAGGCTGGCTGCTCGATGCTGCGCGCATTGGTCGAGGGCTCGTCTCGCAGCCTCCGGCGTGTCGTCCGATGCGCAAACGCCGCCGCCACTCCGCAACGTTTCGAGCCATTGTAGCAACTAAACACAAAATATATAAACATTATTCAATTTTAGTACATTACACAACATGAAAATTGTAAGTATCAAACCCAGGACCTCAAGCTCAGTATTAACGCTTGTGACCCGTGACACTTTTTGCCGTGTCCAAAGACCTTTTTAATATATTATATAGACACCTTTTTATGTATATTCCAGTCATGGTTTCCTATAAGGAGACGAAAACTTAAACAACAGATGAAAATGCTGACCTCTTTCAAGTGGCATTCTACTGGTTTTATGACTAAACATCAGGTCAGAGTAATATTTATTACAAACTAGCTGTAACAGGCATGCGTTGCAATGCAATTTTTTCTACCTAGTACTACCTCCTTGTATTTCTTACTACTCGGCCCACCTGCCTACTACCTACCTACTACCTTATAAACCATCCCTGACCTATAAAGGGTGTAAAAAAACCCTTAACGAAGCCGAAAGGCATTTGCTCTCCCCATCATTGCGATCATTTTTTTGTTCTAGACCATACCTGGGAACCTTCTAGTTATGGAGATATTGGGGGTCAAAGTTCCAACTTTTTCACAAGATTTTTTTTAAATACGTGTTTTTAAAGTAAGATTTTTACTTTAAACACCTCCACGACCCCCATACTATTCAATCCATCCATCTGCATAATGTTCTGAGTGCGTTAGATTGAGTTCTACCCTAAAACGTGATTTTTGACCCCAAAAAAAAAGTCGTTTCCCAGCAAAAATTTTTGCGTAAAGTTACTTAGTTTGATGTCCAGAATGCTTGGTTGACGGCTTCGTGAAGGGTCTGTTTACACCCCGTATAGAACAACTGTGTAAAATTTCATCAAAATCGGTCAAGCCGTTTCTGAGTTTTAGCGAGACTAACGGCAATTGATTTTTATATATAGGTATAGATAACTGTAGAAAAAAAAACTAAATGAATAAATCAAAAGCAAAATCAAAGAGAATATGTGGGGATTGTTACAGGTGGCATACTGTGGCTTCTGCCAACCACCATGGGAAAAAAGCGTGAGTTTATGTATGTATGTGTGAAAAGCGAAATCAAGTGTCAAATAAATAGAGCTTCTTGGCCCATGTTAGAATACAAATGTTAGGGAAAGTCGAAGGTAAGGCCACACTGACAGGTGGTCGTTTAGCAGATAGAACCTGGCGTCCGTCCAGGTGAAGCGGGCACGTTTGTACGCACACCCATCGACCTACGTGAGTGTTGTGCAAGGCGACGAGATTATATGAAAATATCAATCGGCGTTCACTGTTCTAAATAACTGGCGACTTGCACGTATTGGGCTTTGGTTAGCTCTACCATCGGACCAGCAGCTCCTTGCATTTTCGCATAACTATCGATCGCACTCGCCGGACCGAGCCAGTTCTTCAGCCCCAGGTATTGACAATATTAGTATTACTATAGAAAAACAAACCTCTTTCTCGTGCGTATACAAGAGCACAGCCAGATCGAGTCTTCGTCTTCTCCTGTCGACTCGAGCTGCGAACGCCGCGACATGAGCTTCCAACTCTCGTGCCACGCCCAACACTTCCTCAGGATCGCACTCGCCAGACCGAGCTAACTCTTCGGCACCGGCGAGAAGCTTTTCTGCATTCGTGTATGTATTCTATTGGGAAATAATTAACGAGGTAAGTTATCAAGATCGAATGAGATTATACGATTGCACTGCATTTTCAATTCCTGGTATTGAGCCGAGCATTGAGATTGAGAGTGCACTTCAGCATGTCAAAAAAAGAGGGCACTGTTGGATTTTCAGCTAAGTTTCCAACGCACTGCTTAATCATCGCTAAGCAGTGCGTTGGAAACCTAGTGCGCGATAATAAAACGCTCGTGCGGCTAAGGGATAATATTCGGGACACTTTGCTTGACCAATAAGTTTGAATGTCACTTGGACGTCATAAAACTGCAAGTTAATCGAAAAGTCTTTGTGACAGTTTCATACTTTCAGCGTTACTGTCATTCTACGAAACAATTCTTATGATCGCCTTGGTAATTCTTAAGGAGACCTTAAGTTCAAATGCCTAGTGATTTTGGCAAGTAAATATAGCTGGCAATAAACGTGTCAGCGCCTTGCATTACCTGATCCGTGATCCTTCAAGTGAGACTTCAAGTGAGGTAAAGCAGGGCACTGACTTACTGCATACTTTTGTTTGTACTTACTTGTGCTACATTTTCAAAGTGTTCATGAGATTTCTGATAAACTCTAGCTTTATGGAGATTCCTTCCTATTCCAGTATTTTTCTGTAAAAATACTTCGCCATGATTTGCCAACCAATCGAGGACCTGTAACAAATTCAATTTTTATGGTCATACAAGCTTGTTCCGGCGGCTTCACTCACGTGGAGGTCGGAAATTAGCAAGTACTAACTACGGTGCTAAAAAGAATCTCGTCCCAAGTTTCCGAGAAAACAGAAATTGTTTCGTATTTATAATAGTTGTGATGAATCGTAATGAATGTTTTTATTTTAATAATGCTTGCTTATCTTCCTTGACGTGATACTATATTTAGTAATCTATGTATTCCAATCCATCATGTGGATATTTAATACCCAATAAGCTTATATAGGATTATTACTTTACCTATTTTATATACATATTTTTATCATAGGAGATAACATTCACACCTTAACCAACTTTCATGTAGTGAAAATGAATGTTGCTATACCACTCACCTGCCTACAATCTTCTTTATACAACAGCAAGGCGAGCCTCTGATGCAGCTTGAGCCTCGCCTGGTGGTACCTCGCCTCCAACGCCCTATGGTGTCCCAGTATCTGATGGATGACGGCCAAGACGTGGTTCGCGCCGGAACTGTAGTCGGCTGCCGGGTCGCCGCCGCTGCTGCCTGCGCTGCTTACCGTGCCGTCGTTCTGTAGGGGTTCAATGTTATTATTGAGAAATTTATTGGACGTGGGATATGTGGGCCTAATGAGAGAATTGCATAAGAAAAAGAAATGCCCTCTCATAAAATCACTTTTCCGGCGCCGTTAAGCGCATTTTGTAACCTCATTCTGGCCAGTTTAGTTTCCAAAACCGTTCTGGACGAACAACACCACCATAACCACCACTAAGCCACAGATTCAGGACTTCGGGTGGTGCCACTTGTATCCTTCGCGTGAGTATAGTGCTGTTCAAACTATATGGCGGCTCGAGAGTTAGCTGCGGGTGACGGTCTGCGCAGGTATAACGGTTCACACTTTATGGCGGCTCTTCCATAAAGTTTGAACAGAACGCAAGTTACGTCGTCGTCGCGGTAACCCTTCTAACTTTCATTTACTTTCACCGCAAGATGTGTCGCTAGGGCGTTGGGTCGCGCTCGTGGGCAAGGCAATCAATTCAGTTCCAGATTGAGGACGACCACACCCCCACCCCACCAACTATTAAGAGAATTGTGAAAGTGCAGTTTACATAAAAAATATTCTTACCATATCAGCAGGGTCAGTTTGATGACACACCTGAACGAGATGATCCAGCTGGTATAGCAACTTTTTACTTGTAGAATGGACCTGTAGCATTACAAACATGTTCATTATTACTGTGTGATTAGAAACACTTGCATCAGATAATCCCATTTGGGTAGAGAAGAGAATTATTACATTCTTGAAACTAATTACTTGTGTTTTTACTTTATTCCTTCGTCTGCTCCTTTATATACCAATGAATTTGGGTTAGGCACAGTGCCTCTTCTCTTCAGTATAATTATGGTTATTAGCAGTTTATCAGTAATACTACAACAAACTCTTACTCTTCCTAGTAATGTCTTCTTCAATGTGTAAAATGATATTGCCAGGAAGAAAGAAAGACCGTCTATTCATTCTTCCGTAAACTCAAACCATTTATTTCAAATATACCCTATTACAGGCACTTTTGAAGTCACAGTAACAGAGTCCGGCCACAGGCATAATAACTGTGATAAGACTGTAGTTGTCCATACCAAAGCGTAGATCTCATAGAGAAGAATGGGCAAGAAATTCCATGGACATGAAAATATTATGGTATTTTGACATCGAAATGTTTTCTTACGTTTGCCTCTTTTCTGATAACTTACGGGACAGCAATGGTTTCTATTTAATCAGATCATGACTATCTATAAATGAACTAACCTCAGTATAAGCTTGGCACATGTGCTCGTACAACTGCCGATGTCTCTGCGCATGTTGTTCGAGCGCTCTAGGATCGTTGCAGGGCGCTCCGCCCTGCCCAGTGGCCAGTTGCAGAGCGACCGCGCACTGGGCGCCCCAGCCACCGACCGCTGATACGTAGGCCTCCGCTTTGTGGTGGAATACAACGGAGAGAGACAGAACTGCGGAACGTTCCTCCAGACCTGCCAAAAGTAAACAAGGATATTTTATTGGCGAAAACAAATCCTGTTCTACCTAGTAATCTTTGAGGGTTCTTGTTCAATATTCGTAAAATGAACTCTCACAGTACTTAGGTCGCAGTTTGTTGTCGCGGTTTCACGCATTAGGGCGAATCTAACGATTTAACTCTTCCTGTTGCGTTTTTACTTTTAGTAATAACTAGCTTTTGCCTGCGGCTTCGCTCGCGATATGAACGGGAAACAATCGCGCGAGAATTGACACTCGGGGTTAATGTAGCTTCTCATTAGTGAAACAATTTTCGGAATCGGATCAATAGTTCCGAAGATTACACCTCCTACATCTAAACTTATGAACTTAATCTCTTCAAAATAGTAATAAACAGACATCAACACAGTCTGGGGATATTTTAGTTATTCATGTAAGTATTTAAACCAAACTGCGAATTTCGTAAAGCATCTTAATATGGAAATGCGCAGTATTTTATACTTTTACAAGGTTTTTTACCGAAAAATACAAAAAAAAAGAATAAAATTGTTTCTGACGGGCTACCGCCCGATGGTTGTTAGCAGGATGTCGTATAACTAGCTCCATTAGTCGGTCAGTAAACACTCACCAGCCGACAGTTGTTTGTAGGCCCGTTCGAGGCGATGCGCGAGCGCAGAGATCTCGGACTCGGCGTAGTGGCGCTTGTCGGCGAGGCGTCGAGCGGCCGTGGTGACGCGCGCCACGCTCGGTCGCCCGCCACCCGTACAGGCAGCCGCGAACCTGAATAAATACATGGTTATATTAAAGACGGGATTTTCATATCGAAGCTCGCTTACGCTGTCACAGATTAAAAGCAATACCTCTGTCCTTTTTTTTTCTTACCTTGTTCCTTAGGGACAGCTGTCCGGTTTGATGGTCTGAATCACCACCTAAGAGGTACTGCGATTATTCTGTTACACCCTGTGTAAATATACAGATTCTATAGAACCTCTCTTGCTCTTTTGCTTCGAATAAGTAAGCTAGCTAGCCCGCAAGGAGGTCGGAAATTAACCTACGGCAACGTACAACAGGGACAAAAAGGAGCACTATGCCCTAACCTAGGCCGTGCTCTTACTGTTTGCCAAATTATAGTAATAATTTATAGTAGTCATAGTTTGTCACACAAACCAGTATGCTATGTGCGTTTATAAACAAGTTAGAGCAGAAACATGATCATAATATTATTACTTTCAGACAAAATAATAATCATTTTATACATTTCTAATGGAGTCTAAATCAGCTTGTTTTGGCTACCGTATCTGCTAACCTATCATATTGTAGTAGCATAGTATGCAGTAGCACAAAACACGACCTTCTAGTGTAAAGTCAGAACGTTAAGTATGTGCATATCATATCATGAACAGAGACTTGGAACCATAACAAATATGGCTGGGCGTAAATATACATTTCGTTTTACAGATACAATTCGGCCAGAAAAGGTACGCTCGGTAATCTTCGTGTTCCCTAATTAAAATGAATGTCGCGCTACAGAGGAACCCCCCACGAAGCCGAAACTTTTAAGTTTTATACCTACTACCGCCATTTTTAATAAGTTCACCTATCATAGTGAATTGTGTTTAGTTTTCTCCCAGCTTATCTACTCCGGTCGCACCTCGATTATAAGTTTAGTTTTTTATGAATTTTTAATCTTTTGTTATTAAGCAAGGTAATTTAAAATAGACAAGTACTTCCGTGGGTGCATCATTTATTCGTATTTTTGAGGATAGACCATAGTAACGATAAAATCTGAACGGCCTCTCGTATCTCAACAGTTGTGTAGGGGCGGTAAGCACTGACGTTGAGCACGAGGCGCACAGAGCTTAATTCCCAGGGTGGACAGGTTTTCCACCAGGAATTTCTCGGCAGCAACCTAGAGTCTAGACTTGTGCTCGGTCGATGGCAATAAGCTCACCTCTATTACATAACATTGCTAGCGAAATGTGGGTGTACTTTGGCATCACATCTGCTTAAAACTTCGGGTTTACAGGCGAGATGATACGTTTATGGAATGGTAAAAAATGTGGCATATTAACGGCCTTGTAGGTACTATAGTTACCTGGCGTGTTCTTCCTGCAACCGCTTAGCGGCGGCACAAGACCGGCCGATCTCCACGTACGTCGCTAGGAATGCGGTGCGGTGATTCACGATCCACTCCAACATCTGGGGAAGGTACGAGTGTTTTTATTAGAGATCTGTGACGCTGAGTTTGTTTAAGATGTCTCTAATTGGTTAGAAAATATGATGCTAACTGAATAATTCCATTTTGTATGTAGATTGAAAATGTAAATCTCAAGGTGTAAATGGACCTTTCGTAGAGCCGTCAATAAAGCATTATCAAGTACATCAGACTAAGTAAATCTATACAAAAATTATTGTGGAGAACCGAATTTTTATATGGGGTCAAATATCACTGTTTACGATAGGACTCAATGTAATGCACTCAAACATTGTGCTGATGGATGAGTTGATGAGATTGAGTAGTACATGGGCCATATGGAGATATTTATAAAATTATAACTATATATGATAGTTATAAAATTAAACACTTGTATTTAAAAAGTTGGAATTTTGACTTCCAATATCTCCATAGCTTTGTATGTTCCCACATAAGGTCCAGAACAAAACTTAGCCTTGACTTGCAAAAACGACTAGGTAATGGTTGAATAAGGCCAATCATTAAGAATCGACTCAAACATCTAGTAATGAAAATGAATATAGTAACCAACCTTTTCGCAGTCCTGTTCAAATAAGCGCAGCTGGAAGCATTGATCGAGCTGCATCTTCTTGTGCTGCCAGAGTTTGTGCGCATGCGCATGAGCCGAGCGCACGGCCGACAGTTGCGCGCGCACGGCTCCCGACGAGCCGCAGTGGAACGCGGCCTCGCCACCGCTACCGCTAGCCTCGGAGCACACCGCTTCCGCTGCTTCTAAGCGTTGTAGGACACGTTCGCCTGGGGAAGTTATTTATTTTTTATTGTTAAGGTCGTAATCATTTAGATTTTCCTGCCTAAACTCGTTCACTACCAACTTAGCATGAAGACTAACGATCCTTTCATGACCTGCGACGCGACACGCGCGGTTGTCACGCAGTCGCGTCGCATGTCACAACGCGGTGACGATCGCGGCATGCTATTTTTTCATTTGTTTTCTTGCAATCGCTGTCGCCCACGCGTGTCGCTTGTAGGTCGTGATCAAACGGTTACAACCGCATGTTGAAGTATTTGCTCCAAATGTCTTCAAGTCCAGTCTCAAGCAGGATAGTGGACAGTTGGTTCATGCGACCAGCTTGAGCTGGCAGTGGCTTGATCAAGCCTCTCGAGTAGTCTCGAGTCTGTGAGCCTACTACTTTATACCATCCAGTTAACTTGTAGCCTAACAGACACGAGGCAACGATATCGGCTACATTTAATTATATTGTGGTGCAAAAGTAAATATTGTTGTCAGTTAGACAACAATGTACATTACATTAAGTCAACATTAAGTCGGTCAATGCAGTCGCAAATCAAGCAGAAACTCATTATGGCGGATGGTTTAAACCGCATCTAGTTCGAGGCAACCATAAACGACTGAAAGTTGCAGATTGCATATTGTTTACTAGTTTATCACCTTTCAACAGTATGTTTGAACATTTCTACCTAACAATGGCATAGTAAATGTACAAATATGCAGCAAAAATAGAAGAACATTGTCTTGTGCAAATTAAACTTTCTGTAATCGAACGCAATACGGACGAAACACTAAACTTAGTTTAGAACAATGTTAATTAGTGTTTGAACAATGTTTCTACATCAAAAATTTCTTAAATAAAATAGTTTTGCACTATGCATACTGCAGATGAAAATGTATCTGTTTAGCGGTACTTTTGTATTCAGAATGACGAAGGACGCCGTGAGAGCAAAGTGCCTATTAGGGGATGAATTTTCAAAAATCCTTCCTAAGTGCTCACCCTCTTTATATAAGGAAGTCTTGTGCAAAATCTCATGCTTCTCTGCCGTACCAGGCTGTTCAGAGCACCACAAACAATCGAAACACATCACTAACACTAATGTTCATAACACGACACCCTTCAGTGTTCCACTACAGCGAGTGCGTGCGCAGACAACCTGCTGAAACCTGAGGTTATTCAACAACCGCTTGACCACCTGCCTACCTGCCCGCCGTTCAACCGTAACACCACGTTATATGAATCAAAAATAAATAGACAAGCAATTCCGCAATTTAACGTTTTCTAATGCACTTTATCATTTATTATGTGCATACTTTAAACGTATATGGATACGTAATTATGCGATCGTTGATTTAAACGCATTTAACACTTCTAACTTGATTAGATTGTCGAGTTTAATTGCCCCTTCAAAATTACGTCTGAAGCTGAAAAGTGAGCAGGTAATTGAGAAATTGAAAACTATTATGGCAGGTCTTGAAGATTTTTCAAAGCCCTGTTTTAAGTTCGTGTTTCTACATAATTATGAGTTTTTAAGTACCTTGCCCCTCCAGTTCGTCGACGGGGACCTTAGCCAGTCGTTTGCTGATGTCTGCGTGTGCGTCGATCGCTCTCCTCGCGCCCGTGACATCATCAGCGAAATCTGCCCTCGCGACATCTTCTTGCAGGTCATCGAGCCTGTCTAGCAGCTCACCAGCTTGCCACATTAGCTCCTCCAAAGCCTATAAATAACAGCCCATGCAAAATATATTCACAATAAACAATAACTTCTGGAGTTCGCCAAACATATAAACTGAACTTAACAAAGGACCGATACACACGTTCCACTTTTAAGGTATGACTTCTTCACTCTCTGAATAAGGGTAGCCAACTAACAATAGTCAGACGGTGCATTATTTACGTCCCGCTTACTAAGTTACGAGGAGTGGTGGCGAGTGGAATGGATAGCAGAAACAATTCACGAATTCGCCGACTACATGGCTTTACACTCTTCTACCAAACATAATATTGTTGTCTGTTTCTATCATTAGAACGGTTACCACATTCATTATACAGCTTCACTAAACGATGGTATGTGGAGAAGTAGGTACTGTTTCAGAGTTACTTATTTTTCCAGGTTGTGTGCCTCGTAAATCGAGGAAACATATTTAATTTGTGTATTTATACACGCGCTCCAAGTTTCACCAACGCGATGATGATGACGTCATTGGTGTCTGAGTGTGCGTCAGCGCACGTATGGCGCATACCGAGAGGTGTGGGCTATATGGGAAGCACGATAGCATTACTCACAATCTTCAATAACGAATTCCTGTAATTGTAAAATTTAGGCGACTGTTTAATGTATGAATATGCTTACCAATCTAAGATCTATCCATTGCGCGTGATCATATTGCAGTGTACCTTCTAAATCGGGTGTAAGTTGCGAAATATCTATCACTTTAGGCAGTGCTTCTAAGCTAATCATGGTCGTCTGAAAAATAAGTAATATTATAAAATAACAATATTGGTATAGGTCCCGTCACGTAAAAAGTTCGCTGACCGCTCAAATAAATTTTCTCATTTTTTTTTATTCCAGCCTTTTCCAAGGTGCTAAGTAGCTAGTAAGGAAAGTACCTATTACAATTCTACAATGAAACAGTTATACTTATATTATAAAACAATAGCTTAGTACTTAAGGACGCGACTGTATAACGTGCGCAAACACATCCCCTCCACTGTCACTCAGCGTTCTTTTTACGTGACGGGACTTATACAACACATTTCAAAACTAAATGTTACAGTATTTTTATTTTATTTAATATGTATCGCTTCATATAAAACTTACTTCAAACTTGTACTTATGTGCTCCTATGGTTGTGCGTTGCTTTTGCCAAAAATTGTCAGGTTTTACTACCAGTGCCTGATGGACGGATGAAGGGAAGTGTTCTTGCAGAACTTTTAGGATAGGTTTTATTGCTGCCCATGCTGAACCTCTCATATCAATCAATATTGTGAATCCATGTGTTCTCACCGAATCACTAAAACAAAAGAAAATAATAACATCACGCCAAATTTCCCGAAGGTTTAGGCAGAGGTGTACTCATTTCGCAAGTAACGTTTTTTAAGCCTCATGTAATAGGGGCAAGCTTATAGCCATCAATCAGGCGCCCTAAAAAACTGGGAATCGAACCCAAGACTTGGTGCGCCGTAAGTAGCACGTGCCACCCCACCACTAGACCAATGAAAAAGTAAGTAATCAAAGATTCTTCATAACAATTGCGTAATTTGCGGTGAATAGCTATACTTAATGGGGGTAAGGCATAAACATCAACTAATATGTTATTCCAAATATAGCAGTCACCTTTACAAATATGATGTCAATAACCTATCATATTTTCTTTGTAAGTAGAGTATGGTAACTTAGCAACTCTTGGCACAATACTACAGTACTCATTAGAACACATTCAGCTGAATGGAATATTTACTAACCACAGGAAAGCTACCACACTGTACACAGTTACTTTGAAGTAGACAAGTATGTTGAGCCTTGAGGCCTATTGTTCGAGTTTCACGTTAGTGTATGAAATTAGCGATTATTCGCCCTGTACTTGGAAACATTTGCGGCAGTATCGAGATTCACTTGAGTAATAAATCAATAGCTCATATTTCGGTCCTAAATGTAACCCTCTGAACTCTTAACAAAAATAGATTTTTTAATACTTTTCTGTTTGGCTCTATCTGCTCTATTGACCTAACTCATAATAGGTAGACACCAGTCTGGTTCCCTATTCTTTTTTAACATACATTTTTAGTACAAAATTGTTAAGCTTATTTAGGTCAAAAGCCTAGACTTGAAAGGTGGTTAAGTAGAACATACATTCGTCACAAAAATAAACATCTAGGTATAAGGTTCGAATTAGCTTTGGGGAACATAAGTCAAATCTGGGGTCAGTGGAGTAGAGTAGATACTTTTGTTAATTTAATTACAACTGTAAGTAATTTTGTTGGTTTCAAATAAATTGTTAAAAAATTAAAATATTTACCTGGGAATACTGATCAAATAGTGCAGCAGACGCCTATAGTCATCTGGCGCGACTCGGTCTCGCCTGGAATTCGCTGGGAACCATATAATCGGCCCCCCGCGGCGGTCGCGGCCTCCGGTCAGGGCCGCTACCCGCTCCTGGAGTAGCGGGAGCACGTCCAGGGCGCGCGCCCCAGCCTCCATCGCTGCCCCTACTCAGTGAGCACTTTGAAGATGCCTGAGTAATGACATTTACACAGACTATTATCCCAAATGCATATTAGTTTTGCACTAAATTGAGTGCTATGTTGAAACTATTGATGAAGATATTGATGTTGGCTTGAGATAAATTATGGTAGCATTATTGGTAAACATCCGAAACTAGTGAGAAGTACACAGGTAATAAGATATTATGCCCAACAAGCACTTTAAAAAATCTAAGACATTATGTGATACAATAAAAAAACATCAATAATGTTCATAAAATAATACATAAATATAATTATAAAATTAAAAGAACACAAATCAGCACTGACACCATTATGTGAATATATTTATTTATGATGTAAACATTAAATAACATACTCACACACTACTGGATTAGCTCAAGCACAAAAAACTCAAAGCTTACTTGCAAGGAGTCATTGCTACAATGTTTATTAGTCTAAAACAAAACACAATTCCAAGTTATGATTGACTGCCCTTGTATACGCGAGGAATACAAATAATATGTACATGTATAATAGGTAATGATTGCATTCGTTCACAAGATGCTGCACTAGATTTTTAGAACTGTTTGGGGACACCATTTTTTTGTACTGTTTACTTTAAACCTTGGACCTTAATTATTTTTCTCTTTCCTCACTAGCTTTCACAGATTATTAAAATTAAAAAATAGAATAATTTATGAAGATTCTTGATGCAAGATTATTTAACTATTACAACTACATACAATGCATAAAACAGAAAGCAAGATAATGTATGAAATAAATAATAACAATGAAATAAAGGATGTACATCCATTAGCCTTACTATCAGGAAGGAGCTATGGATTCCTAACAATTAACATTTGTAAAATTCTAATTGGCTTGATTACCCAACAAGCTTATCAAATTAATGAGTAAATTGAAATAGTTGACCTACAATGTCTCACGGCCATATTTTGTTGATAAGTGTACCAAAATAATTGGTTACTTCCACTGCTAGAATAAGTTGCCTTGGGGAATATTCAATTTCAGATGTAAGGAAAATGATCAAATAAATGATATTTGGGTTCAATTATTATCACCATGCCTGCACTTCTTAAATATTCTTAGCTTCTAATGTAGCATGTTCTTCTAATCTATTACATTCTATCAATGTTCTTAGTTCTTGAAATAAATTATTTAGTAATCAATTGGCGCCAATTGATTTAGATATATATGTTTTAATTCAACTAGAAATAACACACACACACACACACAACATAGAATAATTTGTATAGACATCTAGGAAATCATTAATATAAATAAACACTTGTTAATATAAATGGGATCCTGTTGTGCAGTGTTTAACTGTAGTAAACAAAAGTCCAAACCATGATTTTTACAAACACTTGTTGAAGATACATAACATTCACTCAGTACAAGGAGTTAATATTATAAAAAAGACCATATGTGATGGTTAATCCAATCAAATAATAGTCAATCAACTCAGTCTATTACCAAACAGGACCAATTTATTGTTTAAATATCCCAAAATAAATAAAATATCAAGCACCAAATAAAACAGTACTAAACAACTGACATGCAAATGAATACAAATAAATAAAAATGCACTTTTAACAGGTAAACATATATGCAGCATATCAATTAAAGTCAACACAGCATCTATTAAAATAAATACTGTAATCAATCTATGTTTAATTTCAATGTTTCTTCCAACTACTATTTGATGACACTGAGATGTATCAGATTTCTTTTATGTTCGTTCGTACTTACACACAAAGTTCTATCAGGATTTATTGAACTTATGACATAATTTGTTGAGTACACACTGTGATTCAAAATAATTACCTAATAAAGAGTATCTGAAATATTATTATATCATTTTTATTTTTTTATATTTTTAAATGATTTGTTTACTTTTGTTTTTAGAAATATTTAAAAATGTATCAGATAAGAAAAATTATGAATAAAGAAAATAATAAGTATCTTAAATTTCAGTAATAAAAGTTAACTAAAGAAAGAAAACTTGAGTTCTTTGTAAAGCTTACGTCCAACGCCAAGAGTCGCGAGGCTTGTATTGTGTAAAATTATGAAAGAACATGCTCAAATTTTCAATGAACTGATCCCAATAGTTTAATAGTAAATTAATGCTGCATTACCGTATGTCTCCAAACATTTATACGATAATTTTATTAAACGCTGATGACAAATTGTTGCAGATATTATACAGCTAGCTATGTCACAACAAATAACCTCAGCCATCAATTTGAACTAACCGTGGTGACTCAAAGCTGTTCGTTAGTCAGGTATAAAAGGTTCGGCACGCATTATTGTCACTGTTGTTTTTTGCAGTATAACATTCGTAAAAAATATATTCATTACTGTCCCTAATCTTGTTAAAAACACACACAAGCTGTAATAAAATGACAAACCGAGGAACACCAACCAGTAACCACCACAATGGCGCGCCAGGGTTGTTCAAACTTCAAAAAACCGGTAAAATGTAACGGACTTGTGCGAGAACGCATCTCGATTTAAAAATAATCGAATAAAATCATACAAATTTGATTATTTTAACCCCTTACTGCATGGATTTTTTGATTGAGACGAAAAAAATATATGAAGTAGTATGACCCCAAGACACCCCACAAAAAATATTTAAAAAAATCCAGCCCTAGTATTTTTGAAAAAAAATACCAAAAACTGTCAATGCCAAATATGGCATTACATGCAGTTCTAGGTTTATTATCAAGTTTGCCAAATATGTCATTATATGCAGAATTAGCTGGCAAAATAAAAAATAAGATCAAAAATATGAGAATTATTTGTAATACCAGATAATAAGAATTCTGGCATAAGCAGATGATAGATTGCGTAGGTACGTGGAGGGAGAGATGGAGTTAAATGAGAAAAACGCGTATATTTACTTATGTTTTATTTTGTAAAATCAGAATACGTAACTTTGGTTTTCATTAGGAACTTTTTAAAACTTTAAGTAATTATTTCAGTCGATAAAAAAGTATATCATTCCGTATTTTCAACTGAAAGCTCTTCATCTTCACTCTCATCAGGAATGTTGACTACATGCACTTGTTTCCGTCTCGGCATTGTTGTTCGTAAACTGTTGGGGAAAAAAGCAAGCGTAAGGTGCAAAATAAATAAGCAAGCAAGCCTAATAAAACCAAGGAAACATAAAATAACATTGTAGCCACTTCTTCTTCTTCTAAATGTTATGCAAATAATATTTCTTAAAATTGACCGAATTGCATACTATCCCATATATGGTTTTCTCATTTTTGTTGTCATTCTGCATATAATCCCATATCTGGCAAACAGTTTTTCCTGCTACTGCATGCTATCCCATATATGGGTACTAACTTCAGCAACCAAAATATTTGCAATCATTCATGCGAATTTAGTTTTTATTTGCCTATTACCTTTTAATAATTGCCTATTGTATGCAAAATAATTATCGTGGCTATTTACCGTGAAAATCCAAGCAAAAATACCCCGAAAGCTGAGTCCACTTACCTCTTGTCGACCGTTAGGAAACAAACTGACATTTCTTCAAATCCACTAGTACTGGACACAATTTTTTTTCACAAACGTCGAATCATATTACCGGTTTTTGATTTAAGAGTTACAAAAAGAAAAAAATATGTACCAAATTTAAATGACGAGTCAAAAACCCTTGATGCCCGATATGTCATGCTATGCAGTAAGGGGTTAATATTATTTTCACATGCTATTATATTATTTTATTGCATGACGTATAAAAATAACAAATCGGAATGGAATTGATTTGTTATGCTACATATTATGTTACAATGTTTATGTATAATGGTAGTAGCTTTTATTTTATATTTCGTATACCAGAAGTGGTCAATATGAGGATTCTTACTGTTATATTACCTATGTAATGTAACATTTAAATATACCACCTACTAACCCTTATTATACGAATAAATTATTTTGACTAGATTTGATTTGATAAATTATATAAAAAATCATGTTCGTTGATCTTCTTCTCTTCATTATGGTTATATTATTTTGTCTGACTTTAAATAGCTGAAAAGATGTATCATTTAACTCGTTCAGATACTGGAATTTGCAGATGGTAGTGCGTGATGGATTGATGGATTGGTAGTCATTACAGAAGGTAAGCTATTAAAGTAACATGCCGTTTCTGAGAATGATCGAAGATACCGTAATCTGCTAAAAGATTTCCAGATTGGTCACTGCAGTTCAAGTCCAGTGGCAGTGGACAGTTGTTCTGTCTAATATGTGTCTAAGTGAAGCTGTGAAGTGAAGTGAGAAAACGTGAAGCTTATATTTTTCCACAATTCATATCTGTTACATAAAGCGCAAAAAAAAAAAAAAAAAAACCCCGACACAAGTAGACTTTGATAATATCTTAATATTGTATTTATAATGTTTAATAAAAGTCGAATATTTTAACCCGAGCATCGTCGCGTCGGGGAACCGCTTTGTTTATCACTTCTGTGCGTGTCTCATCTGCTTTAATAAGCGGTCTACTTAGCAGCCACCCGACTCAAAGATGCTTGGATTCAAAGTGGTTTATATATCTTCAACTAGAAAAAAGATGATGATCATTAAACGGCGGAGCAGATTTTCTTGAAACATAGCTAAGAACACTTTAGATTGACACCTTTTAAGCGAAAAAACTTAAACAAATCGTTACATCCGTTCGGGCTGCGAGTGACATCCACAGACAGACAAACAGATACACACTTCAAACTTATTACACCGCTCTTTTTTGGTCGGGGACGAGTAACAGATGAAAAAGTTCATGTGAGTATAGTTGTCATATTTTATGTTGTTGTTACAAACTACTCTACGGTAACAAGTTTTCTTGGTTGGAATTTTGCAGTCCCAGTTGCATCGACGAATTCCGTAGGGGATGAGTTACGTAGGGTATCTTCAAAGAGCATGATTAGTTGTCCACGGATATTTCTTTCTCTTTCAATAACCAAATTGAACTAGATCACATGACAAAGTGACAATGAAGCTCGACAATGAAGAATGTTAAATAGTTTTGATTATTAGCACTCCATATTCTCTGTCCAAAATAAAAAATACTAGTGAAATAATTACTTCGATACGTCAATTAGTTTCCGATTTAGAAGTAAAACAAGTTGTAACCGCACGACGCGGGCTACCGGTGACGGTGTGACGTCCTCGCACAATACGCCCAGTCTGGCTCACTCAGTCCGGTCAGAAATTATACCTGAATACTTTTAAAAATGTCCAATCCAAATACTAGGAAATCACGTGTTGTGCCTAAATGTAAAAATACAACTACCAATTCGCCGGAAAAGTTGTGACATGACGTCACAAGCGGTCACGTGACTGTTAGCGGGACTCAATATTTTCGAAACTTTGAATGCCTATAAAATCAAAACTACTAGTTATTTTTGACTACAACAAAAACTAGTGTATTTGTATACATACAGGCTTTACTGAGACAATTTCAAGCGATTTGGCATACCTAGTAACATTCTTCATTATTGTCGAGCTTCAAAACTTACTTCAATACTCATCTTATTTATTATAAATAAGACGAGTTTCATTGTGACTTTATCATTTGATTTATTTCAATTTAAAGTAATCTGATTTTTTGACAATTAATGAAAATACGCATGTTACAATGGGTTTCTCGCGCATGAATTCGCCGCTAGGGGTGTTCTTGTAGAGTTCGGTTACTTATTCTGTGGTTAGGTCTTCAGAAATGTCAGATGTCATAGAGTTGATCATGAACTTTCGGTTTGTTTACTAAAAACAAACCGAAAGGTCCCAGTCTGAGTTCTCCGAAATTCGTGACACGCTAAAATGAACCATAATAGTCGCGCCGTAGGTTTACTTTTGTTAAGCTATCATAACCGAGGCGAGTGAGATAGCCATAAGGGAGCCCCTTGTCCCTTTTACTCAATTGCCAGCAGATAAAAATGTATGATGGTAGAAAATGTTACACCGGCAGGGCGGCAGGCACCTCACACTACAAGTAAAATAAATTACGTATATATATTTATATTCATTATGGTAACACTGAAATCTGTCATTAATGGTGTTGAAGCGGTATTTTTGACGTCTTAAGTTGTTTTGAGAAAATTATAAGATTTACCAACGGTTTTTTTATTTTTACTGTGAAAATGTTTGAAAAGTGTTGTATCACGTCATGTAAAAGTGAATCATATGGTGGTTGTGTCATATAATTTCACAGGTAAGGAATATTACAGATTTTGTTTACTAACAATGATTAGTGTGACCATGCCTTAGACGTTTTGCAGACGAAAGACTCTTATGCTTTAGTATATTCTTCATTAAAACTGTTAATATTATGCGTGTGAGAAACATAATTTGTACCTATGTATCGCATTAGTGTAGTAATATAGTCGTTTTACTTTTTGTGTGCATGCAGTTTACCTGTAAGTAATTGTTACATTTTATTCTGATTTGTTGCTTCTGTTGCATTTGCTTATACCAGTGTAAACAATTGTTGTATCGAACCAATTAAATAAATAATTGAAATTTCACTATTTTTGTTTGTTAAGTACAGCTTTCCATCGAAAGAAGAAATAAGGCATAAATGAATTAATGCGATTCCCGAATTCTAATCATACATATTTTATCGTCATTATTAATTTTTCGTCATTTACTGCTTTTAATGATAGGGGAGGGGAGGGCTAAAATATGCATCCAGATTTGCTTTTGAGGTTTTTGAGGTTTGGTGAATAGTTATTAATATCCGATTTAACTCATGGTTCATTCCGAAATACCAGTATACACAAAATTTTAATGCGTTTTAAACAAATATTTTATACAAGACTCGATGTTCTAATTAGTCCACCACATTCCATCCAATGTATAACGGATGAAGAAACACGAATTATAACTAATAAAAATATTGGCTAATTCGTATTTAAATTTTAGAATATTCCATCATGCGAAATGTATTGTGCAAGCATGTATGCATTGAGAAACATAGGCAGTAAGGTCGGCTTACGGAAGAAACTCCACAAGACGATTCTGTTAAGCCATGTTTGATTTTAATAAATATTTGTGACACACTTTTAGTTTGATTCCCTCCATTTGAATACCCAAACACCAATTCTGCAGAGCAAACGGAAAAAGAGCATGAAAAGGCCATGGTCCCCACACCCCAACGAAATTCTTATTTTTTTCTCATAATTTTTTATTTCTATTTTTAGTAACCGTTGATGTTTATTTGTTATAAAAATGCTTGGTCACCCTATTAGAAAGAGAAAAAGGGCTCTGTTGTAAATATCTCTCTCGTCACGTTTTTCTGGTAGAGTGCTCAGTCCAGTTTATTATATTAAGTCCATGGAGTTGATAGAGTATTCGCATTTTTTATCACGTATTTTTACAAGAGTATACAGTAAACGGACCCTTGTAAACAGATCCTTAACGAAGCTGTTAACCAAGCATTCTGTACATCAATCTAAGTAACTTTACGCAAAAATTATTGCTGGGAAACGACTTTTTTTTTGGGGTGAAAAATCACGTTTTACGGTAAAACTCTATGTAACGCACTCAAAACATTATGCTGATGGATGGATTGAATAGTTCGGGGGTTGTGAAGGTGTTTAAAGTAAAAATCTTACATCAGAAAAACGTATTTAAAAAAAAAAATTGTGAAAAAGTTGGAACTTTGACCCCCAATATCTCCGTAACTAGAAGGTTCCCAGGTATGGTCTAGAACAAAAAAATTATCTCAATGACGGGGAGAACAAGTACCTTTCGGCTTCGTTAAGGGTCTTTTTACACCCTTTATACGATTGTGGTTCCCGTTGAGCCATTCCTGATTAATTAAGCCTTGAATATTTTGAGTAGCAAGTTTGGATCTAATTTGTAAGTAATTGGAGGAAGTATGATTTTCAAATGTTTCATGCTTGCTAATTGTAGGGACAATATTGTAAATATGTATATGAACCTACGGAATAAAATATACTTTCCCTGAAGTTATTGGTACTTTAAAGTATAAAAGCTGGTTCGCTCAAAAATAGCCCTCAGTGAGAACACCTTTTTCGCATATCGAAGAGTGACATGACCAAAGCCAGAAAAAAGCGGTTGACGAGAAAATTTACGACAACAAGAAATACCTATGCGGCTTGGCGGCATTCACTAAAATAAAATCAAAACTATGAGCAAATGAAGCCCTTCTATATTATCCCACTTGGTTTTCCACTTAAAAATTTCAATACTCTCCGCTTCTCTCTCATTTTGGCTATTACGTATGGCAATGAAATTTACTATCTTGAAGGTGGCAACATTAATTTAATCATTTCTCAAATATAGTATGACCACTTTAATTGTACAGATCAAAGTGGCGCTGCTAGTAAAAAAAAAGCATTGATATGTCAAACTTGGTACATTTACTTTAGTTCTGTATTTTCCCGCCTGCCCAGATAAGTTGGTTGTAGTGTAAGCAGGTGTGACTGGCAGACAGACGGACAACCCTGCTAATGTCTGTTTTTTAATCTCGGAGACTAAATTGACAAGTGAAAATGTCAAAACTGACTTAAATCCAAGGAACTTATATACTAACTGGAATGATTACGTGCAACGCAAAGCCGTTCCGAGTGAGAGAACTTCGAGAGTGGATGTCATCTCTTTCTAATAGGGTATCCATATTTTTGTACTTAAATTTGGGACAGTTATTCTGTTCTAACTTACTAGCACCCCGCTCCCCGCTTTGCATGGGCGATGCCGAAACCTACGCATACCGTTCATCTAAGGCAGAGCCGTTTGTAAAAAAAATCTACTTTATTTTTAGGTATAATAATACTAAAAAACCTCATCTGACTACTGCCGGCATGTACCAGCAATAACGTATCTCCATAATTTTTTATTTTCCAAGGGTGCCACAGTTAAAAAAAACTCTGTAGTGGGATAGGTTGATGATGTGAAGAATACGTACACTTGTTTCCGTTCACGGTGGTCTAAATAGGTTATATCCTTCATTTGTAAATAGAGATTTTAAAGCGTACAGGGCTGCAATGCTCGCATAGATTAAGCATAAGCATGTAGCATATTCAAACAACTTAATACTATTTGATAAATTTATTAATCACACTATACGTTATTAAACATAAAGATAGAATTCAAATGTTTATTTTCAAGAAGTTACTTTTGCTAATTTTAAATTGAGTAAATGATAATTTTTTTCTTCTGCATTATAAATAACAATGTTTTGTATTTTATACGCATGTGCACAAGATTATAAATACTGATATGGCTAATAGAAAAGTAACAACAAATGTAAAACATTGTCACCCTAGTCGTAATTTGTAAACAAAGTTAAACGAACGTACCTGAAAAAAGAAATTGCATATCCATCAACCCCTCACACTATTAAACTCCTTCAAACAACACGATTTCACCATATTTATAGTGGAAGATTTCACTTAAATACAATAAAAAGCATCTGAGCAAGCAAAAATACGACTGCAACGCGAAACCGTTTCGGCCCTTTTTTTTTTTTAATCTTTCATGAATTTTGGTATTCATAAAATGTAAGTAACTACTAAAGAATTCAATTTCGCAAGAAATTATTGTTTTAATATTTGGTATTTAAATATCAAATAATTCCAGTTACGATTTATGTGCTAGTTTAGCTATCAACGTGATTTCCGAATGCTATATAAAAAAAATAAAAAAAATATTTGTTTATTTTTTTATTACTGGCAATTATTAGACAAGGACACAATCCACTCTCGTCGCTTTCTCGCTCTGAAGTTTTCTGCCCCCTTTGGCTTAATTAAAGTAATACGAACTGTATGTCTTTGAGATAAAGTTCATTTTCAAACGGTTTTTTTTATCAAAATTTTGTTCGTACTCATTCCAGTTAGTATATAAGTTCCTTGCTTAAATCTTATTGAAATCTATGTCAGTTTGCCATTTTTATTTGTCAATTTAGCCTCCGAGATTAAAAAACAGACTTTAGATCAAATCACACTATCAAAGTTTCTTTTTACAATTATGGTATGGAATATCAAAATGGATATTATCTACATTGAGTGGAAGACTTTGGGTTAGGTGGTAGGCAGTTATTTCCTGACCTTTGAAAGGCTCAGCACAAAAAATATACCTAAAAATGATTCAAGACACGAAAAACAGTTGTATTCTTTCTTTGAAAACTTTATCTGCGTTGACTGGATTATACAGTTTTCTTGAAGTTTAAGAACCTTTTCACATTGTGTATGTATGTACGTAGTCAACGTTCATAAGGCTTGTGTAAAAGAAAGATGTCTGAGGAAAACGGGGCAACTCTGATGATAACGAATAATTTCTGTAAAGAAATGCAACCCAAAATTTGCCGTTGGGTCAGTTTAAAATCGAGTACTTATAAGAAAATGATTGAGTTAAGTTCAACTCTATAAAAGGGTGGTAACATTATTTTGTTTTATTATTAGCCTTATGTCCCACTGCAGGGCAAAGGCATCCCTGCCCTATTTCCATTTTTCTCTGAACGTGGCTATGGATGGATGGGACGCATATTATATTGTAACTATGGAGCGCAGTGACTCTACCTTGCTCTACTTTCTTAATCATTATTGAATACGAGTTTCAATATTTTTGAATTTAGACTATTTTGCTCGGGAGTAACGGTTATTACTGAAATACCGATTCATTGGCCCATCACTAGCTCCGAGTGTTTATTGATTTTTTGACATTACTGCTAACTACGTTAGAATCCGTTTGAACCAAGAATTCTTAACGTTTTGGATTTAAATACCTTCATTTTACTGAATATGTGTAAAATAAACAGAATGCCGTTACAAGTGCGTCAGGTATATTATTGAAAATGTAAATAAATCGTGAATAAATAAGTTAAGACAGTTGCATTACACATATACCTATGTACTTTTAATAATATACTGCAATATACACATTGAAACTCTGTTTGCGAAAAAGGTGTATTAAAAGTTTGTTAAAATCTGCTGAGAATATTGCTTTTAGGTATTAGATTTATCGACAGCTTTTGCGAATATTAGTGAATTAACAAAAATATTGCTTGCTTGTTTTATATCAGATTTTTCATTAATCCATGACCACGACAATTTAATTACAAACTGCTTTTATAAATAAACTAGAAGTCAAACTTGAAGTAAAACAGTTTTTTTTTCAACTTATTAGGAAAAAGAATTTAATCTGTAATTTATGCCATTAATAGTCACAAAAAATACTAATACAATATTAATTCTGTCTTTATGTTTACACCACAATTATATTAAAATTATATTAAAATGTAGTCTGGTGTGTAATTTTAACATTCTGCAATCTCTTCCACATAGTGCAAAATTCGACGGCTCAACTTAACGCTGCCATCACTACATGATGCTGGCAGAATAGTCGACATTGGCTCAGTTGCAAAATTGGAATAAAAAAGAATATGAATTCCAAGCGAAGCCTATTTAGGCTCTAACACACACACACACACACACACACACTTTTTTTTAAATAATTGAGGACATTGATGTTTTGCTCTTCAAAATTATTGGTTGAGTGTTACTGCTGTCAAAAATCACATACCACAATATTCATAGCTGGCTTTACAAATGTTTATGCTCTGCAAAATTGCAATGCAATAGAGGTGTAATGCGACTGTGTAACATTTTGTGTGTGATAAAAATGTACATTCCTAAACCTAGCTATTGATTTCAACGTGATGGACAATCGTAATATTGCAGAAGTAAAAAGATATTACCACCATGGCTCTAAGGATGCAAGTGCCGGAGTTAAGATGTATGGAACCTGAGAACTATAAGAAGTATTTTCGTGCAATATGTTGGAGTGGCACCAAGTAAGTGTGTTTTATTTTGTATTCTAGAGAATTCAACCTATCTTCCGATCTTACCAACCTGCACGAGGCCAGGGTGGTGGATCAAAGCCGATTCCCCATCACAGAGAAGAGGCCCGAGACCCAGCAGTGGGAATATTATAAGCTGATTATACTTATGCTTAGAGAGAATTCCAGTATGATTGTGGCAAAGTACTGGATAAGAGGCAGTAGCCAGGCCTATGCAAACAATACAAGCCAATAACTATTGGTGTATACATAGTTGTGTTTAGACACACAACTATGTATACACCAATAGTTATTGGCTATTGTTATTGTTATGTTACTGAAAAAAATGAACATTTAAAAGGCATTATTTAGTGGCCCCGCCAAGATGAGCCTTACAAAGCTCAAGGGCACAACCTTCCTTTTCTCAAAGCTCTTCATTGTTTCCTGAACCATCATAACTTGGGTTGGATTATACCGGATAAACAAAATTCTCTGGATATGATGTCAATAGTAGATTTATTGAACATATAAAGTTACAATTGCTTAGCTGTTATACTTTAGAGTTTATTGATATCTAAAAAACTCTGATCCACCACCATCCTCCCTCACTCACTGATGATCATCAACTTCCTGAAGTCCTAGAAAGCTGAAATTTGGTATGTAAGCCAGCTACACAAACAACCAAACTTTTCTGAAACTAGAAATTTTTACCCCCAACCCCGTAAACTAGGGGATGGAAGTTTGTATGACACTTCTGCAAATTTTGATTCTAGAGGTCTGAAAATTGATATCAGGATTTCTTGTTGTAAATAATAAAATATACATTTCAGAATTTTTAGTTAATCACCCCCCACCCTTTAATTTAGGGGATGGATTGAAGCGCGCGCATAACGCCTTATGTTTACCCGCTGTGATTGATGATGAAGCAAATACAGCGCGGCGCGAGCTTGCCGATTGTCTAAGCAACTTACAAAAAGAAATGAAATCCCACCAAAAACATTTTCATGTAAAATATTTCACAACTAGACCATATGGCTCGCACTGTCAAAAAGTTAACAGATCTCATGTAGAGCCCAGCTTTTAACTCTACAAGCCCTAACTTCAAAACTCTACACCTTAGTCAAAATATGTGGTTTGTTTTGCTACCGTCACAACGGCGTAACGTGAAAAATTTATTCATTGTTCATTACTTTTCTGTTATACAACAGTTCTTGTAGTAACGAATTTGAATTCAAATGTGAGTTGCGATAGAGTTACTTGATACGTAACACTATCAGTAGTGTAGTGACACAACTCACACACACTTAGATTTGTGGTTGATCTAGACTAGACCAATGAGGCGGTATCTTTTCAGGATGTATCTTTTGGCTATCTCATTTTATTTAGGTTTTGTATAGTGTATTTAAAGAGTCAATTGTAAAACTGAAACAACAAATAACTTTTAGGAGAGAAAGGCGATCCCATAAAAGGATCGGTAAGAAAGAAAAACTCCGGCGACTAAAAGCGGCCAACGCCCTAGCGGTTTGCTATGCCCCTGCGCTCCTGGCCAACCCATCACAATTTGCGGTGTACGCCAGCGTTCGGAAGGCTATACTCGCTCGCTGGCGGCATCTACATAACAATGCTGACTGGTCTGATGACAGCGACGGTGAAGAACCGCCGACAATACCAGTCAACAAACTACCAAAGGTAAGGGTATCTGAGAGCCCGTCCATAATAGTCATGATTATTCTCCTGGCTTTTAGGGTTTCGTACCTTACCTTGAGTATGTATGTGGACCTCTACTCTTATGGGTCCACTCATAAGAGTAGAGGTCCAAAGAAATGATGGATGGACTGTTTAAAGGATGATATGGTAAGTAAAGAGGTGACTGATGAGTTGTCGAGTAATAGAGAAGTATGGAAGAAGAAGACATGCTGCGGCGACCCCAAATGAATTGGGATAAGGGCAAGAGAATGAT